>CM077647.1:7294385-7894385 GCA_039707465.1 Rhabdophis nuchalis | reverse complement strand
AGAAATCTTCCACGCCAAAAAGAACATCTGGAACCTTTAACAAGCATATAAAACTTACCAAGAGTTGAACTCACTACTAACAATAGAACTGAATAACCGAGTTGGAAGGGAGCTTAGAGGTCTTCTAGTCTAACCCCCTGCTCAGGCAGAAGACCCTATACCATTCTTGGACAAACGGTTGTCCAGTCTCTTCTTGAAACCCTACAGTGATGGAGCCCCCCAAAACATCTGAAGGCAAGTCGTCCCACCGATTAATTGCTTCCACTGTTCGGAAATTTCTCCTTAGTTCTAAATTGGCTTCTCTCCTTGGTCCATCATCTACTGGAACTGCTAAACCAACTCCATGCCTATCCTTCTGGCCCAGAACAAGAGTGACTGTCCTGAAAGTCCACAGATATTTTTGAACCGATCATACAAGCTGAAAGTGACAGAAACTGAACTACAGCATTGGATAGGCCTCAGAGTTATACCTTACAGAGGAGACGGAGGGCATAAAAATGTAATAAATGAATAAATATGAAAGGCTGAACCCATAGTGTGAAAGCTGGTGGCATCTTAGCCCCTGTCCCTTTTGGAAATCCTCTGGGTTTCACGTATCCCAGTCTTCCTCTTTGTCTCGGGATAGCTGCTTCCTCGTTCCTTTCTATCTCTTCCCTTCTTCTGTTTAGAAATACAGATTCCTACGCAGACTGTGGGACATAATTATTGGAACTAGAATCATTCTTAACATCTCCCGTTAGCTTTGGCTCCTACTCATAGCCCAAAACGCATACTAGAAATCCAGCATCCGCTATTCTTCGAAGGGCAGGTCTTCGGAAGCATTAGATACTCCACCCCTAGTAGCAATTGTATTATTTTTTTCTCCCTTTCCTCAACTATACACAAAGTCCCTTGACTTGCAACCACTGTTGGGATGAGAATTCTCATTGCTAATCCAGGTGGTTGTTGTTACATGGGCGCCGTCCAATTTTACAACTACGGTTGTTAAGCGACTCACTGAAATTGTTCAGTGAATCCCATGGTTGTGAAGCAAACCTGGTTTTTGGCTTTTGCTTGTTGGAAGCCAGCGAGGAAGGTCACAAACAGCAGACCTTCAACAATAACAACAATAACCTTGTGATGCTCTTAACAATTCTTAAAAATACGTCCCAGTTGCCGAGTGCCCGGATTCCAACTGGGCGACCATGAGGATGCCACCATAGTTGCTAAGCGTAGCATCTGCTCATAAGTCACTTCTCCCCCCCCCCCCCATGTCATTGTAACTTCACACGGTTGCTGAATGGATTGTTTTAAGTCAAGGACCAACCTGTATCAGCCTTCAAAACTGGGATAAGCTGAGCACCTACCAAAGTTCTTCACTTCTCCATTCTGCCTCTGGATTATTTCCCTCCCACAGAAAATGTCAAACAAACTTTGTGATTCTTTTTCTTCCTCTACAATCCCCAAAAGCTAAAAAAAAAAAAAGACCCTGATTTATTGGGAGAAAGGGAAGGAGAATTACCTGTTTCGATCATTGCAAACCTTGGTGGGAAGGAATTGTCCATCATTGTAGGTTTGACACCCTGCTCCCTTTCACATATTCCTCCCCGTCTGCTCATCGAGGGATACCTCCTGCCAAGCCCTGCCTCTCTTCTCCGAAAGAAGAGTCTTTTGGGTCTTCTGCCAGCAGCCAATACATATATATATATATATATAAATAATCTCCAAATGTCATTGGTCGGCTAATCAGCTCCTGCCGGCAACCCGAAGGACAGCACCAAAACATTCACATGGTGTCCAAGCACAGGATGACATCTACAGAGGCTCCATGGAACAGCAGACCAAGCACATTTTGTTTCTCAGACAGCTTCACCAAATACCTCCTAATATCCCGGGCAAAAGTTCAATGGCAACATAAGGGAGGGAGGGAAAACACCCCGTAATTGTTTTTAAAAATAAAAAAAAACCATTATCTATGCTTTGGCCTTCTAGGAATCCCACAGGGAGAGGACGAAGGCCGCTGCAGTAACAGGGGTGGAAAGTAATCATTTAACTAGATTTAAATATTAATTTAATTTAAATATTATACCGACCTACCTACCTACCGACCTACACACACGTATGTATGTATGTATGTATGTATGTATGTATGTATGTATGTATGTATGTATGTATGTATCCATCAATCCATCCATCCATCTCTATCTATCACTTTATCACTATCCATCCATCCATCTATCACTTTATCTCTATATCTATCTATCTATCTATCTATCTATCTATCTATCTATCTATCTATCTATCTATCTATCTATCTATCTATCTATCTATCTATCTATCTATCTACCTACCTACCTACCTATCTACCTACCTACTTACCTAACCTACCTACCTACCTCTATCCATCCCTCCATACACTACATCTAATCTAATCCATCCACCCACCTACTCTATCTAATTCATCTAATCTAATCTAATCTAATCTAATCTAATCTAATCTAATCTAATCTAATCTAACCCAAGCCAAGCCAAGCCAAGCCAAGCCAAGCCAACCTCTATTTATCCATCCATCCATCCATCCATCCATCCATCCATCCATCCATCCATCCATCCATCCATCCATCCATTTAAATATTTGTTTAAGATTCATTTGGCTGGTGTAGAGAAAAGAAGGACCAGGGGAGACATGGTAGCAGTGTTCCAATATCTCAGGGGCTTCCCCAAAGAAGAGGGAGTTAAACTATTCTCCAAGGCACCTGAGGGCAGAACAAGAAGCAATGGGTGGAAACTAATCGAGAGAAGCAACTTAGAACTGAGGAGAAATTTCCTGACAGTGAGAGAAATTAATCAGCGGAACAGCTTGTCTCCAGAAGTTGTGAATGCCCCAACACAGGAAATCTTTAAGAAGATTTTGGATAGCCATTTGTCTGAAATGGGGTATAGTCTCCTGCTTGAGCAGAGAATGTTGGACTAGAAGACCACCAAGGTCCTTTCCAGCTCAATTATAATTCTAATTCCATGCTTGGACCATTCCTGGGCATTTTATGGCTCTTTAGCTGTCCCTATCCAGCCACATGGATTGTTTTTATTTTGATAAAAGATAAGGTTAAAGTTAATTCTGTCCAAAGACACCTCCATGGTCATGTGGCCAGCGCGGCTATATGCCAAAGGAGCACAGAATGCTATTACTTTCCCAATGAAGTGGCACCTATTTATCTACTTGCATGCTTCTGAACTGCTAGATGGGTAGAATTGGGTTAAAAACAGTAGCTCACCATGTCGTGCGGTGCTCAAACCTGCGCTGTGAGCACTCCAGCTGACAAGCTGTGTCTTTAACCACTAAGCTATCGCACCTCCTTTCTACCTTAAAATGACTATTTTTTTTCCAGTTTACATATGGACCTACGTTCATACCTATGCACTTTAAACGGCTTTATTGGTTGGGCACTCCACAACAGTTTTTTACGTGGCCCCTTGGGAAAATTAATTGCCCACCCTTGTCTTAGACAAATTTCCCAGCTACAGGTGGTGAGATTTCAACTCCTATCAGTGTCACCAGAAACAGGGGTGTCAAACTCAAGGCCCGCGGGCCACATCTGGCCCAGAATGTGGTCGGATCCGCGGGGCCATCCTGGTCTACCCAATGCGAAGACGAAACATGCCAGTAGTTTGGGGAGTGGTGTCAATATGGCCACACCCATCCAGTTGGCCACAACCACCTAGTTGGCCACGGCCGATGGGCCCCCCGAGGTCAACCACAGCCCTGATGCACTAGAACTGTGATGGCGAACCTATGGCACACATGCCCAAAGTGGTACACGGAGCCATGTTGCCTGGCATGCATGGCGTTGCCCGTCCCTCTTATGGGTTTCTGGCGCGCATGCACGCATGATGATCAGCTGGTCTTTGTGTGTGCGGTAGTTCCAAAAGAACTGGTCTTCCGTTTTCCGGCATGAACATGTGTGCTGGCCAGCTGATTGTCACGCATGCATGCATGACAGGAAGCCAGTGCGCATGTGCATGCTGGAAACCAGAAGTTCATTTTCTGGTGCGCGCATGTCCCCTGGCCAGCTCCTCTTCCAAGTTGTGGCTCAGACGAGTGTGCCTCCGCACCATGCCGAAAAGGTTCGCCGTCACTGCACTAGGAAATACCATGGAACTGTGGAAGTCCCAAATAACAGCTATGGATCTACACTGGTCTATCTTGGCTGAGTCTGCATTCCTGGAACGGTAAGATGTATAGTGGCAAAACATGTGGAAAACAGCAGTGGAGGCCAAGCTGCCTTGCTGATGGAGCACAATGCTTATAGTTTGGGACATAAAATAATAGTGTTGGAAGGGATCTTGGAGGTCTTCTAGTCCAGCCTTCAGTGATGGAGCACAAAGAACTTTTGAAGGCCAGTCCTTCCCTTGGTTGATTGCTCTCACTGTTAGGAAATGCCTCCTTAGTTCTAGGTTTTTATTTATTATTTATTTATTTATAAAATTTATATAACCACACCCTCTCCCTGAAGGGACCCGGGGCGGTGCACAGGAAGTTTAAAACAAACACAATACAAAATATAAATAATTAATATTGAATTAAATAATTATCCCTGTGCTAAAATTTAAATAGTTAAAACATAATCCTTAAAAACCCAATTAAAACAATTTATAATACAGACTGAAGGCTAGGTAAATAACTTAGGCCAAACCGGCCTGATGGAACAGGAGTGTCTTTAATTTCTGGCGGAAGGTGCGGAGGTCCGTGGTTGTTCTGAGGTCGGGGGGTAGGTCGTTCCAGAGGGTTGGGCCCACCACAGAGAAGGCCCTTCCCCTGGGCGTCGCCTGCTGGCATTGCCTAGTGGAGGGCACCCGGAGAAGTCCCTCTCTGTGGGAGCGAATCGGCCGCAGGGATGTATGAGGTAGGATGCGGTCTCGCAGGTAGCTTGGTCCCGTGCCATGGAGCGTTTTAAAGATGGTAATCAACACCTTGAAGCGCACCCGAAAGACCACAGGTAACCAGTGCAGCTCGCGCAGGAGCAGTGTTACATGGGAATATCTAGACGTTCCCAAGATCGCCCGTGCGGCCGCATTCTAGACCAGCTGCAGTCTTCGGGTGCACGCCAAGGGGAGCCCCATGTAGAGAGCATTACAGTAGTCCAGCCGGGATGTCACAAGCGCGTGAGTGACTGTGCGAAGGGCGTCCCAGTCCAATAAGGGACGCAACTGCCGCACCAGGCGTACCTGGTGGAAAGCCCCCCTGGCCACGGCTGTCACGTGATCTTGCATAGACAGCCGGGTATCCAGGAGGACACCTAGGTTGCGTGCCCGATCCATGGGGGCCAGATGTTCGCCCCCAATGGCCAGTGATGGAATCAACTGGTTGAACCGGGGCGCCGGAAACCACAGCCACTCGGTCTTGGACGGGTTGAGTTTGAGTCTGTTGCTTCCCATCCAGATCCGTATGGCTTCCAGACATCGGGACATCACTTCAACAGCATCGTTGGGTGGTTTGGGGTAGAAAAATACAGCTGCGTGTCATCAGCGTAGATGTGGTACTCTACCCCAAAACCACGGATGATCTCACCCAGCAGCCTCATGTATGTGTTGAACAGGAGCGGCGAGAGGACCGACCCCTGAGGCACCCCACAAGTGAGGGGTCTTGAGGCCGACCTCTGCCCTCCTGTCAACACAAATTGCGATCGGCCGGAAAGGTAGGAGGAGAACCACCGTAAAACAGTGCCCCTCACCCCCAACCCCTCCAGCCGATGCAATAGGATACCATGGTCGATGGTATCGAAAGCCGCCGAGAGATCTAACAGGACCAGGATGGAGGAGCAACCCCCATCTCTGGCCCTCCAGAGATCATCCACCAACGCGACCAATGCCGTCTCAGTGCTGTGCCCGGGCCGGAAGCCGGCCTGGCGCGGGTCCAGATAATCAACTTCCTCCAGGTGACGGGGAAACTGTTGTGCCACCACACTCTCAACAACCTTCGCTAGAAAATGAAGGTTGGAGACTGGACGATAGTTTTCCAACAGAGCTGGGTCCAGGGAAGGCTTCTTGAGGAGGGGTCTCACCATCGCCTCTTTAAGGGAGGCCGGCAAGAACCCCTCACTCAGAGAAGCGTTGACTAACTCCTGGAGCCAGTCTCGTGTCACCTCCCAGGATGCCAGTACAAGCCAGGAGGGACACGGGTCCAATAAACATGTGGTGGCTCTCAGTCGCCCACGTAACCTGTCCATATCGTCGGAGGCAACAGAGTCAAACTCCTCCCAGGATGGTATCTCAAGACCTGCTTCTGATAATCCCTCTAGGCCACTCTCGGTGGAGATCAGCTCGCTCCGAATCTGAGCGATTTTATCCTGCAGATAAATACCAAATTCCTCTGCTCGAGGGGCTTCCCGCGGCCTCTGTTGAAGGAGGGAGCGGGTCACCCCAAACAGGGCGGCAGGGCGGTTCTCTGCGGATGCGATAAGAGTGGCACAGTATAGACGCTTGGCCACTCTCATCGCCACAATGTAAGTCCGTAAATGGGCTCTCACCTGTGTTCGGTCAGATTCAGAGCGTGTAGATCTCCATCTACTCTCTAGGCGTCTCTTGTGGCGTTTCATCTCCCTCAGCTCCTCGGTAAACCAAGGAGCCCAGGTGACTCTTTGCCGCAAGAGAGGCCGCAAGGGCGCGACCCGATCCAAGGCTCCAGTGGCCGCGGTGTTCCATGCAGCCACTAGGTCCTCGATCGGGGCGCGGGTCAGGGTCACAGGTAATGGCCCAAGCTCCGTCTGGAACCTCTCTGGGTCCATCAGGCGCCTGGGGCGGAACCATCTGGTTGCTTCTCTCCTTGTTTAGTTTCCACCCATTGCTTCTTGTCCTGCCTTCAGGTGCTTTGGAGAATAGCGTGAGCCCCTCTTCTTTGTGGCAGCCTCTCAAATATTGAAACACTGCTATCATGTCAGCCCTAGTTGTTATTTTAATTGGACTAAACATTCCCAGTTCCTGTAACCGTTCTTCATATGTTTAGTCTCTAGCCCCTTAATTGTTTTAGGGGCTCCAGGGGTTAAATTCAAAGAATAGATTTTTATTACTGAGAGCCTTATCGTAGATAAAGTTACAACTCTAGGTAGCAGGGACTTAAAATCTGCTCTACTAGCTTCTGACAACAATTCTAGACATGGTTGTCTATGTTATTCTTCACGGAAGATAACATTATTAGACAGGATATTACTCATGGAAGAGAATATTTGTACCTCAAGGTTGTGGCACATGATGTTCCCTAGTTTAGTAATGAAACATCTGCCAAAAAAAGAGCCACCAAGCTCAGAGAGTACCAAGGACCCCACAGATAGGGTATGTCCAAGATTTTCCACTGGTCTGGAGGTTGAGCTTATGGGTTGAGCTTATAGAGTCTTTGAGAAGACTTCAACTCACAGAATTCTAATCTAATCTAATCTAATCTAATCTAATCTAATCTAATCTAATCTAATCCTATTTGTCTCTGTCTATTCTATTCTATTCTATTCTATCTATCTATCTATCTATCTATCTATCTATCTATCTATCTATCTATCTATCTATCTATCTATCTATCTATCTATCTATCTATCTATCTATCTATCTATCTATCTATCTATCTATCTATCTATCTATCTATCTATCATCCATCCATCCATCCATCCATCCATCCATCCATCCATCCATCCATCCATCCATCCATCCATCCATCTATCTATCCCTCCTTTCCTCCACCCATCTATCCACCTATCTACTTGCTTATAAAAGAATATTATACAGCATGGGATAAATGGTATCAGTGGTTAGAGAATAGGAATCATGAATGAAAGTAGAATATTTATATATGTAAATATTAGGTTATAGGAATCATAAATGTAAAGAGGAAATTGTAAATGTAAAACAGATAGAAAGTATGTAATATGATAAACAAAATGAGATATACCGATGTCTTAGGACTGGGAAGAATGGATGTTGAATTTGGTTTTTTTATGTTCAGTTTTGTAAAAAGTTTAATAAAAATTACTTTTTTAACCAGTGGCGAAAAAAAATAAAATAAAGTTGCCATGGCTCGGGACCTAGCTATCTGCGGGATCGGATCCTGCCCCATACATCCTCATGGCCGATCCGCTCCCACAGAGAGGGACTTTTCCGTGTGCCGTCCACTAGACTGTGTCAGCGGGCGACGCCCATGGGAAGGGCCTTCTCTGTGGCGGGCCCAGCCATGTGGAATGACCTCCCCCCCGACATTAGAACAACTACGGACCTCCGCTCCTTCCGTCAAAAACTGAAAACACACTTTTTCTGCTTGGCCGGCCTTGGTTAGTCTCTACCTCTGGGGTGTTTAGGGAATTTAGTTTTAATGGGGTTTTTTAGCGCAGGGACGATCAATTTAATCTGCTTTTATCTATTGTATTTATTGTTTGTATATATTTTATATGTTTTAATTTCCCTGTGCACCGCTCCGAGTCCCCTTGGGGAGAGGACGCGGTATACAAAATTAAATATTATTAAATTAAAATATTAAGTCGAGGCTGAAGAGCAGCAGTATCTATTCAGATACAAGAATGGGATTTATTGGACGTCCTCCGTAGAACATGGACTACTAGACAATTTCATCTCACTAACCTGTTGAATGCTTCCGTGTCCTCTCGGTGTCTTTATAGAGGGATCCCAGTATATCTCCCATGGATTTAGATATCCTCATTTCATGCTGCTTGGTGTTGTTGGGTTGCAGAAGCTGCAAAATAGAACAAAAGTTGGTAGTTTCCGCCGAACAAGTACCGTATTTTTCGGACTATAAGACGCACCGGAGTATAAGATGCATTGTGATTTTGAAGAGGTAAATTTAAAACAAAAACCAGTTTTGGCACTCTGTAGGCCTTCTAAATCCTCTTCACACCTTGGTTTTTTTTGCAAAAAAAAAAGGGGGGGCATGCAGAGTTTTGGGAGGCTTTGGGAGTGCTGGGGGGGGGGATACAACCCTTTTTTTTTCTTTCAAAAATGGACCATTTTTTGCTCATTTTTGCCCTCCCCGGACCCAAGGAGCAGTTTGCAGGCCTTCCAAACTCTCTGCACGCCCATTTTTGCTAAAATTGGGGTGTGTGGGGGCAGGATTTCTGGAAGCCAAAAATGCTGCATTCAGTGTATAAGATGCACCCCGATTTCCACCCTCTTTTGGGGAGGGAAAAAGGTGCGTCTTATATTCTGAAAAATATAAGTAATGAGTCAAGTATCTTGGCTGTTGCAAGGAGTGATACCACATCTCAGGAGGCCCCAAGGCTCCGTTAGTGAGGGAATGAAGTGGAATCTAGGTGATCTACTTAAGGTGACATCACTTAACAGTGAGGGTAAAGCTGTCTAGTCCCTGCCTCAGGTCTCCTCTGTACTGGTGGTCCTTGATTTATGACCGCTCACTTAGTGACCATTCGAAGTGACAACGGCACAGAAAAAAAGTGACAGTATCGTTTTTCACAATCACGACCTTTGTAGCATCCCCCGTGGTCATGTGATCCAAATTCGGATGCTTGGCAACTGGTTTGTATTTATGACCACTGCAGTATGCCAAGATCACATGATCCCCTTTTGCGACCTTCTAAACGGGCCAAGTCAATGGGGAAGCCTAATGATTGTGCGATTCATTAAACAACTGCAGTGATTTGCTAAACAGTCATAAAATCTGGTGTGAGTCGCTTTAAAAACCCACCTTGCTGAGCGACAAAAATGCCTGGCCCCAATTGTGGTCATAGGAAAAGGACTGCCTGGATTAAAAGGGTGAGGATTCATTCCACTTGTCAAATAATGAGAGCTAAACTGGGAATGAAGCACAACAGCACCCAAGTGCTAAAAACATATCCAGGTGATGCTAATGAGGCAATGCTAATTAGCATAAAACAAGGCAAGCCTGAGGGAGAGAAGGGGAGAGGAGAGGCTTCCATGAGGCAAGGCTGAAGGAGAAAAGGGGAGAGGAGAGGCTTCCGTGGGGCAAGCCTTAGGGAGAGAAGGGGAGAGGCTTCCGTGGGGCAAGCCTCAGGGAGAGAAGGGAAGAGGAGAGGAGAGGCTTCCATGAGGCAAGGCTGAAGGAGAAAAGGGGAGAGGAGAGGCTTCCGTGGGGCAAGCCTTAGGGAGAGAAGGGGAGAGGCTTCCGTGGGGCAAGCCTCAGGGAGAGAAGGGGAGAGGAGAGGAGAGGCTTCCATGAGGCAAGGCTGAAGGAGAAAAGGGGAGAGGAGAGGCTTCCGTGGGGCAAGCCTGAGGGAGAGAAGGGGAGAGGAGAGGAGAGACTTCCATGAGGCAAGGCTGAAGGAGAAAAGGGGAGAGGAGAGGCTTCCGTGGGGCAAGACTTAGGGAGAGAAGGGGAGATGCTTCCATGGGGCAAGCCTCAGGGAGAGAAGGGGAGAGGAGAGGCTTCCATGGGGGAAGCCTCAGGGAGAGGGTTCCATGGGGCAAACCTCAGGGAGATTAGGGGAGAGGCTTCTGTGGGGCAAGCCTCAGGGAGAGAAGGGGAGAGAAGCGGAGAGGCTTCCGTGGGGCAAGCCTCAGGGAGAGAAGCGGCTTCTGTGGGGCAAGCTTGAGGGAGAGAAGGGGAGAGGAGAGGCTTCCGTGGGGCAAGCTTGAGGGAGAGAAGGGGAGAGGAGAGGCTTCCGTGTGGCAAGCCTCAGGGAGAGAAGGGGAGAGGCTTCCATGGGGCAAGCCTCAGGGAGAGAAGGAGAGAGGCTTCCATGGGGCAAGCCTCAGGGAGAGAAGGAGAGAGGCTTCTGTGGGGCAAGCTTGAGGGAGAGAAGGGGAGAGGAGAGGCTTCCGTGGGGCAAGCTTGAGGGAGAGAAGGGGAGAGGAGAGGCTTCCGTGTGGCAAACCTCAGGGAGAGAAGGAGAGAGGCTTCCATGGGGCAAGCCTCAGGGAGAGAAGGAGAGAGGCTTCTGTGGGGCAAGCTTGAGGGAGAGAAGGGAGAGGAGAGCCTTCTGTGGGGCGAGCCTGAGGGAGAGAAGGGGAGAGGCTTCCATGGGGGAAGCCTGAGGAAGAGAAGAGGCTTCTGTGGGGCAAGCCTGATTGAGAGAAGGGGAGAGAAGAGGCTTCTGTGGGACAAGCAGAGGAATCCACAAAGGAGCAGAGATGGTGGAAAGAGTGAGACAGAAAGGAAGAAGGGCCAACCAGCCAGCTGAATACCATCTGATCACGTGACCATCTGGCTAGAAAAAGACTGACCATCACCCCACTGTGAACTTTCTGCTGAGAGGAGACTGACCACCACTAGTCCAGGCCAGTATATATAGGCAAGGGGCTGGTGTGGACTGGGGGAGCCATACCAAGAGGGAGAGGAAGACCCGGCGGTCATGTGATTTTGATCACATGACCACCGGGATACTTCCAAGGCCGTAAATGTGGGGGGGGGAAAGGTTGTTTGTGACTTATTTCAATGCTGTTGTAGCTCAACGGTTACTCGACATGTGTTTGCAAGTTGAGGACTTACCTGCGCAACACTAATTTCCCGTACAAAGAAAAGTTTTGGAAAAGCGAGATTTGGCCAAACACCGATTTCCGGTGGCGGTGGCGTTCGCTTCTAACTTTGCAATCATCAAAATATACAAGTTATTTCCGCTCCTTCATATGACCCACATGGCCTTTGCTTTTTTGCTTTGTACACAAATAAAACACAAATTTTAAAAAAGAAAAGAAAAGAAAAAAGGAACAGGCCTCACATTTGTTTCCTTTGGAGTTTTCACAAACACCCTCAAGCTTTTGAGAGAAGGGCTGAGGTCCAAATGTTCCACGGCTCGATCCAAATCTTCCTGCGATTTCAGAGGAATCAGGAGCTGGAAAAAGATTTGAACAAACAACGGATCAGGCAGCTGAGTCGCAAACAAGCTAAAAAGGCAGGAAGTGGCTGAAGGCCGGCGAGGTTGGGGGGGGGAGCGTGGGGGGAGCTTGGGAACGGCAGGGGTTTGGGGCCCGTGAACCCAGAACGGTGCAAAATTGGAGCGTTCTACTGGAAAACAGAAACAAACACCAGGGGCTATAACCTTTTATTCCATCAAAACACTCCCTTCAAGGAAGATCTGGATAAAAGTTATCCAAACAATTACTTAGGAAAGGATGACCACCAACCGGTCACTCATTCTGCTGGAGAAAAGACCTGGATTGAATAAGTCGAGGTAGCCCTTGTCTTACACACAAAATTTGCGTTGCTAAGTGAGACATTTATTCAGTGAGGTTCGCCCCGTTTTACGAGCTTTCTTCCACAGTCGCTGAGTGAAATCGCTGAAGCGGTTAAGTTAGTTGCACAGTTGTTAAGCACGAATACAACTCTGCTTGTCGGAAGGTTGCAAAAGGGGGATCGTGTGACAACACACACACACACACACACACAACCATCATAAATATGAGTCGATTGCCCAGCAGTGGGGAATGCGGTGACAGTTGTGAAGTATGAAAATGTTGTTGTAACTTTGAGTGGTCGCTAAACGAAGGGTTGTAAGTCAAGGACTGACAGTACTCCTAATACAATGCAATGCTCTACAATTCATGTAGAATGCAATTCTCAGCTGATGTGGAGGCCTGTTTATTTAGCTTGGTTTAGAAATTAAGACGCTGAGCTTGTTGATCGGCAGTTGGGCGGTTTGAATCCCTAGCGCCATATAACGGAGTGAGCTCCCATGACTCGTCCCAGCTTCTGCCAACCTAGCAGCTCGTAAAAATGCAAGTAGATAAATAGGAACCACCTTTGGTGGGAAGGGAACAGCGTTCCGTGCGTCTTTGGTATTAAGTCTTGCCGGCCACATGACCACGGAGACATCTTTGGACAGCGCTGGCTCTTTGGCTTTGAAACAGAGATGAGCACCGCCCCCTAGAGTCGGGAAGGACTAGCGCCTATGTGCAAGGAAAACCTTTACCTTAAAAATGTACAGGATCCTTGGGGAAAATACAGAAAGAGAACTGCAGTGGCTTCACAGATAGTCCTCAACGTATGAACAGTTCGAAGTTTTGAGGGACCTCCCTTTATGACCCAGATTTGACGTTTCTGATAGTCTCCCCCCACCCCCTCCTCGCTTGAAACCATAAACCTCCAGGTGATTGGCAAGAAACTGCATTTACAGCCGTTGGCAAGGTCCCTTGCTTACGTGACTGTGTTTTATGATGGTTTTGCAGAAAACTGGCAGCCACTTCCAGGTTTTGGCAAAACTTGTGTGCATAGAAATCCCTGGGCTCCCTGCTGCAAAAAAAAAAAAAAAAGGCTACAAAATGGAATTTATCACAGGACTTAGTGAGCATTGCAACTGGGATGGGCAGTCTGCAGGAGGGTTGCAAGCCGGCGTGGGCTTCAAAACTTTCAGCAACGCGGTTTCTGCCAGGTGGCTGGGTGGGCGTGGCCATGTCAGCCTCCTGACCATGGGGGGGGGGGGGTGCGTTTTTGTCCTTGGGCCTCCGGGAGGGCAAAAACTACTTCCCTCTGCCCCCTAGGCTCCGGAAGCCCTGTAAAACTTTCTCCCTTCCTGACTCTCCGTGCGGCTCCTGCACTTACTTCGCATACAAAATGAGACTCCTAGAAGGGGTGTGGTTTGGTGGGCGAGGCCAGCCAGGGGTAGGAGGTTCTCCGAACCAGCCATAACGTTAGCTACAGGTTCTCCTGAACCTGGGTGAACCCTTAGCAGCCCATCCCCGGTTGTAATTCAAGGGCTGTCTGCATTTGATTTATGTTACATCATTTCATCTGGCCACATTTATTTATTTATTTATTTGGATTTATTGACCGCCCCCTCTCTCCGAAGAGACTCGGGGCGGTGTACAAGAATTTAAGAGCATATACATATATAACAATTATAAATAATAAAACTAAATTAAATGTTTTACCCTGTGTTAAAATATTTCGTTTAAATTTATAACGTAAAAACCCGATTAGGTAATATTTACTACAACTAGGCTGGTACGGTAGATTAGGTTAGGCCAGACCGGCCTGCTGGAAAAGATGGGTCTAAGCTCGGGGGGTAGGTCATTCCAGAGGGTTGGGCCCGCCACAGAGAAGGACCTTCCCCTGGGAGCCGCCTGTTGGCATTGCCAGGAGGACGGCACCCGGAGAAGTCCCTCTCTGTGTGAGCGAATTGGTCGAAGGGATGTGTGGGGTAGGATACGATCACGCAGATAGCTAGGACCCCTGCCATGGAGCGCTTTAAAGATGGTAATCAACACCTTGAAGCGCACCCGAAAGGCCACAGGTAGCCAGTGCAGCTCGCGCAGGAGCGGTGTTACGTGGGAGTAACACAACCACGGATATGTCTTCGGACAGCTCTTTGGCTTTGAAATGTAGATGAGCACCGCCCCCTAGAGTCTGGGAACGACTAGCATGCATGTGCACGGAGAACCGTTACGTTATATTAACCTTATATAGGAACGACGGGGAGAAACAGGAGCGATGGCAGTGACGTTTTTCAGATTTCCTAACACTGGATGAAGTTATTAATCTCTCTCTGTGTGTGTGCTTTTAAATTTCCGCATTTCCCCCCCCCCCCCTTGCACCCATACAAATTGGCTCACTTATAAAGTCATTTAAAACTTAAAACCCTGCCACTCATTTGGAGCAGTGGGTGGTAGTTTTAATAGAGGTAGTTAGTAAAAGTGCAGGAAAGTGTGAAACACACAATATGAAGTGTGTGTGTGTGTGTGTGTGTGTGTGTGTGTGTGTGTGTGTAGTCCTTGAACTAAAGCCATTCATTTAGTGACTGTGCCAAGTTACAACAACACTGAAAAAGTGACTTGCAACCATTTTTCACACTTAACATCATGGGCGGCATCCCCTTAGTCACATGATCCAAATTTGCGAAAAGTTGCCAGTTGTTTGGCAACCGACTCATATTTATGACGGTTGTGGTGTCTCGGGTGGTGGTGATGTGTCACATGATCCCCTTTTGCGACCTTCCGACAAGCGAAGTCAAAGGGAGGAGCCAGATTCACTTAACAAACGTGGCGAGCGAACCGGGCAAAACTCGCTTAACAACTGTCTTGCTCAGCATTGGAAATCTGAGGCTCCATCAGGGTCGTAAACCGAGGACTGTCTGTATAGGCCTGCAAACGCTGAAGCGTGCTCTGGGAGGGGGCTTCTTGGTGGTGGGGAATGGAACAGAGCTGCCAAAAATGGGGACAAAGTTGTCTCTTTGATGTCCTTCAACTCTGCTAACCAAGCTGCAGAGTTATCTTGCTGTTCTGGTTGAGGATTTCCGTAGGGAATAGAAAGTAAACTGTGAAAGAATATCAGCTGTCCATTCCTGGCCAGATCAGAATCAGTGCCAGAGTTCAGTTTAACCTGACAAGAAGGTCTTCTTTCTCTCTCTCTCTCTCTCTTTTTTTCCAGCAAAGAGGAATGAAGAATTAAATTTACATTCCTACAACTGCAGTACAATTTATATGCATTCTCTGCTTGGAATTTGTTTAACCGCTTTCCTCTGGCAATGGCTTGCAAATCATTTCCAGGGCTGCCTCTCTCTCTCTCTTTCTCTCTCTAGTGCCTTTCCTTGGAATGCCCATTAATCTTTCAAAATCTGGAAATAAAAATATCCTACTACAGCCTTCCTTCTGTTTCTCGGGACTTTGCGGGACCCTTGCAGCCAGCCTCAAAGGACCTCGGGTTGAAAAGTATACGCTCGGTGGGGCGGCCTCGCTCTGGACTTTTTGCCCGTTGCCAAAAACCCTGAGAAAAACTGGGTTCTCCATGCCAGGGAAACTGCCGGCGTGCACGGACAGTTTTCTACCAGATACTGGCCTAAATTTAGATGCATGCAAACCGGGAGTGTTAAGTTGGCACGTTGCAAATTCAGGAAACAAGCGCAGCTTTCCTGAATCTAAGACACTGCAGAAGTACATCAATGCAAGGCAGGAAGGCAACAAAAGCTTTCAAATGCTGACTCATGGCTTTGCTTCTTCTCCCTGTTTGAACCGCGGCTCAAGAACATGAAGCTAAAAAGGGAGTGGATAAAGAGGCAGAAATCCAGAAAAAGCTTACTCTCTTCAAAAGCACCATCTCAGGCTAAAAGGAATTTCAAAACTAAAAAGCGTTCTGCAGGCTTATTGACTTGATTACTTTTCATGGGTCGTTCAAAACTTCTGCAAAACATCTATTGCAAACATCTATTTGTGTCAAATCCAAGGCCTGGGGGGAGGGGGAGGGAGGTGGATCCAGCCTATGGGATCTGGTGGATTTGGCCCATGGGTCCACCCTGGAAACAGGGAAAGATCTACCCGCACTGCCTCTGCCAGTGAAAACGGGTTTCCTAGCTCTGTTTTCACTGACAGAGGGTTGCAGGAGCCGTGGCAGCCGAAAACGGATTTCAGGAACTCGTTTTCGCTGGCAAAGTGCTTGGGCTGCCATAGGTGCCCCCGAAATGGGTGGCGTTGTACTGGCCACGCCTACCCTGGTCCCCTGAAGTTAAACACAACCCTGATGTGGCCCTCAATGAAATTGAGTTTGACACCCCATATCTATGGGATAAAGGAGGGGTATCCAACCACAACCAAGTTTAAGATGGGTGGACTTCAACTCCCAGAATTCCCCTGGGAGTTCTGGGAGTTGAAGTCCACCCATCTTAAAGCACGCTGACCAGGGAATTCTGGGAGTTGAAGTCCACCCATCTTAAAGCACGCTGACCAATGAATTCTGGGAGTTGAAGTCCACCCATCTTAAAGCACGCTGGCCAGGGAATTCTGGGAGTTGAACTCCACAAGTCTCAAAGTTGCCAATGTGGAATATCCCTAGCTAAAGGCAAGAAATACGCCACCTCTCTAAATTTTGGAAGGTTTTTTTTTGCAATGGCTTTTAAAATACGGGATATTGTGACGAACAGATAGGTGCCAGAGCAAGAGAATAACAGAGACAGAAGAGGCAATATACAAGGTACCTCATTCTCAGCATAATGCAAATCCATCAACTGCCCAAAAGCATCCATAACCTTCTGTAAAACATCTTTGAATTTAACCGGCCTCTGGAACTGGATAATCCTGCAGGAGGAGGATGAAATTGAAAACAATTAACATCATCCTACCAATATTGTCAAGGTAGTCCTTGGCTTACAGCGTTTCGTTTAGTGACAGTTTGAAGTTACAACAGTCACAAAAAAGTGACTTATGACCATTTTTCTCACTGACGACTGTTGCAGCGTCCCCATGGTCATGTGATCAAAATTCAGGTGCCTGGATGCTGACTCATATTTATGACGGGTTGCTAAGGGGTCATATCATCCCCTTTTGTGACCTTCTGAGAAGCGAAGTCAATGGGGAAGCCAGATCCATTTAACAACCATTTTACTAACTCAACAGCTGCAGTGTCTCACTTAACAAAAGAGATTGTAAAAATGGGGTGAAATTCACTTAACAACTGTCTTGCTTAGCACCAAAAAAAATTGGGCAACAATTGTGGTCGTAAGATGAGGACTATCTATAGTTCTGCCTTTCCATCCAAAGCTGAGAAATCCTGCTCTTCTACTCAATTCTTAACAAACCAAACACATTTAATAAATTGGCATAGCTGCATAATTTTAATCTTATCGCAGCTAGAATGAAGAATGTAAGCTGCTCAGAGTCATTTGCTGAATAACAATTTGGATTTTAACTGAAGTTCTTTCTTTAGTTTTTGGTTCCATCTACTGTCCATCGCCCAAAGTTGCAAAATGGATTGGAAGGGCCACATTCAATGCTTTAAATTAAATTAATTAATTTTCAACTGGAGCGGCATGTAAGTATGAGAGAATAAGTAAATATAACCCACATCTCAGTGTTATATCACCATTTTGTACCGATCCCCGAAGGAGGACAACTTTTTGAAGAAAACACCCCAGTAAAAGAAAGAATATTGGACTTTATTTACTTATGAATTTACGATTTTTAAGGTTCAGCAAAAACAAGCGAAATATCTAAACCTGATAGACGCAGGTCCTGAGTGACTTATAAAGGGAGAATTTAATGAATAAATAAAATAAATGTACCTTTTTTCTCCATCATGCTCAAACTTGATCCTAGCATTCCGCAACTATGGAAGAGAAGAAGACAGAAAACCATTAATTAGAATACCAAAGAATGGATGGATGGATGGATGGAGAGGCAGAGAGAGAGAGAGAGACAGGACACAGACAGACAGATAAATATGGATGGATGACAAAGACAGATGGATGGATGGACGGACGGATGGACAGACAGATAGACAAACAGATATGGATGGGGGGAGAGAGAGAGATGGATGGATGGGCACAGCAGACAGACAGATACGGATGGCTGGATGGATACCTATGGATGGCTGGATGATAGATAGACAGACAGACAGACAGATAGATAGATATGGATGGAGAGAGAGAGATGGATGGATGGGCAAAGACAGACAGATACGGATGGATGGATACCTATGGATGGATGGATGGGTGGATGATAGATATAGATAGATAGATAGATAGATAGATAGATAGATAGATAGATAGATAGATAGACAGACAGACAGACAGACAGACAGACAGACAGACAGACATGGATGGGGAGAGAGAGAGATGGATGGATGGGCAAAGACAGACAGATACGGATGGATGGATACCTATGGATGGATGGATGGGTGGATGATAGATATAGATAGATAGATAGATAGATAGATAGATAGATAGACAGACAGACAGACAGACAGACAGACAGACAGACAGACAGACAGACAGACAGACATGGATGGGGAGAGAGAGATGGATGGACAGACAGGCAGATAAAGATGGCTGGATGGATACCTATGGAAGGCTGGATGGCTGGATGGTACCTACAGATGGATGGATGGCACCTATGGATGGATGGATGGATGATAGATAGTTAGATAGTTAGATAGTTAGTTAGATAGATAGATAGATAGATAGATAGATAGATAGATAGATAGATAGATAGATAGATAGATAGATAGATAGATAGATAGATATAGATGAATAACCGATGGATGGATGGTTGGATGGATGGATGGATGGATGTATAACTGGTGGATGGGTGGGTGGATGGATGGAAAAATAGATAGCTAGATGGTAAGATGATAGAGTGAGAGATAATACATAGCTGATAAAGAGATAGATAGATAGATAGATAGATAGATAGATAGACAGACAGACAGACAAAGAGAGAGGGAGAGACAGACTGACAGTTGTCCTGGTATTTTCATGGCACCTGCTGTTAGGTATTCAGTCTCAGCTCCAATCCATCCATCTTCTTACTTGGTGCATGCAATATCGTGCAGCCCACCCTCCCAAACTGAATAAGGATAATGTTTGGGCAGGACCATCTTATATTCTGCATTTCTGCAGGGCCCAGTGAAGACTCCTTCTGCTGGCAACCCTTAAAGCAATACTTGTGGTGCTGAATCAGCTGGTTGAGTGCTCTGATAAAATAATGCAACAAACCAGGGTATGAAGTAGCATGCGGTGTGAATTTGCTTTCTCTCAATGGAGGCTAAAACTGCAGTTCTGCAAACTAATATACCCAGTATAATCCTTAACATTTTGCTGTTCCCCAAGCTGGAAGTTTTGGAAACCTGTGTCCGTTTCTTGTAAAACCAGGAGCGTAAAACTGCTCCGTAAAATCTACAACTGGTTGGAGAATTAGGTGGGGCCACAATTCCTGAAGTTCTTTTTTATGTAGAAATAAACCTTATCTCTCTCTCTCTCCTTTTACTCCCTCTGGTTTCTTTGCGGAATGGAAAAAGCGTATCCTATATTTGGGACCGCGCATCCTTTGGAAAGATCTACCACACACTGCTGGTATCTAAACAGGAGAATTCCTAGAGGGGCGAACAGATGACGCCTTTTCCTGAAAACTCTTCTTATCTCTCACTTGAGGTTTACCCAGAACATGATTAGCAGTTTCCATGCTTCCATTCTATGCGCCCGAAAATATGTCGCGGCAGTGAGAAAGATTCAGTTCGATGGCTATTTATGTGTGTATTAAAAAGATCACATCCTGATGTGGCGAAGTGGACTGCATCAACAACTGGCTGAAGCTGATCGATTTCAGAATAATAGAGAGTAGGAAGGGACCTTTGGAGGTCTTCTAGTCCAACCCCCCATTGTCTTAAAAGCAGGAGAACCTACACCATTTTGATAAGTGGCTGTCCAGTCTCTTCTTAAAAACCTCCATGTTGGAGCACCCACAACTTCTGGAGGCAAGCCGTTCCACTGGTTAATTGTTCTCATTGTTGGAAGTTTATCCTTATTTCTAGATTGGTTCTCTCCTTGATTGGTTTCCATCTGTTGGTTCTTGTTCTGCCCTCAGGTGCTTTGGGGAATAGCTTGACTCCCTCTTCTTTGGGGCAGCCCCTCAAATATCTGAAGACTGCTATCATGTCACCCCCAGTCCTTCTTGTCATTAAATTAGCCATGCCCGGTTCTTACAACCGTTCTTCATATTTTTAAGCTTCCAGCCCTGCAATCATTTTTGTTGCTCTTCTCTGCACTCTTTCTAGAGTCTCAACATATTACTTTATAATGTGCTGACTAAAACTGGATGGAGAGTTCAAGATGACTTTAGGATAAAAGTCAAGATTCCCCTAGTACATATGTGCCAGTCATTCCTGACTCTAGGGGGCAGTGCTCATCTCTGTTTCAAAGTCGAAGAGCCAGCCCTGTCCGAAGACGTCTCCGTGGTCATCTGGCTAGCATGATTCAAAGCCTAAAGGCATACGGAATGCTGTTACCTTCCCACCAAAGGTGGTCCCTATTTTTCTACTTGCATTTTTACGTGCTTTCGAACTGCTAGGTTGGCAGGAGCTGGGACAAGTAATGGGAACTCACTCAGTTATGTGGCGCTAGGGATTCGAACCATTGAACTGCTGACCTTCTGATCAGAAAACCTTAGCATCTTAACCACCGCATCCCAGGGATGGCCTTACATTATAAACAGTAGTAACACGTCACATGATCTTGATACTATCCCTCTATTAATTTGCTCGTTTCCCCCCTCCCCCTCCAGTCCCCAGGAGCACTCTAAGAACCTTCCAAAGCTTTGCATGCCCCCCCCCCTATTTTTATTTTTATTTGCAAAAAAATGAGGATTTGGGAGGCCTGTAGAGTGCAAAAACTTTTTTTAAAATTTACATCTTCAAAACCATGATGCATCTTATACTTCGGTGCGTCTTATAGTCTGAAAAATATGGTAGATAGCCCTTGACTTACAACCACAATTGAGCCCGAAATTTCTATTGATAAGCAACACAGTTCTTGACCCATTTTACGACCTTTCTTGACACCATTGTTAACTGCACCCCTGCAGTCATTATTATTAACACAGTCGTTAAGTGAATCGGGCTTCCCCACTGACTTTGCTGGCCTGAAGATCACAAAAGGGGATCACATTAGCCCGGGAACACTGCGACCGTCACTTCATTTTGACCATATTGACCATGAGGGGTGCTGCAACTGTGAAAAAGGATCACTTTTTTCAGTGCCGTTGTAACTTTGAACAGTCACTAAATGGATGGTTGTAAGTCAAGGAGCTACCTGCAGTGTGTATACTAAAGAGATTTTGTCAGATTTGTGACGCAGTCCAAACATTTGTGGAATATATTTACGACAGTTTTCAGCGTCCCTGAGATGGAATATACTGTGCTCCAGATTTCCAAGAGGGAGGGGCTGCATTCCTGAGGAGCAAAGTGGTGTGGCCAGCCAGTGGAGCTGGCAGCAGATTCAGACTGTGGGGAGATTGAGGAGGAAGATGGGCCAGTCCTGGAGTCTGGGGAAGGCTCTGTGTTGGAGGCAGAGAGGGGACCAGGGCCCTCTGACAGTTATCAGCTGCCTTCAGAGTCAGGCATCAGTGAGGCAGATGAACAGCTGGAGCCTGTTCCCAGTGTGCGCATGCGCAGAGTTGTCAGACGAAGGGAACAGCTAAAGAACAGGTGGACGATGAATGGCCCCTCCCAGAGGAAATGAAAGAGGAGCGAAAGGGGAGTGGAGTTTGCAGGAGACCATCAGTTCGCTTCATTGATTTGGGACTCTCTGAGACTCCTTGCCAAGATTTGCAGAGATCAGCCTGGCAGCTCTCCAAGCCAGATGAGGTCTGTGACTGCTAATACTCCTTGGAAAAACTTGGATGTGAATGAGTAGAATCCACAGTCAATTAATAAAAGGGTTTTTTGTCGGGACCAGGAGTCTCCTTCAGGTTCTTGGGGAGCCTCTTTCAGAACACAAAGAACAACTCAATGCAGATAGTTTCTGTGAGTGAAAGAGAGTGAAGACGCCTCCTCCCTAATAGCTCCCAGAGACTATAGGGATGGTAGCATGCTTCAGTTTGGCAATAACATAGATCAGAGTCCCCCAAGCTTTTCAGCTTCGTGGACTGGCAAGGGATAGTTCCACATGAAGAGGAAGAAGAAGGAGGGATGGTTCCATATGAATGGTGGGCACACGCGCATGCAGCTCCATTTGCGCGAGAAGAGAGCATGCACACCCACTGTTCACACAAATGGAGCATCCCCATATGCGTTGCTTGCCCTCTGTTTGGGCAAGTGGAGATACACATATGCACACCCACCACTGCTGAATGGTTCAAGGCCTGGTCCCCCAAACAGCACTGGATTTGGGGGACCCCTGAGATACAGGTAGATAATAGATAGGTTGAGAGAGACAATAGAGAGCTGATAAAGAGATAGAGAGATGATAAATGAGATAGATAGATAGATAGATAGATAGATAGATAGATAGATAGATAGATAGATAGATAGATAGATAGATAGACAGACAGACAAAAAGACAGACAGACAGACAGACAGACAGACATGTAGGGAGTCAAATAGAATAAATAGACAAAGGGATAGATAGATGGATAGATACATAGATAGATAGATAGATAGATAGATAGATAGATAGATAGATAGATAGATAGATAGATAGATAGATAGATAGATAGATAGATATGGATGGACCGACAGATTGACAGACAGACAGACATGAAGGGATGAATGGATGGATGGATGATCAACTAAGATGATCAAAAACCTGGTGACTAAAACATATGAAGAACAGTTGCAGGAACTGGGTATGGCCAGTCTAGAGAAAAGAAAGACTAGGGATGACATGATAGCAATAGTCCAATATTTGAGGGGCTGCCACAAAGAAGAGGGTCAACCTATTCTCCAAAGAAGAAGAGGCCCACTTATTTCAAGTTCCTGCACCTGAGAGCAGGATAAAAAATAATGGATGGAAACCAATCAAGGAGAGAAGCAATCTGGAATTAAGAGGAAATTTCCAATAGTGAGAACAATTAACCAGTGGAACAGCTTGCTTTCAGAAGTTGTGGGTACTTCACAATGAAGGTTTTTAAGAAAAGACTGGACAGCCACCTGTCTGAAATGATATAGAGTCTCCTGCTTGAGCAGGGGTGGGGCTAGAAGACCTCCAAGGTCCCTTCCAGTTTATTCTATCCTGTCCTGTCATCTCTTGCCCTCTCCTCTTCTATCCTATCCTATCCTATATTATCCTATCCCATCCCTGTCCTGTTCTATTGGGAGGATAGGAAGCTGAGTCAACCTTGAGCCGGTCAGGATTGAACTCCTGGCTGTGGGCGGAATCAGCCTGCAATACTGCAGTCTAAACACTGCGCCACCACAGTTTAAACAGCAATAACAATAGCGCTTAGACTTACTGTATATTCCGCTTCACAGTGCTTTACAGCCCTCTCTAATGGGTTACAGAGTCAACTTCTTGCCCCCAACAATCTGGGTCCTCATTTTACCCACCTCGGGAGGACGGAAGGCTGAGTCAACTTTGAGCCTGGAGAGGATCGAACCGCCAAATTGCAGGCAGCCGGCAATCAGCAGAAGTAGTAGCCTGCAGTACTGCGCTCTGACCACTGCGCCACTGCGGCTCTTAGTGCTATTTGTTGAGCAGAAGAGCTAAACTGTTAGGAACAATTAGTTGCTGGAAATGGATGAAGCACTTGTTTAAAGCAGGCCAAGAAGAGAGGAAACATGTGAGCTGCATCCTCTTTCTTCACTGTGAAACAATAACAATGACCTCCTTTCGTTAAGGGCCAAGGGAAACACACCAGGCAACACACACACACACACACACACACACACACACACACCAGCAGTTGGCCAGGCGAGAAGAGAAATATGAGTGAGGCTTCAGAAAAACTGTGCTGGGTAAAATTTCCCCTGTCTCTTGCTAGGAAAACAAGCATGGGCAAAAGGGGCCCAATGAGAAGGGAAAACCAAAACCATTTTGTATCCTGGTCCTTTTTAGACCAGCATTGAAACGATGTTAACTTTGTTAGCAGAACTAGCTATGAATATTTTGCTGAACTTTGCTGAGACCTAGAGATTCTGAGAGAGCAAATTACCACTATTTCGGAGGCGATGTGGTTTTTCTCCTTAGTATTTCCTCGCTTAAGCTGAAATTCTGGTCTCTTTCTTTCTTTATCTTTTTTATTGTTCTTTTCAACAGTGGGGACCTGGCTTGGTCTACGATGCTGACAGTTTCCCTGCTTTGGAAACTTTGGTTAATTATACCAATGTGTCATGAAGTTCACCATACGTTCCAAAAGCTAATTGGTATTCATGGAGATGCTCTGATAATCTTCTGTCTGTAGTTTTTCTGTAATTTTATAACTTGACTGATTTAAAAAGAAGAAGAATGAAAGATAAACAGACAAGAAAAAAACTGAAGAAGAAAATCAAGAAAGAGAGAAGAATGGAATGGAATAGAATATGGGATGGGATGGAATAGAATAGAAAATATGGAATAGAATAGAAAGTATGAAATGGAATACAATAGAAAATATGGAATAGAATAGAAAGTGTGGAATGGAATAGAAAATATGGAATGGAATAGAATAGAAAATATGGAATGGAATAGAATAGAGTGTGTGGAATGGAATAGAATAGAAAATGTGGAATGGAATTGAATAGAAAATATGGAATGGAATAGAATAGAAAATATGGAATGGAATAGAATAGAAAATATGGAATGGAATAGAATAGAAAATATGGAATGGAATAGAATAGAAGAGAATAGAATAGAATATGGGATGGAATAGAATATGGAATGGAATGGTATGGAATAGAATAGAAATGAACAGAAAAGAATAGAATTATAATTGGAAGGGAAGGGAATAGAATAGAATATGGAATGGAATGGTATGGAATAGAATAGAATATGGAATGGAACAGAACAGAACAGAACAGAACAGAACAGAAAAGAAATGAACAGAAAAGAAAAGAACAGAACAGAAAAGAAATGAACAGAACAGTATTATAATTGGAATGGAAAGGAAAGGAAAGGAAGGATGGGATGGGATGGGGGAGAGGGGAGGGGAGGAGAAAATAAGGATTGAGTAGACTGGGGTTGAATAGAGTAGGACAGAGTAGAAGAGAAGGGAGGAGAATAAGAAAACTAATCTCTACTCCCCAACATTTCTCAAGTTATCCCAAGATGGTGCTTGCCAAATTCTGCCTGCTCCCCACCCCACTGGTGCATCAGTTTCCATAAAAAAATTAATTCCACTGTCAATCAAAGCCTTATTGGCTCATTGGACAGCACGACAGCTGTTAGCGACCTCATGAATATCCTAAACATCTTGAATCATTTTTCAGGACAGGCTGCTATAGGGCTGAATTCAACTCAGAGAGCTGTTACACCCTGGAGCGCAGCTACGTGTTTGTTTTCGTCAACAAGCAGATGTTGTTATAGTGATGGGAAGAGAAGGATGGGGTTTGGGGGTTAGAATCTGCATTATTCAATCCCGAATCTATAATTCAGAGGTGTTGTTTTCTTAATGCGCCTTGGTCCTTGCTGACCGCAGGGGTTAACAGCAGGATTTTAAAAAACCCAAGGGCACCCAGAAATGCGAATTAAAACCAACTGCATTTAATCCCCAAATCAAATCGATTTTCCAGATTGGATAATTGGTTTGGATCAAATTAAAGCAAGTTTTCTCAAAATCAATGCGATGATCCATTTTCTTTTCGCAGATGTCAGCAAGGGTTCTTTTCTAGATAGCTAACGTCAAAATTGACTCTTTGTTCCTCTGCTCAGCTATCTTTCCTTTTTAATCAACTTTATTCTATTTCGAAGGAAGATAAAATAACAGAAATGGAAACATTGGGAGGGAGGGGAGGGGATCCAAAAATTAAAAAGTGAAAAGCTTTTTATTTTTTGTCGCTTTTTAAATAGAAGGTCACCATTTCTATTATCTACAAAAGCGTTAGTCAACCTTGGTCACTTTAAGATGGGTGGAATTCAACGCCCAGAATTCTGGGAGTTGAAATCCACCCATCTCAAAATGGCTAACATTCAGCAAAATTGATCTACAAAATAAGATAAACATTTTAATGGCTTCCATGTGGAGGATTATTACCCTATATTACCCCTTTTCCCAAATATACTGTAAAACCCAATAAAATTGTTTTAAAACAAAATTGATCTACAAAACTGAAGTCCACTTATCTTAAAAGTGGCTGAGGTTGATCAAAATTTATCAAAGAAGAAGGGGTTAATTTATTTTCCAAAGCACCAGAAGGCCAAACAAGAAACAATGGATGGAAATGAATCTAAGAGAGAAGCAACTGGGAAGAAACTTCCTAACAGTGTGGGCAACTAACCAGTGGAACGAATTGTCTCCAGAAGTTGTGGGTATTTTTAAGAAGAAACTGGACAACCATTTGTCTGAAACGGTATTAAGTTTCCTGCTTGAGCAGGGGGCTGGACTAGAAGACTTCAAAGGTCCCTTCCAGCTCTATTCTGATTTAAAACTCAAGCTCACCCCTCTTAAAGTGTACAAAGTTGATCAAAATTCATTTACAACAAACAGTTCAGTCCACTTCATATACCATATTCCAGAATGGCTTTTGGTAGGGAAAAGGGCAGTATATAAATTTAATTAGTAAGTGAAATAAATATTCTGCTTTTTCGGCTGTAAGCCCCATGCTATCAACTCCCAACTCATTGCTTCTCAACCTTGGCAGCCGAGTTGGCCAGAGAATTCTGTGAAATGACATAGACAGCCATCTTAAATCCACCAAGGTCGGAAAACACAGTTCTAATCCCTTTCACGTTATGCAGGAACAGTGAGAACGGTAGAACATAATCTGAAAGTCCAGGGCTAACCTGTTTGTTCGAATGATTCTTATTCCGGTTGCTGTCTAAAAATCCACCACATTTGCCCAGGGCGGCGAGATCCTTCATAATCGAATTAAAAACTTCTTCCTCATCTGCAAACAGAAAAACAAAACAAAAAAATTAGGTTAGGGCTCTGAAACTTTGGGGTGTCTTCTCAAGGCCTTTATGTTCTACTGCTATGATGGTGAACCTGTGGCACGCAGAACCTCCTCTCCGGGCGTGTGAGCCGTCGCCCCAGCTCAGCTCCACCGTGCATGCGCCGGTCAGCTGATTTTGGGGTCTCTGCCCCACATGTATGGAGAGGGGGCGTGGGGATCGCAGAGGCATATGCTGGGGGCAGGGTGAGCACATGGGGGGAGTGGCGGGATCCCCTGTGGCCCATTTTTGGTCCCAGGAGGCTGCAGGGAGGAGCAAGGGATGTGTGGTGGTGTCGCATGCGCATACGGTGGGCGGGGCATCGGGAGGGGTGTGTCAAGCTCACATTGCATTATGGGTGCAGGGCAGTGGTGGGTTTCAAAGTTTTTAGAACCTACTCTGTAGGTGTGGCCTATTATGTGGGCGTGGCTTGGCAGTCATGTGACAGGGTGGGAGTGGCCACCTTTTAAAATGTGGTGAAACTCATTTAACAACGCTCTTGCTTAGCAACCAAAATTTTGGACTCAATTGTGATGATAAATTCTTTCTTTCTTTCTTTCTTTCTTTCTTTCTTTCTTTCTTTCTTTCTTTCTTTCTTTCTTTCTTTCTTTCTTTCTTTCTTTCTTTCTTTCCTTTCTTCCTTTCCTTTCCTTCCCGTTGGGTCACAGGCAGCGGCGGGCCAGATTTACTTCCAGGTACGCTGGTGGAACCCCATCTCACCGGTTCTCTAAATTTCACCAACCGGCTCTCGCGAGTAGGTGCGAGCCTGCAGAAACCCACCACTGGTGCAGGGGCACGCGCTCACTTTCGGCAGGTGACGACAAAAAGGTTAGCCCTCACTGTTCTACTGCAAAGATATATAGGTAGTCCTCGGCTTACAACAGTTCACAGGGACCATTCAAAGCTACAACGGCACTAAAAAAAAGTGACTTAGGACCGTTTTTCACACTGACGACCAATTCAAACACTTGGCAACAGACTCGTGTTTACGACCGTTGCAGTGTCGCATGGGAGCCCCCCTTTTGTGACCTTCTGACAATGATGGAAGCCAGATTCACTTAAGAACCACGTAGCTAACTTAAAAACCGCGGTGATTCAACAACGGTTCAACAAGAAAATTTGTCCAATGGGGCAAAGCTCACTTAACCACTGTCTCGCTTAACAAGAGAAATTTGGGGCTCAATTGTGGTCGTAAATCAAGGACCACCTGCATTGCAGCATTAGCCAAAATCTCAGAGAGGTACCCCATCCATCAGTGGGTCTAGCTGCAGGGAGAACAAAGGGAACAAAGGGAAAGACACAAAGGAATGAAGAGGTAAAACAATACCCTCCCTAAATTTGGATTATAGTTTGCTCCTAGTATTACTGGAAAGGCATCAATATTTCTTCCCTAAGGCAGTGATACCCACACTATACAGGAGAAACTAGAATATCGTGCAAAAGTTCTTTTATTTCAGTAATGCAGCTTAAAAGGGGAAACTAATATATAAGACTCATTACATGCAAAGCAAGATAGTTCAAGCCGTGATTTGTCATAATTGTGATGATTATGGCATACAGCTCATGAAAACCAAAACCTGGTTCAATACTGTGAGATTACTGTGCTTGATTGGCCAGCAAAACCCAAATCCACAATCTCAGAAAATTAGAATATTACATGCAATTAATAAAACAAGGATTGTACATAGAACAATATTGGACCTCTGAAAAGTATAAGCATGCACCAACACCAGCAGATGACATGGCTCCCCAAATCAACACAGACTGTGGAAACTTCACACTGGACTTCAAGCATCTTGCAGTGTGTGCCTCTCCATTCTTCCTCCATCCTCTGGGTCCTTGGTTTCCAAATGAGATGCAAAAGTTGCTCTCATCAGAAAAGAGGACTTTGGACCACTGAGCAAAAGGACTTTGGACCACTGTGCTTCATTACGTCCAGGGTCAACGCAGCCGTCTACCAGGAGATTTTGGAGCACTTCATGCTTCCTTCCGCTGACGAGCTTTATGGGGATGCTGACTTCATTTTCCACCTGCCCACACTGCCAAAAGCACCAAAACCTGGTTCAATGAATGTGGGATTACTGTGCTTGATTGGCCAGAAAACTCACCTGACCTGAACCCCATAGAGAATCTATGGGGCCTTGCCAAGGGAAAGATGGGAGACATGAGACCGAACAATGCAGCTGAAGGCCACTATTGAAGCATCCTGGTCTTCCATAACTCCTCAGCAGTGCCACAGGCTGAGAACTTCCATGCCACACCACATTGAGGCAGTAATTGCTGCAGATGGGGCCCAAACCAAGCACTGAGTACATACGCATGCTTATACTTTTCAGAAGTCCAATATTGTTCCTTGTTTTATTGATTGCATGTAATATTCTAATTTTCTGAGATTGTGGATTTGGGATTTTCGTGAGCTGTACGCCCTAATCATCACAATTATGACCAATCACAGCTTGAACTATCTTGCTTTGCATGTAATGAGTCTTATCTCATATATCCATTTCACCTTTTAAGTTGCATTACTGAAATAAACAAACTTTTGCACGATATTCCAATTTCTCGAGTTTCACCTATAATTTGGAATGAAGTTGCAACAGAATGAATGAAGTATAGAAAAGTAAATATATTCAGTCAGGATTTCAGCTACCCAAACACTGAATTTTTGGGGGAGGGGGTTACTTACTTTTCCGCTGCCCCCCCGGCCAAAATATATCTAGTCCTCTACTTGCAACCATTCATTTAGTGCCCGTTTGGATTTACAACAGAACTGGGAAAAAATGTCTATGGAGATTCTCAGTCATCTAGGTAGAAAAGGAAAAACTGTTTTCCCTATTGCACAACACTAGAACTAGGGGGCACTCCATGAAACTTTTGGAAGCTAGACCTCAAACAAATAAGAGGAAGGAAGGACTTTTTCACCCAGAGGATCCCTGGTCTATGGAACTCCCTGCCAGAAGAAGTGGTGACAGCTGTCAGCCTCGACACCTTTAAGAAAGGATGAGAGGAGTTCATGGAGAACAAGGGTATCCATGGCTATCATGATGGATGCCTAAGGACACCCTCCGGGATGGAAAGATAGGCAGGATATCTCTCAATGCCATTTGCAGGGAATCATAAGCAGGTGAAGACATCTGCTTGGGAAGACCCTGAAGCAAATGGGGAGCCACTGTGGGAGACAGAAGGCTGGACTGGAACGGCTGTGGCCTGTTCCAGCAAGGCTGTTCTTATGTTCTTAGGTTGCCCCAAAAGTGCTTTTTTCCAAGACTTTTTTTTTGGGGGGGGGGGTTCTTTGAAGTGCGCTTCAAGGTTCTAACGACCATCTTTAAAGCGCTCCATGGCTCGGGGCCTAGTTATATGCGAGACCGCCTCCTGCCCCATACATCCCTTAGACCGATACGCTCCCACAGAGAGGGCCTCCTCAGGGTGCCGTCGGCCGGACAATGCCGACTGGCGACACCCAGGGGGAGAGCCTTCTCTGTGGCAGGACCAGCCCTTTGGAACGACCTGCCCCCTGAACTCCGTACCATCTCTGACCTCTGCCTCTTCCGCAAGTGTCTGAAGACACATCTATTCCAACTAGCCGGCCTAGCGTAGTCTCTAATACTGACTTGTAGATAGTTTTTAAAATGGGGATTTTAATTCGGTTTTAGCACAGGTTTTGAGTAGAATAAGTTTTTTTAAAAAAATAGTTTTAAATGTTTGTATGCTTTTAATGTTCCTGTGCGCCGCCCTGGGTCCGTTTGGAGAAGGGCGGGGTATAAATTCAATAAATAAATAATAATAAATAAATTTTGCTTCTCATCCAGGAAGCTTCTTCTGCAAGGAATATAAATCCTTCCATTCCCCACCATCCAGCTCCGAGTTGAAGAAGCTTCTTGGGTGAGAAGCAAGACGTCTTCAAAGAAAAACCAGAAAGTCCAGTTGCCTCTTGGGGGGGAAATAACGTTTGGAACAGTACTGAAAAAAGTAACCTTGGGCCATTTTTCACGCTTAAGATGTTGGTAAGATTTCCCACTGCCACTTGACCAAAATTCAGATGCTTGGCAACTGACTCAAATTTATGACGGTTGCAGGGTCATGTGATCCGCTTTTGCGACCTTCTGACAAGCAAAGTCAATAGGAAAACTGGATTCACTTAACAATCGGATTACTAACCAAAAGACTGCAATGATTCACTTAACAACTGTGGCAAGGAAGGAAGGTCACAAAATGGGGCAAAACTCACCACTACGCTCTTGGGGTTCAATTGTGGGTTGTAAGTCGAGCTTTGCTTTCGATTGTGCCTTGTGAACTCTGGACTTTTCTTGCCCCATAAGTTAGTCCTCAACTTATGACCACAATGGAACAACATTTTTTTGTGCTGTTCAGTGAGACATTTGTCAAGCAGGTTTCCCCCCATTTTACGACCTTTCTTAGCAGCCGTGAAGCGAATCGCTTCCGTTGTTAACTTCGAATCCCAGTTGCTAAGTGAATCTTGCTTCCCCCCTGGACTTTGCTTGTCAGAAAGCCGCGGAAGGGGAATTGCATGACTCCAGGAGACACTGCGACCGTCGTAAATATGAACCAGTTGCCAAGCATCTGAATTTGGATCACATGATCAGGCTACAAAGGAAACTGCGGAAAATGGCCACAAGTCACTTGATTCACCGCCGTTCTAACTTTGAACCAGGGTTGGATTGCTTCGAGTTTGCCCAGACTCGGGAGAATCCATAGCTAATGTTATGGCCAGCTCGGAGAACCTCCAAATCCCACCCCTGGCTGCCCCCCCCCGGTTGGCCCCACCTACCCACCCCTCCCTTTCCTGGAGTCTCCACCGCAGCCCAATTTGGATGCGAGGTAAGTGCGGGGCCCGCACGGAGGCTTGGGGAGAGGGGGGTGTTATGTTCTGTGGTAGAAAGGGAGTCCAGACACAGGCTAGTCAAAAACCCAAAGCCGTTTATTGGCAATCGCTATAATAGCGGGAATATTTACAAGCGGACAAAATGCGGTAGACAGGGGCTTCCCCGTTTGACAGCTATTTATACGTGAGCTGTCAAACGGGGACCAATCAGGAAGCCCCAGGACCTAATTCCCGCCAGTCGTGTCTGAGCGAATCAGGCGCGACTGGCAGTTACAGGCTTGTTACAAGCTGTTACCATAGCTCTAGGGAGAAGAGTGGAAGACCTGCGGCCGGTCGTAAGTCAAGGACCGGTCGCAAGTCAAGGACTCAACAGGGGGGAAATGGGCTTCCCAGCCTGGGAAAGTTGAAAATGCGCCTCCCCACCCCGCCGTGGTGCAGAAGACCAAGTAGGCCACACCCCCTCAGCAACCGGGCACAGAACCCATTGCTGAAATTTTTGAAGCCCATGCCTGCTTTGAATCATCATTAAATGAACTGTTGTAAATCAAGGACTATCTGTATTGTGGGTTTAATTCAGGCTGGCGGGTTTAATTTTGTTTGGGAAACTTCCAAGGGCCTTGTGGACTTCAGCCATTGCTCTGCGGTCTAGCATGGTCCTGCTTTTGGCTGGACTTAATTGGGGCAGTTCTGGGTTTTAGTGAAGGGAATTGCTGAGGAAATAAACTCACTAAATGCTGTTATGCTACACAGCACACGAATGCATCCCTGATTCACTTAATAACTGTGGTGTTTAATAACTGTGGCAAAAAAATGGGTCATAAAATCGGGCACAACATATTTACAACTACCTTGCTTAGCATTAGAAATTCTGATCCAAATTGTGGCCGTAAACCAAGGACTTTGAATATTCATATCCATTCCCGAGAAGTGTCCTTATGTACTCACAAACTCACAATATGTAAGATCACAGGGAGCTAATATTTTTCTCCACAATTTTATCAGTTATATATTAATCAGTAAAATTGAAGAACATAAAGTAAGAAAAAAACATTAAAAATGAAAAAAAGAAAGCACATTGCAGAGTATAAAGAAGCAGAATTACATTTGTAGACTTAATAAAAGACCATTTTCCCCTTTATGGTCATTTAAATATGTTATATTGCATTACTTCAATGCAGATTTGAACACAAAGCAGTAAAGTTTATAAACTATGATTAGAAATGATCAGCGCCCCATTAGTTAAAAAAGCTTGAACCACTGAAAATAAAAATAAAAAATGTAAAAATTCTATCAGCATGAATTGCCACTTAGGATTCCTTTAGTTACCAGAATTACCAAGCCATTTAAGACAGAATAGGAAAATTGAGGGCTTCAGATACATTAATGCACGCAAAGGCATCAGTTAAAACATTATTCATGTTTATCTTTCTTTCCCAAAACACTCAAATTCAAATTGCAGCAGGTTTCTTCAGAAACTCTACCCTTTAAGAGTAGCGGTTTCAAAATACGTGGTTTTCAGCTCCCAGAATTCTGGAAGCAACCTAGTGGGGCATTTTGGGAGTTGAAGTGCACACAGGTTAGCTGTGGAATTCTGGGAGTTGAAGTCCATGCCATGAGGTAGATAGGACTGAGGGACAGGCCTAGCCCAGAGATGGCGGACCGAGTGCTGAAAAGGGAGCACTTCGTGTGGGCACATGCGCTGGGCCGCGACCAAAAAGAGTAGCTGCCCAGTGGGCATGAGCGCACCATGAGGAGACATGGTTCGGTGTTCCACTTCAGCACATGTGCCATAGGTTCACCATCGCGGGTCTAGGCAAAACCTGTTGGCTTTGTGGCTAAGGCAGAACTACTACTTACTCTCTTCTTAGTTTCTACTGTTCGGCTTTTAATCTCTACGTCCTGCCCAGACTCCCCAGACCCCTGTTGGCGAACCTATGGCACAAGTGCCCAGAGTGGCACATGGAAACATGTCTCCTAGCACACATGGCATCCCCCTTTCTTATTCCGGGTTTTGGGCACGCATGCGCACGCAATGATCAGCTGACAGTGCGTGCGTCAGTGCCGGAAACCGGAAGAGATGGTCTTCCGTTTTCCAGCGGGAGCATGTGCGCTGGCCAGCTGATCGGCCTGTGCGCATGTGCGGCAGTAACTGGAAATACGTTTTAGGGCATGCGCATGTCCCCTGGGCAGCTACTCTTCTTGGTTGCGGCCCAGACAAGTGCATGTGCCCATACGAAGTGCTCCCTTTTTGGTACTCGGTTCGCCATCACTGGGCTAGGCCCTGTTCCTCAGTCCTAACTACTTCAGCAACTTTGTATGGACTTCAACACCTGCACAAAGTGCTCCCTTTTCGGCACTCGGTACCAAAAAGATTCACCATCACTGGCCTAAAATTTAGACTATACGCCTTGCAAAGACACTATGGCACCACAATGTTTTCTGTCCCATGGGCTGAATCACCCCGCACACAGACTAGGCTGCTTGCCACTGCTTAATTATGAGATAAGCGAATGCTTTCGCTAAGAGCCCAGATAACTCACGTAATCCCAAACATGACTAGAAGGCTCAGGCTTTCTGAAACACTGAAGTTCAATCGGTTGCTTCCTGCAAATGTCCCCTCCCAACATCTCACCTATAGGTTCTCTTGGGAGGGGCCACTCAGCAACCACCTGGCTCTTAATCATTGTCTACGAGCCTGCCTCCGATGTAATTGCTGCCTCCGCCTCTCCGCCCTGCTCACTCTGGCATCATGGACAAACTGCCTTTGATCCTCCCCACTGCTCCATGACCCAGGCGCCTCCTGGTGGCCAACCAGCCTCCCTGAGTCCTGCTCTAACGCTGAGTCCACCCTCCTCTTCCTAAGCTTTGCTAGAAGAGTCCATCAGCAGCTCATCCGGAGCCGGCTGGGCCACAACAACAATGTGTACAGATAGTCCTCGACACACGACCACAATTGAGCCCCAAACTTTTGTTGTTAAGTGAGTTTTGCCTCAGACAACCTCTCTTGCCCCAATTGCTAAGTGAATCCCTGTGCAAGCGAGTAACAGTGTTGTTAAAGGAATCTGGTTTTCCCAAACTGTCTTGGCTTGCCAGAAGGTCACAAAAGGGCATTAGGCGACCCTGGTACACTGCAACCATCATAAATATGAGTCCATTGGCAAGTATCACATGACCAGGGAGGTGCTGCAACGTCATGAGTGCGAAAAATGTCATGTCGCTTCTTTCAACGTTGTTGTAGCTTTAAACAGTCACGAAACGAACTGTTGTAAGCCGAGGACTATCTGCAGAAGGGGACGCAACGCTCAGAATGAAAAAAAGTCATGATATTTTTAAAATGGCCGCAAACATTTAATTGGCGCCAGATCTGCATGCTTAATATAGAGTCTACCAACAAAAACTTTGTCAGGATATCAATTTTTACACTCTCCGTGGCTTTCAGTACTTTTAAGCAGAACAGAATAGCTGGAAGGGACCTTGGAGGTCTTCTAGCCCAGCCCTCTGCTCAAACAAGAGACCTTATACCTGTGATGGCGAACCTATGGCACACGCCTCCTGCCAGCCAACTGTTTTTTGGGATTCTGCAGCGCATGCGGGAGATAAGCACATGTGTGTGGGGGGAAGGGGGTTGATTGTGCATGTGTGGCCCCCACAGGGCAGTCAGGTGCGCATGCGTGAGGTGTTGGAGGGAGGTGCCCCATTTTTGGTCCCTGGAGGCTTCAGAGAGGATGGCTAGATGCAAAATGGAGCATAGGCAGCTTACACACATGCGCAGGGGGGGGACGCCATATGCACATGCACACAGGGGTAGGGTGCACTGCATTATGGGTATGGGCATGCCTATGCAGTTGTGCTTGCGCATGACTTTGGCACGCGAGGACAAAAAAATTACCCATCACTTCCCTATAGCATTTCAGACAAGTGGCTATCCAGTCTTTTCTTTAAAACCTCCAGTTTTAAAGTTGTACCACACAACTTTTGGTGTGGCAAGTAGTTCCACTGATTAATCGTCCTTACTGTCAGGAAGTTTCTCCTTAATTCTACATTGCTTGTCTCCTTGATTAGTTTCCATCCTTAGTTTCTTATGCAGCCTTTGGTTGCTTTGGGAAATGGCTTCCTCTCTTCTTCGGGGCAACCCTATAGATATCGTACGATTGCTATTATGTCACACACACACACACACACACACACACACACACACACACACACACACACACAGAGTCCTTCTTTCCCCCAAACTAACCACAAGCAATTCCCGCAACTGTTCTTCACAGGTTTTAGTCTCCAGATCCTTTAATCAACCTAGTTCCATGATTCCATGAACCTATGGCACGCAGCCATTTGTCAGGGCACGCAACAGCCGGCCAGTGCACATGCGCATTCTGGCCAGCTGACTTTGCCCTTCTTTTCAGGCCATTTTTCGCCCTCCAGAGACTTCCCAGAAGCCTCCGGAGTGTGAAAAAACGGCCCTATGGGCAAACTGGAAATTCGCTTCCGGTTTGCTCGTAGGACCGTTTTTCGCCCTCAGGAAGCTTCCCTGAAGGCTCCGGAAGGCAAAAAGTGACTTCCGGTTTGTCCGTAGATCCGTTTTTCATTCTCCGGAGCCTTCAGGGAAGCCTTCTCAGGGCCCCTAAAGGCTCCGGAGGTCAAAAATCGACCCTACAGACAAACTGGAAATCACCATCTCCGATCTTCCAGGTTCCCAGTAGTCCATTTTTCACCCTCCGGAAGTCTCAGGGAATTTTCTGAGGCTTCCAGAGAGCGTCCGGAGGGGGAGGCTGTTTTCGCCCTCCCCAGGATCCTAGAAAGCCTCTGGAGTCTGGGGGGGGGGGGGGAGGAGAGAAAACAGCGGCAAAAGTGCGTGTGGGGTGTCGCGTTTCCCAAGCACATGTGCCCCGGGGGGAATATCAAGTGCATAGCATTATGGGTGTGGCACGTTGGTGCAAGGCACCCCCTCCTGTGCTCCCCCCGGTTTGGCACGGGAGCCAAAATAGTTTCGCCATCACTGACCTCGTTGCTCTTCTCTGCACGTTTACCAAAGTCTCAACATCTCTTTTGTTTTTGTAATGTGGTGACCAAAACCGGATGCCGTATTCCAGGTGTGGCCTTACTAAGGCTTTATAAAGCGGTATTAAGGCGATTTTGACCCAGGTTGAGCCAAAAGGCAGAGAAGGAAACAGTATGTCTCCTTCCTTAATGGGGCTCTAACAGGAAGTTGTGAAAACAATTATCTATACTAAATACTTCTGTCTCAGCTGATGCAATAAGGTAGAGCCGGTTAGGCTGAATTGCTAGGCTTCTGCCTGATATGCATTACAGCCCCGGTTTGAATCCCAGTAAAGGGTATGGCCAACTGATGAGAGCTAATAAGCTCGAAATAGATCTATCTTGGTCTCCCAAAAATTTAAATTTATTGATCAGTTCATGAAAACTAACATATATATATATGTATGTATGTATGTACTGTATATATGCATGTTAGATTTTTAAGGGCTGATTAAATAAGAGACCAGGATGGATCCATTTCGGGCTTTTTAGCCCTCTTCAGCTGGCCATACTTCTTCTACTGGGATTTGAACCGGCACTTTCCAGCATATCGGGCAAGCCTTTCTATGCCTTGAGTTAACCGGCTTCCCTGATTACATCAGCCTTTTATGTATATGTATATGTATATGTAAATAAATCTATACTAGTCTCTCTGATTTATTTATTGATCAGCTCATAAAACTAACACACACACACACATATATACACACACATATATATACACACATACACTTGTGTCATAAGCATCAAATCCCAGTAAGGGTATGGCTAGCTGATGAGAGCTAAAAAGCTCGAAACAGATCTATCCTAGTCTCCCTGATTTATTTATTGATCAGCTCAAAAACCTAACCCCCCCCCCCCACATATATATATGTTACGTTTTTGAACTGATCAATAAATAAGTCAGGGAGACTAGGATAGATAGGTGTTGTGACAAACACACACACACACACACACACATATGCTTGTGTCACAACACCCTGTTAAGCCCCAATTAAGGGACGAAGCACACTGCTTTTCCTTTCCTGCCTTTCAGCTCATCACCAGAAACCATCTAGACAGAAAGTTATTAGTTTCGTTGTGTACTTTTTTTTATATGTGTTTATTGATCAGCTCAAAAACGTAACACACATACACAAACACACACACACACACACATATTGTGTTAGGCTTTTGAGCTGATCAATAAATAAATCAGTATGCTTCCTCCCTTAATTGGGGCTTAACAGGGTGTTGTGACACAACCATTTATATATATATATAAAAAGCAGATCCAAAATTATTATTTAAGGTATGTGAGCGTCATGCTGTTATCTAATTAACACCGTACCAGCGGTAGGTAGGCCTGGCTGGAAATCTGTGTTATTAGGTTTTGCAGAGAGCATTTCCAGAGAGGAAAAACGTATGATGTGCAGCTCGAAAAATGTGGAGTGGGCTGAGATCCAAAGAACTGAAATAATATCAGCTTTAAATGAGCAAATGTCTACCCTGTTCTTCCTCAACTCTCCTCTGGAGGGCTAAAGAAAGAGAGGGATGGAGGAATGAGTTCCTTTGGTTCGCTTGATTTCTCAAAGCTTTTGCCTTTTGGAAAGTCCTTTCTCCTTGAATCCTGCATACCAAAATAATCAGCAATCTTGCATGGCTGCAAACAAAAGAAACCTCTCAGGTGAGCTGCAACTTGGATCAACAAACGACCTTTTGCAAAGCAATCCATCATGTAATCTTGTTTATTAAAGCAGCGGTCACCAACTGGTGGTCGGTGAGAAAATTTTGGTGGCCCGCAGAAAAATTATTTGCATTTTTAAATATTGCACTAAATCCGGGGTCCTCAAACTACGGCCCCTGGGATGGAGACGTGCAATGAACACTTGTGTTGCTGCAGAGAGCCTCCCCGTTCGGGGTCTTTTTGTGGGGGTCGGAGGGGGGGCAGAAATCCCGACTTGGGGTCTGCTTCAGCCTCCCGGTGGGGGGCTTTGGGCGAAGGCTGGAGGGCAGGGCCGCTGTTGGCAAAGAGCTGGAGGGCCTCGTTCCAGTGGGGCTGCATCAAGGCCTGGAACTGGATGAAAATCTCAGTCCTCTGAGCCTCCAGGCGCTGGCACCTGGCTTTGCACTCCCACAGGTCTTCCCTCTGCTTGGAAATACCCATGCTCGTAGTCCTCAGTGAGGTGATTCTGCTGAGCTTCCTTCTCGGTCAGATCCAATTTTTTACTGACCATATCAGTGGTCCGCAGGATTTAAAATTATGAATTTATTGGTCCCTGAGGTCTGAAAGGTGGGTGATCCCTGTATGAAAGGATTTCTGAAACAGATAATATTTTTCCAGCCACAGATGATTGCAGCTCTAGGGATCCCTCCTTAGAAGAGGAGAGATAGGAACAACCTATACTCCAAAGCAGAGGAAGATGGAAAAAGAAGCAACAAATGGAAACTCATCAGGAAGAGAAACAACCTAGAACTAAGGAGAAACTTCCTGACAGTGAGAAAAAATTAACCAGTGGAACAACCTGCCTCCAGAAGCTGTGAATGCTCCAACACTGGAGGTTTTTAAGAAGATATTGGATAGCCATTTGTCTGAAGTGGTACAGGGTCTCCTGCTTGAGCAGGGGGTTGGACTAGAAGACCTCCAAGGTCCCTTCCAACTCTGTTATTCTGATACTAAACCAGACGCAAAGGAGGAAGGAAATATAGATGTTCGTCCATGGGAAGCTACCAAGTAAATGTTACATCAACGTTCTATCGAAGTGATGGCTAACCTTTTTGTTGCTGACATGCTGAAAGTGTGCCTATGCAACCCACACAACAGCGCCCCCATCCATAATGCAATGTGCACACAACACCCTCCACTCCCCCCTCCCCCGTGCATGCACACACGATCCCTCCTCTGCCACATGTTGGGCCTAGCAGGCCTCCTTGCAGCCTACTGGGACCAAAAATGGGACGTAGGGGGCGCGTGCTGCACCCTACCTCCTCCCCATGCAGGGGCACGCATCTCTTGCAAGTGCATTCTCCCCCCGCACAGGCACGTGAGTCTCCCGCATGCGCCCCACCCCTCATGTATGCGCAACAGAGATCCGAAAATCAGCTGGGGGCAGTCGTATGCGCGGTGGAGCTGAGCTGGGGCGATGGCTCTGGATCAGCTCTTATTCCAAAAATCACTGGGTCTGTGGGGGCAGATTTCCTAGAAAGCCACCATTACAACATAAATAAACCCATATTTTCCTCTGTGTCATCCCTATTTACTAAGTAGAATTTTCCCACTGCTTATTTTAATCCTCCAGCTTCCCTTTTTATTCTGTTCTTAAGAAGTCAGCTGCTTCTCACGCAAATATCTCTGGATTTAAATATTCAGGTGGGATGTTCTTTTTTTATTTTTTTTAAAGAGGAAGCAAGAGGCTTTGAAAACCAGAAGAAGAAGAAGAAAAATCAGAAACACAATTGGCTGGTTATCACAGATGCAAAACTTCGTTTTGGTTCGAGTTAAAAAACAAAGCAAAAGGAAACTGTAAAAATACTTTTACGCCCAGGGTTAATTTTTAAAGAGAAAGATAAATTCAGTGAAAGGAATTAACTGGGTGATAATGGTTTGTTTTGAGATGTTGCAGGAGCTTCATCACTGGAGGCTTTCGAAGAGACTGGACTGCCATCTGTCAGAAATGGTGTAGGGCTGTGATGGTGCGCCTATGGCACAAAAGGGGCATGCGGGCACGCCAGCTGTTGCACCAGTCTAGCTCTGTTGCACATGTGTGCATGCCTCCGGCTGGCCAGCTAGTCTTTGGGTCTCTGCCGTGCATGCTGAATATATTGGATGCATGCTTGCATACAGGGGGGCATGGTGCATGCGCCAGGTGGGACTTGCATTGCATTTTGGGGGCTCGTGCAGGACCCTGCATCCCGTTTTGGGCCTATAAAGCACCTTGCACCAATTTAGAAGCAAACAATGAGCAAGGGGGAGAAGAGCGCATGCATGGGGGGGTTGCATGCGCGTGCCATGGGGGTCACGTGCGCATGTGCTGGAGTGTGTCGTGCACACATTGCATTATGGGTAAGGGCATGCCTGCGGCAACTTTTGGCACACAACAACAAAAAAGTTAGCCATCACCGTTGTAATGTCTCCTGCTTGGGTGTGTGTGTGTGTGGGGGGGGGGGGGGTTGGACTAGATACCCTGTAAGTTCCCTTCCAACTTTGTTAATCTTGTCTATATTGCAGCAACTTTCACATTGGTTAATCTTATGTAGAGGATCATAGAGCTGGAAGAGATCTGCACCTGTTCCAGATGCAGCCCGCACAATTTAATTTTTACAAAGGCATGAAGAGTATGTAACACTTGGTGACAACTGCGGTTAGTTGGAATTTGTTAATTTCTTTTCTGGTACATACTTCATCAATTCCATTAAGAAACGAAAGATTACCTTTGATTCAGGATCAGCCCCCACCAAAAAAAAGTAAAGAAAAAAGATAAAGACTCACCCATGGTTGTATCGTCATGAGGTCTGAGTCCTGCTCTTGACTTAGTGCACTTTCCCTGTTAAGGCCTCCGGTAATAATAACTGTCCTGCCAAAAAAACAGAAAAGAAGTAAATGGGAGGGCATATCTTGCCCAGGTGGCACCAACTAGCTGATTTTGGATGATCCCTGAAGCTAAGCAGGGTCAGCCTGGGTCAGGTCTTGGATGGGAAGTCATTTTTGGAATCCCATTTTTGGAATCCGGGAATTTAAGAGTGAGATGTTAACAAACATCCTGAAACAAACCATTGGGGATCACTTTATAATGCAGTGAGAAAGTGATACGGATGAATATACGGATGAATCAGGAGCCCAACTGGACGTGAAAGCTACTTTGAGATTCTAATCAAAATTTGGATTTAGCATTTAAAAAAAAAATAGCATCCTGCCTCCAGCATTCTCAGCAAATGCCTTTCTTGTTCCAACAGAGGTAGGGCAAATATACAAGTGGTCCTCAACTTACAAAAATTCTTTTAGCAACTGTTCAAAGTTACAGTGGTGCTGAAAGAAGGACTTACAACCCATCCTCTTACTTATGACTGTCATAATGTCTCCAAGATCACCTAATCCAAATTTGGGCACTTGGCAACTAGGATATATTTATGACATCCCAAACCTGAAAGCCAGTTGGAGGACTTTGGGCCAATCACCAGGAGACGGTGAATTCTAGTCCCGGCTTAGGCATGAAAGTTGATTGGGTGACTTTGGGCCAATCACCAGCAGATGGTGAGTTCTAATCCCGCTTTAGGCATGAAAGCCAAGATGGGTAACTTTGGGCCAATCACCAGCAGATGGTGAGTTCTAGTCCCACTTTAGGCATGAAAGGCAGTTGGAGGACTTCAGGCCAATCATCAGGAGATGGTGAGTTCTAGTCCCACCTTAGGCATGAAAGCCAAGTTGGGTAACTTTGGGCCAATCACTAGAAGACAGTGAGTTCTAGTCCCACCTTAGGCATGAAAGCCAGTTGGGGAACTTTGGGCCAATCACTAGGAGACGGTGAGTTCTAATCCCACCTTAGGCATGAAAGCCAAGTTGGGGAATTTTCTAGGAGACGGTGAGTTCTAGTCCCACCTTAGGCATGAAAACCAAGTTGGGGAATTTTGTGCCCATCACCAGGAGATGGTGAGTTCTAGTCCCATTTAGGCATGGAAACAGGCTGGGTGACTTTGGATAAGTCATTCTTTCTCACTTGCCTCAAGGAGGTCTGTTGTCAAGAAAATAGGAGGAGGAAGAAGTATTAAGAGTTTTAGGGATATTTATAAAAAGAAAACAATGGTGGACTTATTTTCCCCCCTTTTTTTAAACAAACCCTCTTCCCAGCAAATGCCAGGCCAATCAGCTATCAAATTCTTGGCTCAACACCCATCCTATCCCAACGACTGGGGGAAGAATCATCCACAAAACCAAGAGTCACATGGAAAAGAATATATGGTATTTTAGAAAAAGGATTCCACCAGGATTTCATTCAACAAAATTTTCAGGAAGCCTGACAGACAAAGCGTGGGATGTTATGTGTGTTTGTGTCTGTTTTGCATGAATGAGTGTGTGGATGAATGAATACGTTCTTTTTTTTAACGCAATACAGAACTGTTCAAAAATATTATTTTTGGGGGAAAATTTGGGATAGCAACTGGGCTACTCCTAGAAAAGAAAAACAACTCAGGGCCATGACATCAAAAGTGAGCTTGGAACTATCATTCCTAAACCCCTCTAGATATTTCACAATAGGGGGAACAACACTTTGTTGGAGGGAAATCACACACACATTGCCTTCCGTCTTAATTATACTGGATGTTTCATCCATCTAGCCCAGAATTCATTTTATTTTAGACCAGTGTTTCTCAACCAGTTTAAAATGAGTGGACTTCAACTTCCAGAATTCTGGGAGTTGAAGTCCACTCGTCTTAAACTCGCCAAGGTTGAGAAACACTGTTTTAGGCAATGGAAGCACTTCTCTGTTTTTTTTAAGCCAAGAGGATGTAAAACAGGAGCCCAACAACCCCCGGGGCAGCAGCTCACCAAGCTGTGGCCTGTTCAAAATTGGGCCATGGCAGAAATGGGGAAGTGTGCATTTGTGAAGCTCCACTCGTGTGAGAAGGCAACACTATTGTGTGTTATGCTGCGACGTGGAGGGCATTAGTTCTGGAGTGGAGCTTTGCGAGCGATCGCAAGCACCTTCCGCTGACAAGTTAAGCTCCATTTGGTTGAATGGAGGGCGTGCATGGCTGCTAACACAACTGGAGCTGTGCGCGTGTGCCTGCCATTCAAACACACAAACACATACACACACTGGCTGAGCCCCTAAGCTAGAAGATGACTAGGGTGAACGCATCATAAGTCATGAGTCCTTGCGTGCCTGCAAGAGATCTAAGTCCAACCCACTTTGAATTCCTTCCTCTTCTCCTGCTCAGTTTCTTTGAAGGTTAGTTGGCCAGATTCTTGTACAGAGCTTAAATTTGTATAAAGCTGTATACTCATTTGAACTGCCTCAAACTCCTGATTTCTCTGGTTCTCGACAGAGGATTCTCATGTCACATGTTTTTAATTAACTAATTTATTTATTAAATTTCACTGCCTACCCTACCTAGGTGGACGATTGACAATTGCCTGAGAAAGCGATATCAATGTAGGTAGTCCTTGATTTACGACCATGAGCCCAACATTTTTGTTGCTAAGAGGGACAGTTGTTAAAGTGAGCTTTGTTCCATTTTACGACCTTTCTTGCCACAGTTGTTAAGTGAATCACTGCTGCTGTTAAGTTAGTAGCACGGTTGTAAAGTGAATCTGGCTTCCCCATTGACTTTGCTTGTCAGAAGGTCAAAAAAGGGGGATCACGTGACTCTGGGACACTTCAACTGTCATAACTGTCTAGGGAATTCTGGGAGTGGAAGTCCACACATCTGAAAACATGGAGGCTGGGGAATTCTGGGTATTGAAGTCCACACATCTGAAAACATGGAGGCTGGGGAATTCTGGGAGTTGAAGTTCACACATCTGAAAACATGGAGGCTGGGGAATTCTGGGTATTGAAGTCCACACATTTGAAAACATGGAGGCTGGGGAATTCTGGGAGTGGTAGTCCACACATCTGAAAACATGGGGGGAATTCTGGGAGTGGAAGTCCACACATCTGAAAACATGGAGGCTGGGGAATTCTGGGTATTGAAGTCCACACATCTGAAAACATGGAGGCTGGGGAATTCTGGGTATTGAAGTCCACACATCTGAAAACATGGAGACTGGGGAATTCTGGGAGTTGAACTCCACACATTTTAAAATTGCTAAGGGTGAAAAACACTGGCCTCTGCATTAGAGATTCAATAAGAAGGACCATTTTTTAAAAACTCTTTCTCCCTTTCCTCAGCTTTTAAATGTGGGGATGTTTCTGTGGGGATCTTCCCCACAATCTCAGCACATTCTTGTTCCATGTGAGGCGGCGACTATTTCATGCCCTGCCCAGCCCCCATCCCCACCCCAACAACACAGGAAATTTTGGAAAGCTTTGACTGAGTCAACTCCTGCAAGAGAAATCCCTCTGAGAAAACTCAGCGTAGGCGAAGAGTCAGACGAGACACTCTTGCAAATCCTTCCCCCCCTCCCCCGCCCCACCGAGCTAGACTAGGCCGACCAAGATTGTATTTACTTCCTGTTTTACCTCAGGTTTAGTATTATAATAACAGTATGACCAGAGTTGGAAGGGACCTTGGAGGTCTTCTAGTCTAACACAAACACCCCCTTTAGACAAATGGCTGGATCAAAACTCTTCTAGAAAGCTTCCCGTCTTGAAGCATCCACAATTTCTGGAGTCCATTTGTTCCATTGTTCTAACCGATTTATAATAAAACATCTATATACCGTATTTTTTGGAGTATAAGATACACCTATTTCCCTCAAAAAAGAGGATGAAAATCTGGATGCATCTTATACACTGAATACAGCATTTTTGGCCTCCCCAAACCCCCTCCCCTTTGCCAAAATGGCCATGCATAGCCAGAGTGCTCCTGGGGGCTGGGGAGGGCAGAAATGAGCAAAAAACAGGCCACTTTTTGCTCATTTCTGTCCCTGCAGCCCCAAGAGCACTCTATAAGCCTCCTAAAGGCTATGCATGCCCCCTTTTTTGACAAAAAACAGGCCTGTTTCGCAAAAAATGAGCTGTTTTTGGGAGGTCTGCAGAGTGCAAAAACTTTTTTTTTAATTCGCCTCTTTAAAATCTTGGTGCATCTTATACTCCGGTGTGTCTTATACTCCGAAAAATACAGTATATAAAAGCCAAATACCACTCATTCATCACAAAATCTCCAGAACTGTAAAGCCTACAAACTTGAAATTCGGCATGTTCTTCTTGGCTTCTAGGTGCTCGCTAAGAAAGGATTTTTCGAAATGACCCATCAGAGTATTAGCATTTTTTATACAGTATTATATTAACATGTGTCGATGCTAAGGCGTCAGATGTTCTACTCCCCCTCCCCACCTGAAAGGAACTCTGTTCCAACTGCCAGTTGCCTTACGTGGGTGTGGCCAGTGCAGGGCTCTTCCAGCCTGTGGGCTGGCCCAATCACATTGTTTTGTAGTGAAGCACAGTTATCCAGCTAGTATTAAATATAATATGTAAAAGTATTCATTCCCCTCAAAAAAGAATAGTTAAAGAAAACAATATGTGAATGTGCCTGAGAACAAAGCGGAAACATTTGTGTTCTGGAGCGCCACAGAAGTGTCTCAAAGGGAATGGGAAGTATGAAAATTAGTGCTTTATGGAACAAGGAAGTGAAAGTGACAGAGGATAAGTCCAAAATACATGTTAAAAACTGACTGCTGCAAAAGAAAAAAAAAACTGAGGGAAGATATTATATGCAGGTAGACCTCGTTTAATGCTTAATGTCCCTGTTTAGCAGCAATTTGAAGTAAGTTTAAGGCTGGTTCTCAGACTTATGACCACCACATAGGAATGGCAATAGCGCTTAGACTTATATACTGCTTCATAGTGCTTTGCATCCCTCTCTAAGCGGTTTACAGGATCAGCCTCTTGCCCCCAGCAATCGGGGTCCTTATTTTACCTACCTCGGAAGGACAGAAAACTGAGTCAACCTTGAGCCGGTCAGGGTTGAACCCTGGCTGTTGGCAGAGTCAGCCTGCAATACTGCAGTCTAACCACCGTGCCACCAGAGTTTAGACAGCAATAGCACTTAGACATATATACCACTTCACAGTGGTTTACAACCCTCTCTAAGTGGTTTACAGATTCAACATATTGCCCCCAACAATCTGGGTCCTCATTTCACTGACCTTGGAAGGACAGAAGGCTGAGTCATCCTTGAGCTGGTCAGGATTGAACTTCTGGCTGTGTGCAGAGTCAGCCTGTAATACTGCAGTCTGACCACCACAGTTTAGACAGTAACAGCGATAATGCTTAGACTTATATACCGCTTCACAGTGCTTTGCAGCCCTTTCGAAGCAGTTTACAGAGTCAGCCTCTTGCCCCCAACAATCGGGGTCCTCATTTTACCACCTCGGAAGGACGGAAGGCTGAGTCAACTTTGAGCCAGTTATATGATCAATATTCAGACCTTTCAAAACCAATGAGCATTTTCAGCCATCATTGTGTCAGCATCATTTCTGACAAGTAGAATCAATAAAGACACAGCACTAAGTCACAAAGCATGGTTGCATGACATAACCCTGTAACGCCAGCAGGTGATTCGCTTATTGACTGTGGTAAAAGTGAAGCTGTAAGTCCATCACAGTCACACCATGTTCCGCTTAATGACCATGGATTATTTGCTTAACAAGCACAGCAGAAGTCAGATTGCTACGGACAGAAATAGTGGGCAGCCTAAGCGGGGTAGGGACTCCAAACATTTCTCGATTTTGCCTGCAGATAGTCCTCACTTAATGACCATTAGAACTGTTGACAGAATTGGAAAAAAAATGACTCACCCTTGCAACCTTCCTGTGTAATTGTAATTCAGGCCCTCGGTAGCCATTGCACCTTTATAATAATTTTACAGTTGTGTCATCCTTAGTTGTTGTGACCTTCCAAGCCAGCTTCCAACAAGCAAAGTCAATGGGGAAGCCAGCAGGAAATTCCAAATTGCGGTCACATGATATCTTGTTTAAATACTGCAACACAATAATGAATTTTCTACTCTATTGTGGTCATAAACCGAGGATTACCTATAATATAAATTGGGACAGGATAGCATCTCTGCTGTTAGGTCTGGCCTAGGCCAAAGGGCTGGTGATACCAAAGACAGGTATGCATTAAAAACAATAAGGTGAGGAACTAATGGGCATGAAAACAATGTGGGTAATAAAGTACAAAAAAAAAAATACATTGAGATGGTTTAATCATAAAAAGAGAATTAATGAGGGACAAATTTAAAAAGAAATATAAAAGAATGTAAATAGGTCAGAAAAAAGGGGTAGATTGCACTTGTGAGTAGAAACTGGAGTAGGATACAGAAGAGAAAGAGAAGGGAAGAGTAGAATAGAATAGGAGTTGGAAGGGACCTTGGAGATCTTCTAGTCTAACCCACTGCTCAGGCAGGAGACCCTATATCATTTTAGACAAATGTTGTCCAAACTCTTCTTAAAAACCTACAATGATAGAGCACTCACAACTTCTGGAGGCAAGTTGTTCCACTGACTAATTGTTCTCACTGTCAGGAAATTTCTCCTCAGTTCTAGGTTGCTTCTCTCCTTGATTAGTCTCCATCCATTGCTTCTTGTTCTGCCCTCAGGTGTTTTGGAAAATAGTTTGACTCCCTTTTCTTTGGGGCAGCCCCTGTGCTTGGATGGAATGGACTAAATCCTGAATCAGGGAGGGCAACGATGTTTAAAGAACATAAAAGAAATACAGGTAGTCCTTGATTTACAACAGTTCATTTAGTGACCATTCAAAGTTACAACGACACAGAAGAAAGTGATTTATCAAAGTTTTTTACAATTATGACGATGGAGCATTTCTCATGGTCATTTGGTCAAAATTCACACACTCGACAACTGACTCATATTTATGACGGTTGCAGTTTCCCGGGATCATGTGATCGCCTTTTGAGACCTTGTAGTAAGCAAAGTCAATGGGGAAGCCAGATTCACTTAACAACCTGGTTATTAATTTATCAACTGCAGTAATTCACTTAACAACCGTGGTAAGAAAGTTCATAAAATGGCACAACATTCACTTAACAAAAGAAAATTTGGGGCTCAGTTGTGGTCGTAAGTCAAGGACTATCTGTATTTGAAGCGTTTAGACATGGTGAAAGCAAGGATCAAAAGTTTGAAAAGTATAAAATGAAATAAAACAAAAATGAAATAAAAATAAAATAAAAATGAATTAGTTTCTTTTTCCTTACCCTCTACCTTAATTTCTTTACTATTTTTTGCATGCTTTGTATAATATTGCTTTCTCTGAGATCAAAGTTAACAGGCAGCTTTTTAAATAGAACTCTTGAACGCTGAATTAAAAATTCAAATTTATTCTCGGCCTGTGGTCTCTATAAACTTTTGAAGTTTTACTAAAGAGGCTGTTTTACCTTAAGAATCCATAGGAAGACCTTGGAGACCATTGTACAGATGCTGTAAATCAGTATTTTTTTTAATGTTGGCAATTTTGAAAGGTGTGTACTTCAACTTTTTGAAAGGTGTGGACTTCAACTCCCAGGATTCCCCAAGCCAGCCATGCTATCTACCATACCCCTCTCCATTTCCCCTTATTGGCTTTATTTTTCCTCCAATTATGGTCGTAGGTCAAGGAAAACCTGTGCTAGTATGCCTGCTGGTTGGCCTTTTTGTCTAACAATTACTGGTCTTTTTGGAGGAATATCGTTTTCGTGTTGCAGAGAAAGCCAGAAGCGAAAATGTCTGCAAAATCCTTCATTCTTGAAAATTGCAAATATCTTTCGTGTTGTTTTCTAAACCTTCAATGTGGGTAAAAGTGATGCACTCTTTTTCTCTTTTTAAAGTCAGGTGGATGGAAGGCATCCATGCAAGACGCACTGAGGTATTTTTCACAGAAACAGGTTTCTCTCATGCCGTCAGCAGACCGACAACTGAAGCTCCAATGGGCTTGCTGTCAACTGTAGCAGAATTTTTTTATTTATTTCAATTTGTATAACCGCTCCTTCTCCATCGAGATGGACTCAGGGCGGTGCACAGGAAATTAAAATCAATAAATAGCAATAAATACAGTAGTAATATCTAAAATGAATTAAACTAAGAACCTGTGCTAAAACATTCCCATTAAAATTCTAAAATACATTTACTCGTTGGCTAAAATTAAATTGTGCCAGAGCTCTAAGCTCTAAGCTAGACCGGCTTGATGGAAAAGATACGTCTTAAGTGAGCGGCGAAAGAGGGGAAGGTCCGTGATAGTCCGAAGTTCAGGGGGTAGGTCGTTCCAGAGGGATGGCCCTGCCACCGAGAAGGCCCTTCCCCCAGGCACTGCCAGCCGGTCTTGACCGGTGGACGGTACCCCGAGGAGGCCCTCCCTATGGGAGCAGATTGGACGGTGGGAGGTATGCGGCAGGAGACGGTCCCGCAAATAACTAGGCCCCGTGCCATGGAGCGATTTGAAGATGGTAACAAGCACCTTCAATAATAGAGGTGGAAGGGATATTGGAGGTCATCTAATCCCATGATGGTGAACCTATGGCACGCATGCCACCTGTGGCATGCGGAGCCATACTTGCCCGCACAGCGACCCTCAGCTCCGGCCGACCAGCTGATTTTCAGCCTTCAGGAGGGCTGGGGGGAGGACATTTTCACTCTCCCCAGGCCTCAGGAAAGCCTCCTGAGCCTGGGGAAGGTAAAAAAACAGGCCCATTGGGCCAAGTGGAAGTTCGCAAATGATCCCTTTCCAGCTTCCAGAGGCCCTCTGGAGGGCCTGGGGGGGGGGCGTTTTTGCTCTTCCCAAGCTTTAGGAGAGACAGTGGAGGCAAGTTGTTCCACTGATTGATTATTCTCACTGTCAGGAAATTTCTGCTCAGTTCTAAGTTGCTTCTCTCCTTAATTAGTTTCCACCCATTGCTTCTTGTTTTGCCCTCAGGTGCTTTGGAGAATAGTTTGGTTCCCTCTTCTTTGGGGCAGCCCCTGAGATATTGGAAGACTGCTATCCTGTCTCCTCTGGTCCTTCTTTTCATTAAACTAGACATACCCAGTTCCTGCAACCGTTCTTCATACGTTTCAGCCTCCAGTCCCCTAGTCCTCTTGGTTGCTCTTCTCTGCACTCTTCCCAGAGTCTCCACATCTTTCTTCCCATCCTCCTCCTCAGTTTCCTGGCCTCCTAGCTTCACCCTTTGGCTAATTCTCTCCAAGCTGGAAGCAGGTAATTCCTTTCCTTGCATCGTAAAAGAATAAAAACCCGCCTTGCCAATTCTGTCTTATTCTTTTTGAACAAAGCCACACGGTGTGTGCTTGATTTCCAGATAAGCCCCAAGTAAACAATTTAAACACATCAGGCAACATGGACTTTTTGGAAATTCCCTCCTCCGTCCAGCCGTTTCCCAAAGAAACCAGATGCTCAATGATCTCATCTATTCTTGGCCTGTTTCTGGATGGCATCGCATGAGTCACCCCAAACATGAGTTTGGTCGCTGGGTAACTGCAGAGCCAGCAATTCGGCCCCTTGGAGCAAGCCGGCATCCAACATGCCCCGAAAATGAATAAAGGGAAGGGAAGAAACATTTCTGAGCTTGAGTAGGAAATGAAGCGGATTGCTGTGAGAGGAGATCAGTTCAGCACAATTTGGGATCCTGATTTAGAACACCAGAGCCAGAAAGGAAGTGAGGGCACAAAACATGATGAATGACAAAAGATGGGCCTGCAGCAAGAGCCAACTCAAAGGTGACCAGTCATGAGACGGAGAGGATGTCTCCATGGAAACAGGCCTTCATTGGGCCTAATAGTGGAAAAGATAGGTGCAGGAAGGCAGTGTTATAAAAATATGGATTTCATGCCCTACTGGAAAAGGAAAGTGTAAGCCCACCAATGCAATCTCTTTCTCTGTCTCTGTCTCTGTCTCTTTTTCTATTTCTCTCTCTCTTTCTATCTCTCTCTCTCATTCTGACTCTCCTTCGCTCTTTTTCTCTTTCTCTGACTCTCTTTTTCTCTCTCTCTTTTCTCTATTTTTCTTTCTGACTCTCCCTCGCTCTCTTTTTCTCTTTCTGACTCTCTCTTTTTCTCTTTCTCTCTTTCTCTGACTCTCCCTCGCTTTATTTTTCTCTTTCTCTGACTCTTTTTCTCTTTCTCTCTTTCTCTTACTCTCTCTCTCTTTCTCTGACTCTTTTCTATTTCTCTCTTACTCTCTCTATTTCTCTTTCTGACTCTCCCTCGCTCTCTTTCTTTCTCTCACTCTCTCTTTTTCTCTTTCTCTGACTCTCCCTCTCTCTCTTTTTCTCTTTTTCTCTTTCTCTGATTCTCACTCTCTCTTTTTCTACTTCTTTTCTCTCTCTCTCTCTCTTTCTATTTTTCTTTCTCTGACTCTCTGACTCTCTCTTTTTCTACTTCTCTTCTTCTCTCTCTCTCTCTCTTTCTATTTCTCTGCCTCTCTCTCTGTATCTCTCTCTTAGAATTCATTTCCGAATTTTGCAAAACCGCAAAGGGCATTGCCCGTTTAATCACATCCTCTCAGAATTAGCACTTCTTCCTGTCTCCCCATCCTGGTTCAGGACACAGAGAAGGGGGGGAGGCAATCTGTTCTCCAAAGCAGGGGTCACCAACCTTTTGGACCTCAGGGACCACTAAATTCATAATTTTAAATCCTGTGGACTACTAATATGATCTACCTAATAACCAGCTGGGTGGACATGGCAAGGTGGTCATGTGACTGAGTGGGCTTGGCTAACTTGATGTCACTCATGTCGAGGGGTGCCTTGCCGGCCTCTCCTTGCCCCTCCCCTCCCTTCCTCGCCTGCTCACCCGGGGTCCTTAGGGCCCCAACAGGAAGCCGTTGCTGGAGCTAAGCAGCCCCCAGGAGAAAGAATTGGCAAAACAGCTCAGTTCACATTGGATCTGGCCAAGAAAGAGGCTCAGCAGAAGCACTTCACTGAGGACTAGGAGCATGGGCTTTCCAAGCAGAGGGAACACCTGTGGGAGTGCAAGGCCAGGTGCTGGCGCCTGGAGGTTCAGTGGACTGAGATTTTCATCCAGTTCCCGGCCATGATGCAGCCCCACTGGAACAAGGCCCTCTGGCTCTTTGCCACCAGCGGTCCTTCCCTCCAGCCTCCGCCCAAAGCCCCCCACCAGGAGGCTGAAGCAGACCCCAAGTCGGGATTTCTGCCCCCCTCCGATCTGCACAAAAAGACCCTGAAGGGGGAGACTCTCTGCAGCAACACAAGCCTTCATTGCACGAACTTCACCATAGTTTGAGGACCCCTGATTTAGTGCAATATAAATAATGCAAATAATTTTTCTGCGGACCACAACATTTTTCTCATGGACCACCAGTTGTTGACTTTTGCTCCAAAGCACCTGAAGGCGGGACAAGAAGCAATGGGTGGAAACTAATCAAGGAGAGAAACAACTTAGAACTGAGGAGAAATTTCCTGACAGTTAGAACAATTGAACAACTTTTCCCCAGAAGTTGTAAATGCTCCAACACTGGAAGTTTTTAAGAAGAGGTTGGATAACCTTTTGTCTGAAGTGGTGTAGGGTTTCCTGCCTGAGTAGGGGGTTGGACTGGAAGATCACTCCCTCTCTCAGCCCAATCCACCTCACAGGGTTGTTATTGACGAGGAAATAGAAGGAATATTTGGGGTGTTCACTCTCTTGAGTTACAACAATAATAAAGACCGGATTTTAAAAAAAACCCTAAATAAATAAAATGCCCAGCCAGAAATGTGCGACCAGAGAAAGATGATGAGGAAATAGCATTCAAAATCTAAGTACAGTTTGGAAAGATATTAGGGCAGTGGTGGCTAACCTTTTTGTCGTCACATGCTGAAAGCATGGCGTGCGACAATGTAATGCGCATGCAACATCCCCGTGCTGCCCCAGCCCCTGCGACCACCACCCCATGCCCCATTTTCAGCCTAGTAGGCCTCCCTGAAACCTCCTGGGACCAAAAAGGGGCCACGAGGGGGATTGCCCCACACCCCCGTGCATGACCTGAAAATTAGCTGGCCGGAGGGAGGCACATACGCATGCACTGTGGAGCTGAGCTGGGGCGATAGCCCGCGTGACCGCAGAAAAGACTCTGTGTGCCACGTGTGCGAAAGGTTCACCATCACGATATTAGGGGGAAACCACCTACATACCGTTTAAGGATTGGAAATGGTTCGAAAGAAAAGAGAAAAATGCTACCGTGTTCCCTTGAAAATAAGACAGGGTCTTATTTTCTTTTGACCCCCTTGGCCTTATTTTTTGGGAGGTCTTATTATTTTCGACGAGCAGGAGGCGGCAAGCATGGTCTCCTCATGGCTGCTGCTCTGTTGTAATATTTTCAGTGAGGGCTTATTTTCAGGGGGGGGTTATTTTAGCACATGCGCTCAAAATTTATTTTATTTATTTATTTAATCGTATTTATAAGCCGCACCCATAAGTCACCACATAGGGACTCAGGCCGGCGCACAGGGAATATAAAAAATATAAATATACATATAAACATTCTAAAAACTGAAATTAAATTGAACCCACCCTGCGCTAAAACCCATATTAAAACCCCAGAATTAAAACTTTGGTCAACTAAAAAGCAGTACAGTGTCGAGTAAAATCATGCCAGGCCGGCTTGTTGGAAGAAGTGCGTTTTTAACCGCTGGCGGAACAGGCGGAGGTCCGAGATGACGCGGAGTTCGGGAGCTAGAGTGTTCCAGAGGGTTGGGCCCATCACAGAGAAGGCTCTTTCCCTGGGCTTCAAAAGGCCCAAAGATGCTGTTTGATTTTACTTTTTTTTTTTGCACGTAAAACATCATTCATCTTCACAAAGAGAAAACTCAAAAGATTCTTCAAGAGGGTAGTCCTCGAATTATGACCACAACTGAGCCCAAAATTTCTGTTGTTAAGTGAGACATTTCAGTGAGTTTTGCCCCATTTTGCCACCTTTCTTGCCACAGCTTTTAAGTGAATCACGGCAGTTGTTTAGTTAGTAACGTGGTTGTTAAGTGAATCTGGTTTCCCCTTTAATTTTGCTTATCAGATCGCAATAGGCGATGACCCTGCAACCGTCATAAATATGAGTCAGTTGCCAAGCGTCTGAATTTTGATCATGGGGATGCTGCAACAATCATGAAAAATGGTCCTAAGTCACTTTTTTCAGTGCCGTTGTAACTTTGAACGGTCACTAAATGAACTGTCGAGCACTGCCTATAATTTTGTTGCCACCTTAGGAGCTAGAAATGGTGTCTGTGAATTGATCTGCTGCTAGAATTGATCTTGTTCTGCCAATTTCAGAAATTCTACCCTGCAAATGTTTTATCTCTTACCAGGACACACACACACACACACAAACACACAAGTGCGACCAGAATTTACAGTTTTGCCTGGTTTTGCATTGTTTGCGAAGCCAGGCAGTTGTTAAGTGAGACACACCTGATTTTACGACTTCTTGCCACAAGCACTGTTACATATCCTTTCCCAGTGAGGTTGAAAAAAAATCACTAATAATTAGGTGAATAATTAGACCTTGCGCAACTGTGGGTTGTGTGCTAGTTATACCCTTTCCTGGATGGACAATCCACAGTATCTAAACAAATAATAAATACATAAATAAATAAATAATCTCCAGTTCAAAGTCAGCAAAGTCAGTAAACTAACAGTGCTCCTGGCTTCCTCGTATTGCTGAGTTAATTACAGCAGCCGATTACATTCAACTGTAGCACTTAAAGTAACGGAGACCATCTTTATTATGGCTTATATATATATATTGCCAACCCAACACTAGGATTATAGTCCTAACATACCTGACCCATCAGAGCGGGGAGGCTGGGAATGCTGCGGGCCCCATCCCTGAGGGAGATACACCCGATGGGACCCCAGAAGAAGGGCCTTCTCGGTTGTAGTTCCCTCTCTCTGGAACATTCCTCCCCGAGATTAGAATGGCCCCTCCCTCTCATGTGCTGAAGAACTTGTTCTGCCAGCGGCCTGGGGAACTCAGAGTGGGATGGAGCCCATTAAATGGCTCATGTGCTCTGCTGTTGCTGGGGATGGAGGGGCGGAAGGTGGGGAGTGATTTTATTATACTAATTTATCTGATTCTTTTATTAGTTTTACTGGTTTTTTTTAGTGTGGTTTTAAATTATGTAAGCCGCCTTAAATCACCATTATAATAATAATAATAATAACTTTGCATTTATTAACCGCTCCCTCTCCCCACAGGGACCCGGGGCGGTGCACAGGAGAAACTAAAAACAATATAAACAATCGATACAAAATATATACTTTAAAACACCATTAAACTATGTTATCCCGTGCTAAAAAATTAAGACCCATTAAAATACATTTAAAAATCTATAGACAGAGAGACTATCCAAGGCCGGCCAGTCGAAAGAAATGGGTCTTTAGTTTCATACGGAAGGAGCGGAGGTCCGTGGTCGTTCTAATATCGGGGGGAAGGTCGTTCCAGAGGGCCGGGCCCGCCACATTGGCAATATAAATCCTCTAAAATAAATAAATACTGACGGTGGTAATGATGTGAGTGAGGAAGAGAAGGAAACGATAATTTAATCAATCGAAATGTATTTACGGACCAAGAACCTGCTGCTGTGGCCTAGAGGTGGAGCTCTCGCCTCCCAACCAGGAGGTTGTGAGTTCGATCCTAGGTAGAGGCAGATGTAGGGTCTCCTGCTTAGGCAGGGGGCTGGACTAGATGATCTGCAAGGTCCCTTCCAACTCTGTTAATCTGTTAACAACATAGACCCGTGGTGGCGAACCTATGGCACGCATAAGTGCCACACAGAGCCCTCTCTGCACGCACGCGAGCTTCACCACGCATGCTTCCCATCAGCCAGCTGGTTTTTAGTGCCTTTTGAATGCTGCTCTCAGCAAAAAATCGAGGTATATGTTTAATCATAAATAAATCCGTAAAAAATAAATTAGGGAGTAAAACGGCCAGATCTTAAAAACATCTTCTTGAGCTGTGCTGGAAGGTAAGAAAGTTTTCTGTGAAATGCATTACACACACTTAAAGCATCCACAAAAGTCAGAAAAGTTCAGCTAGATAAAGTTGCTAGTCCACATTGTTTAGTGACATCCTGGGGCCCTTCAGAAGATTAATTTCAGGCTCTGAACTTCCAAGTATCAGTACCTGCTATCTTGAGGAGGATGGGGAGGGGGGGAGTTGCTGGGAAGTGACATAAAAATGACCACCGAATATAAACAAGGTTGAAAGTGCAAGAAGGAATCAGAGATATAGAAAAAAATTATAAGAGTAAGTCAGAATTGAAGGAAATCTCTCTTATTTCCTTGTTTGGCCTAACTGGAGTTCTGGAGCTACCAGGTTTCATCTTTCTCTGGACTGAATTTCAACTCTGTGTTTTATGTTCTTATGAAAAGCATGGAGAGAAGGAAGGAAGGAAGGAAGGAATAAGGAGAGAGGAATGATAAACATAAAGAGGAAGAGGAAGGGAAGAAAGGAAGGCAAAAAGGGAGGGAAGGAAAGAAATGAAAGAAAGAGAAAAGAAATAGAGAGAAAGGAAGGAGGGAGGGAGGGAAGAAAGGAAGGAAGAATAAACAAGAAGGGCAGAAGGAATGATAAGCATAAAAAGAGGGAGGAAGGGAAGGAAGGCATTAGGGGAAGTCCCAACACTGGAAAATTTTAAGATGTTGGATAGCCATTTGTCTGAAACGGTATAAGGTTTCCTGCCTAGGCAGGGGGTTGGACTAGAAGACCTCCAAGGTCCCTTCCAACTCTGCTATTGCATTGTATTGTAAGGCAAAAAGGAAGGTGGGAAGGAAAGAAAAAGAAAAATGAAAGAAAGAAAAGAAAAAGAAATAAATAGAAAGGAAGGAAGGAGGGAAGGAAGAATAAACAAGAAGGGAGGAAGGAATGATAAACAAAAAGAGCGAGGAAGGGAAAGAAAGAAGACAAAAAAGAAGCCAGGGAGGGAAAGAAAAAGAAAGAAGTGAAAGGAGAAAAGAAAAAGTAATAAAAAGATAAGGAAGGAAGGAAAGGAGGGAGGGAGGGAAAGAATAAGAAAACATACTTTACTCCTCGTACATACTGTTAAAAAACAACCTTTCTAAACCACTTTCACTTCCCAGATATCTACTAAAAATTATTCATGAGAAGTTCCTCCATGAGTTAAAATTGTCACAGGCACTTTTACATCCTCCAAATATCAAGAAACATCTAATCATTCTTAAAAGTTTTCTAGATTTTTGACTGCTGCCCTGGAGATTCTCCAGTCTTGATATTATGACCTCACCACTATCTGGCTTTCAGCTACCAGTGTTTTTAAAATTGGGCAACTTTAAAATGTATAGACTTCAACTCCCAGCAGGCTGACCGGGGAATTCTGGGAGCTAAAATTCACTTATTTAAAGATGCCAAGTTTGAGAAACATTGACTTAAATGTATTGCTGCCACCCAGAGTCACTATGCGGGTAGTCCTCGAGTTTATGACAATGGAGCCCAAAATGCATATTGTTAACTGAGGCATTTGTTAATTTTGCCCCCTTTTACAACCTTTCTTCCCACAGTCGTTAAGTGAATCATTGCACACCTGCCGCACACCTCCCACCGACCGATCCGCTCCCATAGGGAGGGCCTCCTCAGGGTGCCAACCGCCGGTCAATGCCGGCTGGCGGTGACCAGGGGAAGGGCCTTCTCTGTGGCAGGGCCATCCCTCTGGAACGATCTACCCCCCCGAAATTCGTACCATCACAGACCTTCTCCCCTCTTTCGCCGTTCACTCAAGACATATCTTTTCCAGCAAGCCGGTCTAGCTTAGAGCTCAGAGGCGACACAATCTTAGCCAACAAGTAAATGGATTTTAGAATTTTAATGGGAATATTTTAGCACAGGTTCTTAGTTTAATTCATTTTAGATATTATTATTATATTTATTGTTATTTATTGCTGACTTTTAATTCCCTGTGCACCGCCCTGAGTCCATCTCGATGAAGAAGGAGCGGTATATAAATCGAATATAAATAAATAAATAAACAAAAAATTGCAGCAGATAAATTAATCACACGGTGACTCTGGGTTTCCCGTTGACTTTTGCTTGTCAAGAGGTCAACCACTAAATAAACTGCTGCAACTTAACGGCTATCTGTATGGTATCAGGGAGATGGGTGGCATAGAAATTTAATAAATAAATGAACTGGGGCCACCACTCATGTTCTATTGTCAAAACTGCTCTCAGTTTCATTACTGCATGGCACAGTAATGTGAAGAAAGAATCAGATAATAAGAAAACAACTTATGGCCATTTACCAGGGAATACTGCAATCCCATTCTTGTAAAACCTCACCCCTAACGGTGCGTTTCTTCTTCCTTTAGGTCAGTGATGACATTCAAATTATTTTACTACCTGTTTTGTGGACGTGGCTTGGTGGGCATGGTTTGGTGGACGTGGCACAGCAAGAATACTGCAAAATCCCCATTCCCTCCCCACTCCAGAGAGAAGGATACTGCAAAATCCCGATTCCCTCCCCACTCCAGAGGGAAGGATACTGCAAAATCCCCATTTCCTCCCCACTCCAGGGGAAGGATACTGCAAAATCCCCATTTCCTCCCCACTCCAGGGGAAGGATACTGCAAAATCCCCATTCCCTCCCCACTCCAGAGGGAAGGATATTGCAAAATCCCCATTTCCTCCCCACTCCAGAGGGAAGGATACTGCAAAATCCCCATTCCCTCCCCACTCCAGGGGAAGGATACTGCAAAATCCCCATTTCCTCCCCACTCCAGAGGGAAGGATACTGCAAAATCCCCATTCCCTCCCCACTCCAGGGGAAGGATACTGCAAAATCGCCATTTCCTCCCCACTCCAGGGGAAGGATACTGCAAAATCCCCATTTCCTCCCCACTCCAGAGGGAAGGATATTGCAAAATCCCCATTTCCTCCCCACTCCAGAGGGAAGGATATTGCAAAGTCCCCATTCCCTCCCCACTCCAGGGGAAGGATACTGCAAAATCTCCATTTCCTCCCCACTCCAGAGGGAAGGATACTGCAAAATCCCCATTCCCTCCCCACTCCAGGGGAAGGATACTGCAAAATCCCCATTCTCTCCCCACTCCAGAGGGAAGGATATTGCAAAATCCCCATTTCCTCCCCACTCCAGAGGGAAGGATACTGCAAAATCTCCATTTCCTCCCCACTCCAGGGGAAGGATACTGCAAAATCCCCATTTCCTCCCCACTCCAGGGGAAGGATACTGCAAAATCTCCATTTCCTCCCCACTCCAAGGGAAGGATACTGCAAAATCCCCATTTCCTCCCCACTCCAGAGGGAAGGATACTGCAAAATCCCCATTTCCTCCCCACTCCAGAAGGAAGGATACTGCAAAATCCCCATTCCCTCCCCACTCCAGGGGAAGGATACTGCAAAATCCCCATTTCCTCCCCACTCCAGGGGAAGGATACTGCAAAATCCCCATTCCCTCCCCACTCCAGGGGAAGGATATTGCAAAATCCCCATTCCCTCCCCACTCCAGAGGGAAAGATACTGCAAAATCCCCATTTACTCCCCACTCCAGGGGAAGGATACTGCAAAATCCCCATTCCCTCCCCACTCCAGAGGGAAGGGTACTGCAAAATCCCCATTTCCTCCCCACTCCAGGGGAAGGATACTGCAAAATCCCCATTCCCTCCCCACTCCAGAGGGAAAGATACTGCAAAATCCCCATTTACTCCCCACTCCAGGGGAAGGATACTGCAAAATCCCCATTCCCTCCCCACTCCAGGGGAAGGATACTGCAAAATCCCCATTCCCTCCCCACTCCAGAGGGAAAGATACTGCAAAATCCCCATTTACTCCCCACTCCAGGGGAAGGATACTGCAAAATCCCCATTTACTCCCCACTCCAGAGGGAAAGATACTGCAAAATCCCCATTTCCTCCCCACTCCAGGGGAAGGATACTGCAAAATCCCCATTCCAGGGGAAGGATACTGCAAAATCCCCATTCCCTCCCCACTCCAGAGGGAAGGGTATTGCAAAATCCCCATTTCCTCCCCACTCCAGAGGGAAAGGTATTGCAAAATTCCCATTCCCTCTCCACTCCAGAGGGAAGGATACTGCAAAATCCCCACTCTCCCCACTCCAAAGGGAAAGATATTGCAAAATCCCCATTCCCTCCCCACTCCAGAGGGAAGGATACTGCAAAATCCCCATTCTCTCCCCACTCCAGAGGGAAGGATACTACAAAATCTCCATTCCGTCCCCACTCCAGAGGAAGGAGACTGCAAAATCCCCATTCACTCTCTATTCTGGGGCCAGCGAGAAGTGGCATTTGCTTGTTCACGAACTACTCAAAATTTCCACTACCGGTTCTCCAGAACCTGTCAGAACCTTGTGGATTTCACCCCTGCTTTAGGTAGATACGACCCAAAGGCTTTGCAGCCATGGTGGTTTTCTATATTAATCTGCAAATTAATTCTACTTGGCGTCCGTTCAAGATGGCCTCATTTTTTTTCCATTTCCACCCACAGAGATATAAGCGGCCCTTTCCTCTCTCCTTGAGCAACCTCATTGCGAATGACAAGAATAAACAACTAAGAGACAAATCAGAGATTTTATTATCATATACCGGTACCCGCTGACGATTATGTCAAGAAATAGTATTTGCCATGCCCGAAGATGTATTAAAAAATTAGCAATCCGATACAGGGGCAAAACCAGTTTCACTGCAGATCTCTTTCTTCCTGGTTAAAATGCGATTTGCTTGTTTATTTGTGAGAATGGGGTCATGTAAGGCAATCCTGTTGCTTCTTTTAAAAATGGCATTCATCTCCAAAGGAATTGCAAAACGCATCTGAAGTTTTGGAAGCTGCTTTGGCATCATTAGATGCCTTGAGTAATGGGGACTTCCTTTAGCTGGCACTTCCCAGCCAAAGATCACGCCAGACTTGTATTTGAAACTCTCCATGGATTCCTCCTTTCTTTCCTTTCTTGTTTTCGCCTCCTTCCTTCCTCCCTTTCTGTTTATCTTTTTTACTTCCGTCCTTTCCGTCTGCCTCCCTCCATTTATCCTTCCTTCCTTTGTTTTTCCTTTCCTTCTGCCTCCCTCTCTTTATACTCCCTTCCTTTTTCTTTCTGTCTTTCCTTTCTGCCTCCCTCCATTTATCCTTCCTTCCTTTCTGCCTCCTTCCCTCCATTTATCCTTCCTTCCTCACTTTCTGTTTATTTTTCCTTCCTTCCTCCTTCTTCTCGATTCTTATTCATCCTTCCTGCCTTTCCTTTATTTCTTTCTGCCTCCCTCCCTCCATTTATCCTCCCTCCCTCCTTGTTTATACTTCCGTCCTTTCCTTTTTTGTCTTTCTTTCTTTGTTTTTCTTTCCTTTCTTTCTACCTCCCTCCCTCCATTTATCCCTTCCTTCCTTTGTGTTTATTTTTCCTTCCTTCCTCCTTCCTTCCTTCCTATTTATCCTCCCTCCCTCCCTCCTTCAATTTGAATCTGGATCGATCACCATAATATTCCAACTTTCAGAATTTGCCCTCTGGAGATTAAATTATGGCTTTGGAAAATGGCTTTTAAGACAGCCTCCTCCCTTCTCTTCTTTAAGGATCATAGCGCAAGTCCTTGACTTACAACCATTGTTTAGTGACAATTCGAAGACACAACGGCACTGAAAAAAACTGTTGTTTTTTACACAATCTTTGCAGCAGATATGATCAAATTCCGGCCCCTTGGAAGCTGGCATGTATTTATGACAGATGCAGTGTGAAATGGGCTCAATTGCGGTCGTAAGTCAAGGACAGCCTGTAGCGGATGTTTTAACCATTCTTTGTAAGATAGAGCTGCCAAGGGTCATCACTTTAGCTGGACCACCCTGCCTTCCTCACTGGTCTTCATTTTCTTCTTCTCGCATGGCGGCTATTCAAACTGGACATCGTCTTCTAATGTTCAGCATTTTTCCAAAATGCCAAAATTTTATCTCTGAAGCTGGGAAACGAAAGTGGCATCTCTACGTTTTAGCCTGATCCGTTTACAACCACAATTTTAGCCCAAAATTTCTGCTGCTAAGCGAGCCAGTTGTTCAGTGAATCTTCACAGTTAATGTAATGTTCGTTGTTAAGTGAATCTGGCTTCCCCATAGAATGGGCTTCTTGGAAGGTTGCAACACAGGATTACATGACCCCCGGGACACGGCAATCGTCATGAGTCAGCTGCCAAGCGTCCGATACTGCAACGGTCGTAAGTATGAAAAATGGTAATAAAGTCACTTCTTTCAGTACTGTTGTAACTTTGGCCGCTAAATGAATACCAATTCTTCCAAGGTGATCTTGTTACGAATGAAGGTGAATATTCACATATCAGGATAATGTGGCAGGATCCAATCTGGAGCGGCCACTGAGACAAGAGGTTTTCTCTTCTGAGTTTTCGGATTCATGCTGGACCCCTGAAATTTCAATTCCCCGAGGATGGGCTCCAGCATGGGTCTGAAAGCTCAGAAGACGAAACCCCTTCTCCCGCTGACCAACCCAAACAAGACCCCATCTTTTTGATCACATCCACTTTCATCTCCAAAACCTGAAGAAAAGCAGCAGGGTGGATTTGATTAAAAATCAAGTCGATTTAAATCACGATTTAAATCATGATATAAACCAGTATTAAAAGGCTTGATTTAAATCATAATAATAATAATTATTATTTAAAAATAGTATTTATTACATTACCCAACATTTAAAAGACAAAACTTGTAACAGCTTTTCCATATCGGGATCCATATTAATAATAATAATAATAATAATAATAATAATAATAATAATAATAATAATAATAATAATAATAATAATAATAATAATAATAATAATAATAATAATAATAATAATACATTTAATTTGTAGACCGCTCCCTCTCCCCGAAGGGACTTGGAGCGGTGCACAGGGGAATTAAAAAACATACAAACATAAATACATAAATATATATAAAAGCAGATTAAACAATTTATCTCTGCGCTAAAACCCAAAATACTAAAAAACTAAACCCCTTAAAAACCCAATTAAAACAATATTAAATGTTCAGACTGAGAGGCGGAAGATAGATTAGGTCAGGCCGGCCTGTTGGAATAGATAAATCTTGAGCTTTTGTCTGAAGGCGCGGAGGTCCATGGTTGTCCTGAGGTCGGGGGGTAGGTCGTTCCATAGAGCTGGACCCACCTCAGAGAAGGCCCTTCCCCTGGGCATCGCCCTCTGGCATTGCCTAGTGGACGGCACCCGGAGAAGTCCCTCTCTGTGGGAGCGAATCGGTCGGAGGGATGTATGGGGCAGGATGCGATCTCGCAGGTAGCTAGGTCCCGTGCCATGGAGCGCTTTAAAGATGGTAGTCAGCACCTTGAAGCGCACCCGGAAGACCACAGGCAGCCAGTGCAGCTCGCGCAGGAGTGGTGTTACATGGGAATGCCTAGGGGCACCCAAAATTGCCCGCGCGGCCGCGTTCTGGACTAGCTGTAGTCTCCGGGTGCACCTCAAGGGAAGCCCCATGTAGAGAGCATTACAGTAGTCTAGACAGGATGTCACAAGGGCATGAGTGACTGTGCGAAGGGCATCCCGGTCCAATAGGGGACGCAACTGGCGTACCAGGTGAACCTGGTAAAACGCCCCCCTGGCCACGGCTGTCACTTGATCTTCCATAGACAGCCGGGTATCCAGGAGGACGCCCAGATTGCATGCCCCATCCACAGGGGCTAGATGTTCCCCCCATATGGCCAGTGATGGAGTGAACTGGTTGTACCGGGACGCCGGAAGCCACAGCCACTCGGTCTTGGACGGGTTGAGTCTGAGTCTGTTCCTTCCCATCCAGAACCGCACGGCTTCCAGACACCGGGACATCACTTCGACGGCATCGTTGGGGTGGTTTGGGGTAGATATATACAGCTGCGTATCGTCAGCGTAGAGATGGTACTCTACCCCAAAACCACGGATGATCTCGCCCAGCGGCTTCATATATGTGTTGAACAGGAGTGGTGAGAGGACCGACTCCTAAGGCACCCCACAAGTGAGGGGTCTCGAGGCCGACCTCTGCCCTCCTGTCAACACAAATTGCGATCGACCAGAGAGATAGGAGGAGAACCACTGTAAAACGGTGCCCCTCACCCCCAACCCCTCCAGTCGATGCAGTCGATGCAATAGGATACCATGGTCGATGGTATCAAAAGCCGCCGAGAGGTCTAATAGGAGCAGGATGGAGGAACAACCCCCATCTCTGGCCCTCCAGAGATCATCCACCAATGCGACCAATGCCATCTCAGTGCTGTGTCCAAGCCGAAAGCCGGACTGGCGCGGGTCCAGATAATCAATCTCCTCCAGGTGACGGGGAAACTGTTGTGCCACCACACTCTCTACAGAAAGTGAAGGTTGGAGACCGGACGGTAATTTACCAATAATGCTGGGTCCAGGGAAGGCTTCTTGAGGAGGGGTCTCACCACCGCCTCTTTAAGGGAGGCCGGCAAGAACCCCTCACTCAGGGAAGCGTTGACCACCTCCTGGAGCCAGCCTCGTGTAACCTCCCAGGATGCCAGTACAAGCCGGGAGGTACACGGGTCCAATAAACATGTGGTAGCTCGCAGTCGCCCACGTAACCTGTCCATATCTTCAGAAGTAACAGAGTCAAACTCCTCCCAGAATGGTATCTCAAGACCTGCCTCGGACCTTCCCTCTAGACCACTTTCGGTGGAGGCCAACTTGCTTTGAATCTGAGTGATTTTATCCTGCAGATATACTCCAAATTCCTCTGCTCTGCCCTGTAGAGGGGCTTCCCGCGGCCTCTGTTGAAGGAGGGAGCAGGTCACCCCAAACAGGGCGGCAGGGCGGTTATCTGCGGATGCAATAAGAGTGGCACAGTAGGACCGTCTAGCCACTCTTATCGCCACAAGATAAGTCCTCAACTGGGCTCTCACCTGTGTTCGGTCAGATTCAGAGCGTGTGGATCTCCATCTCCTCTCTAGGCATCTCTTGCGGCGTTTCATCACCCTCAGCTCCTCAGTAAACCAAGGAGCCCAGGTAACTCGGCGCCGCAAGAGAGGCCGCAAGGGCGCGACCCGATCCAGGGCCCCGGCGGCGGCAGTACTCCATGCTGCCACCAGGTCCTCAGTCGGGGCGCGGGTCAGGGTTACAGGTAATGGCCCAAGTTCCATCTGGAACCTTTCGGGTTTTGTAAACAATCCTGTTTACAAAAAATTCTATTTCTATATCTCTACCCGAAGGGTTTTTTTTTAAATATTTTTTTTTTATTTTTATAAATTTTATTTACAAGCATATAAAATACACTCACAGAAAACTTAAGACATCCACTACATTTACACCATACAATACGAACAGGAGCTTCCTGTTCTTTCTAATAGCAATTGTTAATCGAAGCCGCTCATCTTATATCCGTGATGGCGAACCTATGGCACGGGTGCCACAGGTGGCACGCGGAACTATTTCTTAGGGCACGCGAGGCGTTGCCCTGTCAGCTCCAGCACGCATGTGTGCGCTGGCCAGCTGATTTAGGCCTTCTTTTGAGGCCGTTTTTCGCCCTCTGGAGTCTTCAGGGAAGCTCCTGAAGCCTCTGGAGGTGGGGGGGAGGCTGTTTTCACCCTTCCCTGGCTCTTAGACAGCCCGGGAGCCTGGGGAGGATGAAAAAAGCACGTCAAAAGCAGGGGGTCATGCACGTAGCATTATGGGTGTGGCACGCCCACACACAATCCCCCTGCATTCCCCCTGCTTTTGGCACGCGAGCCAATAAAGGTTAGCCATCACTGTCTTATATTATTTCCCCCTTCTGTTATATTTCATTTGGATTTCACCATTCTAAACCCTCTTATTTCCTTATTTAGATATACATTCTATATCAGCGATGGCGAACCTTGTTTTGGCTCGTGTGCCATAAGTGGGGGGAGCGCAGCGGGGTCGCGCGTGGGCGTGCCACACCCATAATGCAATGCGCGAACCCACCAGTGCACATGCGCGTACTACAGGCATTTCCTCCCCGCCATTTCCTCCCCAGGCTCCAGAGGCTTTTTAGGAGCCTGGGGAGGCCGAAAACAGCCCCCCTCAGAGGCCCTCTGGAGGCTTCAGCGACCTTCAGGAGGCTTCCCTGAAGCCTCCGGAGGACTCAAAATGACGCTTCAATGAAACTGGAAGTGACGTCCGATTTGCTTGCAGCATCGTTTTGAATGGTCCAGAGGCTTCAGAGACCTTCAGGTGGCTTCCCTGAAGCTGCTCCTCTGACCCACTGTTGACTCACTGACAGTCCCATTCGCTTCAATGGGATGGCTGGTGATGCACCAGGTGACTGGGATGCCCTCTAACAGGCGCTACCCATGATGGATCTGAAATGACAGGTGCTCTTTAATATTTATATTTATAAGCTGCTTAGGAGGTTTCACTTTCCTTTTTACTGCTTGCCCTTCCTCCTCACGCTTAGAGCCTTTGGTGGTACAGATGCGTTTCTCTTCAAACAATCACGCAGTTTGCAGTGTGCACAGATTTGCAAAGCGATGGGATGAAGGAATATTCCTGAATCTTGTTTTGTGATTGATCTCATGGTTACTGTGAAATTGTGTCAATGCATCAATGCAAGGCATGTTCCCTCTGCTTTGCAGAGCTTGGAGCCTGTTAAGGTTCGTAGGAAAGGAGTCCGACTCAGGCTTAGTCATAAAAGGTTCTTTTATTCCAACTATATACAATTCAAAGTGCATAAGAAAAAGCCGCGGTTTTCCCGCCTGACAGCGATTTATATAGAGCTGTCAGGCGGGAAAAGCCTCAACGAGGCGGCAAGACTGATTCTGGCCAGTCGCGTCTTAACCAATCAGACGCGACTGCCTTGCAACAATTGTAGCATCGTTAAAGCTGAATCCGGCCAGTCACGTCTTAGCCAATCAGACGCGACTGGCTTTTAACAGGGAAATGAGTCATTCAGAGTTCACCAGACTTACTGGTATGGTCGTAAGTCGAGGATTCAACAGAGCCATTGAATGGGTTTACCAAAAATGTTAATATTGCAGCATATACAGCCTTATGCTACGTAACTAAGCTCCATTTCATACTGAATAAACTACATCATTAATGTATCTTAAATAGAAAACCATCTTTAGATAGATTTTTCTTAAAGGGACATGGTGGCTCAGTGGCTAAGACACTGAGCTTGTCAATCAGAAAGGTCGGTGGTTTGAATCCCTAGTGCTGCGTAACGGAGTGAGCTCTTGTTACTTGTCCCAGCTTCTGCCAACCTAGCAGTTTGAAAGCACGTTAAAATGCAAGTAGAAAAAAAATAGGAGCCACCTTTGGTGGGAAGGGAACAGCGTTCCGTGCGCCTTCGGCATTTAGTCATGCCAGCCACATGACCATGGAGATGCCTTTGGACAGAGCTGGCTCTTTGGTTTTGAAACAGAGATGAGTACTGCCCCCTGGAGTTTGGGATGACTAGCATATATGTGCGTGGAGAACATTTATTTATTTATTTATTTATTTATTTATTTTGTTTGTTTGTTTGTTTGTTTAATTAATTAATTAATTAAGTTTATAGACCGCTCCCTCTCCCCCATGGGGACTCGGGGCGGTGCACAGGAAATTAAAAATCTGATAAATACAACAATATACAAAATATTAAAAATATTAAAACCGAATTAAATTACCCCTGTGCTAAAATCAATATTAAAACCCCTAAAACCCTAACAATTACCCCTTAAAATTCTAATTAAACAATTTCTTTCTGCGGCTAGGTATAAAAAGTTAGGCCCGGCCTAACCTTTACCTAAATAGAAAGCTATCTTTAGATAGATTTTTTTTACTCCAAAAGCATTTTATTAAAATAAATTTGATAAAAATCAAAACAATCCGATTTAAATCAAAACAATCCGATTTAAATTTAAAAAAAATCCTATTTAATTTTTTTAAATCCATTTTTTTTATTTTTTTATTTTAAAAAAAACATCAATTTTTATCCACTCTGAAAAGCAGCAACATCCCAAGCAGAACCACCAAAGTGACAGGAAGGGGGCTGCCCCATTGCAAGAAAAACCCGCCAACATAAATAATTCTACTTTGGAAACGAGCTCGTTCTTTGCAGTCCAACAACACACCTTCTCCCTTTGATTTTGTTCCCTGAAGCACTTCTGAATGAAGCACAGTTCACATAATTTTGGGTCCTGGGGTTGGGTTTTTTTTGGGAGAAATAATGGGACTTTAGTGGGGAATTCGTACAAGGCCCAGTAGGCAATTTCTGCCGCAGCTCTCACATACCGCTATCACTTCATGAGGAAAAAGCAAATATGCATGTCTGGAGTTTCTGTGGAAAGAAAATAACCCAAACGAACTCCATATTTCCTTTTCAGGCTCCGAAATCTGTTTTCTGTACATGTGGTACACAGAAAAGGCATTCAGTCGGATTATTCTGGACCAGGAAGGCCTGTAATTGTAGAGCAGGCAAGAATTTCGTTGCTACAAAATACCTCAGAAATAAAAGCCGTAAAGTGAAATTCCAAAGTGAAGGTTCTTAATCTTTCCCCAGCAAAGCTGTTCGGTTTTTCGACTGTGTTTTTATTCCCATTTCTCATCTGCGGAGTTTTTCTAAGACACCTAACTTTCAAGAGGGGGTTGAATCCGTCATGTTTTATTGTTCTTGATGGGGAACCTATGACACGCCTACCCACAGGTGGTCTTCTCTGTGGGCACACACGAGTCGTCGCCTCAGCTCAGATCCACCACACATGCACACGCGCCTCTCACTAGTCAGCTGATCTCCAGGTCTCTACTGTGCATTGCGGGAACATGCGGGAGATGAGCGCATATGTGCTTGGGGTGCGGCCACACACTCTGCAACCCGTTTTTGATCCCAGGAGGCTGCAGGGAGGCTTACTAGGCCCAAAACAGGGCACCGGGGGATGGATGCCATGCGCAGATATGCAGGGGGCTGTGGGGTTTTTTTTATTTTTATTTTTATTTTATTTTTTTTACCCCGCCCTTCTACTTGTTAGGACCCAGGGTGGCGCACAGGCATCTTAAAAACAAAAAATACAATAAATATCAATTAAAATGTAATTAAATTTATTAACCCGTGCTAAAAACCCAATATTAAACCCAATGCGGGTTGCGCACGCATTGCTTTCGGCCCACGATGACAAAATAATAATAATAATTTAATAATTTCTTACATTTATAAACCGCCCCCTCTCCCCAAAGGGACTCGGGGCGGTATACAGGAAAATTAAAAACCATCTAAAAACATACAATACATAACAAGATTAAAAACGAATTAAATTAGCCTGTACTAAAATTTTGAGAGCAATTAAAATTGCAGCCCATTAAAAACCAAACGAAACAATTTGAAAATACAGACTGGGGCGAGAAGCATAAATTAGGCCAAGCCGGCCTGATGGAACAGATGAGTTTTTAATTTTTGGCGGAAAGCGCGGAGGTCTGTAGTCGTTGTAATATCCGGGGGGTAGGTGGTTCCAGAGGGTAGGGCCCAACACAGAGAATGCCCTTCCCCTGGCCGTCGCCCGCTGGCATTGCCTGGTGGACGGCACCCGGAGAAGTCCCTCTCTGTGTGATTGAATCGGCCGAAGGGATGTATGGGGCAGGATACGATCCCGCAAATAACTAGGTCCTGTGCCATGGAGCGCTTTAAAGATGATAGTCAACACCTTGAAATCACTGATCTACAGGCAGATCTACAGGCTCTGCTGATCTACAGGCAGCCCTCAATTTGCAAACTTTTGTTTAGTGACTGTTCAAAGTTACTTATGACCGTTTTTCACACTTACAACCATCGCTTGGCAACCGGCTCATATTTACCTCACTGCGGGGAGGCGGAACTGGATATTCCTATATGGTTCCGCCCCAGGCTCCTGATGGACCCGATAAGGTTCCAAAGGGAGCTTGGGCCAATTCCTGTGGACTTGCCCCGTGACTCGACTGAGGACCTAGTGGCCGCATGGTTAAGTGCGGCCATGGGGGCCTTGGACCGAGTCGCGCCCTTGCGGCCTCTCTTGCGGCGACGAACCACCTGGGCTCCTTGGTTTACCGAGGGGCTTAGGGGGATGAAGCGCCACAAGAGACGCCTAGAGAGCAGATGGAGATCTTCTCGCTCCGAAGCCGACCGAACACTAGTGAGAGACCATATTAGGACTTACTTAGTGGCGATAAGAGTGGCCAAACGTGAGTATTGTGCCACTCTTATTGCATCCGCAGATAACCGCCCTGCCGCCCTGTTTGGGGTGACCCGCTCCCTCCTTCAACAGAGGCCGCGGGGAGCCCCTTTACAGGGTCGAGCAGAGGAATTTGGGATTTATCTGCAGGAGAAAATCACTCGGATTCGGAACGAGCTACCCTCCATCGACAGTGGCCCAGTCGAGCGGGCCGAGGCTGTTCTTGTGACACCATCTTGGGAGGAGTTTGATTTTGTTACCACCGAGGATATGGACAAGTTGTCAAAGAGACTTAGGGCTACCACATGTTTATTGGACCCGTGTCCCTCCTGGCTTGTACTGGAATCCTGGGAGACGACACGAGGCTGGCTCCAGGGCATTGTCAACGCATCTTTGAGTGAGGGGTCCTTGCCTGCCGTCTTGAAAGAGGCGGTAGTAAGGCCCCTCCTCAAGAAGCCGTCCCTGGATCCAGCATTATTAGAGAACTATCGTCCCGTCTCCAACCTCCACTTTCTAGTGAAGGTTGTTGAGAGTGTGGTGGCTCAACAGTTTCCGCGACACTTGGAGGAAGTTGATTATCTAGACCCGCGCCAGTCCGGCTTCCGACCCGGGCACAGCACCGAGACGGCATTGGTCGCGTTGGTTGATGATCTCTGGAGGGCACGGGATAGAGGATATTCCTCTATCCTAGTCCTATTAGACCTCTCAACGGCTTTTGATACCATCGACCATGGTATCCTATTGCACCGACTGGGGGGGTTGGGGCTGGGAGGCACCGTTTTGCGGTGGTTCTCATCCTACCTCTCTGGTCGGTCGCAATATGTGTTGACAGGGGGGCAGAGGTCGGCCTCGAGACCCCTCATATGTGGGGTTCCTCAGGGGTCGGTCCTCTCGCCCCTCCTATTCAACACATATATGAAGCCGCTGGGTGAGATCATCCGTGGTTTTGGGGTGGGATATCATCTGTACGCTGATGATACTCAGTTGTACTTATCCACCCCAGACTACCCCAACGATGCCGTCGAGGTTATGTCCCGGTGCTTGGAAGCCGTACGGATCTGGATGGGTGGTAACAAACTCAAGCTCAACCCGTCCAAGACTGAGTGGCTGTGACTTCCGGCGCCCCGGTTCAGCCAGATTATTCCAACTCTGGCCATTGGGGGCGAAACACCGGCCCCCGTGGAGAGGGCGCGCAATTTGGGTGTCCTCCTGGATTCCCGGTTGTCTATGGAAGATCATGTGGCAGCCGTGGCCAGGGGGGCGTTTCATCAGGTTCGCCTGATGCGCCAATTGCGCCCCTTACTGGACCGGGGTGCCTTACGCACAGTCACTCAAGCACTCGTCACCTCTCAACTCGACTACTGTAATGCTCGCTACATGGGGCTTCCCTTGAGGTGCACCCGAAAGCTGCAGCTAGTCCAGAACGCAGCCGCGCGGGTGATTACGGGATCGCCTAGACACTCCCACATAACACCTATCCTGCGCGAGCTGCACTGGCTTCCTGTGGTCTTTCGGGTGCGCTTCAAGGTTTTAACGACCATCTTTAAAGCGCTCCATAGCTCGGGGCCTAGTTATATGCGAGACCGCCTCCTGCCCCATACATCCCTCAGACCGATACGCTCCCACAGAGAGGGCCTCCTCAGGGTGCTGTCGGCTGGACAATACCGACTGGCGACACCCAGGGTCTCGGAGAGCCTTCTCTGTGGCGGGCCCAGCCCTCTGGAACGACTTACCCCCTGAACTCCGCACCATCTCCGACCTCCGCCTCTTCCGCAAGTGTCTGAAGACACACCTATTTCATCTAGCCAGCCTAGCGTAACCTCCATACTGACTATTAGATAGTTTTTAAACTTGGGATTTTAATTCGGTTTTAGCGCAGGGTTTATTTATTAGAATAAGTATTTTAAATTTCATATATTTTATATATTTTGTATGTATTTTAACATCCCTGTGCGCCACCCTGGGTCCTAACAAGGAGAAGGGCGGGGTATAAATTTAATAAAATAAAATAAAAAAATTATGTCCGTTGCAGTGTCATGCGATCCTCTTTTGCGACCTTCTGACAAGCAAAATCAACGGGATTCGCTTAATAACCGTGTCACGAACTTAACAACTGCAATGATTCACTTAACAACTGTGGCAAGGAAGATAGTAAAGTGGGGCAAACCAATAAATGTTTCAATTAACGGCAGAAATTTGAGCTGAATTTTGGTTGTGAAACCCAGACAATGCCGAAGAATAACAATTTAACTCTTCTTTACAGTTGGAAAGGAAGAAGCAAGGTCCTAGGTCAAGGGTCTGCAAAGTCGGCTCTTTTAAGACTGGTGGACTTCAACTCCCAGAATTCCCCAGCCAGCATAGCTGGCTGGGGAATTCTGGGAGTTGAAGTCCACCAGTCTTAAAAGAGCCGACTTTGCAGACCCCTGACCTAGGTGATCTCCAATGGATGTTAGCAAGGAAATACTGAACAACATGGAAATCATGACGAAATCCGGTGGGCCACCAAAAATCAGTGGACTTTTGTTTCAATCTGTAGTTTGCACACCTACTTTTTAGAGGTTGTTTGGTGGGGAGACCCCCAACCTCTACAAAGAGGGACTCCAAAGCTGCATTTTTTAAGAAATTCAGAAAAATAATGAAGATTGAAGGTATAAAAACCAAAGAATGGTGGACACTCTCCTATCTAAGAAGGCTTCACCCACCCACCATTTGCCCAGTTAAGGTCCCCAACGCAACCCCAGGTCCGTAAGATGGAAACTGTACCCATAATGCACAAAGATAATGCTTTGCACGCTGGACTTATGTAAACTATTTTAATTCAACGCTTAAACACATGTTCTAAGCCAGGGGTCTGCAAAGTCGGCTCTTTTAAGACTGGTGGACTTCAACTCCCAGAATTCCCAAGCCAGCCATGCTGGCTGGGGAATTCTGGGAGTTGAAGTCCACCAGTCTTAAAAGAGCCGACTTTGCAGACCCCTGTTCTAAGCTATGGAGTTGGGCAATTTTAATAATAACAACAACAACAACAACAACAACAACAATAATAGCACCAGTCAATAGTATTTGCAAATGGATTTTTAAATGTTCAGTTGGCTGAGTTTCATGTTTTATGAATAAAGTAAATAATAATAATCTTTATTGTCATTGTACTAAAATTACAATGAAATTGGTTTTAACTTCACTGGTGTAAAATTATAACAGAAACAAAAAAAGGGAGAAAAGAAAAAAGAAAAACCTAGCATGTGCATGGAGTGATTGTGGTTGAATTTAAAAGTCTCACAGCCCAAGGATAAAAGCTATCTTTAAACCTGTTTGTTTGGCTGGCTATACTTTGATATCTTCTGCCTGATGGTAGAAGGGCAAAGAGATACCAACCAGGGTGTGAATCATCTCTGAGAATCTTCCTTACTCTGCTAAAGCAGCGAGATCTGGCGATGTCATCCAGTGATGTCAGAGGGCAACCAATGGTTTCTTATGCTGAATTGATCACTCTCTGTAGGGCCTTCCTCTCCACAACTGTTAAACCAGCATACAGTGATCCCTCGTTTTTCGCGGCTTCATGTTTCGCGGCTTCAGTGCTTCGCGGGTTTTTCAAAAATACAGGGAAAAAAATGCAGCGGTAGGAGGCAAGCGCCCCCTAGTGCTTGCTTTAAATGATGTCCACCAACTCAAGTTTCTGGTGCGAATCCTACTTCACGGTTTTTCAGTTTTCGCAGAAGGTTCCGGTCCCCATTAACCGCGAAAAACGAGGGATCACTGTACCACACTGTGATACAATATGTGAGGACACTTTCTATGGTGGACCGATAGAAAGAGGTCATCAGCCGTTGTTCCACCTGATTTTAGCTCAGATAAGTAGATGAGAGCCATTCTGTTATTATCCATACATCATATTAAGCAACAAATAAGTGAATACCTAGAAGCAAACAAAGTAATAGCCAAAAGCCAACATGGGTTTGTCAAAAACAGATCATGCCAGACTAATCTAATTGCATTCTTTGACAAAGTGACAAAATTAGTGGACCAGAGGAATGCTGTCGATATAATTTACTTGGACTTCAGTAAGGCATTTGATAAAGTACACCATAACCTACTATTAGATAAAGTAGAAAAATGTGGGTTAGACAGCATCGCCATCAGATGGATTCGCAACTGACTGACCAACCGCACTCAACGTGTAATCCTCAATGGAACTGCATCTACATGGAAGGAAGTATGCAGTGGAGTACCCCAAGGCTCTGTTTTAGGCCCAGTACTCTTCAACATCTTCATCAACGATTTGGATGAGGGGATAAATGGGGAACTCATCAAATTTGCAGATGACACCAAGCTGGCAGGAATAGCCAACACTCCAGAAGATAGGCTTAAGATACAGAAGGATCTTGACAAACTTGAACATTGGGCACTATCTAACAAAATGAAATTCAATTGTGAAAAAAGTAAGGTTTTACATTTAGTCAAGAAAAACAAAATGCACAGGGACAGTATAGGTGGTACCTTGCTCAATAGTAGCAACTGTGAGAGGGATCTTGGAATCCTAGTGGACAACCATTTAAATATGAGCCAGCCGTGTGCAGCAGCTGCCAAAAAAGCCAATACAGTTCTAGGCTGCATAAACAGAGGGATAGAATCTAGATCACGTGAAGTGTTAATGCCACTGTATAGTGCCTTGGTAAGGCCACACTTGGAATACTGCATACAGTTTTGGTCGCCACAATGTAGAAAAGACGTGGAGACTCTGGAAAGAGGGCAGAGAAGAGCAACCAAGATGATTAGGGGACTGGAGGCTAAAACATATGAAGAACGGATGAAGGAACTGGGTATGTCTAGTTTGATGAAGAGAAGGACCAATGGAGACATGATAGCAGTGTTCCGATATCTCAGAGGGTGCCACAAAGAAGAGGGAGTTAAGCTATTCTCCAAGGCACCTGGGGGCAGGACAAGAAGCATCGAGCAGTTTCAACCAAACTTGGTACACAGATGACTTATTCTCTGGAAACAAATACTGTGGGGGTAAGACACCCCTAACATCCTTCAGGGTGTGTGTTCTGTTAAGATACAGTGTGCTGCACCTTAAAATGGCTTCTACCGTACTGCTGTAAAATGGCTTCTACTGTACAGCACAGTGGAGTTGCCATGGTAACGGCTTCACAGTACTCCACAATTGGGCTTCCTCTGGTAATGGGGAAAACCTAACATTATTTTTGAGGACGAATGTTATGGATTAGGATAAATAAATATCTGCACAACACCGGGTTATCAGCTAGTTACACATAAATACATCTGAAAATACCTAACTAACTTCATGAGAAATGCTTCCCCAGCAATTAAAGAAGTTAACTGTCCTATCTGAAAATCTGGTGACATTTTGATTTCGTCTGTTCAAACCACAGACCTTCTCTCTAATAAAAACTGATATTTTGGAAGCTGCAAGGAGAAATCTTAAATGTTGGATTGTAGGGGTTTGTGCTTCATATTACTGAACCAGATTCACAGGGGAACAATTCCAAAGAGAAGAGAAGACATATTATTGTTGATCTCTCATCTGTACAGAGTGATTAAGTAATTTAGAGCATCAGTATTTATAGGGAAAAATGAATCAGCAACCTAATTTGAACTCTGAAATACCAATGGTTTAAATTTCCTTGGCCCTATATATTTTTCCTATTTGAATATGAGGTTTATGGCAAAAAAAACCCCCGTAACATCTAAACTCTTAAATAAAGAGGACCAAAGTCAGGAAACAAATAAGGACTCTTAAGTAGGCTTAGAAAATTCTTTCTAAGCAGGGCATGGTCCAAATTTGCTAGTTTTCCCTCCTACGCAACCCAACCTCCTGACTGTTCTGCAGAAGATCTTGGTTTCTAGAAGTTACAAGCTAGAAGCACCAAAACACTTAAAGTGGCTTTATAAAACAGAACACAACAGGAAGAATGGCGAAGACTATACTGGTGGCCTTTGAACCCGGAAATACCGGTAGTTCTTGACTGATGAACACAATTCAGCCCAAAATTTCTGCTGCTAAGCAAGACCGTTAAGTGAGTGTTGTCTCATTTTACGCCCTTTCCTGCCACAGTTGTTAAGTTGGTCACTGCAGTTATACGAGACCGCCTCCTGCCCCATACATCCCTTCGTCCGATCCGCTCCCACAGAGAGGGTCTTCTTCGGGTGCCGTCGGCGGGGCAATGCCGGTTGGCGACACCCAGGGGAAGGGCCTTCTCTGTGGCGGGCCCGGCCCTCTGGAACGACCTACCCTCCGACCTTCGTACTATCCCGCCTCTTCCGCCAACGTCTTAAGACGTATTTATTCCAACAAGCCGGCCTAGGATAGCCCCCCGTTTCTGACTTTTTAAGAAAATTTATAATTTGGTAAGGGTTTTAATATTGGGTTTTAGCACGGGTTTATTAATTTAATACCTTTTAACTGATATTTATTGTATTTTGTGTTTTTAAATGATGCCTGTGCGCCGCCCTGGGTCCTAATAAGGAGAAGGGCGGGGTATAAATTTAATATAATAAATAAATAAATAATTAAGTTGGTAACACAGTTGATAAGTGAATCTGGCTTCCCCATTGACTTTTCTCAACAGAACATCGCAAAAGGAGATCACATGATCTGGGAAACAGGAACTGTTAAAATTATGAGCCCCTGAATTTTAATCATGTGACGAGGAGGCTGCTACAACAGTGGTGTCAAAGAAAGGTCACAACAGCAGTGAAATGGTTGGAATTATTGGTCTGGGTGAACTGGTAGCATTTTTTTTACTACTGGTCTGGGGGAACTGGCCCGAATTAGTAGCATTTCACTCCTGGTCATAAGTCACTTTTTTCAGTGCCATTGCAACTTCAAACGGTCACTAAACAAACAGTTGTAAGTCAAAGATTACTTGTACAAGTCTAGGAAGTGAAAATCCAGATATGTTAGGTAAATTCGTATGAAAGATCATGAGATATCTCATTCCCTATTTAGGATATTAGACGCTTCGTTAGGCAAATCTAGCTGGATCATACATACTTCTGAAATGGTTAATTTTGAACTATGTGGGACATGTTTTGAGCAATCCATAACTGATCCAACTTGGAACTGACCCATTACAAGGGTGGGATCATAGAACATGCCCAGAACAATGGGAACAGCCCCACTAAGTTTCTACTAAATGACTTCTCTTCCAAAATACGGTTTTTTAAAGTGCTATTTCTTTAACTCCACATCAATATTTTCCCATTTACGGATCTGCCCCTAACATTTGATGTCAAAACCTCACTGTTGGTTCCTTTCAGTTGGACAGTAAACAAGGAGATACGGCCAATGATCCAAGCTGGATACAATACAATACAATAGCAGAGTTGGAAGGGACCTTGGAGGTCATCTAGTCCAACACCCTGCCTAGGCAGGAAGCCCTCTACCGTTTTATACAAATGGCTATCCAACATCTTCTTAAAGACTTGCAGTGTTGGGGCATTTACAACTTCTGGAGGCAAGGTGTTCCACTCATTCATTGTTCTAACTGTCAGGAAATTTCTCCTCAGTTCTAAGTTGCTTCTCTCCTTGATTAGTTTCCACCCATTGCTTCTTTTTCTGCCCTCAGGTGCCTTGGAGAATAGTTTGACTCCCTCTTCTTTGTGGCAACCCCTGAGATATTGGAACACTGCTATCATGTCTCCCCTAGTCCTTCTTTTTATTAAACTAGACATACCCAGCTCATGCAACTGTTCTTCCTATGTTTTAGTCTCCAGTCCCCTAGTCCTCTTTGTTGCTCTTCTCTGTCCTCTTTCCAGAGTCTCCACATCTTTTCTACATCGTGGCAGCCAAAACTGGATGCCGTATTCCAAGTGTGGCCTTACCAAGATATCTGTGTTTCGCAACAAAACCATATGATCGAGCTATGCAGGAGAAATTGGCTCAGTGGTGATTGGTGACTGAAACACATAAGGGGACCTAACCTACTGCCAGAGCAGCTAATCATAGCAAAAAAAATTAATTGCACAGAATCTGATAAACTAACATATATTCTAAAAGATAGACAAGATTCAACCTTCTTTAAAAGTTGGAATACATGGTACTCATGGTATGATACAGTGGTCGGCAAACCACGGCTCGCGAGCTGCATGTGGCTCTTTGGCCCCTCGAGTGCGGCTCTTCCTCCACCCTCACCTACAGTGGGACTCCTGGGACCCGCCGGAGCAACCCTCCCTACCGGCCGCCGATTCCCTCCCTCCCTCCCTCTCTCTGCGGAGCCTCCCCAGCCGGCATGCTGGCCACTCGTCTACTTCCAGGGGGAGCGGAGGCTCCGCAAGCGAAGGGAGGGAACCGGCGTCCAGTGGGTGACCCACTGAATGCCATTCCTTCCCCCCCCCCCACGGAGCCTGGAAGTAGCCTGAGCAAGCGGCCGGGCAAGCGGCCGGCCAGGCTACTTCCAGGGCGATTGGCGGGAACTGGCGTCCTGTGGGTCACCCACTGAACGCCGTTCCTTCCCCCCCCCCTACGGAGCCTGGAAGTAGTCTGAGCAAGCGCAGCGGGCGGGCGGGCGGGCCAGGCTAAGGCAAGCGAGTGAGTAAGCGCAGCGGGCTGGGCTGAGGAGGCTCCGCGAGGGGTGGGGGGCAGACAGACAGACAGAGAGAGGCACAGACACAGAGAGAGACAGGGAGGGAGTGGGGAATCAGAGAATGACAGACACATACAGAGAGACAGGGAGAGACAGAGAGGGAGGGAGGGAGAGAGAGATAGACAGAGACACAGAATGAGTGATTAAGTGCTTGAATGTGAGACAGACAGACAGACACACACACACACAGAGTGACAGAGATGGGCAGATGAAGGAGAGAGAGACAGAGATAGAGAGAGAATGAAAGAAAGAGAAAGAAAGAGAAAGAAAGAGAGAGAAAGAGAAAGAGGGAAAGAAAGAAAGAGAGAGTGAAAGAGAGAGAGAGAAAGAGACAGAAAGAAAGAGAGAAAGAGAGAGAGAGAGAGAGAAAGAAAGAAAGAAAGAAAGAAAGAAAGAAAGAAAGAAAGAAAGAAAGAAAGAAAGAAAAGAACTTATGACCACAATTGAGCCTAAAAGTTTGGTTGCTAACCAAGACCATTGTTAAGTGAGTTTCACATTTTCCAAGTTGGCCGTGCCCACCCAGTCACATGACCGCTGAGCCACTCCTATAAAACAGGCCACACCTTCCGGCTCTCAAAAGAAATTTCAATCGTGATATTGTTGATATTTGGCTCTGTTGACTAATGAGTTTGCCCACCACTGGTATAGTAGGATGGATACCAAGGGAAGTACCAAGGAACCAATGTAAGGAATAAGCAAGATAAGATCAGAAAAAAAGTTGAGATAAAAGTTCCTGTATAGTTATAAGCAATAACTGATAAATTAGACTGGGATGAACTTAGTTTTCAAATTAGGGGACTAGACATTTCCCCGGTATGTTATGTCTGTTTTCCCAGTTACCCTTACCCTATTTTTGTTGAGTGTGTGGTTTTATACTGTAAATATTAATAAAGATTCAATTTTAAAAAACAACAACACAGGGAATATCACTCCCACTGCCTTGAGTCCAGAAGCAGTTCCATAGGTGGAAGGCATAGACATTTTGGTGAGGTACCAACATTTAGTACTGTAAGAAGCCCCCGACTGCTCCTTAGTGAAAAGTGGAATGCCTGCCAGTTTGAACTGAGGTAACGGAATGTGAGGCAACTGGCAGTTGGAACAGAGTTCTTTTCAGGTGGGGAGGGCAAGTAGAAGGCTTCTGCTATGATATGATGTTCCTTTGAATGACAATTAGATTCATGTTCCTTTTTGCAAATTGGGAATCTAACTGGCTCCATTAATGTTTCAGTACACATTTAAATAGAGATGTGAATTTGAGAACAAATTCAAAATTCCTGTCCTTAAGTCTAAATATGGTTTAGGTTGCAACAGCAACTAGAGGAAACAATCAAAATCCATTTTTCAGATGCTACCACCTTTTCTTTTGAACATGTCTGCAACCTCAATACTAACGACAAGAGATGTATCACAATGCTCCATCTGCCATCATTTGGTCTTAGTCACAGCCCGACGAAGCCTCTGAGATGCAATGTGGCGTAGTGGTTTGAGAGCAGTATTTCTCAACCATGACAATTTGATGTCGTGTGGATTTCAACTCCCAGAATTCCCCAGCGAACACAGTCCAAATCCTGGGAATTGAAGTCCATGCATGCTGGCTGGGGAATTCTTGGAGTTGAAGTTCACACATCTTCAAGTCATCAAGACTGAGAACTACTGGGTTAAAGCGATGGAACAGAATGGAGAAAAACCAAGGTTCAAATCCATCCTCAGTTATGGAAATTCCCTTCTTGGATTGTGCAAAAATGACACAAAAATAAACAACAACAAAATAAACATCTCCCCCAGAATCCTACTTAGGTTGCTTTGAATTTCAGATGAAATACAAATCTAGAAAGTCCAGTATAGGAATAGGAAAGTTGAGATATGGTTACAACTCCGCAGGCCATTAATTGCTCCTCCGAGGGCCAGAGGGATTCCGAAAGAAAATCCTAGCTGTTTCATATCCAAGAAACAATTTGTCCTGCGAAGGAACAAACAACTTCAGCATGTCCCTGACGCAAGTCAGAAGGCGCTGGATTCTGTGGGCCATTTTTCAAGTCTAGCATGCAAGTTTCAAGTTCCATCAGCCTCTCGCCTACCCCGATCCTGGTCTCCGGTGGCCATCTCCTATCGCTGGAGTTAGAAAGCACTTCTTTTCACCATTTATGAGCGTGGCACAGTTGTGGGTTTCCGCCTACTGAAAATTAAAGCACGCTCGTTCGAGAGACGGAAAACCCTCAGACTTCAAGGCCATATGGTGGATGGAGGGCACAAAAGGGTCTTTTAAAAGAACAGAAGCACTTTCAACTTCCCAATGAAGCCCCCGAAGATCTGCACAAGTTTCCCAGAAAATCCCTGCTTTTACCAGCATTTTTTCCCCCTTTCCCATACTTTCTCTAAAACTCATCCAATCCTGATTAAATGCAAAGTGGGCGGTGCTCATCTCCGTTTCTAAGCCAAAGAGCCAGCGCTGTCCGAAGACATCTCCGTGGTCATGTGGCCGGCATGACTAAATGCCGAAGGTGCACAGAATGCTATTACCTTCCCACCAAAGGTGGTTCCTATTTTTCTACTTGCATTTTTACATGCTATGGAACTGCTAGGTTGGCAGTAGCTAGGACAAGTAATGGGAGCTCACTCCGCTACGCGGCACTAGGCATTCGAACCGCCAACCTTTCTGATCGACAAGCTCAGCATCTTAGCCACTGAGCCACCACATTCCCCTATACAGCAGACAGGTTTAAATCCCCAGAATTCCCCAGCTGGCATGCACATGCCTCAATTCCCAGAATCCACAAGTTTGCATCCACAGCTCTCCCAGAATTCCCCAGCAGGCACGCATGGGTTTTAACTTCCAAAATTCCACAACTGGCATGCAGGAATATCAACTCCCAGAATTCTCAAGCCGTGGAGTTTTGTGATCAACATTTGTGTGTTTGCCAGGTGGAATGTAATTTTGACATTTGCAGCAATCCAGGGTGATGCGATCACTGTTTGTGATCTTCCGAGCCAAATTCCAGCAAGTAGAGACAGCGTGGGGGCAGGGAGGGGAAGAAGCTGAATTCGTTTAATGTCTGTGTGATTCACTTAGCAACTGCAGTGATTTGTGTAACGATTGTGGGGGGGGGGGGAAGATGTAAAATCAGGTGCAATGTAAGCCTTTGGGGAAATGCAAAAGAAATATCCTATTCAGATTCAGATACATCTTTTTAAAGAAAGCAAATTCCAACACAGAGCGCCTCCCCTGAGAAAAAGAGCTTGTAACTCAGAGAGCAATACAGACAGTTTATCCCGAAGAAATCCCAAGATTGTGAAGTTGAAAAACATTCTGGAATAAGGCAATGCTCGGAATGCTGCATTGGAAATCCCGCAAGGTCACCCAAAGATTTTGGCTCGCCAGAAAAGGCACGATGGTAACCTGAAATAGGCAGCTAATTATTTCCAGCGTCCACCGTGGTTTAGTTTCACTTCATCTGCACATCAACCAGATCCGTGCATTAAGCCACAGTTCTGAGTTGTGGCTGCGTCAAAAGAGACCAGAAGTTGCTAAGTCCATGTCCTTGGTGGCACGGCTGTTGATCCGATGCGTTGATGAACTTTCCAATAGCAAGCTGTGAAACATTTTTATTTATTATTATTATTATTATTAAATTAATGTGCTGCAAATCTTCTCCAGAGATGACTCTCAGTAGCCGATAACACCATAGTTATGTTTTTCCCAAATCTGCAATATTCCCCCCCCCCAGATGTAGTGAACACAGCTGTTTGCAATCTTCCTGATTTGTTCTACACGGTTTGTTTAGTGACCGTGCAAAGTTACAACAGCACTGAAACAAGTGATTTATGACCATTTTCCACACTTACGACTGCTGCAGTATCCCCATGGTCACATGATCAAAGTTCAGACGCTTGGCAACTGACTCATATTTATGACGGCGGTCACTGTGTCCTGGGGGTCATAGGATCCCCTTTTGCGACCTGACCTTCTGACAGGACAATTCAACAGGGAAGCCAGATTGTTACTAACTTAAACATCTGCAAATCATTCATTTTAAAACTGAGGCAAGCCAAACCATAAAATCAGACAGAACTCGCTTAACAAACACCTCACTTAGGAACAGAAATTTTGCACTCAATCGTGATCGTAATTCGAGGACTAGGCGCACCTCCTATAATTTTTCAATTCTTCCCAGAGGGTTTTAAAGCAGTTTGTTTTACTAACAGCATGCACAGGTTTTGTATTTGCATTCAACTGATATCTCCTTGCCAAGGTCTTTTCCTGATCAGTTTGTAAACAAAGGAATGCAGGACCGATCAGCTTCCCCTTTTCCACTAAGCTAACTTCCTATTCAAGCCAACAAACTATGGTTGAATGCAGAAGGTAGGATGGCCTGGTTACCTATCACATCAAACGGAAACAAATGCACCCTTCCGGTCTTGAATCTCTGGCACCGTTGAACTTGATTCACACTTTGACCTGGAAATGTATTTATCCCAGATACCTGCAGCAGAGGACTATGAAAAAGTCAAGAGGGAAAAAGAAACCGGTGCTTATTCAGATTTGCTATTCCCACCCCAGCTTCAAAACTCAAAGTTTGAAAACGAGCCTTCAAATCATTACGATGCAGGGGTGGGGAGAAACCCCTAAATATTACAGCTGAATTATTTCCTTTTCTTTCATCACCCAGGGAATTATTTTCTGAGCACTTGCAGAGCTACAGGGTAAAAGCAGAAGTTTTTTTTTGTTTGTTTTTTAAATCACTCCATCCAATGAAAAGAAAGGGGGGGAAAAGTCCAGGTAAAATATTTTTCTTGGCACAGGCTGATTTTCCAGAAATGCCAGTTCTTAATTTTCCTGTGTAGATTTGTTCCCCTTAAATCTCAGCAGCCACCGTTGCCTATGCAAAGAACTCGAGCGTCTGTGTGTGTGTGTGTGTGTGTGTGTGTGTGTGTGTGTGTGTGTGTATTTACCTCATTAGTAAAAACTTTAGAGTTCAGGGCAGTCCATAGCAAAGTGCTCTCTTGGAGACAGTTGGCCTGAAACAGATGGAATTAGTTGGGGTTTTGGGGAGGGAAGATGGTTAATTTATTTGTCCTCTCTTCCAAAAACAAGAAGAATTCTACCTGAGGCTGCGGTATCCAAAATGAAAACAAATTCTCCACGCAAAAACTCTGTCGCTGTCAACATCTGCCTTTTTTTTTTTTTTTTTTTGCAGGGCCCCAAATCTTGCTTGCCAACTTTTTAACTCTCTGCATTATTATTTTAAAGGCGTGGCTTATTTCACCTTTTCTCCCAGCTCCGATGCTTACTTCTTTCTTCCATTCCCTTACAAAACCAGCGACGGTGATTATTTGGGAAGGAGGAAGGAACGGGGGAGGGGGGGAAAATAATAAATCAAGGAAAATGTCCCCCCCCCCCCAAGGAGTGGCAGCGTGGGGGGAAATAAATCACAGGGCATTTGCCAGCATGTCCATCCATCCCAGAGATTTTTGAAGCACCGGTTCACACGACTCGCTCGTCTCGGATGGGTAAGCTTAACCCCCCACCCTCCTCGGCGGTTGTGCGAATGCATGCAAGAGTCCAGAAAGATGGGCAGAAGCACTGAAGCATTACTCGGAACCGCAGTGCAAAACCTGCGCATTGAATAGTCCAGCAACAAGGCGAAACAAGGAGGGGGAAAGAAGATCGCGCGATCCGGCTTGGAAAAAAGGGTTGGAGCGGATTCCCAGGCTTAAATCAAGTCGCGGATCCATCGCGGCTTACCTTTCCCGTCTTGCACGGAAAACACCAAAGTTTCTCCTTTCGCTCCGTCAGCTGTGCGGCTGTCCCGTAACCAAAGACTCGGGGATCGGGGATGATGGGGCGCAGAATCAATCCACAAGGCCCCCCTCCCCTGGCAGAGGCAAGTGGGGGCGGGGGAGGAGGAGGGGAGGGGGCAACTGCCCCGCCAGAGTGGCACCGGGACGTGTTTCCTGGACGGGGTCTCTTCCTCCCCCAGACCAAGAGAAGAGAAAGGAAAGTTTCCAGCTAGAAAATTCTTCCTGGGCTCGCGGTGGGTGGGGAAGGAGCCAATGCCCCCCGTTTCCTGCTTTCCAAAAAGAACAAGACGCTTTGCAAAGGAGGCGAGGAGCAGAAAAGGGGGAAGTGGGGAGACAGGAGTTCGGAAGCTAAAAGAAAATAATGTTGCAAAGAAAAAGAAACAAGGAAAAAACTTTCCGCCCGCCAACGTCCCAGCGCAGCTGCGGAGCGCAGAAGGAAGGGGACCCGGGCAGCAGGAAAGGATGACGTCAAAGGCGGCGGCAGCCAATGGGCGCTCAGCACACTTTGGCATCGCGTTCGGAGGCTGCCTTCGGCTGGGCTGCCAGCGGGGTGGATTGGAGACCACGAGGTCGGTGGTGGACCTTGTTCGTCCCTCTTCGACAGGTTTTGGCTTTTGAAAAAAGGGGGGTCGATTTACGTTCTTCAAGAGGATTCCGAAGGAAAAGAGCTGTGTTGATTCGGATTAAAGACTGGGCTGTAAACAAGAGACAATCCGGAGTGAAAGTGGAGGATGCGCTGGGTGTGAAATAATATTATTTATTGGCCAAGTGTGATTGGACACGCGAGGAATTTATCCCCATTGCTTAAAAACCCCTCAGTGTGCGTACAAGGAACAAAGCGGTCAATCATTATTATAATCATAACACTCTCAACGGTTGCCACAAAGAAGGGGAGGACCTATTCTCCAAAGCACCTGAGGGCAGGAGAAGAAGCAAGGGGTGGAAAGAAACAACCTGGAGTTTAAGGAGAAATTTCCTGCTACTGAGAACAATTAATCAGTGCAACAACTTGCTTCCGAAAGTTGCAATGTAAATGCTCCCAACACTGGAAGTTTTAAAGAAGAGATTGGACAGTCATCTTGTCTGGAGAGGGACATAGGGTTTCCTTCCTGAACAGGGGGTTGGTCTCTAGAAGATCTCTAACATCCCTCCTAACTCTGTTATTCTATTATTCCATTCCATTATTCTATTTTATTCTATTCCATTCCATTCCATTCTGTAATTCTATTCTTTTCCACTCCACTCCATTCTGTAATTCTATTCTATTCTTTTCCATTCCATTCCATTATTCTATTCTATTCCATAATTCTATTCTTTTCCATTCCATTCTGTAATTTTATTCTTTTCCATTCAATTCCATTCCATTCTTTAATTCTATTCTATTCTTTTCCATCCCATTCCATTCTGTAATTCTATTCTTTTCCACTCCACTCTTCTGTAATTCTATTCTATTCTTTTCCATTCCATTATTCTATTCTATTCTATTCCGTAATTCTATTCTTTTCCATTCCATTCTGTAATTTTATTCTTTTCCATTCCATTCTTTAATTCTATTCTTTTCATTCCATTCCATACATCATAAATCGCAAGAAACAACACAGTGATAGTTATGGAATACTAAATAAGCAATCAACATAAACCATAATAGGATATTAAATAAGGACTTCTCTGCATGTCCAATGTAATGTTGACCAGGAGTTCCAAAGTGGTGTTTTTCTACATCTGTTTGCCACAATCAACCTGTGGCAGATCTTCAATTTCTGGGTGGAGGGGGGAGAACTGCCCATTGATATACAGGTAGTCCTCCACTTACGACAGTTCATTTAGTGACTGTTCAAAGTTATGGCATTGAAAAAGTGACTTAAGCTCTGTTTTCCTATTTAACAACCTTTGTAGAATCCCCATGGTCATGTGATCAAAATTTATATGTTTGACTCACATTTATGACGGTTGCAGTGTCCCTGGGTCACATAATCCCATTTTGCAACCCTCTGACAAGAAAGAGTCCATAGGGGAGCATTATGTGCTTAAAAAGAGTTTGACTAATTGAACAACTAGTCATTCCCTTAACAACTGCAGCAAGAAAAGTCGTAAAATGGAGTGAGCTTAACAAATTTTTCAGTAACAGAAATTTTGGGCTCAATTATTATATATATTTTATTATTATATTATATATTATTATATTTATTTATTAAATTTCTATCCCGCCCTATCTCCCAAAAAGGGACTCAGGGTGGCGCACAGGAACTTAAAAACCAACAATACAAATAGTACAAATTCTACAAAATTTAAAACTACTATTAAACAATTTAACCCGTGCTAAAAAGGAGACAATTAATTTAAAACCCAGATCTAATAAAACATGGTTGTAGCAGCTATGCCAGGCCGGCCATATGGAAGAAATAGGTTTTTAAAGTCCGGCGGAAGAGGTGAAGGTCGGTGATAGTCCGAAGGTCAGGGGGCAGGTCATTCCAAAGGGCGGGACCTGCCACAGAGAAGGCTCTTCCCCTGGGCGTCGCCAGCCGGCATTGTCCAGCGGACGGCACCCTAAGGAGGCCCTCCCTGTGGGAGCAAACAGGTCGAGTGGAGGTATGCAGTAGAAGGCGGTCCTGCAAGTACCGGTGGTCGTAAGTTGAGGACTTCCTGTATATGACAAGGATCTATAAAGATTAATAAGTACAAATAGAAATATTGATTATTTCTTACAGCAAAAAAGGAGAGATGGTTAAATGGATTGCTTTCTTCACAGAAAAGAACATATCCAATCTTGTTTCCATTTATAAATCGTTTCTGAATTTTGTACTTGTGATGAAAAAAAACCCCAAGAGTTTTGATTTTGCCAATTAGATAGGTTTGTTAAGATAACGGCTAGTTGATATTATCGTATAAAAGTAAAACATTGTGTCTTAAATGTTATTTTTTTCCAACTGTGCTGAAAATCAATGCTTTAAAAAATTTCCCCCCTTCTATCTCCCACTTTCTTCCCTTCTATTTTTGCATTCCCTTGTTTCACATTATTTTCATTTTCTTTTGCATTTTATATTCTAATACTGAAAGCACAGAGGGGGAGAATGGCTGGTTCATATTGGCCGTCTGGGGCTGCGGTGGGGATCCCATTCTCTAATCTTAAAAATCTCTTGTTTTTATGGCTTTGGGGTTAGATTAAAGTAAGGTTCTACATTTAGGCAAGGGGGAAAAAAAAAACAAATGGAGAGGGTTGGGATATCTGGCTCAGTAACAGTAACTGTGTGTGTGAGAGAGATCTTAAGAATCCTAGTGGGCAATACCGTATTTTTTAGAGTATAAGACGCACCGGAGCACAAGATGCACCAAGATTTAATGCCACTGCATAGTGCCTTGGTAAGGCCACACATGGAATACTGAAAACAGTTTTGGTTGCCATGATGTAGAAAAGATGTGGAGACTCTGGAAAGAGTGCAGAGAAGAGCAACCAAGATGATTAGGGAACTGGAGGCTAAAACATAAGAATGGTTGCAGGAGCTGGGTATGTCTAGTTTGATGAAGAGAAGGACCATGGGAGACATGATAGCAGTGTTCCGATATCTCAGAGGCTGCCACAAAGAAGAGGGAGTCAAACTATTCTCCAAGGCACCTGGGAGGAGGTCAAGAAGCAATGGGTGTAAAAAGGAACTATTGGACACTCGAAAACAAGTGCTTGAGAATACACAGAAGAATGAAGAATTGAAAGGGGGGCTGGAGGGGGCTAAGGGAGAGATTAAAAATGTTTCTAATGAGGTTGTGGAAATAAATGCGCATGTGACTAGGATTGATTTGGAAAGGATGACATATTTTTTGAGATTCCAGAATGTTTCTGAGATGGATGGTGAATGTCTCCCTGATCTTATGAGTACAATTATTGCAGACTATTTACATAAACCCAAAGATGAGATCAGAGGGGACATTGACCTAGTCTACAGAATAAATTCTGCATATGCTAGGATGAATGAAGTACCCAGAGAGATACATGTAAAATTTGTTAGAAGGTCAACCAGAGAGGAAATCTTGAAGGCGCAAAGAGGGAGTCCTATGATTTACCAAAAAAAGGAGATTACCATCTTGAAGCAGATTCCAAGAAAAATTAGAGAAGTCAGAAGGAAATTTTCCTTCTTGTCTAAAACATTGTTTGATCATGGGATCTGGTTCAAGTGGGTGATACCCGAAGGGATGCTGGTGTTCTGGGAAGGAGGTAGAGTAAAGATTAAAACAGTTGCTGAGGCGGAAGCCTTTCTTAAAAAAACATTCCTCTTTCCTGGGAGAAGATCCAGGGGGGGCAGGGGGAGCCATGGCCCCGCCCGCTGGGGGCCCGGGGGAGAAGGGGGAAGATACAATTGCCAAGAGACTTAGATCTAAAAAATAACTCTGCCCTGGTTTTTCTTTTGAGTAATATTGTATGATATTTGTAATCTGGATTTTTGCAATTGACTGACAGTATATAACTGAAAAATTTAGGAATATGTACTTGCTCCCAGCTTGTAGTGTTATGTGAAATGTTTCTTTTTTTTCTTTTTAATAATGTAATTTGAGGTTCCGGAGGAGCCGACGACTTTGACGTGACCACTCTCAAAATTTCTATGTAACCCTTACCCTACCCCACAAAAAATGTAAACTCAATAAAACTTTTTCAATATAAAAGAAGCAATGGGTGGAAACTAATCAAGGAGAGAAGCAACTTAGAATTAAGGAGAAATTTCCTGACAGTTAGAACAATTAACCTCTGGAACAGCTTGCCTCCAGAAGTTGTGAATGCCCCAACCCTGGAAGTCTTTAAGAAGATGTTAGATAGCCATTTGTCTGAAATGGTATAAGGTTCCTGCCCACGCAGGGGGTTGGACTAGAAGACCTACAAGGTCCCTTCCAACTCTGCTATTGTATTGTATTGTATTGTATTTTGAAGAGGTAAATTTAAAAAAATTGGCATTCTGCAGACTTTTCAAACCCTCTACATGCCTACTTTTTTTATGGAAAACATGGCATGCAGAGTTAGAGAGGCTGGTAAAGTGCCCCTGGGGGCTGGGCAAAAATGAACAAAAAACGGTCCATTTTTTGCAAAAACGGGGCCGTTTTCTGCCAGAAAAAGGCATGTGCAGCCTTTAGGAGGCTTGTAGAGTGCTTCTTGGGGCTGGGGGAGGGGGGGGGGAGAACAAAAACCGGGTTGTTTTTCATTTGTTTTTGCCTTCCTCAGCCCCCAGGAGCACTTTGCAGGCCTCCCAAACCCTCTGCACGTCCATTTTTGCTAAGGGGGAGGGGGGTGTCAGGAGGCCAAAAATGTTGTATTCAGTGTATAAAACGCACCCAGATTTTCATCCTTTTTGCGGAGGGGGGGGGGAGCAGCTGTCAAAAAAAGTCAACACAGTTCTAGGCTGCATAAACAGAGGGATAGAATCAAGATCACGTGAAGGGTTAATACCACTTTATAAGGCCACACTTGGAATATTTGCATCCAGTTTTGGCCACAACGATGTAGAAAAGATGTGGAGACTCTAGAAAGAGTGCAGAGGAGAGCAACAAGGAGGATTAGGGAACTGGAGGCTAAAACATATGAAGAACGGTTGCAGGAACTGGGTGTGTCTAGTTTAATGAAAAGAAGGACCAGGGGAGACATGATAGCAGCCTTCCAAGATCTCAGGGGCTGCCACAAAGAAGAGGGAGTCAAGCTATTCTCCAAGGCACCTGAGGGCAGGACAAGAAGCAATGGGTGGAAACTAATCCAGGAGAGAAGCAACTTAGAACTGAGGAGGAATTTCCTGACAGTTAGGACAATTAATCAGTGGAACAGAAGTTGCCTCCAGAAGTTGTGAATGCCCCAACACTGTCTTAAGTCTTTAAGATGATGTTGGATAGCCATTTGTCTGAAACAGTATAGGGTTTCCTGCCTAGGCAGGGGGTTGGACTAGAAGACCTCCAAGGTCCCTTCCAACTCTGCTATTGTATTGTATTGTCTTATACGCCAAAAAATACGGTACTTAAATAGGAGCCAGCAGTGGGGCACAGATGTCAAAAAAAGCCAACCCAGTTCTAGGCTGCATCAACAGAGGGAGAGAATCAAGATCACGTGAAGGGTTAATACCACTTTGTAAGGCCTTGGTAAGGCCACACTTGGAATATTTACATCCAGTTTTGGGCACCACCATGCAAAATAGATGTGGAGACTCTACAACAGAGGTATCAAACTCAAGGCCCGCAGGCCACATCCAGTGCTTAGATTTGGCCCGTGGGGCTGCTTTGGAAACACTGCCATGCCATTGAAAATGGTGCTCCAGGGCTCCATTTTTGTCCACGACAATCTCTTGCAGCCCTCTGCCGGCAAAAACAGAGTAGAGTAGCAAAACAAACTAAAAACAAAAGGAGAAATGTTTCTTTCCCCTTTTGCATTTGAGCATCCAAGGGAAGAAGAAAGGGAAAAAGGAAAGAAAGAGAAGGGAAAATGGGAAGAGAGCAAGGAAGGAAAGAGGAAAAAGAAAGAATGAAGAGGGAGGGAGACTATGAGAAGGAGGGAGGGTCTGAGGAAAATCCTGCCTTAGCCCTTGGCCACCAGCAGCCCAGCTGCCCTTTCGCCATCCCCTTGCCCCCTCCTCCTGACTTCCCCTGGTGGTGTCCTATCCTTTTGCTGAGGATGCTTTGGTTACAAAGCTGGATCTCGTTATGTGGAGAGGGAGTGAGTCTCCCTTTGACCCACACACTTTGCCCTCCCCCACACACCATGAACAATCCTCGCTAAGGAGAGATAAAATAGCAGCCTCAGCCTCAAAGGTAAGCGTATCCAGGCACCCTCTCGCGAACCAGTGATAGGCTGAGCTGTGTAGTCCCAGTGCCCTGGGACTTCAAGGGACGGGCTGGGCGTCTGCGCTGCCGTTAGGTGGTCCTCCATGTGTACAATTATACAATGAGAGTTGGAAGGGACCTTGGAGGTCTTCTAGTCCAACCCCCTGCCTAGGCAGGAAGCCCTATACCGTTTCAGACAAATGGCTATCCAACCTCTTCTTAAAGACTTCCAGTGTTGGGGCATTCACAACTTGTGGAGGCAACTTCTGTTCCACTGATCAATTGTTCTAACTGTCAGGAAATTTCTCCTCAGGTCTAAGTTGCTTCTGTCCTTGATTAGTTTACAGTACAATACAATAGTAGAGTTGGAAGGGACCTTGGAGGTCTTCTAGTCCAACCCCCTGCGTGGGCAGGAACCTTATACCATTTCAGACAAATGGCTATCTAACATCTTTTTAAAGACTTCCAGGGTTGGGGCATTCACAACTTCTGGAGGCAAGCTGTTCCAGAGGTTAATTGTTCTAACTGTCAGGAAATTTCTCCTCAGTTCTAAGTTGCTTCTCTCCTTGATTAGTTTCCACCCATTGCTTCGTCTCCAGCCATCAGGTGCTTTGGAGAATAGTTTGACTCCTTCTTCTTTGTGGCAACCCCTGAGATATTGGACTGCTATCCTGTCTCCCCTGGTCCTTCTTTTTATTAAACTAGACATACCCAGTTCCTGCAACTGTTCTTCATATGTTTTAGCCTCCAGTCCCCTAGTCCTCTTGGTTGCTCTTCTCTGCACTCTTTCTAGAGTCTCCACGTCTTTTCTACATCGTGGCGACCAAAACTGGATTCAAATATTCCAAGTGTGGCCTTACCAAGGCCTTATAAAGTGGTATTAACCCTTCACGTGATTTTGATTCTCTCCCTCTATTTATGCAACCTAGAACTGTGTTGGCTTTTTTCCCCCCTGGTCTTCCCTTCCTCCATTGGAGGCAATGGATCCCCCCAGCCTCACCCAGGCCACCACATGTGCCCCCCACCAGGGGTGGGTTCTGGCTTCTTTTACTGCGAGCTCACTCAGGAATGTGCTTTGGGCGGGCGCTATGTGCAGGTAAAAAAATTGCTCGTGATGGCAGCGCCTATGGCACTGTTGATAGAACTGGTTCGGGTGTGCGTCCAGACGTGTTACTACTTACTCAGCCGAACCGGTCTGAACCAGTTGGAACCCACCTTTCCCCCTGACACAAGTGTTGTTGAGCTGGCCACGCCCCAGGGCCACCTCCCCCAAAGTCAAACCCAACCCTGATGTGGCCCTCTATGAAATCGAGCAGGACACCTCTGTGCTAGAAAGAGTGCAGCCAGAAAACAGGTGTTTTTAATATAAATTTTATTTGAAGTTTTAAAAGAAGATTAAAAACTAACACATGGCAATACAAAATAATATAAAGAGGGGAGCAAAATGGGGGGAAAAGTACAATAGAAACAAGCTTCCACTTTTCTTTGCAGCAAGAAACTAGATAATAGGGGGCGGGGAAGAGAATACTTGTAAGCATAGAGTAAGAGATAATTTTATAACCATGCCTTAAATATGCATCTGTTGAACATTTTAACTGTGAAATCTCTTTGTTGTCAGGCGCTCGACTCTATCTGGAGTTCAGCCTGCAGAGATATACAGAGATATAACTCCTGTTTCCTTTCCGGCTGCTTTGGTAGAATTATTTTTCCGGTATTATTTCAGATCTCTACTAGCGGACAAAACACGGTTGGTTTGTTGTGTGCCTGTGACAGCCTTGTCCTATTCTGCCACACTGAACTTCTGTCCCACTTCTGCATTTTCAGGCTAAGCTGAATGAGAATTCGTCAAAAAATCTTTGCAAAAAAAACAACAACAACCCCAACAATGGTGACTTCCTCTGACCGCATTTGCACTAAACCGCGATTTATTTGTAGAGGCCTAGATGGGGTATGGCAGCCTTCGTTTCACAATCAAGGAAGACTGAGTGGCACCATCTGGATAGGGTGGCACTGCCCCAAACAGACCTGGCGCACCATCTGGGGATCCTTCCTGGACCTGTGGCTCCTGCTTGAGGAGGAAGGCGCTACCGGTTTGCAAATCTGAGCACGCTCACACGCTACGCTTGAGCCACCTTCTGCACATGCGCACCGCCTACTATGCATGCACAGAAGGTCACGCATTATGTCGGGGTGGGTGGGCGGAGCTTCCAACCGCCGCCGCTACCGGTTTGCCTGAACTGGTAAAAAAAGGTGGTAAGAATGCCACCACTGGGGCAGGTGTATCGTGCAACTAGTTCTTTTTTGTTTGTTTTTTAGCAAAAACGAGCAGCGAGAAGCAAGATGAGTAAAAGAGATTGGCAAAGGAGACAGGGCATTTCAGACAGAGTAACAGTTGGAAGGGACCTTGAAGGTCTTGTAGCTCAACCCCCTGGTCAAGCAGGAACCACTTGAGGGAAGGAATAGCAATAGCACTTACACACCGCTTTACAAGGCTTTGCAGCCCTCTCTAAGCGCTTTACAGAGTCAGCCTATTTGCCCCCAACTATCTGGGCCCTCCGTTTACCCGCCTCGGAAGGATGGAAGGCTGAGTCAACCTTGAGCCTGTGGGACTCGAACTCCTGGCTCTGCTATTTCAGAGAAATGGTTGTCCGATTTCCTCTTAAAAACCTCCAGTGATGGAGCAACCACAAGTTTTGGAAGCAAATTCAAATTGGGCTTTTCCCACATAGCCTTCCACTGGTTGTGTGTGTGTGTGTGTGTGTGTGTGTGTGCATTATTTTTCACCTGTTTCCAAGAAAACTCCGACTTAAGGTTTTGCTGCAGATATTTCATTACCCAAGCTAAGAAACCTCACCAGTACTAGTCCCTAAAATGTCTGCGAGAAAACCGTGAAGCACAGAGAGGATCAAGGACTACAAATAATCTCCTTTATCAAACTCAATCACTTATATATGAGCCAGCCGTGGGCAGCAGCTGCCAAAAAAGCCAACACAGTTCTAGGCTGCATCAACAGAGGGAGAGAATCAAAATCACGTGAAGGGTTAATGCCACTTTATAAGGCCTTAGTAAGACCACACTTGGAATATTTGCATACAGTTTTGGTCCCCACGATGTAGAAAAGATGCTGAGACTCTAGAAAGAGAGCAGAGAAGAGCAACAAAGATGATTAGGGGACTGGAGGCTGAAACCTATGAGGAACGGTTGCAGGAACTGGGTAATTCTAGTTTAATGAAAAGAAGGACTAGGGGAGACATAATAGCAGTCTTCCAAGAGCTCAGGGGTTGCCCCAAAGAAGAGGGAGTCAAACTATTCTCCAAAGCACCTGAGGGCAGAACAAGAAGCAATGAATGGAAACTAATCAAGGAGAGAAGCAACTTAGAACTGAGGAGGAATTTCCTGACTGTGAAACCAATTTATCAGTGGAACAACTTGCTTTCAGAAATTGCTCCAACAGTTTTAAGTTTTTAAGAAGAGACTAGACAACCATTTGTCTGAAGTGTTGGAGGGTTTCCTGTCTGAACAGGAGGTTGGACTAGAAGACCTCTGAGTTCCCTTCCAACTCTGTTATTCTATTCTATTCTATTCTATTCTATTCTACTTCCTCTTTTTTTGAAAAAGATATTAGATAACAATTTGTCTGCAGTGTTGGAGGGTTTAGACTAGAAGACCACCGAGGTCCCTTCCAACTCTTGTTATTATTCTATATTGAAATGCTGCAGTACCAGATTCCCCCCCCCCCAAATAAAATATTTGAGAAAACAGGATGATTATAACTATGTTTGCAATATAGATGGTTCTCTCATTGCTACGTACACCACAGATTTGGATGCGTTATAGCCAATGAAGTGACTTTTCTATGGGTTTCGCAACCGTCTCTTTCTCTCTTCCGCCCCTCCATCGGCTGCCTTTTCTTTTCTTTTGTGTGACACACAACACAGAAACAACCTCTTGCCTCGTGTTCTCATTGGTCCTGCATGAAAGCTGGGGCTGCCCACACGGCCTCTGGGCCATGTTTTTGGCCTCTTGCTTTCCAACTACAGCGAGTCTTATTTTACCTCCATCACGGAAGTGGAGCGCATATGGTCCCAGAGATAAGAGCTTTATGCTGGCTCTCCGTCCTCCAGCTCTGTAGCGACTTTCCACACTGACCCATTTATAAACGAAGCGGTGCGTAAGTGGCCTGTCAGATTGTGATTGTTGCCGTGATTTTTCCGTCTCCTGATTTAGCCCCTTCCTCCTCCCGCCCCCCCCTGCCCCTCTCTGTCCCTTTTGCAAGGAAGAAACAGCCAATTTCCTACAGGAAGATGGTTTTTGAGCGAGGAAGGGGGAGCGGGCGTCACGTGCTCAGATTAAAGAAGTTGGTTTTAGCGCCCCATATTGTGCAACAAATAAATATTATTTTTTTAAATAAAGTTTTTTTTAAAAAAATTTCACTGTCAAGTTCATTCACAAGTACACATTCTTATAATTGCTATTAATATTTATCTATTCATCATTAATCTTTATCGTTATTTTCTTACAAATATATAGAATGCAGTTTGGGTTGCCACCCTATGCCTCCATCTTAGTTTGTAGCAACTTTGCTCCTTCTATCTTCTCAATCTCCCTTCTCTGCCTTCTTCTTTCCTCCTTTCTTCTTCCCCTCTTCCACCCCCTCCTCTCTTCTCCTCCTTCTTACTCTCTCTCCTACTCTTAATTTCCTCCCCCTCCCTTACTTCCTCTGCTTTACTCTTTCTTCCTTTCCCTCCTCATCCTTGCTCCAGTCCCATCAATAAATAAGAATTCTGAAGGCTACAGCTAGCCCTGGACGTACAACCATTCATTTAGTGGCTGAAGTTACAATGGCATTGAAAAAAATGAAGGGTTGCTGCACCCTGCTGCAGCGGCCTAGAGGTGGAGCTCTCGGCTCCCAATCAGGAGGTTGTGAGTTCAATCCTAGGTAGAGGCAGATGTGGGTCTTCGGCTTGGGCAGGGGGTTGGACTAGATGACCTTGCTGCAACTGTGTTAATCTATTATCCTGGACATGTGAACATCCTATGCCAGTGGTGGCATGGAGAGCCTTTCTTGCGTGCACCTACACCATCCCCTCAGCTGTTTTGGGTCTTTGACGTGCATGCGCGCATGCCTCCTTCCAGCCAGCTGGTCTTCAGGTCTCTACTGCGCATGCATGGAACATGTGTGCACATGTCAACACACTTTGCAGTTTGGGCATTCGGTGCCTAAAAGATTCATCATCACTACTCAATGCAGTCTTCCCAGCTGACTTCCGATAAGCAAGACAATGGGGAAAGCAGGATTCACTTAATAACTGTGATTTGCCTAACAACTGCAGTGACTTGTTTAACAACAAGGAGGGCAAAAAAGGTAGTAAAATCAGACGCGACTCACCTTAACAACTGTCCTCCTTAGCAAAACACTCGTTCCAGCTGTGATCGTAACTTGAGAACTACCCGCATGTAAGTGAAGTGGGATAGGAATTGCTTACAGGGCTGTAGGAAGTTCAAACCCACCCTTCTCCTAGAACAGGGGTCTGCAAAGTTGGCTCTTTTAAGACAGGTGGACTTCAACTCCCAGTATTCCCTAGCCAGCCTGCACACACACCCCAGCGGTGGGGTGTGTGCAGCAGAGGGACAACCACAGTGGTAGGGGTGTGCAGCAGAGGTTCAGCTGCAGCGGTGGGGGTGTGCAGAGGGTCAGCCACAGTGGTGGGGGTGTGCAGCGGAGGGTCAGCCACAGCGGTAGGGGTGTGAAGCAGAGAGTCAGCCACAGCGGTGGGGGTGTGAAGCAGAGGGTCAGCCACAGCGGTAGGGGTGTGAAGCAGAGGGACAGCCACAGCAGTGGGGGTGTGAAGCAGAGGGTCAGCCACAGCGGTGGGGGTGTGAAGCAGAGGGTCAGCCACAGCGGTGGGGGTGTGAAGCAGAGAGTCAGCCACATCGGTAGGGGTGTGAAGCAGAGGGTCAGCCACAGCAGTGGGGGTGTGAAGCAGAGGGTCAGCCACAGCGGTAGGGGTGTGAAGCAGAGGGTCAGCCACAGCGGTGGGGGTGTGAAGCAGAGGGTCAGCCACAGTGGTGGGGGTGTGCAGCGGAGGGTCAGCCACAGCGGTAGGGGTGTGAAGCAGAGAGTCAGCCACAGCGGTGGGGGTGTGAAGCAGAGGGACAGCCACAGCGGTAGGGGTGTGAAGCAGAGGGTCAGCCACAGCGGTGGGGGTGTGAAGCAGAGGGTCAGCCACAGTGGTGGGGGTGTGCAGCGGAGGGTCAGCCACAGCGGTAGGGGTGTGAAGCAGAGAGTCAGCCACAGCGGTGGGGGTGTGAAGCAGAGGGACAGCCACAGCGGTGGGGGTGTGAAGCAGAGGGTCAGCCACAGTGGTGGGGGTGTGAAGCAGAGGGTCAGCCACAGCGGTAGGGGTGTGAAGCAGAGAGTCAGCCACAGCGGTGGGGGTGTGAAGCAGAGGGACAGCCACAGCAGTGGGGGTGTGAAGCAGAGGGTCAGCCACAGCGGTGGGGGTGTGAAGCAGAGAGTCAGCCACAGCGGTGGGGGTGTGAAGCAGAGGGTCAGCCACAGCGGTGGGGGTGTGAAGCATAGGGTCAGCCACAGCGGTGGGGGTGTGAAGCAGAGGGTCAGCCACAGCGGTGGGGGTGTGAAGCAGAGGGTCAGCCACAGCGGTGGGGGTGTGAAGCAGAGGGTCAGCCACAGCGGTAGGGGTGTGAAGCACAGGGTCAGCCACAGCGGTGGGGGTGTGAAGCAGAGAGTCAGCCACAGCGGTGGGGGTGTGAAGCAGAGGGTCAGCCACAGCGGTAGGGGTGTGAAGCAGAGGGTCAGCCACAGCGGTAGGGGTGTGAAGCAGAGGGTCAGCCACAGCGGTAGGGGTGTGAAGCACAGGGTCAGCCACAGCGGTAGGGGTGTGAAGCACAGGGTCAGCCACAGCGGTGGGGGTGTGAAGCAGAGAGTCAGCCACAGCGGTGGGGGTGTGAAGCAGAGGGTCAGCCACAGCGGTAGGGGTGTGAAGCAGAGGGTCAGCCACAGCGGTGGGGGTGTGAAGCAGAGGGTCAGCCACAGCGGTAGGGGTGTGAAGCAGAGGGTCAGCCACAGTGGTAGGGGTGTGAAGCAGAGGGTCAGCCACAGCGGTAGGGGTGTGAAGCAGAGGGTCAGCCACAGCGGTAGGGGTGTGAAGCAGAGGGTCAGCCACAGTGGTGGGGGTGTGAAGCAGAGGGTCAGCCACAGCGGTGGGGGTGTGAAGCAGAGGGTCAGCCACAGCGGTGGGGGTGTGAAGCAGAGGGTCAGCCACAGCGGTAGGGGTGTGAAGCAGAGGGTCAGCCACAGCGGTGGGGGTGTGAAGCAGAGGGTCAGCCACAGCGGTGGGGGTGTGAAGCAGAGAGTCAGCCACAGCGGTGGGGGTGTGAAGCAGAGGGTCAGCCACAGCGGTAGGGGTGTGAAGCAGAGGGTCAGCCACAGCGGTAGGGGTGTGAAGCAGAGGGTCAGCCACAGCGGTAGGGGTGTGAAGCACAGGGTCAGCCACAGCGGTAGGGGTGTGAAGCACAGGGTCAGCCACAGCGGTGGGGGTGTGAAGCAGAGAGTCAGCCACAGCGGTGGGGGTGTGAAGCAGAGGGTCAGCCACAGCGGTAGGGGTGTGAAGCAGAGGGTCAGCCACAGCGGTGGGGGTGTGAAGCAGAGGGTCAGCCACAGCGGTAGGGGTGTGAAGCAGAGGGTCAGCCACAGTGGTAGGGGTGTGAAGCACAGGGTCAGCCACAGCGGTAGGGGTGTGAAGCAGAGGGTCAGCCACAGCGGTAGGGGTGTGAAGCAGAGGGTCAGCCACAGTGGTGGGGGTGTGAAGCAGAGGGTCAGCCACAGCGGTGGGGGTGTGAAGCAGAGGGTCAGCCACAGCGGTGGGGGTGTGAAGCAGAGGGTCAGCCACAGCGGTAGGGGTGTGAAGCAGAGGGTCAGCCACAGCGGTGGGGGTGTGAAGCAGAGGGTCAGCCACAGTGGTGGGGGTGTGCAGCGGAGGGTCAGCCACAGCGGTAGGGGTGTGAAGCAGAGAGTCAGCCACAGCGGTGGGGGTGTGAAGCAGAGGGACAGCCACAGCGGTAGGGGTGTGAAGCAGAGGGTCAGCCACAGCGGTGGGGGTGTGAAGCAGAGGGTCAGCCACAGTGGTGGGGGTGTGCAGCGGAGGGTCAGCCACAGCGGTAGGGGTGTGAAGCAGAGAGTCAGCCACAGCGGTAGGGGTGTGAAGCACAGGGTCAGCCACAGCGGTGGGGGTGTGAAGCAGAGAGTCAGCCACAGCGGTGGGGGTGTGAAGCAGAGGGTCAGCCACAGCGGTAGGGGTGTGAAGCAGAGGGTCAGCCACAGCGGTGGGGGTGTGAAGCAGAGGGTCAGCCACAGCGGTAGGGGTGTGAAGCAGAGGGTCAGCCACAGCGGTAGGGGTGTGAAGCACAGGGTCAGCCACAGCGGTAGGGGTGTGAAGCAGAGGGTCAGCCACAGCGGTAGGGGTGTGAAGCAGAGGGTCAGCCACAGTGGTGGGGGTGTGAAGCAGAGGGTCAGCCACAGCGGTGGGGGTGTGAAGCAGAGGGTCAGCCACAGCGGTGGGGGTGTGAAGCAGAGGGTCAGCCACAGCGGTAGGGGTGTGAAGCAGAGGGTCAGCCACAGCGGTGGGGGTGTGAAGCAGAGGGTCAGCCACAGCGGTGGGGGTGTGAAGCAGAGGGTCAGCCACAGCGGTGGGGGTGTGAAGCACAGGGTCAGCCACAGCTGTGGGGGTGTGAAGCATAGGGTCAGCCACAGCGGTGGGGGTGTGAAGCAGAGGGTCAGCCACAGCGGTAGGGGTGTGAAGCAGAGGGTCAGCCACAGCGGTGGGGGTGTGAAGCAGAGGGTCAGCCTCAGCGGTGGGGGTGTGAAGCAGAGGGTCAGCCACAGCGGTGGGGGTGTGAAGCAGAGGGTCAGCCACAGCGGTGGGGGTGTGAAGCACAGGGTCAGCCACAGCGGTGGGGGTGTGAAGCATAGGGTCAGCCACAGCGGTGGGGGTGTGAAGCAGAGGGTCAGCCACAGCGGTGGGGGTGTGAAGCAGAGGGTCAGCCACATCGGTGGGTGTGGGAAGCAGAGGGTCAGCCACATCGGTGGGTGTGTGAAGCACAGGGTCAGCCACAGCGGTAGGGGTGTGAAGCACAGGGTCAGCCACAGCGGTAGGGGTGTGAAGCAGAGAGTCAGCCACAGCGGTAGGGGTGTGAAGCACAGGGTCAGCCACAGCGGTGGGGGTGTGAAGCACAGGGTCAGCCACATCGGTGTGTGTGTGAAGCAGAGGGTCAGCCACATCGGTGGGGGTGGGAAGCAGAGGGTCAGCCACAGCGGTAGGGGTGTGAAGCAGAGAGTCAGCCACAGCGGTGGGGGTGTGAAGCAGAGGGTCAGCCACAGCGGTAGGGGTGTGAAGCAGAGGGTCAGCCACAGCGGTAGGGGTGTGAAGCAGAGGGTCAGCCACAGCGGTGGGGGTGTGAAGCAGAGGGTCAGCCACAGCGGTAGGGGTGTGAAGCAGAGAGTCAGCCACAGCGGTAGGGGTGTGAAGCAGAGGGTCAGCCACAGCGGTAGGGGTGTGAAGCAGAGGGTCAGCCACAGCGGTAGGGGTGTGAAGCAGAGAGTCAGCCACAGCAGTGGGGGTGTGAAGCAGAGGGTCAGCCACAGCGGTGGGGGTGTGAAGCAGAGGGTCAGCCACAGCGGTGGGGGTGTGAAGCAGAGGGTCAGCCACATCGGTGGGGGTGTGAAGCACAGGGTCAGCCACAGCGGTGGGGGTGTGAAGCAGAGGGTCAACCACAGTGGTGGGGGTGTGAAGCATAGGGTCAGCCACAGCGGTAGGGGTGTGAAGCAGAGGGTCAGCCACAGCGGTAGGGGTGTGAAGCAGAGAGTCAGCCACAGCGGTGGGGGTGTGAAGCACAGGGTCAGCCACAGTGGTAGGGGTGTGAAGCACAGGGTCAGCCACAGCGGTAGGGGTGTGAAGCATAGGGTCAGCCACAGCGGTAGGGGTGTGAAGCAGAGAGTCAGCCACAGCGGTGGGGGTGTGAAGTATAGGGTCAGCCACAGCGGTGGGGGTGTGAAGCAGAGGGTCAGCCACATCGGTGGGGGTGTGAAGCAGAGGGTCAGCCACAGCGGTGGGGGTGTGAAGCAGAGGGTCAGCCACAGCGGTAGGGGTGTGAAGCAGAGGGTCAGCCACAGCGGTGGGGGTGTGAAGCAGAGGGTCAGCCACAGCGGTAGGGGTGTGAAGCAGAGGGTCAGCCACAGCGGTGGGGGTGTGAAGCAGAGGGTCAGCCACAGCGGTAGGGGTGTGAAGCAGAGGGTCAGCCACAGCGGTAGGGGTGTGAAGCAGAGAGTCAGTCACAGCGGTGGGGGTGTGAAGCGTAGGGTCAGCCACAGCGGTGGTGGTGTGAAGCAGAGGGTCAGCCACAGCGGTGGGGGTGGGAAGCAGAGAGTCAGCCACAGCGGTGGGTGTGGGAAGCAGAGAGTCAGCCACAGCGGTGGGGGTGTGAAGCAGAGGGTCAGCCACAGCGGTAGGGGTGTGAAGCAGAGGGTCAGCCACAGCGGTGGGGGTGTGAAGCAGAGGGTCAGCCACAGCGGTAGGGGTGTGAAGCAGAGGGTCAGCCACAGCGGTGGGGGTGTGAAGCAGAGGGTCAGCCACAGCGATGGGGGTGTGAAGCAGAGGGTCAGCCACATCGGTGGGGGTGTGAAGCAGAGAGTCAGCCACAGCGGTAGGGGTGTGAAGCAGAGGGTCAGCCACAGCGGTGGGGGTGTGAAGCAGAGGGTCAGCCACAGCGGTAGGGGTGTGAAGCAGAGGGTCAGCCACAGCGGTAGGGGTGTGAAGCAGAGAGTCAGTCACAGCGGTGGGGGTGTGAAGCGTAGGGTCAGCCACAGCGGTGGTGGTGTGAAGCAGAGGGTCAGCCACAGCGGTGGGGGTGGGAAGCAGAGAGTCAGCCACAGCGGTGGGGGTGTGAAGCAGAGGGTCAGCCACATCGGTGGGGGTGTGAAGCAGAGGGTCAGCCACAGCGGTGGGGGTGTGAAGCAGAGGGTCAGCCACAGCGGTAGGGGTGTGAAGCAGAGGGTCAGCCACAGCGGTGGGGGTGTGAAGCAGAGGGTCAGCCACAGCGGTAGGGGTGTGAAGCAGAGGGTCAGCCACAGCGGTGGGGGTGTGAAGCAGAGGGTCAGCCACAGCGATGGGGGTGTGAAGCAGAGGGTCAGCCACATCGGTGGGGGTGTGAAGCAGAGAGTCAGCCACAGTGGTGGGGGTGTGAAGCAGAGGGTCAGCCACATCGGTGGGGGTGTGAAGCAGAGAGTCAGCCACAGTGGTGGGGGTGTGAAGCAGAGGGTCAGCCACAGCGATGGGGGTGTGAAGCAGAGGGTCAGCCACAGCGGTAGGGGTGTGAAGCAGAGAGTCAGCCACAGCGGTAGGGGTGTGAAGCAGAGGGTCAGCCACAGCGGTAGGGGTGTGAAGCAGAGGTTCAGCCACAGCGGTGGGGGTGTGAAGCAGAGGGTCAGCCACAGCGGTGGGGGTGTGAAGCAGAGGGTCAGCCACAGCGGTGTGTGTGTGAAGCAGAGGGTCAGCCACAGCGGTGGGGGTGTGAAGCAGAGGGTCAGCCACAGCGGTGTGTGTGTGAAGCAGAGGGTCAGCCACAGCGGTGGGGGTGTGAAGCAGAGGGTCAGCCATAGCAGTGGGGGTGTGAAGCAGAGGGTCAGCCACAGCGGTGGGGGTGTGAAGCAGAGGGTCAGCCACAGCGGTAGGGGTGTGAAGCAGAGGGTCAGCCACAGCGGTAGGGGTGTGAAGCGGAGGGTCAGCCACAGCGGTAGGGGTGTGAAGCAGAGGGTCAGCCACAGCGGTAGGGGTGGGAAGCAGAGGGTCAGCCACAGCGGTGGGGGTGTGAAGCAGAGGGTCAGCCACAGCGGTAGGGGTGTGCAGCGGAGGGTCAGCCACATCGGTGGGGGTGTGAAGCAGAGGGTCAGCCACAGCGGTAGGGGTGTGCAGCGGAGGGTCAGCCACATCGGTGGGGGTGTGAAGCAGAGGGTCAGCCACATCGGTGGGGGTGTGTGAAGCAGAGGGTCAGCCACATCGGTGGGGGTGTGTGAAGCACAGGGTCAGCCACAGCGGTGGGGGTGGGAAGCAGAGGGTCAGCCACAGCGGTGGGGGTGTGAAGCACAGGGTCAGCCACAGCGGTGGGTGTGTGAAGCATAGGGTCAGCCACAGCGGTAGGGGTGTGCAGTGGAAGGTCAGCCACAGTGGTGGGGGTGTGCAGCAGTTTGGGGGTGCAGCAGAGAATCAGAAATGGCGTGTGGGGGCAGGCGGCCGCAGCGGAGGAGAGGCTGCTGAGGAGGCGACCATCGCGGGCATGACGCAGACGGCGCATATAAGTGACGTGAGTGACAAGCGGCCGGGTCGGAGGGGCCGCGAAGGGGAGGGCAGCGAGTGAGCGAGTGAGCAGAGCCGCAGTTGTACATTTGTGTGGCGTGCTCTTGGTACCGGTGTGCCAGCCACACAATCTGTACATATCATTGGTGCTGCACCTGTGAGGAACGTTGTGTGAAAATTTGGTGGAGATTGGTGCAGTAGTTTTTGAGATTAGTGGTTTTGATTAAACTCATCGTTAACTTTTTATTTATATATAGATGTTTTAGGCAGGAATCAGGCTTACTCTTAATAGCCCCCACTTTCCTTAATGGACCATTAAAATGCCCGGGCCAGTCTATTCTACATAACAGAGATCCTTCCCCATTCAGCTACAGGGTGATGGGATTAAGGCATGATAGTTTTAGCCCTTTACCCATCTCACCACAGGGCGCCTGGGAGAAGCAAGGCTCAACCAAACTTGGACTCAAAATGCAGCCTAGAGACTTGCCCCTGCATTGCCTCATGGGAGTCTGACAACCAATCAGAATACAAGATCTGTACAAGGTCAAAGGCCAGAGAGGGCATAAAGCCAGGGACTTTCAGCATCCTTGCCTCTTTTCTTCTTCTTCACCCAACATCTGGAAGCATCTGATCCCCCTTCTCTGTTCAGAGGCTCAAGCCACATGGTCCTGTTCACCATTAAACAATCTTTCCAAGCAGCCTTCATGTTTCCAGTCTCTTTTCCCCCACTTGGAACTGAACCCAGAAGGACATGTCTTCCATCAGGACTATTAGCAGAACAAGATATGGCACTAATCAGACAAAGAAACAAACAGTTTTCTGCTCCCAGCAGTCATTTTGAGGATGTTTTGCGGCCCAATAAATTTGGGCTCCAAGTTGCAAATCAATACGTTAACAATGAACAAGGCAGTACTTTCCTCAACCCATTGAGCAGTGGTGGGTTTCTGCAGGCTCGCATCTACTCGCGAGAGCCGGTTGGTGAAATTTAGAGAACAGGTGAGAGGGGGTTCCACCGGCATACCTGGAACTAAATCTGGCCCACCGCTGGCAGTGACCCAACGGGAAGGAAAGGAAAGGAAGGAAGGAAGGAGGAAAGGAAAGAAAGAAAGAGAAAGAAAGAAAGAAAGAATTTATCATCAAATTGAGTCCAAAATTTTGGTTGCTAAGCAAGAGCGTTGTTAAATGAGTTTCACCACATTTTAAAAGGTGGCTACTCCCACCCTGTCACATGACTGCCAAGCCACACCCACAAAATAGGCCACACCTACAGAGTAGGTTCTAAAAAAATTTGAAACCCACCACTGCTACTGAGATATCGCCTGCTTCTCCCCCCTTGTCCTGCCTGACTGGGTCACTTACGTTATGTAGATCTCGATGTTTAACAGATGAACAGAGTTGGAAGGGGCCTTGCAGGTCATCTAATCCAACCCCCTGCCCAAGCAGGAGACCCTACATCTGCCTCTACCTAGGCTCGAACTCACAACCTCCTGCTGTTTTCTCTCCAGCTTCTCTACTGTGGTCTTGCCTTGAGAAAAGGCTTGCTGAGCCCCCCCAGGGATTAGGGATTGTGCCCCTATAGGCACTGGTGAGATCCTACCAGTTTAACTACTGGTTTGGTGATCGAGCACTTTGCACGTGTTCTCTCAGGCATGTGCCTGACGCATAATGCACACACATGCAGACTTTGGAGAAAACCTATCTTTCGCATTACTGCTGGGGAGGAAAACAGCCGAGGCCCACAATCCCATCTGCTGCGCGACTCAGCTGAGAAGATGTAGGTAAGTAAAGCGCAGCGGCAGGCAGGTGGGCCCAGCTGATCATTGAAGCTACCGGGTCACTACCAGCTGATCGTCAGAGCTACTGTTTTGCCCGAATCGGTACTGTGGAAAATTATCACCCATCACTTTCCCAGAAAAATGAAATATCCTAGGAAATATTGAAAAGACAGAATATTACATTCCCCCTGGACATAAAAAAGGGAGGAACATGTTTTAAAGACAGAGTAGCTCCCTGCAGCTTCCTGCCCCCACCCCCTTTGTCAATGAGCCATTAAAGCCTGAGCTAGTCCACTTTACATAATAAAGGTAATATCAGCTTTTCACAGAAACTCACCACATGGCATCTGAGAACTCAACCAAACCTGGGTTCAAAACACAGCCTAGAGATTTGCCCCTGCATGGCCCCATGGGAGTCTAACAATCAATCAGAATACAAGATCAAGATCAAAGGCCAGAGAGGGCATAAAACCAGGGACTTTTCAGCAGCTCAGCCCTTCTCTACCAACATTGAAGCATCGATTCTCGCCTTCTCAGCTCAGGAGCTCAGGAGCCATGTGATTCTCAATAAAGTGGGGATAGCATCCATGTATGGGTTAACACTGTCCTTTCTCTGATTGGACTGAGTCTGATTAATTATTAATTAGTAACCCTATATAACCCGCCCTCACTGGCTCTTTCCCAGCTTTCGACTCAGTCCACTCTGGGACACGTTCCTTAACCTGATCTGTGTTGTTGGCATTTTCTTCATTAAAATAAGAAGGAAGAATTATTTTCGCATTTGCCATTCCGGACATCTTACCTTCGAACTCGTCTCGTGTGTAAGGTGGCTTTGGTCAGTCAGCTGGGACTTACAGCTGTTTGAAAGCCACGCTGGGCTGCATAGCCTAGGCCTCTCAGGCTACAGACATTTGAGGCGTCCAGTTCCCTCGCCTGTTTTCTCCAGTGGCCGCAGAAGCTCCGTGCAGCTATCGATCACTCCGGAGGCCACTTGCCTGAACTCCGTAGCTTTGCGATTATACTTTACCCAAGAGGATGAGTTCGATGGCTGTTCCTGCCTCGATAGGCACTGGTGAATTGTCGCTTGGAGGGAGTGGTGAGGCACGGAGCTGCACTAACGGTGAAGCGCCGAATGAATGCAGCGGCTAGGCTTCAAAAGTCTAGGGCAAGCCAACGCCGACAAGGCTGTGTAAGTGACTTGCAGGCCTGACGGCAGTTTAAAAACATGAATCGCCATTTTGGGGACATTGCTTTCGTCCGGTCACCGGAAGGTCCTGGCAGCCATCTTAAGTGCCCAGACCCACCCAGTGGCCATCTTGAGTGCCCTGGGACTCCTGGTGGCCATCTTGAGCATCCCTAACCAGCCGGTCGCCATTTTGAAACGCGAGCACGCACCCATCTGCCATTTTGTGAGGCCTGCTTCATCGGATCGCCTTTGGGATGTTCAGAAAGCCAGCTTGGTTTTGAATAGCGCTATGGCGGAGGCGGGAGCGCAGAGTGCATTGCCTGCACAGGGTCATGAGCCTCAGGGACAGCCTGCTTCTCAAACTCCTCCCTCAGTTCCTCGACCACTGGAGACTGCCTCAGGGAGTGATCACAAGGCCCAGGGCAAGAGCCATAAAGTCAGCAAGGAAGAAAAGGCCAAAAAACAGTCTAAGGCATCGCCAAAACCAAGCATCTGGGATCAGGTGACCAGGCCCATAGTTCCACGAGCTCACAGAGGCAGCTGGGGCCCAGGCCTAGTCTTGAGGCCTCCATCGCGAGGGAGTTACAACCTGGCCCTTTTAGCCCCTTGCTGTCCATAGACACTTCAGGCATCTGGGGTTCCACCCTAAGGTCCTCCGCGGCCACCCTGGCAGCAATTCAAAGGGGCCCTGATACTGGCCTCATACCACCAGCATTGGGCATTCATGGTGACTGGCCGACCTATGGCGCTCTCAATAATCTCCCTGCAGCTATGACTGGGCCCTTTCCCCCCGATATTATATCTGAAGCTATAAGGCAGGGAATAGCGGCCGAATTGCAGGAACGGGCAAACCAGGCCACTGTGGGCCGTAGAACAACTGTCCAGAGAGGAACAGTGACCTCAGCTCCAGAGGGCATTTCCCCGGTGGAGGACTCTGATAGCTCTGCTTCAGATTCAGAGGACGGTGTACTTCGGGAAACCAACCTTTCAGAGGATTAGGGCTCTAAGCCTGAAAAGCCTCGTTCTGCTGGCCTTTTGCCGCCTGACCTCTTTGGGACATTGCTAGCAAAAGCTAAGGTAACATCGCCCTTGGGAGCCCAGCCAGACAAGGCATCGGCCCCTACACCATCAACATCGACCTCTGACTGGTTTAAGGAGCAGACATGACAGGCTGAGGTCATTCCAGTCCCTCAGCTTTTCCTGGACGCAGTGCAGAAGCAATGGTCTGCCCCCACGGCTGGACCGGCTCCTTCCTCATAGGACTAGCAATTTTATAATGTCAATGAGTGACTGGACAAGCTGCTCAAGTGGCCCTCAGTAGATCCTCCCATTGCGGCCCTACAGTCGGCCATGACTCTGCCAGGCTTTCAGGAAGAAGTCCTCAAGCCTGAGGATAAGCGGGCGGACCAGGCAGCTGCTTTTTCATCAGATCAAGCTTAACCTGGCTGCAACAGCTCCAAGCCAGAATCCCTCTTGGCGATGTCAGGGCACATCAGGACTAAATAAAGTGATTGCGGCGGTCCAATTTTCATCTGACACAATGTTGAGTGCCATCAGGTTTGCGTCCCGAGCCATGGTCTCGGCAGTGGTGTCTCATCTGCTGTTGCGGCTACGCTAGTGGCAGACTGACATGCGCCACAAGTGGAAACTGACGGTGGAATCGTATACAGGGGGATCTTTGTTTGGCGAACCTCTCACCCCCTTGTTTGTGGAAGGGAAGGGCAAACATAAGGTCCTCTCTTCCACCCTGAAGAAGGGTTTCCCCACCCAGCTCCTAATAGCAGGAGGCAGCCCTACCGACAACATGATTATGGGGGATCCTTTAGGGGATATGACTATAGTGTGGGGGGTTTCCGCCCTCAGGGAAACTTCAGCCAATGCCAGCGCCAGCTACCTTTCAGGCAGCAACGGAGCAACCAGGGCAGGCGCCCCTTTCGGGGTGGGGGGAACCAATATGGCAGCAAGCAGTGAGCAATCCACTCGTCGGTTCCCCATAGGCGCTTGCTTGCTGCATTTTGCGGATCAATGGGATGCTACCACGTCCGATATTTGGGTTAGGGCCACTGTTTGTTTTGGTTTGGCCCTGGAGTTTGTTGCTTCCCCTCCTAACTTTTTTATCCGCTCCCCGGTTTCACATAACCCGCAGAGGCAACTCTTGATGCAGGCAGCTATTCAGCACCTCCTGGAGATCGAGGCCATCCAGGAGGTATCAGAGGGTCAGCTCCATCAGGGGTTTTACTCTACCCTTTTTGTTACCCCTAAGGCCTCAGGGGGCTGGCGGGCTATCCTGAACTTGAAAATGTTAAATAGATATTTAAGATTCAAGAAATTTATATATCTATACTCAGAACTCAGAGTGGGTGCCAAATAACTGAGGCTCAGGCAGGAATAAAAGGCTAACAAGTTTATTCCACAGAACGATCAACATATAACTTGCGGCTCTTTCAGACAGGCAACAGCTGAGCTCTGCCGTCTGACAGGTCGCTTTTATAGCGAGCTGTCAGATGGCTCCGCCTATCAGCTGTTAGGATTGTCCCGCCAAAACTAGCATGAACTGCGCATGCTCAGAACATAACACCCCTCCCCACCACATTCGCGCAAGCGTAGTCCTGAAGGTAAGCTGGTCGGTGCCTAACTCTCTCTGAACGCCGTAACTCTTGGCCGGCCTCCTGTGCTGGGACAGCCTGCGCCGGAACGATCGTAGCACGGTGTACTGGGTGTGACTTCAGATGGCCATCACTGACCCGGTCCCGGGGATTGACAGCTGGAACAGGACGCGACTGGAATTGGCCCAACTCCCCAGGTAAGTTTCCTCCAGGCTGGTCGGGGTGTCTCGCCACTTCGTGCGCCGCGTCTCTTTCCCCCTCTGCGTCTTTTGCCCTTGCCATGCCTTTCCTTCTGCGGATTTGGTCCTGGTGACGCCGCCAGATTCGCCCATCGGCCAGTTTCACCCTGTAAGAGCAGGGTCCGGTATGGTCAATGACAGAGCCCGGCAGCCATAAAGGGTGACCGTCATAATTTCCGGCATATACAAGGTGCCCGAGGGCAAACTGGTGCATGGCTCCAGAGGAGTCTAGGGGAGTCTCAGGGGAATAAGAAGGGTGTAATCTATCTAAGTATGTTCGAAGCCGCCTCCCCATAAGGAGCTCCGCTGGACTTTTATTAGTTAACGGGCAGGGCGTAGAATGGTGTACTAAAAGGAAGCTCTTGCCAGTTTACAGGACCCATTTTAGTGAGCACCTCCTTGGTGGAGCGTACCATACGTTCCGCCAGGCCATTGCTGGCAGTGTGATAAGGAGAGATAAGGGCATGCCTAATCCCCATGGAGGCTAAAAACCCTTCAAAAGTGGCAGAAGTAAACTGGGGTCCGTTATCGGACACCAGTACGTCAGGGAGGCCATGAGTGGCAAACAATCGCCGAAGTACACGCACGACGGCTTCCGAGGTGGTGGAGGACATCAGGAACACTTCCAGCCATTTGGAGAAAGCGTCCACCACAATGAGAAATGTCTGGCCCTGCAACGGGCCAGCAAAATCTATATGAATGCGAGCCCACGGGGCGGAGGGGCGGTCCCATTCCTTAGGAGGAGAAGATGGAGGCATAGGGTGGGACTCTTGGCACTGGGGGCAACCTGCAACCCAGTCAGCAATGTTTTGGTCTAGCTTGGGCCACCAAAGGTAACTCCAACCCATAGCTTTCATGCGGACGATACCAGGGTGACCGCAATGGAGGTTTTTTTAATACAGCTGTGAGAAGGGGGGGTGGCACTATCACTCTGTGACTCCACAACAAACACTCATTTTGAGTGGAGAGCTCAGCCTGGCGATTTTTAAAAGGCTGGAACTCAGATGCCACGGAGCCCTGAGGCCACCCCCGCTTAACCCAGTCTAGCATATTACCTTGTCCTTGGCAGAGTGCCGGGCAATGTCAGCAGCAGAGAGAGGGAGGTCGGGGTCAGCGAGTGAGAAGATGGTAGCCGCAGGGGCTGGATCTTCCAGTACTTCGGGCAGAGGGCAACGACTCAAGGCATTGGCGTGGGCGATTTGTTTGCCGGGGCGGTGGACCAAGGTGTAGTGGTATGCCGCTAAGAAGACAGTCCATCTGGTCATCCGGGGCGAAAGCACTTGAGGCGTTTGCTTGTTGCCGGCCAGCAACCTGAGCAATGGCTTGTGGTCTGTGATGATACTGAATTCGCGACCATAGACGTAATGGTGAAACCGTTTCACCCCGGCCACCAGAGCCAATGCTTCTTTGTCTAATGCCCTCCACTAGTGGCCCGGTCGTGGTGTCCGGTGCTGGTCTTGAGATTACACTTTGGGAGGAGTTCGACTTTGTTACTACCGAGGATATGGACAGGTTGCGGAGGAACCTTAGAGCCACCACAAGTTTATTGGACCTGTGCCTCTCCTGGCTTGTACTGGCATCCTGGGAGGTGACACGAGGCTGGCTCCAGGGCATTGTGAATTCATCTCTGAGTGAGGGGTATTTGCCCACCGTCTTGAAAGAGGCGGTGGTGAGGCCCCTCCTCAAGAAGCCATCCCTGGACCCGGCTTTATTTATTTATTTATTTATTAAATTTATACCCCGCCCTTCTCCAAATGGACCCAGGGCAGCTTTATTAGAGAACTATCGTCCCGTCTCCAACCTTCACTTTTTAGTGAAGGTTGTCGAGAGTGTGGTGGCTCAACAGTTTCCCCGACATCTGGAGGAAGTTGATTATCTAGATCCGCGCCAGTCCGGCTTCCGGCCCGGTCACAGCACTGAGATGGCATTGGTCGCGTTGGTGGATGATCTCTGGAGGGCACGGGATAGAGGTTGTTCCTCTATCCTTGTCCTATTAGATCTCTCAGCGGTTTTTGATACCATCGACCATGGTATCTTATTGCACTGATTGGGGGGGTTGGGGCTGAGAGGCACCGTTTTACGGTGGTTCTCGTCCTACCTCTCTGGTCGGTCGCAATGGGTGTTGGCAGGAGGGCAGAGGTCGTCCCCGAGGCCCCTCATATGTGGGGTTCCTCAGGGGTCGGTCCTCTCGCCACTCCTGTTCAACACCTACATGAAGCCGCTGGGCGAGATCATCCGTGGTTTTGGGGTGGAATATCATCTGTACGCTGATGACACTCAGTTGTACATATCCACCCCAAACCACCCCAACGATGCCGTCGAGGTGCTGTCCCGGTGTCTGGAGGCCGTACGGATCTGGATGGGTAGTAACAAACTCAAGCTCAACCCGTCCAAGACCGAGTGGCTGTGGTTTCCGGCACCCCAGTTCAGCCAGATAAGTCCAACACTGGCCATTGGGGGCGAAAAACTGGCCCCCGTGGAGAGGGCGCGCAACTTGGGCATCCTCCTGGATTCCCGGCTGTCCATGGAGGACCATGTGGCGGCCGTGGCCAGGGGGGCGTTCTATCAGGTACGCCTGATACGCCAGTTGCGCCCCTTACTGGACCGGGAAGCCCTTCGCACAGTCACTCAAGCACTTGTGACGTCCCGGCTGGATTACTGTAACGCTCTCTACATGGGGCTTCCTTGAGGTGCACTCAAAAGCTACAGTTAGTACAGAATGCGGCCGCGCGGGTGATTATGGGTGCCCCAAGGCAAACCCACGTAACACCTCTCCTGCGCGAGCTGCACTGGCTGCCTGTGGCCTTTCGAGTGCGCTTCAAGGTATTGACGACCATCTTTAAATCGCTCCATGGCTCGGGGCCTACCTATATACGAGACCGCCTCCTGCCCCATACATCCCTTCGCCCGATCCGCTCCCACAGAGAGTCTTCTTCGGGTGCCGTCGGCCGGGCAATGCCAGTTGGTGACACCCAGAGGAAGGGCCTTCTCTGTGGCGGGCCCGGCCCTCTGGAACGACCTACCCCCGACCTTCGCACTATCTCGGACCTCCGCCTCTTCCGCCAACGTCTTAAGACGTACTTATTCCAACAAGCCGGCCTAGAATAGCCCCCCGTTTCTGACTTTTAAAAGAAAATTTATAATTTGGTAGGGGTTTTTAATATTGGGTTTTTAGCATGGGTTGATGAATTTAATTACATTTTAATTGATATTTATTGTATTTTGTGTTTTTTAAAATGCCTGTGCGCCGCCCTGGGTCCTAACAAGGAGAAGGGCGGGGTATAAATTTAATAAAATAAATAAATAATAAAATAATCTATTTGCCCATAGTTGCGTTCAGCAGCTGATAGAGTTCTGGAAAAATAGGCAACTGGTACTTCGGAGCCGTTTGGTAAAAGGTGGCTGAGCACAGCGCCAACCCCATACGGTGAAGCATTGCAGGCTAGGACGAGCGGAAGACGCTCATTGTATTGAGAGAGGACCGAATTGGAAACTAACAGTTGTTTAACTGCAGCGAATGCAGAGGCTTCTCTCTTACCCCACACCCAGGCAGCCGACTTGTCCAAGAGGCGATGCAGGGGTTCAGCAACGGATGCCTTGTGGGGAAGAAATAAAGCATAAAAATTAAGAAGCCCTAGAAAGGCTTGGAGTTCAGATTTTGATTTCGGTGCTGGGGCGTCCAATATGGCTCTAGTCTTTTCTTTGGTGGGGTGGAGCCCTTTGGCATCCATCAAGTAGCCCAGGAACTCGACTTGTGGTACCGCAATGTGGCATTTCTCACGCTTCACTTTAAGACCTGCAGACTGGAACCGGCTGAGGACAGCCCGCAGGCGGAACATCAATTCAGGAAGGTTTTGAGCAGAGACGAGGACGTCGTCAAAATATGGGATGACCCCCTCAAGTCCATGGAGAAGTCTCTCCATTATGCTTTGAAGCAAGCCTGGGGCGATGTTGACCCCAAACTGCAAACGCCTACATTTGAATGCTCCGCGGTGCGTGATGATCGTTTGCGCTTCTGCGGCTTCATCGTCGACCAGCAACTGCTGGTAGGCTTGGGCTAAGTCTAATTAAGCGAAGATGGCACCCTCCCCCAAGGTGTGGAGGAGATGATGGACGACTGGCACTGGGTAGGCATTTGAGGGCAGAGCGCGGTTCAAGGAACATTTGTAATCAGCACAAATTCTCACGCTGCCATCCGACTTCACGGGAAGCACGATTGGGGTCTCCCAACGTGCGTGGTCCACTGGTTCTAAAATGCCTTGTGCAATGAGACGGTCTAGTTCGGCGTCCACTTTGGGCTTGAGTGCGAGGGGAACTCTGCGTGGCTTCAGACGAACAGGCTGTACCATGGGATCAATGTTGAACGTAATGGGCGTGCCCTTGTAAGTGCCCAGTTCACCATCAAACACAGTGGGAAATTCTTTGATGAGAGTCTCTAATTCAGATGACTGGAGGCAATGTATGCCATTGATTTGGAGCCCCAAGGCATCAAACCAATCTAGACCCAAGAGACTAGGCAGAACACCATCAACAATAATTAAGGGCAACCGTCCTTTGAACTTTTAAAACTGGACAGTGACCCTTCTCGAGCCAATTACGGGAATAATGTTCCCTTGATAGTCTCTTAATGTCAAATTGCAGGCTGAGAGACGGCGTTTGGACAATTTAGGCAGTAATCGTTTAATGGTGCTCCATGAGACAATGGAAGTGGCAGAGCCCGTGTCCACTTCCATGGAGCAAGGGGTCCCATCTATTTGGACAGTCAAGTGGATCTTGCTTCTTACCGAATGGCAGGAACGTACCGATTGTACGTCGGAAAACTCTGATCCATGGCAGTCCTCGGAAACGTCTTCTTCTACATGGTTTTCTTTCCAACCTGGCCGGCGTCGGTAGGCAGGTTTGGCAGGTGGGCGACTGCTGGGTTGTGGAGCACGGCATACCTTTGCAATGTGCCCTTTTCGACCACAACGTTGACAGATCCCCTGCTTAAAACGATATTCAGCTCTGGCATGGCTGTTTCCGCAGCCCATGCAGACTGGTCTGTCAACGCTGTGGCCGCTGGGCCAGCTCTTTTTCTTCCGCGCCTCTTTAAGGCGATTTATGTCAGCTCCAGCTTCAGAGTCAGAGCCTGTGCTCGCATCACCCTGATGAACAGTGAATCTTTCAGCTCCAAAGGATTGGTTAGCTAGCTCGGCAGCGCGTGCTTCAGCCAGTGCAGACTCGAGGGTGACTTCAGCCTTTGCTAATAAACGCCGCTGTAGTTTAAGGTCTTTCAGACCACATACTAATTGATCGAACAGGGAGTCCTCGAGGTCTTTAAACTCGCAATGCAAAGCCGCTTTCCTAAGAGCTGCTATATATTGCGTTACTGTTTCGCCCTCATGCTGGTTCCTTCTATGGAAGGCGTGTCTCCAGGCAATCCTGAGCGGTGAAGGGGCATAATGGTTTCTAAGTTTTGTCATTAATTGAGCCCAAGGCACCGCTTTAATGGCCAATGGAGCTGTAAGAGCCTGGGCTGTTTCAAATACCTCAGCCCCGCAAACGGAGAGGAACTTGGCGCATTTTCGCTCGTCATTTACCTCAGCCAGGTCGTGGGCCACCAGGAAACAGTCAAATCGGGTGACATAAGACTCCCAAGACTCCGAACCAGGAGTAAATGGAGGGAACTGTATCGCAGCCGTTCCTGTCAGCCGCGCTCACAACGTCTCATCGCGAGTGACTTATTTGCTCTTAAATGGCTTCAGCTCTGTTGACCGACTAACCTGGCTTCAGCACGGCGATCCCATCCTCGTCGCCAGTGTTCTATACTCAGAACTCAGAGTGGGTGCCAAATAACTGAGGCTCAGGCAGGAATAAAAGGCTAACAAGTTTATTCCACAGAACGATCAACATTTAACTTGCGGCTCTTTCAGACAGGCAACAGCTGAGCTCTGCCGTCTGACAGGTCGCTTTTATAGCGAGCTGTCAGATGGCTCCGCCTATCAGTTGTTAGGATTTTCCCACCAAAACTAGCATGAACTGTGCATGCTCAGAACATAACACTCTCTTCCACCCTGAAGAAGGGTTCCCCCCGCCCAGCTCCTTATAGCAGGAGGCAGCCCTACCGACAACATGATTATGGGGGATCCTTTAGGGGATATGACTATAGTGCGGGGGGTTTCCGCCCTCAGGGAAACTTCAGCCAATGCCAGCGCCAGCTACCTTTCAGGCAGCAACGGAGCAACCAGGGCAGGCGCCCCTTTCGGGGTGGGGGGAACCAATATGGCAGCAAGCAGTGAGCAATCCACTCGTCGGTTCCCCATAGGCGCTTGCTTGCTGCATTTTGCGGATCAATGGGATGCTACCACGTCCGATATTTGGGTTAGGGCCACTGTTTGTTTTGGTTTGGCCCTGGAGTTTGTTGCTTCCCCTCCTAACTTTTTTATCCGCTCCCCGGTTTCACATAACCCGCAGAGGCAACTCTTGATGCAGGCAGCTATTCAGCACCTCCTGGAGATCGAGGCCATCCAGGAGGTATCAGAGGGTCAGCTCCATCAGGGGTTTTACTCTACCCTTTTTGTTATCCCTAAGGCTTCAGGGGGCTGGCGGGCTATCCTGAACTTAAAAATGTTAAATAGATATTTAAAATTCAAGAAATTTAAAATGCACTCTCTGTTGACTATTTTGGAATGTTTATGTCATGGGGATTTTCTCACCTCCGTAGATTTGACGGAAGCATACTTGCATGTACCAATCCATCCAGAATACCGTCAATACCTTCGTTTCTGTTATTTACATAAGCATTATCAATACAGGGCTCTGCCCTTTGGTCTTTCTTCGGCTCCCCATGTCTTCACTAAGATCTTGGCCGCTTTGGCGGCCCACCTCAGGTGTATTCCGGTTTGAGTGCACTGCTATTTAGATGATATTTTGATACAGTCAACCTCCATGGGGAGAGCTAGACGGGTTAGAGGTTACTATTCAGACTCTATAATCCCACGGATTTTCCATTAACTTTCCAAAAAGTCATCTGAACCCACCCACCAGAATACTTCACTTCAGAATACTGATACGCCTCTTCTAATAAGGTGGGGATAGCATCCGGCCACTCCCTGACGGATGACTGGTCTCTGGGTTCCTGGTTCTTTCGGTTCTTCTGGACTTCCCCGTGGATAGATCCTGGTGTTTGTTTTATGACACCAAATTCTGATGATGGGCATCGCATGATGTTTTTGGTTTGGTTGGTTGGAAGTTTGTGTTCAAATAAATTAGTCTTGATGGTTAGGATAAGAAAATTGAGTCTGTTTGTATTCTTCTTCGCCGAAAGCTGGGAAAGAGCCAGTGAGGGCGGGTTATATAGGGCCATGATGGCGAACCTATGGCACGGGTGCCACAGGTGGCACACAGAACCATTTCTTAGGGCATGCGAGGTATTGCCCTGTCAGCTTCAGTGTGTATGCATGCCCTGGCCAGCTGATTTAGGCCTTCTTTTGAGTCCGTTTTTTGCCCTCTGGAGGTGGGGGAAGGCTGTTTTCAACCTCCCCAGGTTCCTATAAAGCCTCTGGAGCCTAGGGAGGACGTAAAAAGCATGCCAAATGCAGGGGGTCATGCACATACCATTATGGATGTGGCACACCTGTGCACATCGCCCCTGCACTCCCCCCCTGCTTTTGGCACGCGAGCCAAAAAAGGTTAGCCATCACTAATATAGGGTTACTAATTAATAATTAATCAGACTAAGTCCAATCAGAGAAAGGACAGTGTTAACCCACACCTGGATGCTATCCCCACCTTATTAGAAGAGGCTTATCAGGTAAGTACCAATGCTCTTTCTGTCCACCATTAAACCATCTTTCCAAACAGCCTCCATGTTTCCAGTGTCTTTTCCCCCACTTGGAGCCAAACCCAGAAGGACATTTCTTTCATCAGGATGAAGCAGTAGAATCCCACCCCTAACTATAGGCTCCAGTCGTTTCTACAAAAAGCCTTTGCCGATGAAAACAGAGCCCAGGCGGGGCACACGCCTCTCTCAAGTCCTTTGCTGATGGGAATAGAGCTCGGCACGGCTGCATGCATCCCTTTGGGCCTCTGTTCTCATCGGCAAAGGCCTTCTCAAGTAGGCAAGCACTACTGGGCTCCATTCTTGTCAGCAAAGGACTTGAGGAAGAGAGTCCTTTACCCCTGAGCAATATACCCTCTGTTCCCAGGCTCCATTCTCGCTGATGAGACCTTCTGGAGGCCTTGGCCAATGAGAACTAGGGGCCCGGGGGGGGGGGTGATATATAGGACCTTACTTTTTTCACAATTGAATTTCATTTTATTACATAGTGCCCAATAAAAACCAGTCAGTCACCTAGGAAACTCCTTTGCATTTCTTGACAACATACACTCAACAGATTCCCCAGTTGACAGATTGCTTACCTGGTGGCAATGTTTGGTGAAATGTAAATCATAATCTGCCTCTTCCTCACAGAGCACAGGTGTGGAGGTATCTTCCAGGTGGGTGGAAAACTGGCATCGGTGTGATGTATAGAACTGGAAAGCAATTAAACTCTTAAGGATCAATAAAATATGCCGGTAAGCATCATGAAAGGTTCAGGATTTGTAAATTGACTCTGCCACAATTACCATATTTTTGGAGTATGAGACGCACCAGAGTATAAGATGCACTAAGATTTTGAAGAGGCAAATTTAAAACAAAATTATTATTTTTTTGCAGTCTGCAGGCCTTCCAAAAATGGCTCGTTTTTTGTCAAAAAAAAAAAAAAAGGGCATGCATAGCCTTTGGGAGGCTTATAGAGTGCTCCTGGGGTCTGGAGCGAGGGCAAAAAGGCTGCATTCAGTGCATAAGACGCACCCCAGATTTTCACCCTCTTTTTTGAGGGAAAAAGGTGTGTCTTATACTCCACAAACTTTGGTAATGCCACTAATAATTATTCAACACTTCATTATTGTTTTTGACCTCTTCGTTGTCCTACAGTCTTAGAAACTGACATATCAGCGTTATCAGATCAGATTTATTTCCTCTGTCATTTTCCCAACAGGTAGTAAGGGGGCACTAACGAGAACTGAGTTCAGATTAACTCAAAGTACTCTGGAAGTTAAACACAATACAATACAATACAATACAATACAATACAATACAATACAATACAATAGCAGAGTTGGAAGGGACCTTGTAGGTCTTCTAGTCCAACCCCCTGCGTGGGCAGGAACCTTATACCATTTCAGACAAATGGCAATCCAACATCTTTTTAAAGACTTCCAGGGTTGGGGCATTCACAACTGCTGGAGGCAAGCTGTTCCAGAGGTTAATTGTTCTGTCAGGAAATTTCTCCTTAGTTCTAAGTTGCTTTTCTCCTTGATTAGTTTCCACCCATTGCTTCTTGTCCTGCCCCCAGGTGCCATGGAGAATAGTTTGACTCCCTCTTCTTTGTGGCACCCTCTGAGATATCGGAACACTGCTATCATGTCTCCCCTGGTCCTTCTCTTCATCAAACTAGACATACCCAGCTCCTGCAGCCGTTCTTCATATGTTTTAGTCTCCAGTTCCCTAATCATCTTGGTTGCTCTTCTCTGCACTCTTTCCAGAGTCTCCACGTCTTTTCTACATCGTGGCGACCAAAACTGTATGCAGTATTCCAAGTGTGGCTTTACCAAAGCACTATACAGTGGCATTATCACTTCACGTGATCTAGATTCTATCCCTCTGTTTATGCAGCCTAGAACTGTGTTGGCTTTTTTGGCAGCTGCTGCACACTGCTGGCTCATATTCAAATGGTTGTCCACTAGGATTCCTAGAACCCTCTCACAGTTGCTACTATTGAGCAAGGTACCACCTAAAGTGTACTTGTGCATTTGGTTTTTCTTGCCTATATGTAGGACCTTACTTTTTTCGCAATTGAATTTCATTTTATTAGATAGTGCCCAATGTTCAAGTTTGTCTAGATCCTTCTGTATCTTAAGCCTATCTTCTGGAGTGTTGGCTATTCCTGCCAGCTTGGTGTCGTCTGCGAATTTGATGAGTTCCCCATTTATCCCCTCATCCAAATCGTTGATGAAGATGTTAAAGAGTATTGGGCCTAAAACAGAGCCTTGGGGGACTCCACTGCATACTTCCTTCCATGTAGATGCAGTTCCATTGAGGACTACATGTTGAGTGCGGTTGGTCAGCCAGTTGCGAATCCATTTGCTGGTGGTGCTGTCTAACCCACAATTTTCTACTTTATCTAATAGTAGGTTATGGTCTACTTTATCAAATGCCTTACTGAAGTCCAGGTAAATTATATCAACAGCATTCCTCTGGTCCACTGATTTTGTCACTTTGTCAAAGAATTCAATTAGATTCGTCTGGCATGATCTGTTTTTGACAAACCCATGTTGGCTTTTGGCTATTACTTTGTTTGCTTCTAGGTGTTCACTTATTTGTTGTTTAATTATCTTTTCCAGAATCTTTCCTGGTATTGAGGTCAGGCTGATGGGTCTATAGTTTCCTGGATCTGTTTTTTTTCCTTTTTTGAAGATGGGAACCACATCAGCTCTTTTCCAAAAAACACCTTTGATAAGTGAGTATATAAGAAGATGCTCAAACTGGTACTTGCTCAAACTTAGCAATAACAGTAAGAAAAATATTGGTGAAGGGGACCACACATTTTTTAAAGAAATGTACTTTCCATTCTGGCACCTTAAGTATGGCACTTGTTCCGGCTCTGTCCGTCTTGTCCATTGCAGATTCGGATCTGTTGAGTCCTGACTTCTGCTCAAATAGCCCGGTAACAGCCAGTCGCGTCTGATTGACTAAGACACGGCTGGCTGTAGCCGGGAGCGCTGAGCGCGCCGATTGCTTCCCTGCCTGACAGCTCTAGTATAAATAGCTGTCAGGCAGGGGATTGATGCCCAAGGAATCCACCCCACCCCCTCCAAGGTTGAGGCTATCCGAAACGCCCCCACACCTGCCTTCAAGACGGAGCTGCAGGCATTCCTCGGCCTTCTGAACTTCTACACACCATTCATCCCCCACAAGGCATCGCTAGCCGAGCCGCTTCATCGGTTGCTCGACCGATCAGCAGCCTGGCGCTTGGACAGCCGCGAAGCGCATGCGTTCGAGGCTGTCAAAGACATGCTGACATCAAAGGCGGTGCTGGTTCAATATTCTGACAGCATGCCCTTGACGTTGGCATGCGATGCCTCCCCCTTTGGCCTGGGGGCAGTCCTGAGCCATGTCCTGCCCGATGGCTCAGAAGCCCCCATTGCCTTTTACTCCCGGACTATGTCTCCTACGGAGCACAACTACAGCCAGATAGACAAGGAGGCTCTGGCTGTAGTGTCCGGGATCTAAAGGTTCCATGAGTACCTGTATGGCCGACCCTTTTCCGTTTTCACCGACCATAAGCCGCTCCTTGGGCTTTTGGCCGGCTACCGGCCCACCCCGCCCATTATCTCCCTGAGGATGACCAGGTGGATGGAGTTTCTGACAGCGTACGAATATACGCTGTTTTATCGTCCAGACAAACAGCTGGGGCACGCAGACGCCCTCAGACGCTGCCCCCACCCAGGGATGGACCCAGAGCCGGTTCCGGCCCTGTCCGTCCTCTCCGTGGCCGACTCAGACCTTTCCCTGACCTCCTCCCATGTGGCGGCGCTAACGAAGGCCGACCCTGTGCTGTCCCAGGTCTCCACCTGGGTCCTGCGAGGGTGTCCCACAGGCGCAGTGCCCGAGGACTGTCGGCCGTTCAAAACCCACCAGCTGGAGCTGTCGCTCCACTGCGGGTGTTTGCTGTGGGGAGACCGGGTCATCATTCCCCCCCACTCTCCGCCAACAGGTACTCCAATCCCTCCATGCGAACCACCCGGGCATAGCTCGGATGAAGGCCCTCGGCCTCGCATGGACGAAGAGGTGGCCGCCTGGGTGGGTGCTTGCCAGGTGTGCCAGTCCTCCCACCCCGCCCCCCCTTCGACCCCGCACCAGGAATGGGACGTCCCCAAGGCCCCTTGGTCCAGGGTGCACATCGACTTCGCGGGTCCCTTCCACGGCCAGTCCTTCCTGGTGGTGGTGGACGCCTACTCCCACTGGGCGGAGGTCATCCTGATGGCCTCTACCACGGCGGAGAGTACCGTGAGGGCGCTCCGGCGCCTCTTTGCCACACATGGGCTGCCGGACACCCTGGTGTCCGACAACGGCCCACAGTTCCATTCCACCACCTTCCAGGAATTCCTGGCCTTCCAGGGGATCCGCCATGCACCAACCGCTCCCTATCACCCTGCCGCCAATGGCTGGGCGGAACAGGCCGTCCGCTCGGCCAAGGAGGCCCTCGGCAGGCTGGATAGGGGGGATTGGCATGCAAGGGTGGCTGCTTACCTTATGGGTCAGCATTCCACTCCTTGCCTGGCGACAGGGAAAAGCCCCGCTGAGCTCCTGATGGGCCGCCGCCTGCGAACCACCTTGGACAGGCTGCACCCCCTCTATAATGAGGTGCGGCATAGCAACCTGGGGGATTCCCCCCCGCCTTTTCCGGGTGGGAGATCTGGTTTATGCCCGCAACTTTTCGGGGGATCCTAGGTGGGTGCCTGCCACCATTACTGCAATAACTGGGCCCTGTTCTTACAGGCTCAGGCTTCCCAATGGCAGTGAATGGCGGCACCACCTGGATCAACTGAGGCGCCACCTTCCTCAAAAGGCCTTCCCCCAGTCACACCTCGTCTACCCGGCTGCCCTCCGAGGGGCCACCTGTGTTCTGTGCGCCTTCGGCGTTGAGTCATGTCGGCCACCTGACCATAGAGATGTCTTCGGACAGCACTGGCTCTTCGGCTTTGAAACAGAGATGAGCACCGCCCCCTAGAGTTCAATCCAAGTTCCTGCCTATTACGGACTGTTTACAAAAGGACTTCCTTGAATCAAGCCTCACCTGTCTTGACACTGCCTTCCGGCACCCGGTTCCAGCCCTGCCTCAATCCGATCTTCCGCATTGCGAGGCCTTCTCTCAATCAGGCCTCTACCTGGCCACCGCCTCCTGGAAGCCCAATGATGTCTACTTTCTGGCCGCAGCACCACCCCGCCCGGACTTACCAGCTTCGCAGGCTCCGCCTTAATTTGCAGGCCCCGATGACGTCACCTGGAGCTACACCCCCATCAGGGAGAAGCTTTCACGGGGACATCTTATTTCTCCGATGGCTCCACTGCAACTGAGGCATTCTGGGAGGGTCTGGTGCTGCCCTGCTTACCTTAGCAAGTACGCATGTGCTGTCTGCCGTGCATGAGCTCTCGCTAGGGGGGAAGGAGTGTTGTGGTCCTCGACTTCCAACTGGTCCTCGACTTCTGACCAGCTACAGGTCTTCGACCCAACAACTGACAGCCAACAACAGCAGTCGCGTCTGATTGGCCGAGACGCGACAGGCTGAATCGAGTTACTGGGGCTGTCTGATTGGCCTCCTGCCTGACACCTGAAAAAGAAATAGCTGTCAGGCACAGAGGTCCCGGTCTACTGCCTATACTTAACATATATAGTTGTGCTTGCTTGCTGAAATAAACCGTTTTGTTAAGCCTACCTCAGCTGTCTCGACCCTCTCTAAGTCCAAGTTACTTCACCTGAAATCCCAGTTGCATAATTTGGACTGTTTTTTGCCCTCCTCAGGCTTTAGGAAAGCCTCCAGAGGCTCGGAAGGGTGAAAAACAGCCTCAACGGACCAACTGGAAGTTCCATGCCCGAATTTCCGGTTGGGCCATTGGCCGTTTTTCACCCTTCCCATCCTCCAGAGGCTTTCCTGAAGCCTGAGGAAGGGGAAAAATCAGTTGGCAAGCACACACATGCACACTGGAGCTGACGGCTGGCGTGCCACCAAATATGGCTCCACGTGCCACCTGTGGCACATGTGCCATAGGTTCACCATCACGGCTGTAGCGACTCGGAGTCTCTCTCTTATTTTTCCTTCCATTATTTTTGTTTGGTTCTGCCTGAACAAATCCCTGTTGTTGTATCTTTTCAGAAGTGGTTTGGCATTGTGTCTGTTGAAATCCTCGACTTGCGACCGGTCCTCGACTTGCGACCGGCCGCAAGTCCTCGGCCCTACGACTGACAGCCAGCAACAGCAGTCACATCTGATTGGCTGAGATGCGACTAGCTGAGGTTTAGTTGCTGGGGCTGTCTGATTGGTTCCCTGCGTGACAGCTGATTTATAAATAGCTGTCAGGCACGGAGGACCCTGTCTACTGCCTACTTGTTCTGCTTGCTGATCTTTTTGACTTGTTCGTTGCAATAAAGTTTTGTTAGCCTACCTAAGCTGTCTCACGTTCCTCATTAAGACCAAGCTTCTTCACTGTCTTTCCCAGGGCTGAAAGAAGTGACTGGTCCAAGGTTATGCAGCCAGCTTTATGCCTAAAGCTAGAGGAGAATTCCCAGTTTTTCCATTTCAGGACAGCCTGATTGAGGCAACTAACATAAGCTAAAAATGTATTTTGAAAACTAAAGCACAGAACCAAAATCTATCATGGCAAACACAAACCACAATGAATGGACTGCCTACTTGGGTGACAGCAGCATTTAACGTGAGGCAGGAACGAAGCATCTTCCCTACCTCTTCCTGGAGACGCTTCATAGCGTTTCTCATCCTTCGCTTGAAACTGGCTTCCATCATTCTCTAACGGTGATTGATGGCTAAAAGATACAATAGTAAGTGAGTGTAGGAAGTTAGCACCCACCCCTTTTCTAGGAAAAAGAAATATTTTAGGAAATATTAAAGGGGCAGAATATTTCTCCTAAAAGGGAGGCAGAAACTCATCCCCCACCCACCTTTGTCAATGGGCCACTAAGGCCTGGGCCTGTCTATTCTACATAGCAAAGATATACCTCCTTCAGGCAGAGCCATAATAGGAATCCCAAAGCCTTTCATTACATCATCACTCAGCAAGAGTCAACCAAGCTTGGGACTTGGGGCAGTCTCCAGAGTTGCCCTTGCATGGCCACATGGGAGTCTGACACCCAGGGGCAAAATGCTAGCGCAAAGCAAACCAGTAGCAGACTTCAGAGCATATCACCCCTGCTGACAACCAATCCGAATACAAGCTTAAATTCAAAGCCCAAAAGAGGGTGTAAATCTATCTCTCTGTCTCTCACCCATGTGTCATTCTGCCCAGGAGCTCCAAGCCATGTGGTCCTGCCCACCATTAAACCATCTTTCCAAGCAGCCTCTGTGTTTCCAATGTCTTTTTCCCCACTTGGAACTGACCCCAGAAGGACATTTCTCCCAACATGAGAAAGCACAATAATATTAATGTTTCTTTTGGAAAATCAGAATATAGGTCTTTGGAGAGAGCACCTGAATAGCGCATAATACAGTGATCCCTCGTTTTTCGCGGCTTCAGTGCTTCGCGGGTTTTTCAAAAACACTGTGCAGTACAGTATTCATCAAAAAAATGCAAAAAAAAATCGGCCAATGAGAGTACGAGTGGATTTATCGGCTCTCATAAAGGCGCGTGATTGGTTTCCGGTGCAACATTATTAATTATAGTAAGCCCTTATAATGCTGCCTAAGCGCTGTGCCCCTGCGAAAGCTGCCTCCGGGGCGCCCAAGATGAAGAAGATGATGATGACCATCATCGAAAAAGTGAAACTTTTAGATATGATCAAAGAGGGCAGAAGTTATGCATCTGTGGCATGCCATTACAGGGTGAATGAATCTACAGTGCGGTACATCAAGAAAGAGGAAGCAAACATCCGCAAAACTGCTTCAATAACCTTCAATAAAGAAGCGAAACGTGTGGTAACTCCGCGTAATAACAGAATTGTGAAAATGGAAGCTGCACTGGCAATGTGGATTGCTGATTGCAGGAAAAAGACAGTTAGTTTGGACTCTAATATGATCAGGACAAAGGCCAAAGCTCTCTACGACCAAATCTTGCCCGATGACGACAATGAAGAGGCTGAAGAAGGTGCTGACGAACCTCAAGCCAGTACTAGCGCTGCCAGGAGTGATTCGCCTCCTCGAGGACGAGGCTTTTAAGCCAGCAAAGGCTGGTTCGAAAAATTTCAAAAAAGATACGGCCTCAGAAACGTGCCTCTGTATGGTGAGGCTTCCTCTGCTGACAACGATGCTGCTTGTCGTTATGTGGAGGAAAAGTTTCCTAACCTCATCAGTGAGGGAGGCTACCTCCCTGAACAAGTTTTTAACATGGATGAAACAGGCCTTTTTTGGAAGAGGATGCCTTCGCGTACATTCCTCTTCAAGGACGAAGTGAAGAGACCAGGCTTCAAGGCTCACAAAGACCGTGTGACTGTCATCATGGCTGGCAATGCTGCAGGTTTTATGCTTAAGCCAGGCCTGATTCATAAAGCCAAAAAACCACGGGCATTAAAAAACAAAAATATGGCTCTGTTGCCCGTGTTCTGGATGCAGCCTGGATAACGAAAGCTTTGACCCTTGAATGGTTCCTTTATTGCTTCATTCCCCAGGTGAAGCTGTATCTGGCTGAAAAGGGCCTCCCCTTTAAGGTCCTTCTCCTGATGGACTGTGCAGGAGGCCATGCAGCGGACCTGCAATATGACGGTGTGCAGATAGAGTTTCTACCCCCGAACACTACATCTCTAATTCATCCGATGGATCAAGGTGTTATTCGTGCCTTTAAGGCACTCTACACTCGCTCCACGATGGAGGGCCTCATCTCAGCAGTTGACGATGCCAATGACGAATTCACCTTGAAAACATACTGGCGCAGTTACGACATTGCCTCATTTTTGTTTAATATTCAGCAAGCAAATATTGCTCTTGCCCCCCGAATAGATTCTGGGTCTTTTCCTCCTCCAAGAATCCAAGCAAGCGCACCCTCATGCGCAAGGCCATCCAGCATCTACTGGAGATCAGAGCAGTGGAGCTGGTTCCGGAGGGGAAAAAGGGCACAGGATTCCATTCCAACCTCTTCGTAATCCCCAAGAGCTCGGGGGGTGGGTAGAGGGCGATCTTGGACCTTAAACTCCTGAACTCCAGGCTAATCTACTGTAAATTTAAGATGGCCTCCCTTAAGCCCATCCTGGAAGGGATCAGGCCAGGTGTCAGCCTCCGCTTTGTTGCTTGTTTTGGCTGCCATTGAAACGGGGAGAGAGGGGTTTTGGTAATTGGGGAATGGGACTGTATGGTGCAGGAGGGAGATTTGGAAAAGGGAGTAAGTTCTCGGCCCTGGACAAGGGCTCCCTATTCAGGGAACCAGACAGGTTAGTCCTAACGACGGATGCGAGCCTGTTTGTCTGGGGAGCCCATCTGGAATCCCAGCTGGCCCAGGGATGCTGGACGCAGACAGACCTCAAGAAGAACATCAACTGGCCAGAGCTCAGAGCGATCTACCTGGCTCTACGACACTTCAAGGAGACAGTCTCCGACAGACACATCCTGGTCCTGACAGACAACATGGTGCCCACGGCTCACGTAAACAAGCAGAGGGGCACGCACTCACCCTCCGGGATGAGGCAGTATGACTGGGGAACTGGGCGGAATGACACCTCTGATCGATCTGAGCAGAGCACATCTCCGGGACGGAGAATCACCAAGCAGACTGGCTCAGCAGACAGACAGTGGACCACGGAGAGTGGCAACTTCACCCCCGCATGTTCGAGCAGATCTGCCGGAGGTTCGGTCAGCCGACTGTGGACCTGTTCGCCTCCCCAGGGAATGCCCAACTTCCAAGATTCATCTCTTGGTTTCTGATGCAAGGAGTGATGGACATCGACTCTCTCCACTGCCGATGGCCCTGGAGCTTCTCTACGCCTTTTCTCCCCTTCCCCTCATTCCCGGGATGCTGAGGAAGATAGTGCTAGGGGCCTGAGTCAGATACGCCACTCAGTCAGGGACCACGGAGGGAATTGGGGGGGATTTCCCTGTTCCCTTCCTTCCAGGTATGACATGACTGGATCATCGGTTAATCTGGAGAGTCAGAGGAGAAGCAGAGGGTGTGACCTCAAGATTTACCTCAGTCTTCGGGCAGATGAGCTGTGCTAATACCCAGATGCAACTACTCCCATGCCACCTTCAAGACATGCAGTTCAGGAAAGACCAACTGACATTTTCTCTTGGGCAGTCAGGCTCTTCCAAAAGGCAGCTCCCTTTTGCCTCCCCTAATCAGCAAGGCAGAAATCCTTCCAAAATTTCTGGACAGCATTTGACTGCCCATCACTGTCCAGGACTTTTCACTTTCTTCTTTTGTTTTAACTGAATATTCGGTATTTGTTTTCCAATCAATAGGCCCCCCCGGGAGCCCTGAGCTACTTTTCAATACCTATAAGGGTCAGGGGAATTTTTTTCCATGAAGCCAGATGGGTGAGCCAAATTCACCCCGTGTATGGGAGACATTCCTGTTTCCCCAGATGATTTTCCCCTTTTAAATTGGGGGAAAGAAACTACAACCTACATTTCCAATGGCAACAAAAGCATATCTAAACCCTACAGAGTTAAACGTCATCACTTAATTGTTTGTTTTTTAACTTCTATCCCACCCATACAGCCAGTTATAGGTGGCTGGCAAGATTCCTTCAGACCAGTTCGGTTGAGTAGGTAGTAACTCATGCCCCTCAACCGGTTTTATCAATGGTGTCGTAGACACTGCCATCTTGTTTTTTGCTTCTGCGCATGCGCAGAAGCAATTTTTCATTATTGTACATGCACGCATAGCATGCATTGTGTGCGCAATGCAGGCAAGCGCCTGAAGTGTGTCCCTGAGAGAACTGGCAGTAAAAAAAACCAGAACCCACCTCTGGGGCAGGTGTCAAGTCCGCAGACTAATGACTGGCGTCGGGCAGAACATGCTGGGACACCTCTGATTGGTTTAGGCGCTCCTATTGGTTGGCATGCGAATTGTATCATTGGGATTGGTTGCCGCCTCACATCTGAGGAATATAAATAGCTGTCAGGCGGCCAATTTTGTTGATTCATTTACTGAATAAATAGTTGTTCTGCAACCTTGTAATCTGTCATACCTCAGCCTCCGAACATAAAATTGGCGATGAGGATGGATGCATTCTCTACCACGCGGTTGTTCCCTGAATTTAGTCATGACCATGAATCCTGGGAGGCTTTCCTCGAGAGGTTTAATGTTTCCTTCAGGCGCAGGATTTGACTTCTCTCTCGCCTGACCGGAAAAGGGTTTTTTTTAAGCTCTTGCGGGCCAGAAGTGTTTGCCACTAATCGCACCCACCCCTGTCCATGCTGTAGCTTGGGACGTACTTTTAAGCAAGTTAAAGGGGCATTATGCCCCTGATTCGTCTCAATACGCCCGGTGCCAAGCTTTTTGCCAGTGTATTCAGTGGGAGTAGTAGTTTATAAGTCCATACATTGCTTTCCTGCGGACATTAGCTATGTAATGTGACTTTATCGATTTAGAGGAGGCTCTCCTTGAGCAATTCATTACGGAGTGAGAGACATGAGGCTGCAACGGAGGTTGCTTGCTCAGTCCGAATTAAGCCTGACGCTTGCTGTAGATGAGGCACGAGCGTCAGAAATGGCTGAGCGTACGACCTCAGTTCTTCAGAAAATTCAGCACAGTAGTGCTTTCCTGACTAAACCGATTTGTTAACCACCAAAGTGACATTGACGATATTAATTCAGAGACCGGTTCCTCAGTTTGCTGCCTCCGCACCTCCCGCCGTCAGCCTGACTCTCAAGCCTCGGCTGGAAAAAATTGCCTCAGTTGTGGAGGGAAACACCTCTGCTCCCAATGTAAATTCAAGCCCTCCTCAGGGTGCCAACCACCGGTCAATGCCGATTGGCGGTGCCCAGGGGAACGGCCTTCTCTGTGGAAGGTCCAGGCCTCTGGAACGACCTACCCCCCGAACTCCGCACTATCACGGACCTTCCCCTCTTTTGCCGCTCACTTAAGACATACTTCTTCTACCAAGCCGGTCTAGCTTAGAGCTTAGGGCTCAGATGCGACATAATTTTAGCAATTAGTAATTGGATTTATAATTTTATTAATGGGAAATATTTTTAGCACAGGTTACCTGGAGTGTAACTCTAGAGGGCGAAGCATTGTTCTTATATTACCATGACCACGGCCGGCATGTCAATCGAGTGAAAAGCAAGCGCGGATTGGTTCTGACGCAGCCGCAGTCTGGCGGGAGTTTTAGAGGCTTGTCATTGGCTAAAAGTGTTTGACAGCCGAGTATAAAAGGGCTGGCAGTTCGTTGTTGTGTATTCGGTGTTAATGTTAAATAAACAGTAGTTGAAGCAGCATTGTCTCCTAATTTACCTCAGGGCTTAGTTCACAATACTGGCGATGAGGATGAGATTCTAAAGGACTGCCGCGTTTCCACTAATTACTCCCCCATCTCGTATTCGTTTAACTTAAAAGGAAAAACAAAAAAGAGAATGGCTAAGCTATCGGCAATGCCTCCTTTCGCTGCCTTTGCCCCTGAGGCGGAGTCTTGGGAGACGTTCACACTACGATTTGAATGTTTTATTATTGCCCATGATTTCAGTGAAGTTTCCCCAGAGAAAAAGAAGGGATTCTTTTTGAGCGTGTGTGGACCGGAGACTTTTGCTTTGGCTCACTCGTTAGTCGCTCCAGTCTCTCTCCATGCCATGTCTTTGGAGGCTATCTTAGCCAAATTAAAGGGGCACTACACCCCTGCTCCCTCACGTTTTGCGAGGAGATATGCTTTCCGCCTTTGCATGCAGAAAGAGACAGAAACAGTTAGCCAATATATGGTGTCGCTGCGAAGTGCGGCTATTCACTATGCTTTCCCTGATTTGGAGGAAGCCTTATTAGAACAACTGATCTGTGGCACCAGAGACCTACGGCTCCAGCGCTGTTTATTGGCAAAGCCGGACCTCACGTTGGCTGTAGCCTTGGATGAGGCATGGGCAGCAGAGCAATCGGAGCTGTCTGTGGCAGAGATCCAAAAATTCCAAACCGCCCAAAATATGTCCTCAGCCGCTGCTACCATTCACTGTCAAGTAGCTGAAAGTGAGGACGAAGATTGGGCGGCCGGCGAGGTTAACCGTTTAAAAGCAGTTGAGAAGAGCCGCTGGAAGCTGCCCGCCAAATTACCTCAGAGTGGCTGCCTGAGTTGCGGAGGCAATCACTTAAGGTCGAATTGCCGTTTCAAATCTTCTGTTTGCCGGCGCTGTGGCAAAACGGGACACTTAGCTTATGTTTGCCGCGCAACTTTTTCTGAAACAGAGAAGGGACTGAATCGCCCTGCCAGCCGACCTAAGGACAAACGTCTGACAAAAAACCGAGGGGAATGCCATCAAGTAGACCGTGAGGAAGACGACGAAGCGTCATCCGTGACCACCGCGTCTTGCCAAAGCCTCCGCAACAAGAAAATGTTTATCAATGTACTAATCAATGGGGCTCCTTGTAGCATGGAGTTGGACACGGGGTCTGTTAGATCCATTATTTCTTGGGAAACGCTTAAAAAGCTTTTGCCAAATGTTAACAAAACTAGTTTAGTTCCTGGCAACTGCTCACTTAAAGATTACCAACATAACCCCATTCCGGTAATTGGGACAGGGGTGTTTGAGGTTGAACATGGCCAATTTAAAGGGTCCCTTCCCTTGGTGGTAGTTGATGGACAGTTGGCCACATTAATGGGGTTGGATTGGTTTGGGGCTCTGGGTTTTTCTATTGCAGGTATCCATTCCGTGGACTGCTCAGCTGATTTTGAAGACTTGGCCAGGGAATTTGAAGACATTTTTAGTGACGACCTTGGTAATTATAAGGGTTCCCCAATTTCCTTCAATCTGGATCCCAACATTACCCCCATCAGATTGAAAGCTAGAAGGGTGCCATTCGCCCTGCAACGTAAAGTTGATGCTGAATTGCATAAATTGTTACAACAGGGCATTTTAGAACCTGTTGATTATGCAAAGTGGGAAACTCCTATTGTAATTCCTATGAAATCAGATGGATCCATCAGGATATGTGGAGACTATAAATCCACTTTGAATAATGCGCTCCAAGCGCACCCCTACCCAGTACCAGTGGTGCAACATCTGTTGCATTCACTGGGCACTGGGCACATCTTTGCCAAGCTTGACCTCGCACAAGCTTATCAACAGTTGACAGTAGATGATGCCACTGCTGATGCGCAAACAATTGTGACCCATCGTGGGGCATTCCGATGCCGAAGGCTCCAATTTGGAGTCTGTGTGGCACCGGGCATTTTTCAAAGCATAATGGAGCATCTCCTGCAGGGATTGTCAGGGGTCACTCCATACTTTGATAATGTGCTGATTGCAGCACGTAGTAAGCACGCTCTCTTAATCAAACTTAGCAGTCTTGCAACGTTTCCACAAGGCTGGTCTTAAGTTAAAAAAATCTAAGTGCCACATTGGCGTGGATTCAGCAGATTTCCTGGGATTCCATATAGACGCTAAGGGAATCCATCCTACACCTGCTAAAATAGAGGCCATTAAGAATGCTCCAGTTCCCTCTAATAAAACGGAGCTGCAAGCCTTTTTGGGGCTCCTTAATTTTTATGCCATGTTTTTACCCCATAAGGCTTCTGTAGCGGAGCCCTTACATAGGCTTTTGGACTCTTCTGCTGTCTGGAGATGGGGCAGCCGCAAAGCCCATGCTCTCGCGGCTGTCAAATCTTTATTGACATCATCTGCAGTCCTGACACAGTACTGTGAGACCCTCCCTTTGTTATTGGCCACTGATGCTTCCCCTTATGGAGTGGGCGCTGTGTTAAGCCATCGCTATCCGGATGGCAGTGAAGCCCCCATTGCATATTTTTCTCGCTCAATGTCTAAAGCTGAGCGTAACTATAGTCAGTTGGACAAAGAGGCTTTAGCGGTCGTGGCTGGAATCAAGCGATTCCACCACTACCTCTATGGCCGATCTTTTGTCCTGCAGACAGATCACAAACCCTTACTAGGTATCATCGCTGGGGATCGACCTACCCCCACTATATTATCTCTATGGATGACTCGGTGGGTTGAGTTTCTAGCTGCATATTGTTACCACCTGGAGTTTCGGCCTGGGAAACATATGGGTCATGCTGACGCTTTAAGCCGCTGCCCACTACCTTTGGGCAACGCTGACCCTACGTCCAAATCATCCGTTCTACTGATCGATGAATTGGACTTACCCTTGTCATCTTCTGATATAGCAGGGTGTTCAAGAGTTGACCCTACCATATCTCAAGTCCTGGATTGGGTGTGCAGAGGTTGGCCCAGACAGGTATCCGATCAATTTTTGCCCTACTATATATAGGCGACGCCTGGAACTTTCTGAGCTTAGAGGGTGTTTGCTTTGGGGGACACGAGTAGTAGTGCCCCCCCCCACTCCAAGCCTCTATTTTACAGCACCTCCATGATGGCCAGCTATCCAGGCATAGCTAGGATGAAATCGTTGGGTCGTAGCTATATTTGGTGGCCTAAGATGGATGCTGCTATTACTGAGTGGGTTACTAACTGCCAGCCTTGTCAGCTTTCTTGGCCCAACCCCCCTGTTGCTCCTTCTAGGAGTTGGGAATTGCCTAGGAGTCCATGGAGCGGTTTACACGTTGATTTCGCTGGACCTGTACATGGCCATACTTTTTTAGTCGTGGTAGATGCTTTCTCTAAGTGGGTGGAGATCTCCACCATGCATTCTACCACTTCTGAATCTACTATTAAAGTTTTGTGGCGTTTATTTGTCACTCACGAATTGCCAGATACACTTGTGTCTGACAATGGTCCCCAATTTACTTCAGCGTCTTTCCAGAATTTTTTATCTAGTTTGGGGATTAGGCATGCCCTGGTCTCTCTTTATCACCCTTCCAGCAATGGCCTTGCTGAACGGGCCGTCCGGTCTGCCAAAGAGGCCCTGGCCCATATGGGTCCTAGTAATTGGGATGTTGACATTAACCGGTATTTGTTGGTACAGCACACCACCCCTTGCCCATCCACTGGTAAAAGCCCCGCAGAGCTTTTAATGGGCCATCGCCTTCGCATTCTCCTTGACCGCCTCCATCCGTCTTACCACGCCCTTTCTCCTCCAGATTCTGTGTTTTGTGCTCGTGTTTTTAAACCGGGGGAAAGAGTATTTGCTAGGAACTTTGTTGCTGATCCAAAGTGGGTCGAAGGACAAATAATCCAAGTAACTGGACCTTGTTCCTACAGGGTCCAGTTACCGGATGGACGCCAGTGGCGCCGACACGTGGATCAGTTGCGGCGCAGAGATTCACAATTCACCCCGCTAGCTCAACCCGTTCTGCCTAGCGGGGAGCCGTTGACAAGCCTACCTAGCAACACTGCCTGCCGGCCAGACTGCAGTCCACCAGAACTCAATCCCTATACTACGCCCGCCTCGCTCTCATTGGCCAATGTACCTGCAAGCCCTAGTGGACCGGTAGGGGCGGAGTCAGCAGAAGGCCGGGTCCAACCATCATTCCCGGCGGAGGGGGAGTCAGCACGACTCGCTGCTGCAGCGACCATCCCAGAACTTCGACGCTCGGTAAGAGCGCGACAAAGACCCGCCTAACTTAAAGACTACGTCTGCGCAAACCAGGGGGAAGGAGTGTTAATAATAATAATAATAATAATAATAATAATAATAATAATAATAATAATAATAATAATAAAATTTTATTTATAACCCGCTCTCTCTCCCCGAAGGGACTCGAGGCGGGGCACAGGGAATTAAAAACAGTAGAAAAAATACAAAATTTAAAACAATAAACATACATAAATACTGACTAAAAGGCATATTAAACAGAGAACCCTGCGCTAAAATTCCCAAATATTTACTAAAAATCCCTAAACAATCAGAAGAGACTATCCTAGGCCAGCCAAGCGAAAAAGATGTGTTTTTAATTTCAGACGGAAGGAGTGGAGGTCCGTGATAGTTCTAATATCGGGGGGAAGGTCGTTCCAGAGGGCTGGGCCCGCCACAGAGAAGGCCCTTCCCCTGGGCGTCGCCCGCTGACAAAGTCTAGTGGACGGCACCCGGAGAAGTCCCTCTCTGTGGGAGCGAATCGGGCGTGAGGATGTATGGGGCAGGATCCGATCCCGCAGGTAGCTAGGTCCCGAGCCATGGAGCGCTTTGAAGATGACAACTAGCACCTTGAAGCGCACCCGGAGGACGACAGGCAGCCAGTGCAGCTCGCGCAAGAGCGGTGTTACGTGGGTGAATCTAGAAACACCCATAATTGCCCGCGCGGCTGCATTCTGGACTAACTGAAGTCTCCGGGTGCACCTCAAGGGGAGCCCCATGTAGAGAGAGTTACAATAGTCCAGTCGGGATGTCACGAGAGCATGAGTGACTGTGCGAAGGGCGTCCCGATCCAATAGGGGGCGCAATTGGCGAACCAGGCGAACCTGGTAAAACGCCCTCCTGGCCACGGCTGTCACTTGATCTTCCATGGACAGCCGGGCATCCAGGAGGACACCCAAATTGTGCACCCCATCCACAGGGGCAAGATGTTCGCCCCCTATGGCCAGCGATGGAGTTAGCTGGTTGAATCGGGCAGCCGGAAACCACAGCCACTCGGTCTTGGTCGGGTTGAGTCTGAGTCCGTTACTTCCCATCCAGATCCGCACGGCTTCCAGGCACTGGCACATCACCGCTACGGCATCGTTGGGGTGGTTTGGGGTAGATATATACAGCTGAGTGTCATCAGCGTAAAGATGGTACTCTACCCCAAAACCACGGATGATCTTACCCAGCGGCTTCATATATGTGTTGAACAGGAGAGGCGAGAGGACCGACCCCTGAGGCACCCCACAAGTGAGGGGTCTCGAGGTCGACCTCTGCTCTCCTGCCAACACAAATTGCGATCGGCCAGAGAGGTAGGAGGAGAACCACCGTAAAACGGTGCCTCCCACCCCCAACCCCCCCAGCCGATGCAATAGGATACCATGGTCGATGGTATCGAAAGCCGCCGAGAGGTCTAATAGGACCAGGATGGAGGAGCAACCCCCATCTCTGGCCCTCCAGAGATCATCCACCAACGTGACCAATGCCGTCTCGGTGCTATGCCCGGGCCGGAAGCCGGACTGGTGCGGGTCTAGATAATCAACTTCCTCCAGGTGACGGGGAAACTGTTATGTACCATGACCACGGCCGGCATGTCAATCAAGTGAAAAGCAAGCGTGGATTGGTTCTGACGCAGCCGCAGTCTGGCGGGAGTTTTAGAGGCTTGTCATTGGCTAAAAGTGTTTGACAGCCGAGTATAAAAGGGCTGTCAGTTCGTTGTTGTGTATTAATGTTAAATAAACAGTAGTTGAAGCAGCATTGTCTCCTAATTTACCTCAGGGCTTAGTTCACAATAATTGTTCCAAGACACTGTCCCTCAGGTTTCACCCCAGGCAACTTATTTTCCTGACATGGCAACCATTATTTCAGATGCCATTGAAAGGGGCATAGCAGCAGGCCTCAAACACAGGGCTTCTACCCACTCTACGCCACGCAGATCTTCCTCTGCTTCCAGCTCCAGGCGCAGGGATGGAAAACTTTCTGCTTCCTCGAGCCATGATCTTCCTGGCCCTTCTACTCAGGCCTCTGTCTTCGGGGAGGATGAACAGCCTTGTCGTGATTCTGATTTGTCTGAGGATGAAGGTTTGCCTCCTGATCCTCCTGTCTTTGTGGGGTTATTTAAACCTGTAGTGCAACATGTTTTGCATGTAGTGCAACATGTTTTGCACTCCTTGGGGCAGGGAAAGGTTTTTGCCAAACTTACAATACAATACAATACAATAGCAGAGTTGGAAGGGACCTTGTAGGTCTTCTAGTCCAACCCCCTGCATGGGCAGGAACCTTATACCATTTCAGACAAATGGCTATCTAACATCTTTTTAAAGACTTCCAGGGTTGGGGCATTCACAACTGCTGGAGGCAAGCTGTTCCAGAGGTTAATTGTTCTTACTGTCAGGAAATTTCTCCTTAATTCTAAGTTGCTTCTCTCCTTGGTTAGTTTCCACCCATTGCTCCTTGTCCTGCCCCCAGGTGCCTTGGAGAAAAGTTTGACTCCCTCTTCTTTGTGGCACCCTCTGAGATATCGGAACACTGCTATCATGTCTCCCCTGGTCCTTCTCTTCATCAAACTAGACATACCCAGCTCCTGCAGCCGTTCTTCATATGTCTTAGTCTCCAGTCCTCTAATCATCTTGGTTGCTCTTCTCTGCACTCTTTCCAGAGTCTCCACGTCTTTTCTACATCGTGGCGACCAAAACTGTATGCAGTATTCCAAGTGTGGCCTTACCAAGGCACTATACAGTGGCATTAACACTTCACGTGATCTAGATTCTATCCCTCTGTTGATGCAGCCTAGAACTGTGTTGGTTTTTTTGGCAGCTGCTGCACACTGCTGGCTCATATTTAAATGGTTGTCCACTAGGATTCCAAGATCCCTCTCACAGTTGGCTTGTGCCAAACTTGATTTGGCACAAGCGTATCAGCAGTTGCCTGTTGATGAGGCCACTGCGACTCCGCAGACAATTGTTATGCACCGCAGGGCTTTTAAATGTAAAAGACTCCAATTTGGAGTCAGCGTGGCCCCTGGTTTATTCCAGAGTTTGATGGAGAGGCTGCTCCATGGGATTGAGGGCGTCGTTCCTTATTTCAACGACATCATTGTAGCCGCATCCCATCGAGTGGAATTGGTAAAAAAACTCTGCATTGTGTTCACTCGTTTCCGAAGAGCTGGGCTTAAACTTAAAGTGTCACCTGGGAGTTCTGTCAGTCGAATTCCTGGGTTTTTTGGTAGACAGCCAGGGGCTTCGGCCGACTCCCTCCAAGGTTGATGTAATCCTAGCAGCCCCTATACCCAGCTCTTAAGAAGAATTCCTGGGTTTGCTTAATTTTTATTTGGTTTTTTTGCCACATAAGGCAACAGTGGCAGAGCCTCTCCATCACCTTTTAGATAACTCGGCCCCTTGGGTATGGACAGACCTTGAAGACTCTTCGTTCAGAGCTGTGAAGAAGTTACTGACCTCTTCTGCTGTTTTAGTACAGTATAACGAATGCCTCAATTTGGTTCTGGCATGCGACGCTTCGCCTTATGGCATAGGCGCAGTTTTAAGTCACCTATTGCCCAATGGTCTTGAGGCTCCTATAGCCTTTTACTCCTGCACCTTATCAAGGACTGAGTATAATTACAGCCAACTCGATAAGGAGGCTTTAGCTGCCGTTGCGGGAGTAAAAAGATTCCACTATTATCTTTATGGCCGGTCTTTCACTTTAGTAACTGACTGTTGCATTCAGACAGCCGCTTGAATTCCCCGGCAACAGCCAGTCGCGTCTGATTGGTTAAGACGCGACTGGCTGCAGCCGAGAGCGGGAGACGCGCCGATTGGTTCCCTGTCTGACAGCTCGACTATAAAAGAGCTGTCAGACAGAAGGCGCGCACTTTTTGATCTATCGTTGCTAGTTCTATCTGTTGCTGTTTAAAAAGAATAAAGCCGTTGAATCTTACCGGTCTGGACTCCTCATTCCGAACCCATTTAACACTGGCGACGAGGACTGGGGCCGGTACTGATTCCCTCCGCGACGCAGCTCTTCTCCCTACGGGACCGAAGAGACATTTCCGTCAAACTTTTCCTCAGAACACGACCCTCGGCTGACGGCCCTGCGCCTCTATGGCCACCCTTCCACCTTTCGCTCCGTACGACGCTAATGCCGAATCGTGGGCGTCGTTCCTCGCCCGGTTCGAATGCTTCCTCCTCGCGGGCGACCACGGGGAACTCACCCCGGCTAGGAGGCTGGGGCTCTTCCTGGGCTACGGTGGGCGCGCCGTTTTCGCAGTAACACGGAACATCGCCGCGCCTGCAGCCGTCCATGACATGGCATGGGACACATTACTGGCCCGCCTCAAGGCCCACTTCGCCGCGGCGCCCTCCAAGATTTCTCGCCGTTTCGCATACCGCCAATGCCGCCAACAGCCCACCCAGTCGGTGGCCGACTTCTTACAGGCCCTGCGCACCTCAGCCATGCTGTGCGACTTCCCTGCTTCCTTCCTAGATGAGTCCTTAGTGGAGCAGTTCGTCTGCAGGCTGAAGGACATCAAACTGCGACACAGGCTACTTGCCCGCTCGGACATCACCTTAGAGCAGGCAGTTGAGGAGGCCAGGGCCGCCGAATTAGCCGAGGCCGCCACCTCCGAGATGTGCCAGAGTCAGGCTGCGCAACCGTTGCCTTCTCCGCGGGCCTGCCTCATTGACAAGCTGGCCCCCCTCGACCCGCAGGAGGACTTCGCGGCCTACGACCAGGTGGTGCGCCTACAGGCCACGAACCGGAACCACGCTAGGGCACAGCCTTCCCGCCAAGAGGCCACGGCTTGCATCGGGTGCGGCGGCGCCCACCACAGGAACGACTGCCCATTCAGGGCCACCATATGCCGCAGATGTAACCGCAAGGGCCACATCGCCCGCGTCTGCCGAGCCAGCCTACCTGCCCTGCCCCTCTGCCGGCGCCTCGCACGATGACAGCTCCGGCCGCACAGGCCCCGACTTACGGCCAACGCCGCCCGGCCCACCGGCCGCAACCCGAGGCCGCCTGCTTCGCCATGACCGACCTCTGGGACACCGTTCCACTGCCTCCGGACGACCGTAGGCGAATTTCCACCACCCTTCTCCTCAACGGCCGCCCGCTTGCCATGGAGGTTGACTCGGGTTCGTCCCGGTCCCTCATTTCCTGGCCTCAACTGGCCAGCCTTTGCCCTATGCTTACCACCGGGGAACTGTCCCAGCCCGAGACCCTGCTCAAGGACTACCAGGCCAACCCAATAGAGGTGCTAGGCCAGCACCGCGTCCAGGTCCACTACGGCTGTTTCAAGGGTCTCCTGCCCATTCTAGTAGTCAAACGCCCTCTCTCCGCACTCATCGGCCTGGATTGGTTTTCCGCCCTGGGCCTCTCAGTCCAGCGGGTGCATCAGGTGCCTACCACCTCTCCCGTGGACGCCGTCCTGGCGGCTTTCCCTGACGTCTTCGACGGGACTCTGGGTTCTTAAAAGGGCACCCCAGTTTCCCTCAACCTTGACCCCCAGGTTGCTCCAATTCGGCTCAAGGCCCGCAGGCTGCTGTTCGCCCTGAAGCCACGGGTTGACGCGGAGCTTGAGCATCTCGTGGCGCAGGGCGTACTGGAGCCCGTCGACCAGGCGAAATGGGAGACCCCCATTGTGGTCCCCATCAAGCCCGACAGGTCCATACGCATCTGCACCGACTATAAGTCGACGATCAACCGCGGGCTTCAGGCGAACCCATATCCAGTCCCGGTGGTGCAGCACCTGCTCCATTCCTTAGGGCAGGGCTACATCTTCGCGAAGCTGGATATGACGCAGGCCTACCAGCAGCTCCCGGTGGACGACGATGCGGCTGAAGCACAGACCATCGTCACCCACCGAGGAGCTTTTCGCTGTCGCCGCCTACAATTCGGCGTTTCCGTTGCCCCGGGGATCTTCCAGAGCCTCATGGAGCAGCTGCTCCATGGGCTCCCGGGCGTCGTTCCGTACTTTGACGACGTCCTGATAGCTGCTTCCAGCCTCTCAGACCTCGCCGAAGTACTCAGGAAGGTCCTAACCATTTTCAGGGACGCGGGTTTCAAATTGAAGCTCAGCAAGTGCAAGTTTGCTGTGCCGCGGGTAGAATTCCTGGGCTTCCTAGTAGATGCCCAGGGCATTCACCCCACCCCCTTCAAGGTCGAGGCAATCCGCAACGCCCCCACTCCTGCCTCCAAAACGGAGCTGCAGGCTTTCCTCGGCCTACTCAACTTCTATGCGCCCTTCATTCCCCATAAGGCGTCACTAGCCGAGCCGCTCCATCGATTGCTCGATCGCTCCGCGGCCTGGCGCTGGGGCAGCCGCGAAGCGCATGCGTTCGCGGCTGTCAAAGATATGCTGACGTCAAAGGCCGTGCTCCTTCAGTACTCTGACAGCATGCCTTTGACGTTAGCATCTGACGCCTCCCCCTACGGCCTGGGGGCCGTCCTGAGCCATGTCCTGCCCGATTTCTCAGAAGCCCCATTGCCTTTTACTCCCGGACTCTGTCTCCTACGGAGCGCAACTACAGCCAGATAGACAAGGAGGCCCTGGCTGTAGTGTCCGGGATTAAAAGATTCCATGAGTACCTGTACGGCCGTCCCTTCTCCGTCTTCACCGACCATAAGCCGCTCCTTGGGCTTCTGGCCGGTGACCGGCCCACCCCTCCCATCATCTCCCCCAGGATGACTAGGTGGATGGAATTCCTGGCAGCGTACGAGTACACGCTGTTCTACCGCCCGGGGAAACAGCTGGGGCACGCAGACGCCCTCAGCCGCTGCCCCCTCCCCCGGACGGACCAGGAGCCGGTGCCGGGCCTGTCCGTCCTGTCCGTGGCTGACTCCGACCTGCCCCTCACCTCGTCGGACGTAGCCGCGCAGACCAGGGCCGACCCTGTCCTGTCCCAGGTCTCCACCTGGGTCCTGTGAGGGTGGTCTTTGGGCTCGCTACCAGACGAATTTCGGCCTTTCAAGACCCGCCAGCTGGAGCTGTCACTCCACAGCGGGTGCTAGCTATGGGGAGACCGGGTCAACGTTCCCCCACCCCTTCGCCGTCAGGTACTTGAGTACCTCCATGCCAACCACCCAGGCATAGCTCGCATGAAGGCACTTGCCCGGAGCTATGTCTGGTGGCCCCGCATGGACAATGAGGTGGCCGCCTGGGTCGGCGCTTGCCAGGCGTGCCAGGCCTCCCGCCCCGCTCCGCCCTCCGCCCCACACCGTGACTGGGACACCCCCAGGTCTCCGTGGTCCAGGGTCCACGTTGACTTCACCGGCCCCTTTCATGGCCAGTCCTTCCTGGTGGTGGTTGACGCCTACTCCCGCTGGGCCGAGGTCATCCTGATGACCTCGACCACTGCCGAGAGCACCATGCGCGCGCTCCGGTGCCTTTTCGCTATGCACGGGTTGCCGGACACCGTGGTCTCCGACAACGGCCCTCAATTCCACTCCGCCACCTTCCAGGAATTCCTGGCCTCCCAGGGGATCCGGCACGCGCCAACCGCCCCCTACCACCCTGCCGCCAATGGCCGTGCGGAAAGAGCCGTCCGCTCGGCCATGGAGGCCCTCGGTAGGATGGATAGGGGAGATTGGCATTCAAGGGTAGATGCTTACCTCATGGGTCAGCACTCTACACCTTGCCAGGCAACAGGGAAAAGCCCTGCCGAGCTGCTGATGGACCGCCGCCTGTGGACCAAATTGGACAGGCTGCACCCCCTCTATAACGAGGTGCAGCCGTGCAACCTGGGGGTTCCCCCTCCACGCCAGTTCGCCGTGGGCGACACCGTCTTCGCCAGGAACTTTGCAGGGGATCCACGATGGGTCCCCGCTGTCGTCCGTGAACTAACAGGCCCCTGTTCTTACAGGGTTGGACGACCAGATGGATCTGAGTGGCGGCGCCACTTGGATCAATTGAGGCGCCGCTCCCCATCTCCAGCCCTGACGGAACCAACACAACCACCGAGCCTGCCAGACGTCGGTGCCACCAACCACCGAGAGGACCAGCCTACCACCAAAGCGTCCTGGCCACCGACCCAATTCTCCACCCCTGGACGGCTCCCGGGGCTGCCGGTGTCCGAACAGCTCCTCCTGGGACGCCCACAAACCGACGCGTCACCAACAACACGGACACACACCGACGCACAAATTACAACACACCCACAGGCCTTCACTCGCCCAAGCCCGGCCTACTCAGCCCCTGTCTTCCAGGGACTCGAGTCCAGCTCCACCCTGAACGACACGCCCCCTCGCATCCACCTACCCGATCCGAAGGCTTCTGGCAGAATTGCAGGCCGCAATGACGCTGCCCGGAGCTACACCCCCGTCAGGGAGGAGCTGCAACGGGCACGTCCTCCTCCATCGACTTCTGCAGGAACTCTGAGGCGCTCGGGGTGGAGCCGACGCAGCCCCGCCTACCTCAGCGAGTACGTATGCTAATGGGCCCGCATGCGTACTCGCTGGGGGGGAAGGAGTGTTGCATTCAGACAGCCGCTTGAATTCCTCGGCAACAGCCAGTCGCGTCTGATTGGTTAAGACGCGACTGGCTGCAGCCGAAAGCGGGAGACGCGCCGATTGGTTCCCTGTCTGACAGCTCGACTATAAAAGAGCTGTCAGACAGAAGGCGCGCGCTTTTTGATCTATCGTTGTTAGTTCTATCTGTTGCTGTTTAAAAAGAATAAAGCCGTTGAATCTTACCGGTCTGGACTCCTCATTCCGAACCCATTTAACACTGACCATAAACCTCTTTTGGGCATTTTATCTGGGGACCGACCTACTCCTCCTATACTGTCTCCACGCTTGCTGTGCTGTGCTGAGTTCTTGGCTTCTTACAATTATTCCTTACAATACAAGCTGGGTAAAGAGATCTCCCATGCTGATGCTCTTAGCCGGTGGCCATTGCCTCAGTTAGTAACTGATCCCGCTCCTGTTTCACATGTTTTCATGTTAGAAGAGGGTGATCTACCACTTACAGCAATTGATATAGCTCACTGTTCCGCCTGAAGTGGGTCCCTGAGAGAACCGGCAGTAAAAAAAGCCGAAACCCACCTGTGGGGCAGGCAATACTAACATGGATATCTTTAACTATTTGTAATGATTTATACAATCAGTAAGGTTCTTACAAAGGGTCCACATTTACGCAAGAAAAAGAAATTGCACAGGTACAGTGTAGGTGGTACCTTGCTCAATAGTAGCAACTGTGAGAGTCCTAGTGGACAACCATTTAAATAGGAGCCAGCTGTGTGCAGCAGCTGTGAGAAAAGCCAACACAGTTCTAGGCTGCATCAACAGAGGGATAGAATCAAGATCATCATGTGGGGGATTAATACCACTTTATAAGGCCTTGGGAAGGCCACACTTGGAATATTTGCATTCAGTTTTGGTCGCCTCGATTTAGAAAAGATGTGGAGACTCTAGAAAGAGTGCAGAGAAGAGCAAAAAAATGATTAGGGGAGACTAAAACATGAAGAATGGTTGCAGGAACTGGGTATGTCTAGTTTAATGCAAAGAAGGACTAGGGGAGGCATGATAGCAGTCTTCCAATATCCCAGGGATTGTCACAAAGAGGTAGTCAAGCTATTCTCCCAAGCACCTGAGGGTAGAACAAGAAGCAATGGGTGGAAACTAATCCAGGAGAGAAGCAGAACTGAGAAGAAATTTCCTGACAGTGAGAACAATTAATCAGTGGAACAGAAGTTGCCTCCAGAAGTTGTGAATGCCCCAACACTGGAAGTTTTCAATAAGATATTGGATAACCATTTGTCTGAAACGATATAGGGTTTCCTGTCTAGGCAGGGGGTTGGACTGGAAGACCTCCAAGGTCCCTTCCAACTCTGTTATTCTATTTATTCTAAACATTTGGCTGTGAATATTCTCTGTGAAGAGTCTGTAGATCCAAAAGAACTTTTCCTAACACTTTCCAGAGGTAAAGCTTTGGCTGCATGGGAAACCATCTCAGTTTCTTCCCAAATGCCAATCTGGAAAGGTAGCTCAACAGGCTGCTTTCTCACAGTTTAGGCAGTACCTTGTCTGTGAAGTCACATGAGGTCACAACTGTATCCACAAAATCTCCAAATATCAAGGAGGATATTTCATGTAAAAAAGAAACTCAACTGTTGCTATTCCCAGTTTTTTCTTCAGCCCAAGTTTCATCAGAACAGGGGTCTCCATAGCGTTCCACATGCCTCCTACAATTTATCTGCCTTGAAGATGGGGATCGGCCACCAGAGTTTTCCAGGCACCCACCAACCCACCCACCAGATTGCCACTCAATCTGGAATGTAAAAACCAAAATGTAATAAAACAAAAATGTAATAAAGACTTGGGGAGCTGCAAAGCAGAATTCCAGTCTCTGCTTTCTCTATTTCCATGAATGCTTCTATAGCTTGTGGGAGCATTATTAAGAAACGCAGGGTGGGAATTGCGGTTGTCTTGGTGGTTTATTTGGAAGTGAGATTCCTGCTGCTTTTCCTCCTCCCCTCCAAGAAGGCAAAGGACCCAGGGCTTAGGACAGTAGTGGTGAACCTTTACGGCATCAACTGCCGAAAAAGGAGCATGTGCAGCATCAACAGCCGAAAAAGGAGCATGTGCAGCATCAAGTCTCAAAAAGGGAGCACTTTGCATGCATGCGGCACACACTCATCTGGGCCGTGACCAGGAAGAGGAGCTTCCTGGTCATTTTAAATTTAAATTTAAATGTTAATTGGGTTATTGGATTTTTTTTATTTAATCTTTTTAAAAAATTTTGTAATGTGTTTTTGTGTGTGTTGTATGCTGTCCTGAGTCCTTAGGAGAAGGGCAGCATATAACTCCAATAAAACTCAAAAAAAATCTTAAATCTGGGCTGCGATCAGGAAGAGGAGCTGCCCAGGGGGCATGAGCATGCCAGAAAATGACTTCCGGTCAGAAAGTCTTCTAGTTATTGGCGGGCATATGCATGCGCCAATCAGCGGCCGGTACGCATGCTTATGCCGGAAAATGGAAGACCAGCTCTTCTGGTTTCCGGCACTGCTGTAGGCACAAAGGTCAGCTGATCATTACGTGCGCATGCGCGACAGTAACCCGGAATAGGAACGGGCAACGGCATGCGTGCCAGGCAACATGGCTCCCCGTGCCACTTTGGCCCTGTGTGACATAGGTTCGCGATCACAGGCTTAGGAGAAGACCTTCTGGGCAAGGAAGGATGGACTTGGATCTCTGCTGTTGTTCTACGTATGAGGGATAAGCCAATTGAAAAAAAGCAGTTGGAGACCTGTTCCTTTACTTGATGATAGCTTGGAGGATTGTACTTGTCAGGCATTGGAAAGAAAAAGGGATGATGGCTGTTGAAGAATGGATTTTAAAATTGACTGAATTAGCAAAGATGGAGAAATTAGCTGCTTTGATCAGAGATAATGGACTAGGCAGCTTTATAAGAGCCTGGAAACCGTTTGTGGACTTTCTACGTGTCAAATACAATAACAGATGGTTAACAGGGATTTGAAGAACAGTGTAAAGTTTAGATTAACCTGTTGACTGCTCTTTTCTTTCTTTCTTTTTCAGCATTCAGCCGGGGTGGATTCTATATGTAAAATGTTACATTTATTTGGCACTTGGATCACCTTTCTCTCTCTCTCTTTGGTACAAGAATTTCCCCCCCTTTGTTGTTATTGTTAGTGCTGGATGTTAAGTATTTGTTTTGTTTGTTTGTCTTTTTGTCTTTTACCTTTTAAGATAAAATAAATACATTAAAAAAGAACCTCTGCTGTTGTTAAACTTCACTTTAAACGTCTAATAGAACTTGTGACCCACTGAATCTTCCCTTCAAAGCTGTTTCCTTACCGAGACTCTCGGGGCCTTTGCGAGGACAGAAGCCTTCGCTCCAGAAGCTGGCCTGCACTCAGAGATGTCCCCTCTTGAGTGGCAGTATATATGGCACAGTCCAATGACAGCACAGGAAATATTTCATGACATTTTGTATTATGACATGATCTTTGATCTAGCTGAGGACATTTGCTGGGTGGGCACCCCTAGATCCCACCAGTGGTGTATTAACCATTAAGCAGACTAAGCAGGTGCCCAGGAGAGCACCACAAAGCTGAGGGAAAAAACCAATGAAGATTTCTACAGTGTGTACACATTAGGGGGGCACCAAAATTTGTCAGTGCTTAAGGCACCGGTGAGCCTTAATCCGCCACTGGATCCCACACAGTAGCTTTGTGTAGCTTTAGAATAGGAAAGGTTGCAAGCTAAAAACAGAGATCCTAAAGGTCTCAGGTGGCATCTAAACACTTTGTTTTCCAGATATTTGGTAGCAGGCTTCAGGATCTGCCATTTTTCAATAGCACTCAATCGGGTGGGTTCCAGCTTCTGTTACTGCCGGTTCGCTCAGGGACGGCCCTTGGGTGCATGCATACGCAGAAGTAAAAACCAAGATGGTGGTGCCTACCGTGCCGCTGATAGAACCGGTTCAGGTGAGTGCCCAGTCAAGTTACTATTTACTCGGCCGAACCAGTTTCAACCAGTAGGAAACCATCTCTGCACTCAATGGACATTTTGTGCAGGGTATTCTTGCCCCTCTGAGGAACACGATTGATTAGGCTCCCTGCCTCCAGTATTTCTGAACACTCGTCAATACAATCTCTGCCGATCCATTTGTTATGCCAGCCCAGTTCATGGTTTGGAATGGTTTCTGTAAAGTCCTCGACTTGCGACCTGTCGGAAAGTCTTCGAGTTGCGACTGGTCGGAAACCCCTCAGCTTATGACTTTTGCAGTTTCCCTATTGGTTGGTCTGCTTGACAGCTCCTGTATAAATAGCACATGTACCAACAGTGTGCGAAGGTAGAAATATTCATCTTGATTTGGATGAATGGTGTACAGTCTGCTGATTGTATTTTGTTTGAAAATGCCAGGTTGTCCTTCAACTTGCTCTCCTCGTTTACGTCGAATGATTTTGTACTTGCATGCCATATGTAATAAGTTGGACTCTCAACATACAGTAGAGTTTTTGCAAAAGTGTCATTTTTACATAAATTGAAGAAAGCAGTTAATGTTGTGTCTGGTGGGTTAATGGCTGTTTGCATCACATTTGCAGCTGTGAAATAAACGTGTTGTCAATTTTCTAGGTGCACTGCTAAATGAACGACGAGTGGACTTCTTTCATGTATTGGAAATGAAAGAATTCGCCATACTAGCTTCATTACTGCTTATGTATCTTCCAGCCTGATACTGTGCAATCTCATCAATATTTCTTTCTGGTTGCACGCCAGAAACTGCCATGTCACAGCCTTTACTGACATACTTGCAAATGTATTCAATTGATTTAACAGAGTTGCAGTATTCCACATTTATATGTGCTTTGTATATTTTTGATAGCAAAGGTGAGTATGGGACAACCGGTTATCTACCTCAATGTCACCAGTTCGCATTGTTATGGATGCTGTTTTACCACTGTCTTCTGGTGATCTTCTTCTGTATAAAGGATATCCATCATTTCCTGTAATTGTATTGCATATTAATGCTCGAGGATATTGCTTAGAACATTTTCCATCTATCATGCCTGGTGAATTTGGATTCAGTGTACCACATGGTCCATGTATCATGTTTTTCCTCACAACATCACTCACATTTTTATCAATGTTGGCATCAACTGTTTTTAATAGTTTTTAATAATTTTAGCACAGATTTATCATATTTAATTGTATTTTATCCTGTATTTATGTTATGGCTTGTTTTTATCTCTTCTGTGCACTGCCTGAGTCCCCACAAAGAAGATAGGGCGGTATAGAAATGTGAATAAATTAAATTAAATTAAATCAGGAATTTCAGCACATATTACATCATCAATCTCATTTGAATTGATCTTTTTAGAGCCATATTAGTATATGTGAGTGTGGTAATCCTCTTTTTTGCCATTCCACTGAGTACATCCAGCAGCGTACGTAGCCAAAAACCTCATGTTTTACTATAAAGTCCATAAGTGATTTTAGTTTTTGCCTAAAAACACGTGCTGTGATGTCATGCCTATCCATTGGTAATTGGCCAGGAATGTGAAGGTAATGAATAGGTCTGGACGCCCATAGTGGTGAACATATGCAATTGCATCTTATGCGTACTCATGCATATGGCGTGGACTGCCTGTATATGTAGATGGCAATATTGTCAGCCTACCAACATTAGTTGTATTGCCATCATTTATAACTGCATCATGTATTGATGAACGTATCGTTGTGAATGCAGCTTCTTCTGATTCAAGCGTATCAAACGTTCTGTTTCAATTTTTGCATACATATCTACAATATATTGGTGGAACAATTGACGACATTTCAAAATGTGATTGTTTTCATTTTCACGAATCATTAATCGGTATGAATAGTAGTTCATAGCACTGCATTTCTTATTTGTTTCTTTGCCACTCACTGGATTTCTCATGTTAATGTTGAAGTGACATCCATCAGCACCATCCCAAAAGATGAGTGGATATTGTAAGGCATCGTAGCATCTATGTGTTTCTGCAACTTTTGTCAATTGATCATTTCTGCGATGAAGAACAATGTCTCTAGGTAGAAATTGATCACCAATTATAACAATTGCAACTTCTTCCAGAGTTGGAGCGTTTAATCTGCGCACATGTTGTTCAGCAGATGTTGGAGGTAACAGAAGGAGGTTTACAGAGAAACAGAAACAGAGAAACGGTGTTTCAAGGCCCTTAACGATTTCCTATATGCCGCCAGGGATGCAGGCTGTTTTTTAGATGGATGCTATACCTTATTTGTCCCCTCAATGCCCTTTGAATTACCGCGGCATGAGTAGAAATTGCCGCGGCAAGAGGAGAGTGCCGGGCCGTGAGAAGCTGACAGGTGCAGGCTGCCGTTGGACTCAGAGAGGGAGGCACATACGCTGGATGGCGCTTTGCCAAGGGCAACGTGCTGTTTCAAGGCCCCTAACAATCTCAAGGTCCCTAACTGTTGAGGCCTGACTTCTGCTTAAATAGCCCAGTAACAGCCAGTCGCGCCTGATTGGCTAAGACGCGGTTGGCTGAAGCCGGGAGCGCTGAGCGCGCCGATTGGTTCCCTGCCTGACAGCTCGAGTATAAATAGCTGTCAGGGATAAATAGCTGATAGGGAGCCCCTATCTACTAACCTACTGCTCGTTTGCCTAGTTCGTTGTTGTTGTGTTCGTTGCCAATAACGGCTTTAAAGAATCTTGCCAGTCTGGACTCTCCTTCGGCCATCTAACACTGGCGACGAGGACTGGGGACTCGGTCCAGGATTCCCTTCGCTTCGTCTCCGTCGTTTTCTCCCTACGGGAATGATGATCTTCGTTTTAATTTTCTCCTCATCTCGGCTCACCGCGCGGCTCAACCTCCAAAATGGCAACCCTCCCGCCTTTCGCGCCTTACAACTCCACTACCGAATCGTGGGCTTCTTTTTTAGCCCAATTCGAATGCTTCCTGATTGCCAGTGAATTCGGGGAACTTACATCAGCCAGGAAGTTAAGCTATTTTTTAGGCTGCGGCGGCCCTGCCTTATTCGCCGTGGTGCGTAACATTGCAGTGCCGGCGGCGGTCTATGAACTCTCCTGGGACACCCTGCTTTCTCGCCTGCAGGATCACTACGCCCTAGCTCCATCCCGCATAGCACGGCGGTTCGTTTTCCGCCAATGCCTGCAACTGCCTTCGCAGTCCATCGCGGATTTTCTGCAGGCATTGCGCGCCACCGCCATGCTATGTGAATTTCCCATGCAATTTCTGGAGGACTCACTCCTCGAACAATTTGTGTACGGCATGCGGGATGTACGACTGAAGCGGTGCCTTCTGGTCAAGGAGGAGGTCACCTTGGAGCAGGCGGTAGAAGAGGCCAGGGCAGTGGAACTGTCCGAAGCTTCAGCCGCTGAAATGCTCCGAGGCCATCCCCCTCAAACGCTGCCCTTTCCCCAAGCTTGCATGGTTAATGAACTGGCCCCACTGGATCCCCTTGACGACCCAGACGAGGACGACCATGTCACCAGCCTGCGGGTCACCGGCCGCGGAAGCCCCCAGGGCCCACCGTCTCGCCAGCCAGCCACAGCTTGCCTTGGATGCGGCGGCTCGCACCTCAGGGCTGACTGTCCCTTCCGCGCCACAATTTGCTGCCGCTGCGGCCGCAAAGGCCACATCGCCTGGGTCTGCCGGGCCTCCCTGCCAGCGCCAGCCATGCCACCGGTACAACAACTGTCGACTCAACCACCTCCATCGCGCCCGGCCGCGACCCAAAGACGCGGCCATATAACACTAACGATCCCCTATACGCCGCCAGGGCCGCAGGCCGTTTTTTAGATGGGTGTTATACCTTATTTGTCTCCTCAATGCCCTTTGAATTACCGCGGTATGAGTAGAAATTGCTGCGGCGAGAGGAGAGTGCCGGGCTGTGAGGAGAAGCTGACAGGTGCAGGCTGCCGTTGGGCTCAGAGAGGGAGGCGCATAATAATAATAATAATAATAATAATTTTAATTTGTTGACCGCTCCTCTCCCCATAGGGACTCGGAGCGGTGCACAGGGAAAACTAAAACAATAAATATACAAACACATTAAAAACAAATTAAACATATACCTGTGCTAAAATACCCCATTGAAATACTAAAATTCCCAGTTAAAACAACTAAAACCCCATAGAGAGAGACTACCCTAGGCCGGCCAAGCAGAAAAGATGTGTTTTTAGTTTTAGACGGAAGGAACGGAAGTCCATGGTCGTTCTAATGTCGGGGGGAAGGTCGTTCCAGAGGGCTGGGCCCGGCACAGAGAGAGCCCTTCCCCTGGGCGTCGCCTGTTGACAGAGTCTAGCGGACGGCACCCGGAGAAGTCCCTCTCTGTGGGAGCGAATCGGCCGTGAGGATGTATGAGGCAGGATCCGATCCCGCAGATAGCTAGTCCCGAGCCATGGAGCGCTTTAAAAATGATGACTAATACCTTGAAGCGCACCCGGAAGACGACAGGCAGCCAGTGCAGCTCGCGCAAGAGCGGTGTTATGTGGGTAAACCTGGAGGTTCCCAGAATTGCCCGCGCGGCTGCGTTCTGGACCATCTGAAGTCTCCGGGTGCACCTCAAGGGAAGCCCCATGTAGAGAGAGTTACAATAGTCCAGTCGGGATGTCACGAGAGCATGAGTGACTGTGCGAAGGGCGTCCCGATCCAATAGGGGGCGCAACTGGCGAACCAGGCGAACCTGGTAAAACGCCCTCCTGGCCACGGCTGCCACTTGATCTTCCATGGACAGCTGGGCATCCAGGAGGACACCCAAGTTGCGCGCCCCATCCACAGGGGCAAGATGTTCGCCCCCTATGGCCAGCGATGGAGTCAGCTGGTTGAATCGGGCAGCCGGAAACCACAGCCATTCGGTCTTGGTCGGGTTGAGCCTGAGTCCGTTACTTCCCATCCAGATCGGCACGGCTTCCAGGCACTGGCACATCACCGCTACGGCATCGTTGGGGTGGTTTGGGGTAGATATATACAGCTGTGTATCATCAGCGTAGAGGTGATACTCTACCCCAAAACCACGGATGATCTCACCCAGCGGCTTCATATATGTGTTGAACAGGAGAGGCGAGAGGACCGACCCCTGAGGCACCCCACATGTGAGGGGTCTCGCGGTCGATCTCTGCTCTCCTGTCAACACAAATTGCGATCGGCCAGAGAGGTAGGAGAACCACCGTAAAACGATGCCTCCCACCCCCAACCCCCCTAGCCGATGCAATAGGATACCATGGTCGATGGTATCGAAAGCCGCCGAGAGGTCTAATAGGACCAGGATGGAGGAACAACCCCCATCTCTGGCCCTCCAGAGATCATCGACCAACGCGACCAATGCCGTCTCGGTGCTATGCCCGGGCCGAAAGCCGGACTGGCGCGGGTCTAGATAATCAACTTCCTCCAGGTGACGGGGAAACTGTTGTGCCACCACACTCTCAACAACCTTCGCCAAGAAGGGAAGGTTGGAGACTGGACGATAGTTGGTTAATAAAGCTGGATCACCATAGCCTCTTTTAGGGAAGCAGGCAAGGAACCCTCACTTAAGGATGCGTTGACAACCTCTTGGAGCCAGCCTTGTGTCACCTCCCAGGATGCCAGTACAAGCCAGGAGGGACACGGGTCCAATAAACATGTGGTGGCTCGCAGTCGCCCACGTAACCTGTCCATATCCTCGGAAGTAACGGAGTCAAACTCCTCCCAAACAAGATCTGTCTTGTGGCATCCCACTGGGCCATCAATGGGGGCTAACTCATTCTGTATCTGAGCGATTTTCTCCTGCAGAAAAGTCACAAATTCCTCTGCTCTACCCTGTAACGGGGCTTCCCGCACCCTCTGTTGAAGGAGGGAGCGGGTCACCCTAAACAGGGCGGCAGGGCGGTTTTCTGCGGATGCTATGAGGGTGGCACAATGATGACGTTTGGCCACTCTCAGCGCCACAATGTAAGTCCGTAAATGGGCACTTACCTGTGTCCGGTCGGATTCAGAACGGGTAGACCCCCATCTTCTCTCTAGGCATCTCTTGTGGCGTTTCATCACCCTTAGCTCCTCGGTGAACCAAGGAGCCAGGGTGGCTTGCCGCCGCAAGAGAGGCCACAAGGGCTCGACCCGATCCAAGGCTCCCGTGGTCGCAGTATTCCATGCGGCCACGAGGTCCTCCATCGGGGCGCGGGTCAGGGGTACAGGAAGTGGCCCAAGCGCCGTCTGGAACCCATCAGGGTCCATAAGGCGCCTGGGGCGGAACCAGATCGGTAACTCTGGTTCCGCCTCCCTGCGGAGGGGAGTAGCGGTCGGAAAGTCGAGCCGGAGAAGTGAGTGGTCTGACCATGACAAGGGCGTGATGACTATATCCCCTATACCCAGATCACTCTTCCATTGGCCAGAGACAAAGATGAGATCCGGTGTATGTCCACCCTCGTGGGTGGGGCCTTGAATTAATTGGGTCAGGTCCATGGCCGTCATGGAAGCCATGAACTCCCGAGCTACCACGGATGATTCGCCCACCGATGGCAGGTTAAAGTCCCCCATGACTAGAAGTCTGGGGGTCTCGACTGCCACCGTAGCGATCACCTCCAGGAGCTCGGGCAGGGTTGCTGCTACATAGCGGGGAGCCAGGTATACAACCAGCAAGCCCAACTGCCTCCCTAGGCCCCACTTCACGCAGAGGGACTCACAACCGGTGGTCTGTGGCACAATGGTCTCTCTCGGCTCAAGACCTTCCTTTACTATGACCGCCACCCCACCCCCCCTACCTAGGGCCCGGGGCTGATGAAAAGCGCGGTAGCCTGGTGGGCACATTTCAACGAGGGGGAGTCCACCCTCGTGGCCCAACCAGGTCTCCGCTATTCCTGCCAGGTCCGGCTCCCCCTCTGACACAAGGTCATGGATGAGGGGGGCTTTGTTGACAATGGACCTGGCGTTGCAAAACATCAGCCTCAGGCCCTGGCTCTGTATTCCCTGACCACCTAGCCTGCGGGGGTTGTGACACCTGACCGTTTGCAACCAACGGCTACATGTCCCCAACCGGGAGGATGGAACTTGCCTCCCCTCGGACCTGCCTCTCCCCACGACCTTCTGAATGGGAATGCCCTCCGTCGGAACGACTTGTGTTTCCCCCCCCCCTCACGGATCCTTCCGCTTCCCTCCGTCGCCTGCTGGCCTGGCCCTCTCTCTCTAACTGTTTGTACCCTCCCCCCTCCTCCCTGGAACCCCCTAAAATCCGAATTAAAAACCTCCCTAAAAACCCCCTCAACCTGCGCTTCGCCCACCTCTCAGGAATAATCAATCCGTCCTCGAGGTGGGCCCGTGTTAGACAGGAGGGCCAGGCCTGCGAGAGGGGAGACTCCCGCAGGCCAAGGAGCACTGGACGGAGCGTTGCCAGGAGCAACGCACCGTTTCAAGGCCCCTAACGATCTCAAGGCCCCTAACAATCCCCTATATGCCGCCAGGGATGCAGGGCGTTTTTTTAGAAGGGTGCTATACCTTATTTGTCCCCTCAATGCCCTTTGAATTACCGCGGCATGAGTAGAAATTGCTGCGGCGAGAGGAGAGTGCCGGGCCGTGAGAAGCTGACAGGTGCAGGCTGCCGTTGCGTTCAGAGAGGGAGGCACATGCACTGGATGGTGCATTGCCAGAGGCAACGCACCGTTTCAAGGCCCCTAACGATCTCAAGGCCCCTAACGATCCCCTATATGCCACCAGGCACGCAGGCCGTTTCTTAGAAGGGTGCTATACCTTATTTGTCCCCTCAATGCCCTTTGAATTACTGCGGCATGAGTAGAAATTGCTGCGGCGAGAGGAGAGTGCCGGGCCGTGAGAAGCTGACAGGTGCAGGCTGCCGTTGGGTTCAGAGAGGGAGGCACATGCACTGGATGGTGCATTGCCAGAGGCAACACACCGTTTCAAGGCCCCTAACGATCTCAAGGCCCCTAACGATCCCCTATATGCCGCCAGGCACGCAGGCCGTTTCTTAGAAGGGTGCTATACCTTATTTGTCCCCTCAATGCCCTTTGAATTACTGCGGCATGAGTAGAAATTGCTGCGGCGAGAGGAGAGTGCCGGGCCGTGAGGAGAAGCTGACAGGTGCAGGCTGCCGTTGGGTTCAGAGAGGGAAGCACATGCGCTGGATGGCGCATTGCAGGGGTGGGTTTCTGAGGGTTCGCACGGGCTCACGCGAGCCCTTTCGTCAAATTTTCCGATCACAAGCGATCCCTTTGGACCGTGGACCCGGACGTAACTAAGGAACACGTGGCTTGCTCGTGTATCCCTAGCTCCAGTCCAGCCTGATGCTCACTGATTGGCTTGATTACATTTAAAAGTGTAGCAGCCAATCAGTGATCAGGCTGGACCTATTTGCGCCAACGGCAACACTTCTCTTTTGAAAAGAGTTTTTCTCCACAGAGACTTACTCCGTTCAAAAGAGTCTGTACCTGATCACCCTCCTTTCTTTGAGACCTTCCAGCAAGCTGCTCCCCTTCCCCAGGTAAGCAACTTTGCTTAGGGGGGGGGGGCAGGAGGCTAGCTTCGAAGCCTAGCTTCGAAGCCTCCTTGTGGAAGTCAAAAGCAGGCTTCGCACCCGACTAGCGGTGGCGGGCGCCTCTCCCGCCGCCACTAGCCGCGTGAAAAGGCATGCTTCAAAAGTAAAGAGCGGGGGCCGGGCCTTGAAGGTCTTCCATTGTTGGCACGGCTGGGGGGGGCGGAAAGCGCTCTAGTTGCGCGAAGGCCCCCACGCCCCCACCCGCGCAAACAGGGAAAGTTTCAAGGCCCAGCCTAGGCCCTTTAGTTTTGAAGCTGCCGGGCTGCTCTTGGCGCGATGCGGAGGCTGGGGGGGGGGGGCTTCGCGGGAGGTGTGCGAAGCCGTTGGGTTGGAGCGGCAGCGGCGGGGGTGAGCGGCATGGAGCGGCGAGGCCGGGGGCTGTGACGGCAGCGAGCGGCGGGGACGAGCCGCATGGAGGCCCTGGCTTGCCTGGCGAGGTCGGTGGCGTCGCGAGAGGAGGCCAGCTGGAGTGGACATGCTCCGGGGCGCTGTGCCGGGCGCCGAACGCTGAGCGGCGTCAGCATTCGGCGCCTGGCACAGCGCCCCGGAGCGTGTCCACTCCAGCCGGCCTCCTCTCGCGACGCCACCGACCTCGCCAGGCAAGCCAGGGCCTCCATGGGACGAGCGCATGGCTTACCGGCGAGGCCGGGGGCTGTGACGGCAGCGAGCGGCGGGGACGAGGAGGCTGGACTGCCATCTATCAGAAATGGTGAAGGGCAATGTTTCTCAACCTTGGCAACTTGAAGATGCCAGGACTTCAACGCATTTGCTGGCTGGGGAATTCTGGGAGTTGATGTCCGGACATCTTCAAGTTGCCAAGGTTGAGAAACATTGCCCTTCACCATTTCTGATAGATGGCAGTCCAGTCTCTTCTTGAAAGCTTCCAAGAATGAAGCTCCCACAACTTCTGAAGGTGGTAGATACCGGTCTTTCTTCTAATGACAGATCAGTCCTGCAGCATGGTGGCTAAGGGTAGCATTTTTTCTGCGATGGTTCCCAAATAATGGAACTCTTTTACAGGGGAAATATGGCAGGTGCCCATGCTATCATATCTCACCATCCATAGATTCTATGACAATGGCTAGATTAATGGCATTAATACCATTATGCCAAACCAAGAGCAAACAAGGCTGAGGGCTTAGCGTGGGAATCCAATCTTATAGAACCACAGCATTCCAAGGGTGAAAAGTGTCTAAGTTGGCTAAATTAAAGTTCTAAGTTCTGAAAAGATAATCAGCTAGTTTGTTTTGATTTATAAACATTAAAGGACCAGCTGACTGCGCTTCTTCGAATCAGCGTGGCTTAAGTCATTTTTGACATTCTTCTTCCCAAATGCCTGTCATGTTTTAGTGAGGCCTTAGGTCCAAAAGTGTTGGCTATATGTGCCTCCTGACTCCTGAGTTATCCAAGCAAAGGTCAGTCATACCAGGAATAATTGATGTCAACAAAATAAAACAGGTACACAGATCAACATTTGAAATTCTACCAGAAACAGAAGCTGGTCAAGCGGTGCTTTGGACCACACCTAGCTAGAGCCATCTTGTCACCAGATAAGTGGATGGGGGTTTCAGGGCCTAATAGAGAGCTCCCACAACAAAAAGCCCTGCATTATATCTTTTGAAGTGTCTTATATCTCGTATTTCATCTCTTCCTTTTGGAAAATAATGGTTTGTACGCAGCATGTTATTTCTTTCTAGGTTACAATCCAAGTTGTGTTCTGCCTGTTAGATCTTGCCCTTCAAAACACCAGCCTATATGTAACCTCTCTCAGAATGCTGCTGGATTAGTGCTGCACTCTAACCAAGATTAAGAATAATATTGGGTGGAGAACTCTGCATGCCAGGATCCAAAACTGCCACAGGAAAATGTCGCGCGCCGGCATCTTCCCCCCCTCAGGGGCACGAAATTTAAAGGGCCCTGCTATATATCTGCCGGTGCCTTTCACGCGCTGGGGGGGATGGGGCGAGCTGGCTGATGCCACAATGCCCAAAAGCCCCCCAGCTCCCCCCTCTCTCAGCCTCACCTGGCTTGCTGCCTCCCTTCTCCCTCTAGTCCGATACGTTTACTACATGGCCGGCAAGCCACTCCCACCGGTCACATGGCCGGCAAGCCATTCCCACCGGTCACATGGCCGGCAAGCCACTCCCACCCGGTCACATGGCCGGCAAGCCACTCCCACCCGGTCACATGGCCAGCAAGCCACTCCCACCCGGTCACATGGCCAGCAAGCCACAGAACCTGTTCCAAAAATTTTGAAACCCACCCCTGGCGCTTTGCCAGGGGCAACGCGCCATTTCAAGGCCCCTAACGATCTCAAGGCCCCTAACGATCCCCTATGTGCCACCAGGGACGCAGCCCGATTTTTTTAGAAGGGTGCTATACCTTATTTGTCCCCTCAATGCCCTTTGAATTACCGCGGCATTAGAAATTGCTGCGGCGAGATGAGAGTGCCGGGCCGTGAAGAGAGGCTGACAGGTGCAGGCTGCCATTGGGCTCAGAGAGGGAGGCATATGTGCTGGACTGCGTGTTGCCAGGGGCAACACATCGTTTCAAGGCCCCTAACGATCTCCTATATGCCACCAGGGACGCAGGCTGTTGGGCTCTGACAGAGAGGCGCATGTCAGTCGCACGTGTAGGGAGTTTTTTCGTGACGTATCAGCCGGGTGGGAGGAGCTACAGGAAGGTAAAAACATGATCAGTTGGTACATTTTACATGTGTGTACCTTGCACATGATACACGTATGCTAGGCACAAAATGAGTACGTATTCTATTATTGGAAGTCCTTGGCAACATTGTGTCAAAATTTGAGGTAGATCGGTTCAGTAGTTTTTGAGATTAGCGGCTTCGTACAAACTATTTTTTTATTTAATATAGATTAGAAAATTTAAAGAAATCCTTATTGGTCACAATGGACACAGCAGAGCCACTTATAGATCTGGTCTCCCCAATAATTGAGCCTCTCACTTCTCCTCCAAAGGACAAGAGATTGCATGAATACAAGATCATGGAAAATAGAAATCAAGACCCAAGGGGGTTATTAGGGAGCCCAGTAGAGATGGAGATGCACTCATCCTTGTGTGAATATCCCATGGCACCTTCAGCACCAATCCAAGAGACTGAGAGTCGACCCACGTTGGAGCCTCCATCTCAAAGAATGAAATGCGATCTAATAACGCCTTGTCCTACACCCAGAGAAGAGACATCGGAATGGCAAGCTCTGTTAGCTGGTGCTAATACCTTTTACTGAACAAGTTCCTCAAGAGTCTACACATGACTTAAATGGTACCTCCCTACTTTTAAAGAAGGCCAACCCAGTGTGCGGTGACACCTCTACTCATGGTAACAACCAGACAACTTCCCTCTGTATAAATCAAGTATCCTGATGAGCTGCAAAAGATGATCCACTTTCTCTCATAACCTGGAATATAGCAGGTTGTTCTGTCCCAGGGGTCTGCAAAGTCGGCTCTTTTAAGACTGGTGGACTTCAACTCCCAGAGTTCCCCAGCCAGCATAGCTGGCTGGGGAATTCTGGGAGTTGAAGTCCACCAATCTTAAAAGAGCCGACTTTGCAGACCCCTGGTCTGTCCCATCAAAAGACCAATTATTTTTTTTATTAAATATCACAATTTGACATTCTCTTCCTGCAGGAAACCTGGGCCTCCACAGAGATTCAATTAGATGGTTATTGGGTTAACTCAATCCCGGCTGATCCAAGCACGGGGGAGGGGGGGGGAGAGCTAAAGGGGGTATTGCGACATTAGTTAATACAACCTTGCAATTTAAATGTATACCGCTGCCACCTTTCCAGTCATGGGTTGTAACTACATTACTCTTATTTAAACAGGTGGAGATTTTGCTTTTTAATATCTACATTCCTCCACTTAATAAGAATAATGTGATTAACAAGATTTGGGACAGCATGAAGATTTTATTCTTGACTGTTCAGTCAAACACTGTAAAGCTGCAATAATCCTAGGTGAGGGACTTAAACGCTAGAATGGGACCAAATGATCAAGCATTATTTAAGCAATTCAAGATCCACTATGCGGATAATGTAACAAGAGAATCTTCTCATTCCAGACAATTTAAAGACCCTAAAGCTAATCGGGCAGGCTTGTGTATAAGACAAATGACTGTACCTTTAGATCTTTGTATCCTTAATGGGTCCCCTTGGGGTGACTATCTAGTAGAATACACTTATTGGGGAGCAGGAAGAAAATCCACAGTAGATACTGGATATCATATGAACTCCTGAATTTCTTACCAAAAATGGAGATAGACTCACGATTGGAAAGTGATCATAATACATTACACCTTACCCTCACATTGCACCAGAAATCTCTAGGGGCAAGGACAGCCTACCTTCCCAGTTTAGAGAGTCAAAATAACCAGGTAAAAATTATATGAAACGAGAAAAGCGCTAAGGAAGTGATCAAATGGATGATAGCCCCTGAAACCATAGAGCTACACACATCTCTACTAAGGAATACGTGTGGAGGATCTTACTTAGAGAGGTTTGAAACCCTAATTTTAAATTTGAATTCAGTTCTCAGTAGCAGATCACCAGCTCACTCCAAAAGGCAGGTTTCAAAGAATAGAAAAATGGTTTGATAGAGACTGCGTGCAACTAAAAAGGATATATAATATGGAGTACAAGAAAAGTAAAAATGCCCCTTTTGAGGATCACACTCATTATTAAAGCAGCTGAAAGCACAACATAAGACCCTTCTAAAACGGGTTCCCAACCTTTTTTGCACCAGGGACCGGTTTCATTTTAAAGTAAATTCTGTGGACCAGCTGGTGTAGAGGAGGAGCGGGGGGGGGGGGGGACGACAGGCGGCGCATGCGCACGCGGGAGGGGGGGAGTCAGCTCACTCGGCCCTCTAGGCCCTCTCATTAATGAAGAGAGCCAAATATCAACAGTACCACGATTGAAATTTCTTTTGAGAGCCAAAAGGTGTGGCCTGTTTTGTGGGAGTGGCTCAGTGGTCATGTGACTAGGTGGGCGTGGCCAACTTGGAAATGTGGTGAAACTCACTTAACGACGGTCCTGCTCAGCAACCAAAATTTTGGGCTCAATTGTGGTCATAAGTTCTTTCTTTCTTTCTTTATCTCTCTCCCACTTTCTTTTTCTATTTTTCTTTCTCTTTCTTTTTCTTTTTGTCTCTATCTCTGTCTATCTATCTGTCTCTCTCCTCCCTCCACCCATCTGTCATTCTCTGTGTGTGTGTGTGTGTGTGTGTGTGTCTCCCTCTCTCTCTGTGTCTCTCTCCATTTGTCTCTTCCTCCCTCCCCCTCTGTCTCTCTCTGCATGTCAGTCTCTACCCGCCCCCCCGGAAGTAGCGGAAAGCCCAAGAGACTGGGGAGTTGCAATTATCATACCAATACATAAAAAAGGTAGTAGAAATGACCCAGGCAATTATAGACCCATTAGTCTTCTGAGCGTTATTAGTAAATTGTATGCCAAACACCTAAACAATAAACTTCAGGACTGGCTAATTTCAGGGGATATAATCAAAGATGAACAGGCCGGATTTAGAGAAGGAAGATCAACGGTGGATCATAATATAATATAATAATATAATAATATTTTTTAATTTCTAGACCGCTCCCTCTCCCCAAGGGGACTCGGAGCGGTGCACAGGGAAATTAAGACAATAAATATATACAAAACAGTACCAAGATACAAAACATATCTTGGTACTCCACCACTTAGTACAAAAATACACATATAAAAAAAAATACTCTCTTTTTGTGGCCTTCCTTGATTCTAAGCAAGCCTTCGATTCAATATCCAGGATTACCCTCTGGGATAAATTAAAATGCACCACTATCGACCAAGGCTCCTTTTCCTCATACAAAAATTGATGCCAATTCCACTTTGAGAGTGAGGTGCAATCCCCAAGGGAGTTTAACTGGCCCAGTAAGGGTACAAAAAGGGGTACAGCAGGGATGCATCCTGCCCCCTCCCTCTTTCACTTCTATATTAATCCCATGATTGATCTCTTACAGAACCCTGATTTCCATCCTCCTAGCCTAGCACAATGCAAAGTTCCAATTCTCTTATATGCTGATGATGCCGCAATTATCTCACAAACCCCCGTAGGACTGAAGAGAGCAATCAGGGCAACACTCAACTATTGCAGGCAAAACAAGCTGGTCCTGAACTTTGAGAAATCATAAATTTTAGTGTTTGCTAAAAGACCTAGCCAATACCCCTGGAAAATAGGACATAGTATGGAACAGGTTAGAACATTTAGGTACCTTGGGGTTTTCCATGCACAAGGATCATGGAAGGCACACCTGGATAACATAGTCCAAGCAGCCATTAGGTCCTCAAATGCAATTAAACATTTCTTTTACACAGGTGGCGGTCATTTAGTACCTGCTGCCCTAAAACTTTTTGAGGTCAAAACATTGGCACAAATTCTATATGGGGCACAAACAGGAATCCTCATAAAGAAAGACTTGATAGAAACCATACAAACCAAATTCCTCCATGCCATCTTAGCTGCACCCAATGGAACTCCAAAGAATTGAGACAGGTATGATGAAGATCATTCATTGGCTTAAAATGCAATTCTTTCCAGAGGGGGTGTCCCCACTAGTGTTGATTGACAACTTCCCCTCCCCCTGGAATCAGGCAATTGAGCACAAGCCAGGCACTTATGGGCTCTTACTGGTACTTTTAATGTCCCTGGACTTTGATCAAGCAAAGCAAGTAGTAATCAATAGAATGAAGGACATGGAGTTCCAAGAAGAACTAAATAGATTGCCTTTCCACAATAGGAACAGAATCAAACAGGGTGTGTGGGAATCGGCAAGATATTGCTGGGTCCATTTTGGAGAAGGGCTGGGTATAAATTTAATAAAATAAATAAATAAATAAATAAATAAATTTAAATGATCTCATCTTCCCAAACCAAAGAATAGTTTCTTCAGAGCCAGATTTAACATTCTTCCTTCAGTCCTTCTCCAGGTATAAGAGAACACCTAAAGCAGAACGGGTTTGTATATGTGGTAAAGGAGAAGTGGAAGATATCTCACACGTTCTACTACACTGTGAGCTATATAGAGCTTGCAGGTCTGCATATATTCCTCCCCTTATTAAAGAGCTTACCAGGGAGGGCAGACAATTTTTATCTAAACTTCCTCCTCCAGGTCACGAACCCGGCTACCACGCATGCAGTGGCAAAGTTCTGTGCTGCTGCAATGTCCATTAAAAAAAAATTGGTTATAGAAGTATAGTTGTGATCTTGTACCAATCATTTGGACATATCTCTAACAATTTCTGGACCATTGTATTTATTTACATACTTAACGCTTTTGCACCCAGGTAAACCAGCAAGTGACCTGAACAAAGTGAGAACATGTATGCTAGTTTCCATTTGTAACGCTAACATTTTTAAAATTATATCTTAAAGTTAGTACGTTTTAACATAGGGTTAAATGTAATGTGTATTGCTGGTCGTTGACCGTTAATAAAGATTTATACTATACTACACAGGAACAGGAAACGAGAGGTGAGGCTGGACAGATTATAAAAAGCCCAGCAAGTCCCTCCCTTGGCCCTTCTCTTCTTCTTCCCCCAACGTTGAAGCACGTGATTCCCCCTTTTCTGTTCAGGACTCAAGCCACGGGATCCTGTCCACCATTAAACCATCTTTCCAAGCAGCCTCCATGTTTCCAGTGACTTTCCCCCCACTTGGAACTGAACCCAGAAGGGCATTTCTTTCAACATATCTCGGCGCGTTCTAACAATAATTTTACTGTTGTTATTCAGATGCTAAGTCTACCCGTATAGTTTGCATAATAAAAAATACAAAATATTTTATTGGTTAAGTAAAAGTCCCCCTTTCCAGTTACATTGGAAGAATTAAAACATCCAAATAACCTATGAGCATTTAGGACTGGAAAGAGCACTGCATTCTGAATTGAAAGTAAAAGAAGCATTTGCAACGGGGAAAAAAATGTCAGAATGGGCCATGGGTAAAGATGCAATTATAGCCTTTCCCACCTTGAGTTTGTATACAAGAGAAAACGAAACTTTGATCTACAGAGGCTTTCCTGCCACTCCTTGTTATTCTTAAAAGGGGGGCTTTTCTTGAAAATTGAGGCTTATGGTGAATTATTAGCAATACATTTTTTAAAAGTCAAATTTAAAATGCAAGAAAGCCCATATCAGCGACTACAAAAACCATATTGCAAGTACTACAAAGTCCATGCCGTCTGGCCCTGAACAGGCCACAGAAAATAGGAACCATTTTGAGTTTTATGCTTGGACATTTTCAGGGGCCTTTGGCGAGGTGGGAGGAGGAGGAGGAGGAGCCTGGAGTTCCATGAGTGACAGGCCTGCCGCTCAATCAGAGGGATATGTGTAATCAGGCCACTCTTGGCCAGCGAATCACAGGAGAGGGTGGGGAGACTTTGGGGTGGAGAGATTTTTTCCCCTCAGGATTTTCCTCAGTCGTTTTCAGTTTCTTATCTGGTGAGGTTGAGGGCGAATGTGCGGGATTCCTGGTGCATTTTATTTCTCTTTCTGAATTCTTTAGGCTCCCCCCCCCCCTCCCCGGAATTGTATAGTTATAAGATCCTGTCCTTACATGTTTTATTTGAGAGTCTTCATCCCTGGCAGGTTTTCAGAAGGGGCTTGCAAGGCCTTCTCCTTCCTGGGCCTGAGTCGTTGGGTTTCTCCATCTGAATTTCTTGCTTTCCCTCTTTCTGCTCTAAAGCCCTTCACCCTCACAGCACCCAATGGCTTCTCATGGCGACTGCAAGGCCCGTTTCTGGCTGCATCTTCATAAGACAGTGGCAGATTCAAAAGCTTGCCCAGCAAAAAAACACTGGTCCTTTCAGGGGCTGTTTTGGAAGAAAAAAGCTTGACAATCCTCTTGAGTTGGTTAATCTTGGCTTTTGCCAGCAAAAAAAGGCTCTTGAATATCCACTTAACTAAATGCTACAACATACAGCATAACCTCAAGGTTTTCACCTTTCATCCTGGGATATTTTGTTTCTTTCAAAATGCCGGTTGGGCAACTCTTTAAATTCTTTCTCATCCTTTCCTTTTAGCAAAACCTGTGTAAAACAAAAGATTGTCAGTGTTAGAAGTGTCACACTAATCAAGTTATAAATTAAACATAGTTTAGCCAATATAATAATAATAATAATAATAATAATAATAATAATAATAATAATAATAATAATAATAATAATAAACATCCTCTTTTTGGGGAGACTTTTGGTGGCTGCCTGCTGAATCTCTTTATTATTTCTAGCCCCATTTTGGAAATATCGACCACAATAATAGTAAAAAAGGTGATGGTGGGGTTATTTTGTCCACCAGGATGATTTGCAACACAGGACTAACAAAATTCCTATAAATATTAACATGTGTTGTCCTCATCTCCAAAATGGGGAAGATACTATGAAGCTTAACCAAAAATGTTAAATTAGTCTTCTTTTACCTCTTTAAGTTTTTTCCAAAAAATGGCAGTATTAAGAGTAACATAAGCATTGTGGGTTGAAATCTGGCATGCATTCGATTGTTTTCAATTGTACAGGTGAATAACAACCTTACAGAAAACTAAAGAGAAATTATAATTCTTCATGAAAAATGAGAATCTATTGCTAATTGACTGGGAAAGAAGCAAAGTATTCCTGACATGGGAGGTTTTATTTAGGGGTTCATTGAGACATCAATTTCAAACACATTTTGAAAGATTTAAAATTCCTGAAACAGACTGGCTGGCTAGCATATGCAGCCCTGAATAGCTGCCAAAAGACATTTTGCAGACTGTGATGGGCAGCATATCAATTTAATAAATATTTTCTCAGATCCCTCCCCTTTTTAATAAAAATTATATAGTTTTGTGATTTGCCTTCCAGGAATATGTCTGGAATTATGTGCTACACTATTTGCTTGTTAGTCCAAGGAATACACCTTCTCCAACACCATGACTCAAACCAGCCATTTGTCCTCCTGTCTTTTTCAAAATCCAGTTTTCACAACCATGATTAGCTGTTGGGAACATCATAGAGCGGACATTTGTACCAAATTTCTGCTATCAGTGTTTGCACAGTTATCCCTTAAGTGCAATAAGTAACAGCGAAAAGGAATGCAAGTTTAGGATTATTTTATTTAAAAAACCTCATTACTAGGGATGGTTATGACGATTGAAATGACAGTTCCACTTCTTTTTCCTCTTTCTTAAAAAAAAAATCTTTCGTGAGGTTGGAGGAGGGGGCACCTGGACTTCCATGAGTGACAAGCCTAATAATTCTCAGTAAGAGGCAAGAGTAATCAGGCCACTCACAGCCCCCCAATCACAGGCAACCAATAGGGAAATTTCGGGGTGCAGTGACTTTTACCCTCAGGATTACTCATTTTATCTAGCTTGTGGGAAAATGGGAATTCCTAAACCATTTTTATTTATGTTTTTGAATTCTTCAGGGGCCCTATTACCTGAACCTAGGTACTTATGTTCTTTCAACTTTAAAATATTCCTTTCAAGCGTAAAAATCTCCCTCTCCCCCCTTCTCTCTAAATACAAGTTTGGAAACTCTTTAAGCTCCTCATTCTTTCCTTTAGGGAAGGAAGAAGATTTAGGGAAAGAAGGAAGATGTAATTCCTCAAGTCCTGGTGATTTGAATTCATCTAGAGCAAACAGATTTTCTCTTACCATTTTCTTGCCTATTTTAATTTGTATTCCTAGCCAGTCTTTTATTTTTAGGTTTGCTAGCTGCTCCAACTATTTAATAAACCATCAAACTGGTAAATATTTAGACATGAGCTGTGTATTGGACTCAATGGAATTTTGTCTATTGATTCATGGACAAGTTTTTTTACATTATTATTTTAGCTGGCCAATTCTTATTTTGATTAGACTAGCTAATGTTTCAAGATTGGTGGTAAATTGGTTTACAAAAGGAAATAATAGCTAGTGGGGAAATCCCACGTAGAATTTTTAAATGAATTCATCCGCCATATTTTTAACAGTAATTGCCTATTTCCAATACTTTCCAATACTTTCTGTTTAACACAAGATTATCTAACTGTTTATGTTCAGGTCTTAACGTTTTCTGCAGAATTAATTTAGAATACCCATTTTAAGCCATTTCTTAAAATGAGCCAATTTACTCCAAAGTTATATTTGCTGGAAGTAAATTGCATTAACTCAAACCTGTTCTATTAAAAAGGAATTAATTTGTCTTAACAGCATTTGTCCACTAGATGGTAGAAAAAGACCAGCAAGTATCTGAAGAGTTTATAGAAAAAATATGCCAGAAATGAGAGATTAGGGCTGTGCAAAATATTTGAAAGACATGGTTCACAAACCTGTTAGAAAGAACCGAGTACATCTCATTGAAGCATGAAATAATTTTCATATTTTGCAAGGCTTGTGCAGTTGCTTTGAAAACTGATCCCAATTGTGTCTGCTTTTTCCCCCACTGCTGGTTCCAGATGAAATATTGTGCATGCACATTTGATACCACAGTTTAGCCACCAAGGAAAGCTTTTGAAGCAGTAATGCAGGGCAATTCAGTCTTTTAAAGAGAGGTTTTTAATGCATTCATGTTTTTTTTTTTTGCAAAAGCACCTCCTTCATTGCTTTATATTCTCCTATTACAAAAGGAAAGGTTGTGCCTATAGAATCATAAGACTGGAAAGTATCTTGGAAGTCTTCTAGTCCAGTCCCCTGCCCAAGGCAGAAGTTCTTATATATCCCAGATAAATGGATGTCCAATCCAATGTTGACAAAAGTTCATTTCTCATGATAACTCTTCATATCTTCTGGCTTTTTGCAGAAGGGTTGATCCAAATTTAATCATGAACAACTATTAAAATCAATAGAATTTGGATAATTTGGGGGAGGGAGCCTTCTTAAGAACAGAGTGGACATGTTTACAGGCTTACTATTACACTCAGTACTTATGGGAAATTTTAAGGTCATTATGAAATCAAAATACATTGAAAATAATGTGTATACTCTAACTGTATAATAATGAATGGTAGCAAAGTGGATTGAATTAACGTTTGTTGGTATGGAATAAGTCTAATTCAAAATCCAGAAATATATCTAAATAATGAAAGCTATATTAATTAGAAACAATGTTGCCATCCTGAGAACAATGTTTGCTTCGACCACATTGAAAAATATATGTAAATAACAAAAGAAACTTGACTTAAATGTTATTTTGCCTGTTAACATGGGCATCCTCATAGGGGAGGAAGACAAAATGTGTATTGTTAAGAAAATAGCGTAATTTATGTTCTTGAACTTGACAAAGACACAATTACAAAAGGCCATGTCATCCTGTTACAATTTTTTATTTTGTATCATTGCAATTTTCCTGAGTCATATATTTTGGGAATTGATTTGGGAACTATAAAAATGATATTGGGGAGTGGCGGGTGTTGGTTAGAAGACTGAGGGGAAAAATTAGAGCAGTTTGGTGTAGTGATTAATGCGCTGGCCTAGAAACCAGTAGTTTAAGGGATAAATTCTGCTTTGGACAACAAAGCTGCCTAGGTAACCTTAGGCCAGTTATTCTCTCAGTTCAGCCTACCTCACAGGGTTCTTGTCAAGAAAATAGGAGGAAGGAATATTATGGATGTTAACTGCCTTGCGTAACATAAAGTAATAGAGGCATAATAAAGATCAAATAAACGCAATTTTTTTTTGTCTACTGCTAAGTTGAATTGAGTAACATTTCTCATTCTTAAGTGGAGGTCCCTACCAACTTTTCACAGTTAGGAAATAAGCCTCATTTCTTCCAACCTTGAAACACTGGAATAAGCAAAGATTATCATTTAACCTCACATACAGAAAGATTCCTAGGTCTTGTAGATTAGCACAAAGGATAATCCTCACACCCCCTTCATATCTGGTAAATTAAATAAATTATTCCCAATCCTCCCCCTTGTTTCATGTCAAGCACATTTATTGTTATATATAAAAACACTTTTTAAAAATAACAATGTAAGGCTATCACTGCAGTTGGGAACTACAGCCAAGAAATTTAAAAAAGCTTGCTCCTTGTCTACAGGGCCCATTCAAGCAAGAGCCTCTGGCCGATCGCATTATTCTTTCAGCCTGTCCATTGCTGGCTTGATGGAATGGTGCGACGAAAGCATGGCAGATGCCATGTCTGGCCAGGTATGCTCCAAATAATTGGCTGTGAATTGCTGTCTATTGTCAGATACTAAGATGTCCAGAAGTTCAAGGGTCATGAATAGTTTTAATAGCACTCTAATGATGGTGTCTGAAGTTGTTGATGGCATCAATACCACCTTCAACCATTTAGAATAGGTGTCAACGACAAGGAAGATTTGGCCCTGGAACAGCCCCACGAAGTCAATGTGGACCCGCAACCAGTGTTCTTTTTGTGTCTCCCATTCTTTTTTTTTAATATAAGTTCATTTACAATTTTTTTAAAGACAGATTTTCCCATTACGCATACACGAACAATATATTGCAACAAGCATGTCTGAATATACATCCATTAAACAAATATCTCCCAGAGAATAATTTGGAGTATTTTGGGTTTCCGTTTCTATGTTTCATCCAATTGTACCATAGATTCCACCAGTTGTAGTAATCCGTATCCTTCTGGTTCCTGAGTATTTTTGTTAGACAGTCTGCTTCCGCGCATGTAATCTTTATGATACATTTCCTAATCTTTGACCAATATTTGCCTGCTTGGGGATAAGTCCACCATTGGTGATAGTAAGTCCCTTTTTTATTTCCACATTTCCAACCCTCTGGGGACGTTCCTGGGTACATTTTGGCAATCCAAAATATTTATAAATATTTTCCTTATACGAGGATGCCAGTGTGAGCTTCATACTTTTGGTCCAAATCTCATCCCACTTATCCAGATCGGGAGAGGACCCGAGATTCTTTCACCAGGCTATCATAGAATACTTAATTACCTGCAAAATGGCGCAAACGCACCCCCGTTCCCTCAGCCTGTTTATCGGAGACAGGCCCACAGTCCATGAGCAGCTTGCAGCAGTCCCGGTGAAGAAGAAGCTGCCATGGCGAAGCTGGGGCAAGATGGCGGCTGCGTCAGAAGTACTGTCCCAAAATGGCGTTCGCGCCAATTTTACTGGCCGTTAGGGCAAAATGGCCGCCCGGCAAGTCAATGCAAAGGGGCGATTCGCGCCTTTTTTCGTGATCGAAGGGGCAATCAAAATGGCGGCCGCGCCTCCTTGACAGACCAACACACAGCGGAGCGCGCTTTCCAATGAGGCCGCAGGAAGCCGCCGAGGCGCGCACGTGTATCTTGACAAGCGCTCTTGTCAAAGACCAGCTGGACAGCTCACCAGGAAATTGCGGTGGAAACCGGCGCGTTTTGAAACTGAGTACGCACGCGTCAATCATAGCCCTCACGAGAGTACACGTCGTGGCAGATTAGGGGAGAGTTGTCGTCCCTCTCCAGCCGTTGGCCTCCCAGCAGCAGCCCCAGATGCCGTAGCGGGTGAAAGGAGCGTGAGGCACAGCAGGCACTACGAAGGCGAAAATGACGGCGGCGATCCGCAATAACATGATAAGGCTTGCAAGGCTATGTCTCCTTCAGGCAGAAGGGGGTGCGAGTGGCCAGGGTAGCTGGGCCCAACGTGGCCAGGGATCGATCCCCAAAAACAGAGGGTTGGACTGTGTTTAGCAGTCCTGCTCACGAGTAGCCTGAAATCAGGTAAAAGCCACAAATTTGAAATTCCTTCCTATCCTTCCAAACTCAGAGAAATCCAGCTGGACAACAGGGCGGGTTATATAGGAGACTTAATTATTAATCAGACTCAGTCCAATTAGAGAACGGACAGGGTTAACCCATGCATGGATGCTATCTCCACCTTCTGGAGAATTATGTGTTTGTGTGAACTAATATAAATTAAATGTAAAAACCATTACATGAAAAGATTTGGCCTCTTAATAGGCAGCAAAACACTATTGTGCTTAATTTATTGGAAAAATTGTTTTCCAAATTTATTAATTTAATAACGCAGTAATAAACTCATTCAATTTCAGTGGGAACAGTGTTGGTCTCCTTTTTTTGCAAGTGCATCAATGTCCGGCGTTACATTTATTGTGGCAATTCTCAAGATAGATCTGAGGTGTTGGTCAGTTAACTTGAATCTGTGACGGTCTTTGTTGATGTTCATGAAGCTGAACGTCTGTTCACACACGTAGGTTGAGCCAAATAACGTTAGCATCTTCTGTGCCATCCCCTGGAGGTTTGAAAATGTGGCTTCGTTAAGTAAAGCATAAAAGTCGTTCAGTTTAAGAGAGTTGAACTCCTTCAATACAGAGTCAGACTGAAGATCTATCAGTTCCATCTGCAGCTCCTGTGATGCTGTTTCAGAGTCTTGTGACAGGACAGGACACCAGCTGAAGTGGCTTTTCAATGTTTTCAAAGTCACAGAAACGATGGCAGAATTTTCTGCAGGTCATCCAGAGATTTGCTGTATTTCTGCGCATTTCGGGTTGCCTCTTTCTGCATGGCTAGTGGGGAAATGAGTGAAAGATTTTTTTGAAATTTGTGTGGAGAGAAGAGTCAGCTTGGATTTGAAGGCCCTAACATTTGTGTACATGTCGTGTACAAATTGATCTTTTCCCTGTAGCTTGGTGTTCAACTCATTCATGTGCGAAAGTATGTCCATAGCAAACGCAAAGTCACAAAGCCAGTTCTTGTCGCTTAGCTCGGGAAATTGGATCTCTCCATAAGCTCAAAAAATGCAGTGATCTCCTTCAGCTCCCACACTCTTTGCCCAAACTTAGCCAGCGCACACGAGAGTGGTAAAGTAAGTCCTGGTGATCTGCATCGGTTTCTTCCGGGAACGCAATAAACTGATGATGCTGAAGTCCCCTTGTTCGTATAAAGTTAACAAGTTTTATGACTGGATTCCTGACATGATTTAGTTGCAATATAGACTTACACAGAAATTCCTGATGAATGATGCAGTGAAGGAAAATAACATCCTGACCAGGATTTTTACTCTTTTACTTTTTCCTGCAGTCTTTTTAGCAGCCCAATGTTTTTCCCAGTTAAATTTGGCGATCCATCCATGGTGACATTGGCAAGTTTACTCCAAGGTAGCTTCATTCTCTTGATGACAGCAGACACCTGGTTAAACAAGTCCTCTCCCCTTGTTTTTCCTTTCACGGACTCCATAGTCAAAGTTTCCTCTGTGATCTCAAAACTGTCGCTAAACCCTCAGACAAAAATTAGGAGTTGAGCAGTGTCTTTTATGTCATTACTTTCATCCAGTACTAGTGAATAAAACTTAAATGACTCCGCCTTTTTGTTTAATTGGCTGGTTATATCTTTGTCAATCAATTCCACACAGCGAGTCACAGTTCTGTGTGATAAACTGATTTTTTCAAATTTGCCTTTGCTCTCCAGACACAAGGGACCTGCTGTCTCAACCATGCATTCTTTAAAAAATTTGCCTTCGGAGAAAGGCTTACTGGCCTTTGCTAATTTGAATGCCATCAAAAAACTTGCCTTAGTACTTGACTCTTGAATCGCAGTTTTTGCTGAGTCTGTAAATTAGCTTTCAATGTCTGAGCATGTCTTGTGGAGACTGTTTAGCGTAGTTAGCATGTTTTGTGGCAAAATGACGGCTGATGTAGTCTTTAAAAACTGCTATAGTTTCTTGGCATATCAGACATACAGCTGTTGATCGGACTTCAGTGAAAAAATATTTGTTGTCCACTCCTTATTGGACACTCTGCACTCACTGTCTTCTTTTCTTCAGTCTGCTCATTTTTACTGAAGGGCTGAAAGTGCGAAGCGACAAAATTAAGTAGAGAGTAACTAGTGCATCACACTCAAGAGTCAGTGTCTTCGATGTGTGCCATCTGCTGGGGAAAGATGGGAATTACAGCTAGGTAAAATGATTGTGGTGTCTTTATAATAAAATTTAATATTATAACGTGGAGGAGTTTGGCGGGCCAGATTAAAAAGCCTAACGGGCCAGATGTGACCCATGGCTGTAGTTTGCCCATGTCTGCCCTAGAGGGTCTAGAAGGTCCTGGTAAGTCTGGTGTTTTATTATTAGACAATGCCTCTAGTGGACCCCAACCCAAGTTGAAACCATTGAATAATACTTAAACCTGGCTCTTTCCCATGTTTCCAATAGAGTTTTCCTGAGATAGTGGTTCTTAAAGTGCCTACAGTTTCCCCCCCTCTCTCTCCACATAAAATGTTGCCACCCTTGTCCAAGATCGTGGCCTTCTAATGTGAGTACCCGCTTCATTCTCAACAGTATCCAATCTTTAACCCAAATCAAGTTTGCTGTGTGGTGACATAACTCCCATTTTGGCAACCCAAATCATCCTCTGGCTGGCGATTCTTGAAGCATTTTCAATTTAATTCTAACTTTCTTCTTCTACCAAATAAATTTTCTCACATATTTGTCTAATAATTTGAAGAAGATATTATCTAATCTCACTGGGTTAGTCTGAAATAGATAAATCCATTTTGGCAGAATATAGGTTTTAATTATCGCTATCCTACCAAGTAGGGAGAGTTGTATGTTTTCCCACTTTTCTAAGTCTAATTTCATTTGAGTCAGTAGTTTTAGGTGATTGAATTGCCTTAATTGAAGTACATTTAGAAGTAAGCCAGATACCTAAATATTTTATCTTTTTTATAATTTGGAGGCCCATTTTTTTTCTAATTCATTTCGTTGATTCAATACCATATTTTTTACTATTATCTTTGTCTTATCCTTATTAATTTGGAAACCTGCAACTCTACCGTATTTCTCTATTTCTGAATTAATTCATTTCCTGATTCTAAGGGATCTTCTATGATGAAGGCTAAATGATCGTCGAAGGCCTGGATTTTATACTCTTCCACTCTAATTTTTAGTCCCTTTATCTCCTTATTACTCCTAATTTTCCGGAGAATAGGCTCCAATGTAAAATATAAATAGGATTGGAGATAGTGGACAGCCTTGTCTTGTTCCCTTTTAATCTCAATCTGTTCCGTTTCTTCTCCATTAATTAGAATTCTGGCTATTTGTGTATTATAAATAGATCTTATCGCCCACATAAAATTATCCCCAAATTCCATCTTTTTCAACAGGGCAAGCATAAATTTCTTCATAGCGCTGCTTGGAGAGTCCAAGGATGGGTAAAATCAGTGTCAGTTTCTTTTGACCACGCCTCCTTTGCCTACCTGTGGTCAGTTTTAAAAAACTCAGTCCGCCCATTAGGACTAATATTGGAGAGCTCTCAGGAATTTGGCAAATAGGCTGAATTTATCACAAGGACTCTCCAAAGAATCTACAATAATCTGATATTTAAAGTAGTCAATTTCTATGTTTATTGGATCTTCAAGGATTTAAGAAATGTAACTGAGCTGAGAGGAACTTTCCGCCAGTAGACAGGCAGAAGCCGAAATGTTAAAACCACCTGTCCAGCGGAGGCTGGCGGGTGCGGAGCAGTGGGAGGCTTCCTACCGGCTCCGGCTGCCTTTAAAAGACATTCGCCGCTCAGAAGACTCGGAGGAGCGGCAGGCGGTGTTTTTTCGCTCTGTTGGAGCGCGGCAGGCCTCCTGCTGGGCCGGAAGATCGGAGCCCTCCAGGAGGTTGGCCAGGCAACTGGGACGCCAGGAAAACTACTGACAGTAGCACCCGCCATTTTGAAGGGTGCAGGGTGGCTGTGTGAGCGCGTGGCGCCCTTTTGAAAAGTTTAAAGAGCAAACTCAAAAGAAAAGGCAAGCCTCGAGCCTCTGGAAGCTGTTAACGGCACAGAGGAGCTTGGACAGTTGACAGTGTGAAGCAAGCTCGTTAGTGGAAAGCACAAGGATTGCCGCACTCCACTCTCAGGGCAGATATCCGCAGACAAGTAGAGAGCCTCTCTGAAACTCCAGCAGGGGCTTCTCAAAGAAATCTTCTAATTAAAGGAGTGGAAATAGTGGTGATCTGGCCCTCAAACCAGCACCCATAAATTTGATTATCTGCAGGGAGTTTTTTTGGGCCATACAGGCCAGCGCTGTGTCCCTTCTGCAGCGAATTTACAGAGTCATCTGACAACCTTCAGACCTTAAAAATGCAAGGGGAAGAGTTGAGGTTCCCAGCAGAGATAGGAGAGCCTTCAGCAAAGCGCAGCAAACCAGAGTCTCCCCCTAGAGGAGGCAAGGGAAAAAGTGGCACCAAAGGGAAGTTTCCCCTTAAAGTCTCCAAGATGCAGGAAAACCAAGCCTCAGGGAGACAGGAGATTCCAAGGGAGCAAGATAGAGACAAACAGGGTCTAACCACCTCCCAAGGGAATTCCACCAGATATTGTCCTTCACCTTCCAGGGTTGAGGAAAGAGGGCAAACCTCACCTCAGAGGGAAAGGTGTAATTATTCTAGTGATGAGGATTCAGCATAGGGATCTCCAGATGCATCAATGGGATACCCATCCTCTCCTAGCTCTTCCATTAGAGAGGAAATTGGAAACACCGCTGTAATGGAGCCTGAGACATTGGCATCTTCTCATAAGGAAGTTCCATCTGCTAACAGAACTTGGGTTCTGTCTGCAGAGATGAGAGAGGTCATTTCAATCGCCATTGCCCAGGAAGGCAGGTGTCAAAAGACCTCTAAGGGAGACAAGAGTCTTGTGACTCAGTCTCTTCCGTTGCACACTAGGGGAAGTTGTAGAGGCTCCACTACCTCCTCGGTCACCACTGAGGTGTCAACCTGGGAGGGGGATCAGAAGGAAGGTTACCAACTGTCGGAGGATGAGGATTTGCCTCCGGAAAAACCAACCTTCAAGGGTCTCTTTAAACCAACCCTATTCAAATCCATCCTGCACAAAGCCAGGTCAGCCACTGACCTGGGGCCAACCAAGACAATAGATGCAGCTGGGCCATCTTCATCTGAAGACCACAAGGCAGGGCTTTTTCAGGAGATAGCTCTGGAACCGGAACTGATTCCAGTACCAGACCTATTCATGTACATGGTGCAAAGGCAATGGGTACAGCCTGGAACTCTAGCTAATCCCAGTGGGGGGGACAAGACGCTAAATGCGTTAGAGTCCAGGCTGGAGGATATCCTGAAACTTCCTGAGGTGGATGCACCAGTGGTATCCCTCACCTCGAATTCTTCTCTTCCGGCTGAATTATTAGAAGGCCTGAAGGCGGAGGATAAGATGGCTGAGAAGGCAGGTCACAAAACGCACCTGGCGGCTGCCTGGGCAATCAAGACTGCGACATCATCCTTCTTTACTAGGGCCGCGTTACTATGGTTAAGGAGATTAAGGGCTAGTCCTCCGGAGGACGATTCTAGGCTGTCATGATCTGACTAAGATCATCACAGCAGTAGAGTACGCGGCATACGCGTCTTTAAACGCAGCCAAATTTGCATCACGAGCATTAGCCTCTAATGTAACTTCACGCCGCCTACTTTGGCTACAACATTGGCAGGCCGACGTAAAAGCAAAATGGAAACTGGCTTCGGCCCCATTCAAAGGTGGCAATCTCTTTTTAAGGAATCTTTAGACAAGTTCCTCAATGAAACCAAAGATAAGAGGAAGGTTCTTCCATCTAAGGAGAGCGTAACTATTCTCACTTTGGCATCATCATTAATAAGGTCTTGTCCCCATTGTCTCATATAATTGCAGACTTGGACTAAGAAAAATCCCAGGCCTTTGGCGTCTCCCCCGTATCTCACCCCAAGGGCGGGTCCTTTGCCATCCGGCATCTGTGGGCTGCCACATCCCCCCCTCCCCCCGTGGAATGGCTCCTACCGATGCTGCTGCCACGGTTGGCTGAGATTGCTGGGCTGGCTGGGCCCCTTCATCTTGGTCTGCTCTGGCCTCTGCCCCCAAAGAATTTCAAAACATACTTATTTTTGAGATCTGAGTCTCTTAGCAATAGTTTCTTCTTCCTCCTTGCAATGGGCGGAGCCGCAGCCCCTCCTGCTCCCTCTTTTTCTTCTAGGAGTGGGGAGTGCTTTCTAAGAAAGCCTCCGCCTCTCCTATTGTTTTAATTCTAACTCTACCCCCTTCCCAGTATACCAGCAATCCCTCAGGCATCAGCCATTTAAACCAGATTCCTTTTTTATATAATTTTTTGGATAAGAAGGAGTACTTCCTCCTAATCTCTCAATTTTTTGGGGGAATCTGCTTTAATATGGCAATCTCTTTGTCTTGATATTTTAATGGCCCACCCCGTTGGGACCTTAGTATCTCATCCTTTGTAGACCTTCTTAAAAATTTAACATGAACTTCTCTTGGTACATCATTTATCCTAGAATATGCAGAATTAATTCTATAAATCAAGTCTATATCCCCACAGAAATATTCTTTACTTTTTTTTGTAAAATCTGCTAAAATTGTACACATTAAGTCCCTAAGGTCCTCCCCTCCAGGAACGTTCTGAAATCTGAGGAAAAAAGACATTCTTTCAAACTCAATCTTTGACATAGTAATTTCTACCGTTTCTTTTCGCATTTCTCCTAACTCCTCTTTCGTTTCTGCTCCTTTCTCTAACACTTCAATTTTTTGTTTATTTTCTATTGTATTTCCTTTTGTCTCTCGCAATTCTAATTTTAAGTCTGTCAAGTCCTTTCTGATTTCTTGTATTTCTCTCATTATATCCTGCAGCATCTCCTTAGTTGGTTCTTGGGAGGACTCTCCAGCTAATTCTTTTTGGAGCATCTCAGTAATTTTCCTTTGTAAAATCGGGCTGGATCTGGCAGATGATGGGGCAGAAAGGGACTTTCCAGCTGGAGGCTTTGTGTGTGCCATTGCTCTAATTGTAGTTGTTCAATAAAAATGGCGTCAGAGAAGTGAGCAGTCAGAGAAGTCCAAGATGCTGGAGAAAAGTTCGATTCAAAATTCAAATCCAAAATTGTAATAAGGACCAGAGAAGAAAGTTAATCATCTAATTAAAAAAGGAAGAATCCACTTTGGGAGAGTCACCAAAGGCTCCTTGGGGAGAGTATAAGATAAATTGCCAGTTAAGCTGTTAAGAGTCAGGGGAAGTTTCCAATTAGGAACAAAGGGAAGCCATTTTCCGATTCATTGTTGAGAAGAAAGTACGAATGAAAGTTCCATTTGCTGCAAAAGGCTTGTTACAATGTTGCCACTATAACTCCATAGGTAACAAAGTTTCCACTTTAAAGTAGTATTCATTCGGATGCCAATAATGCTTTTTCCTTCTCGGTCTGCCGTCGAGTGCTGTGAGGATCGTAGGGGCATGAAGGCTACTTTAATATGATGCCCAGCCCGTTGGACAGCTGCAGACCACCCCGACTGTCTTTTGAGACCAGGAGGGTCTCCCGGGGTGGACAGGCGGCTCCAGAGGGGTTGATGCTGGTCGGAGGGCTCTAAAACGCCGGGCTGGAGGATGAGGAGGCCGGAGGCTGAGGGGCGCGGCGGGCCGCAGCCGGGTTGGCCATGCGGGGGGGACGACAATATTAGCGGTCATGGAGGCCGTCGGAGGTACCGGGCCGACCCTGGCTGATAGGTGGGGCTTCGGAAGGCCAAAAATCGCCATTCCGTGGCTGGGCTGGGAGTTCAGGCCGAGAATTGCCGCTCTGAGGCCGAGCCGGACTGGAAAGCCGAGAGATTGGGCCAGGCGGCCGAAGAACATCAAGACCAGGTGACCGGGAGGCTAAACATCAACTGGGCCGAAGCCTGGCCGTACCAGAGGACTGGGTGGACTTGGTGAGACGACTAGGCCGTGATTGGAGTGGAGCTGAAGGCCGGGCCTGTTTCCCCTGACTTACCCCATATAGATGAACTATCACCCATGATTTTACGAACGTTTTTAGAGCCGGACTGTGTATATTCTCCTGGTATTTGTGAATTTTAATGAATTTTATTGTATTTAACATCTAGCTTTTAACATCTGATTACTATTTATCTATAACATCTGTTTTTAGTTTTTAACATTGTAGCCAATTGTAGCCCCTAATTTAACTGCACGACCCATTTTATATGCTTATTGCCTACTCAAGAGCAGACCTTTTATTACTGCGGGAGTCCCCCCTCTCGCAGGTTTGGCCTTCCGCTTTAACGAGGGCCCACCTTAATGACATATTAGTTAATCCGGAGAGGTGGGCGAAGCGTGGTCTCGGGGTTTTTACTAAAATTTGTAATTTGTGTTTTAGGGGGTTCCAGGGAGGAGGGAGGGATTAGACAGGTGGAGGGTGGGAACAGTGCCAAGCCGGCGAATAGAGGCGGTTGGGTCCGAGGACGGGGTAACGTGGGTCATCCCTAAAGAGGGCATTCCCATCCAAACGGTCGTAGGGAGGGGCAGGGGCGATTGGAGACAGGAGAGTTACCACAGGGTGGAGACGCGTGGCCGTTGGCTACAAGTGGTCGCGCACACCAACCCCCTGAGCTTTCCTCGCGATCTAGGTGATCTGGGTTCACAGAGCCAGGGCCGGCTGATGTTATGCAATGCCAGGTCCGTGGCCAACAAAGCCCCCCTCATTAAAGACCTTGTGTCGGAGGGGGAGCCGGACCTGGTAGGGATCACTGAGACCTGGCTGGGCCACGAGGGTGGTCTTCCTCTCGTGGAAATGTGCCCGCCAGGCTACCGTGCATTTTATCAGCCCCGGGCCCTAGGCAGGGGTGGGGTGGGGTAGCGGTTCTAATTAGGGAAGGTCTTGAGCTGAGAGAGACCACTGTACCACAGACCACTGGCTGTGAGTCCCTCTGCGTGAAATGGGGCCCAGGGAGGAAGTTGGGCGTGCTGATCGTGTACCTGGATCCCCGCTACGTGTCAGCAGCCCTGCCCGAGCTCCTCAAGATGATCGCTACGGTTGGCGAATCATCCGAGGCAGCTCGGGAGTTCATGGCCTCCATGACGGCCATGGACCTGACCCAGGTAATTCAGGGTCACACACGAGAGTTGGGGGCACACGCTGGATTTGATTTTTGTCTCTGGCCAGTGGACAAGTGATCTGGGAGTAGGGGACTTAGCCATCATATCCCTGTCATGGTCAGATCACTCACTTCTCCGGCTCGACTTTCCAATCGCTACACCCCACCGCGGGGAGGCGGAACTAGATGGTTTCGCCCCAGGCGCCTGATGGACCCTGAAAGGTTCCAGACCCGACTGAGGACCTGGTGTGGCGGCATGGAGTGCCGTGACCGCCAGGGCCTTGAATCGGGTCGTGCCCTCTCTTGCGGCGTCGAGCCTCCCGGGCTCCTTGGTTCACTGAGGAGCCTGGGGGGGGGGATGAAACGCCACAAGAGACGCCTAGAGAGAAGATGGAGATCCACACGCTCTGAATCCGACTGAACACAGGTGAGAGCCCATTTGAGGACTTACCTTGTGGCGATAAGAGTGGCCAAACGGTCTTATTGTGCCACCCTTATCGCGTCCGCAGATAACCGCTCTGCCACCCTGTTTGGGGTGACCCGCTCCCTCCTTTAACAGAAGCTGCAGAGCAGAGCAGAGGAATTTGGAGAGTATCTGCAGCATACAATCGCTCAGATTCGAAGCGAGTTGGCCTCCACTGAAAGTGGTCTGGAGGGAACGTCCGAGGCATGTCTTGAGATACCATTCTGGGAGGAGTTTGACTCTGTTACTTCCGAAGATATGGACAGGTTACGTGGGCGACGGAGAGCCACCACATGTTTATTGGACCCGTGTCCCTCCTGGCTTGTACTGGCATCCTGGGAGGTTACATGAGGCTGGCTCCAGGAAATCGTGAACGCTTCCTTGAGCGAGGGGATCATGCCCACCGTCTTGAAAGAGGCATTGGTGAGACCTCTCCTCAAGAAGCCTTCCCTGGACCCAGCATTACTGGTGAACTACCATCTGGTCTCCAACCTTCACTTTCTGGCGAAGGTTGTAGAGAGTGTGGTGGCACAACAGTTTCCCCGCCACCTGGAGGAGATTGATTATCTGGACCCGCACCAGTCCGGCTTTCGGCCCGGACACAGCACTGAGACGGCATTGGTCGCGTTGGTGGATGATCTCTGGAGGGCCAGAGATGGGGGTTATTCCTCCATCCTGGTCCTATTAGACCTCTCGGCAGCTTTTGATACCATCGACCATGGTATCCTATTGCATTGACTGGAGGGGTTGCGGGTGGGAGGCACCGTTTTACGGTGGTTCTCCTACCTCTCCGGTCGATCGCAATTTGTGTTGGCAGGATGTCAGGGGTTGACCTCGAGGCCTCTCACTTGTGGGGTGCCTCGGGTCGGTCCTCTCGCCACTCCTGTTCAACACATATGAAGCCGCTGTGTGAGATCATCCGTGGTTTCTGGGTAGAGTACCATCTCTAGGCTGACGATATTCAGCTGTATATATCTACCCCAAACCACCCCAACGATGACATCAAAGTGATGTCCTGGTATCTGGAAGCCGTACAGGTCTGGATGGGAAGTAACAGACTCAGACTCAACCCGTCCAAGACCGAGTGGCTGTGGCTTCCGGCAACCCGGTACAACCAGTTTTCTCCATCACTGGCCATAGGGGGGAACATCTAGCCCCTGTGGATGGGGCACGCAACTTGGGCGTCCTCCTGGATACCCGGCTGTCCATGGAAGATCAAGTGACAGCCGTGGCCAAGGGGGCGTTTTACCAGGTTGGACCGGGATGCCTTCCGAACGGTCACTCATGCCCTCGTGACACCCCGTCTAGACTACTGCAACGCTCTACATGGGGCTTCCCTTGAGGTGCATCCGAAGACTACAGCTACTTCAAAATGCGGCCGCGCGGGTAATTCTGGCAGTCCCCAGGTACTCCCACATAACACCGCTCCTGCGTGGGCTGCATTGGCTGCCTGTGGTCTTTCCGTTGCGCTTCAAGGTGTTGATTACCATCTTTAAAGCGCTCCATGGCACGGGACCTAGCTATCTGTGAGATCGCATCCTGCCCCATACATCCCTTCGACCGATTCGCTCGCACAGAGAGGGACTTCTCCAGGTGCCATCCACTAGGCCAGTGGTCGTCAAACCGCGGCTCGCGAGCCGCATGCGGCTCTTTGGCCCCTGAATGTGGCTCTTCAGTCTCTCTCTGATTCCCTCCCTCCCTTCCTCTCTCTCTCTCTCTGTGCCTCTCTCTGTCTGCCGGTCACTGTGTCCACAGAATACCGCGTGAAGCAGCGGCGACTGCGCTGCCAGCGACGCCATCCGCGAGGCCCCCCTCGCGTTCCCCGTCTTCCCCGATGGCGTCTGGAGTGATCAGGGGCCGTGCAGAAACTCGGCGCTTTTCCACGGTGTGGAAAAGATTGGCGCGTGCAGGTCCTGCGGAATTACAGCGCAGATTCCCACCACTACGAACTCTCCGAGGCTGTAATCGGGCGGGGCATGCGCGCGGAAAAGATCAGCGCGCGCATGCCCGGCCCGATTACAGCCTCGGAGAGTTCGTAGCGGTGGGAATCTGCGCTGTAATTCCGCGCCTATCTTTTCCACACCGTGGGAAAGCGCCGAGTTTCTGCACGGCCCCTGATCACTCTAGACGCAATCGGGGAAGACGGGGAACGCGAGGGGGACCTCGCGGATGGCGTCGCCGGCAGCGCAGAGTCGCTGCTGCTTCACGCGGTATTCTGTGGACACAGTGACCGACAGACAGAGAGAGGCACAGAGAGAGAGAGAGGGGGGAAGGGAATCAGAATCTGACAGACACAGAGAGAATGACAGAGAGAGACAGGAAGGGAGGGGAGAGACACAGAGATAAGAGGGAGGGAGGAAAGAAAGGCAGACACAGTGAGAGAATGACAGAAAGAGACGGAGGGAGGGAGGGAAGGAGGGAGAGAAAGAGCCACAGAGAGAGTCAGACAGACACAGAGAATGATAGAAAGAGACAGTGAAGGGAGGGAGAGAGAGATAAAGAGCCACAGAGAGAAACAGACCGACAGACTCAGAGAATGATAGAAAGTGACAGGGAGGGAGGGAGGGAGGGAGAGAGACATAGAGCCACAGAGAGAGACAGACAGACTCAGAGAGAGACAGAGAGACAGAAAGAGAAAGAATGGAAGAAAGAAAAGAAAGAAAAAGAAAGTGGGACAGAGATGAAAGAGAACTTATGACCACAATTGAGGCCAAAATTTTGGTTGCTAAGCAAGACCGTTGTTAAGTGAATTTCACCACATTTTCGAAGTTGGCCACGCCCACCCAGTCACATGACTGCTGAGCCACTCCCACAAAACAGGCCACACCTTCTGGCTCTCAAAAAAAATTCAATCGTGGTATTGTTGATATTTGGCTCTTTTGACTAATGAGTTTGCCGACCACTGCACTAGGCAATGCCAGCGGGCGACGCCCAGGTGAAGGGCCTTCTCTGTTGCAGGCCCTATCCTATGGAACGACCTACCCCCCGACCTCAGAACAACTCCGGACCTCCGCTCCTTCCGCCGAAAGCTTAAGACTCTTCCAACAGGCCGGCCTGGCCTAATCTATTTCTCACACCTCCTACATTTAAATTTTTAATTGGGTTTTTAGGGGTTTAGGTTTTTTAGGTTTTAGCAGGGTCATTGTAATTTAATTTAATTTTAGATATTTATATTGTATGTTTTATGTTTTATATTCCCGGTTCACCGCCCCGAGTCCCTTCGGGGAGAGGGAGCGGTATACAAATAAACATTCTATTCTATTCTTTCCGGAGAACATTTCAAAGCGCCGCTTTTTACAAGGGGGGTTTCTACAAACAAAACTCCCCCTCTATTCTTCTTTGCGAACAGATTGAATGAATTAAGAAAAACTCAGTCACATTTTTAATGCAGGAGACCCGGTGTAATCCTCCGTCCCCAGCATTTTCGTCCGAACAGGAATTTTCCAGTTATTCCGGCATCCGTTGGCGAGAGGATTCTGTCCCCCCCGCTGACCGCTCTCCAGCTCCTAGGTTGAAGCGGGAATGGCTCCCCACCAGGGGTGGGTTTCAAAATTTTTGGAACATATTCTGTGGGTGTGGCCTGCTTTGTGGGAGTGGCTTGCCGGCCATGTGACCGGGTGGGAGTGGCTTGCCGGCCATGTGACCGGGTGGGGAGTGGCTTGCCGGCCATGTGACCGGGTGGGGAGTGGCTTGCCAGCCATGTGACCGGGTGGGAATGTTAGCAGCTGCTGGAATTATGTTTGTACAACAGTGGAAAAACAGATATGAAAATGAATAAATACTACAATGTGCAGGAATAAATAAAGTGACAATTAAAATCAAGAAGGCTTTGAATATTTTCTCACGTGGGATTTGTTTTAGCAATTGCTAAGTAACAGAAACAGAAAATAGAAATCCAAAAGTATGAAAAAGAACACCAATTATGTAAGGAAAGGTCACTAAAATGCACCATAGAAAAGCAGCCACTTTATAAACCTGGTCTGAACACTTAAAAGCAACATATTGCATCTCAAAGAAAACATTTGCAAAAAGGAATAACATTTCATGTAGTAAATATATTTTATAAACAATTAAAAAATAGAAATTCCCTAAAATAATGTAAAAAAAAGATATTCTATAAGGTTGATACAGGTTGTTGCCAACATCCTAGGTATCAATTACATCCTCAATTACCATTCTTAAACTTGTAAGTGAAGTTGAGCTCCACTGCTTATGACATGTGTGGCACATCCCTATAGTTTACTTGGCAGCATTACAGAAGTGGTTGTCACTGTTATATTTTATTTTTTTAATTGCTTAGCCACTTATAGGCCTGTTCTTTTGTAGTGACTTCCCAATCAAGTACTAATCAAAATGCAACTTACATTTTTTTCACATCAGCCAAGGGCCACTGATTTCCAGATAAAAAGTGATTTCTTATGCATAAAGGTCTATTTTTAAGAAAATATATGTAGAAAAATACTCTGAAAATTTACCCTGAAAAAGGTCAACATAGTTTCCACTGAATAAATATTTTATGATTTTATAATTAATTGTGTTATCCCAAGCAACAACATTTTATTGGGCAAAGAAATATAAAATAACATCAGAAAGGTGTTAGATTATGTATATAAAGTCATAATAAAGCCACCCAGAGTCACTGCATCAGTGAGATGGACAGCATAATTATTTAAAAAATAATAATATAGTATAGTATAGTGCACAATACAGTATAATAAAATTAAACAAGGGAAATAGTGTATCAAAGTAAAGAAATACTTCAATTCTATTTTTGATATTAAAAGCAGTTTCCCAGATATATATATATAAAGTATATAAAGTGCTGGAAATTCACATCGTTTATAAGCCTGAAAAGTGGATACAGATGCAAATAGAATACAGGTGTTCTACAAATAGAATGCCAGATGTTTTGTTATTCCTATTTGGGGAGGGGGGAAGCAGCATAAAAACCAATCGATTTGCCAAAGAGGAAAGGCTGGAAGCTCAGTCATTTTCATGCGAATAACTTATATGGGTAAAGCTGACATACTTTTCTCATTTAATTTAATCAGTAAAAGTTCAGAGTCCCAGTCCCAAGATAGGTGGCCATATAAATCATTTAAATAAACAAGCAACTTCCATTGATTTACTTACAAATAAGAATGTAAGTCCTAAATACAGCAGCTGCGTATTCAGGAGAGGCGGTGGGGACGGTTTACAGAGCAACGTGGAGCGGTAGGGAAACGCGTGTGTCCTGGCGCTGCTCTGCGCCGGAAGTCCCCGCCAACCAGGGACGCTAGCCGGGGGTGGGAAGCAGTTGCGGAGAGGCGCGGGCGAGCAGGCGAAGATCGCACGCGACCTGCGCCCCTCCGCAACCGCTTCTCACAGCCAGCCAGTGAGTTAGCGCCGGGCAGCAGTGGGAAGCGGAGTGGGGGAGCATGCAAACTTCACACGTGCCCCTCCGAGTTCCAAGCCACCGGCGGCCAGCGATTTTAGCGCTGGCTAGGCGGTGGTGGGGAGGGGCGTGGACGTGCGCGGGGGACCTACTTACTTCCGGGTCCACCGGTCCAACCGGATTCCTCGGGATCGGTAAATTTGACGAAAGGGCTCGTGGGAGTCCGTGAGAACCCTTAGGAACCCACCCCTGCTCCCCACCGACTGCTGTCAGTGGGGACCCCCCCCCTGCAGCCGTCCCTAAGGTAGAGGGTCTCTCCAGGACCCTCAGTGCCCCTGAAGGCGGCCACCAGAGAAAGCAAGCGGCGGACGTGTCGGAAAATACCTCCGGAAACCGGAAGCAAAGACGTTTTCAAGGCTGTGTTTACTGTGCTTTTGCTAACCACAAAATGTGTTCAATAAACAGGACGAGCTGTTTACAGGCATCTACATACAAATTAGGTAGGAAGCCATCAGCTCAAACTAAGGCACCATAAAAAACCCAAATAAGAGATAGGGGCCTCTCAAGAAATTGTCAAGTTGACCCTTTACAGATGAAAGAAATTACATAAGTGAATGACCGGGAGGGGAGAATTTCTTACGAGTAGAGTGTATAATATATACTGTTTGAATGCTATCTTGTTCTCCTTGGACTCGATCTACTTGGAAGAGATTTGGAGGCCGCCTTTGCAAATGCTTTTTATTTTTCTGTAAAACTAAATTTCTGTAAATTGTCTCATGTTGAGAATTTAATAATTGGGTTTTTATCTCACAACACGATAACACTATTTTTGCTGCTTATTGTTGTAGGGTGAAGGGAAAAAGCCAAATAGTTGGTGCAATTAATACATTAACATTGTAGACAGTATTAGAAGAGATTTACACTAATCAAGTTACTAATTAAACATACTTTAGTCAACATAGAAAGACTAAAGACATTTGGTGGTTGTTGCTGACTGTCTTACTCCTAAGCCCAATGTGGAGACCCTGGCCACATAAGAAATTAAAGGAACTTCCGCTTCCGCTTCCGCCCTCCAATGGCGATGGATGGGTCCCTGACTCGTCCGCCGCTTTGTCCTTTTTTCTGCCCCCCGACGGGGGCGAGACGCCCCATCCTGGGGGTCTTCCGTAGGGTTGGCTTGCTGGGGTCGTTCTCTTCCCACGGCGGTGGGAAAGCGACCCTTGTCTTCAGCCTAGGTGAGGAAAGGCTGGCTGCGGGGGGGAGACGCCTGTCTCCGCCTTCGCCAATGGAGATCGGAAAAGCTTTTTAATTGTGAAGAGAGCCGGACGTTCGGGTCGAAAGGCTCTCCCGAGGCTCGGCTGCAAGGCGAAGAGTGAGTGTATTTTTATTTGGTATTTTATCTCCGATGGCAGCGTTGGACTAAAAAGCTTGGAGGGGGGTGTTTTTTTGTTAAACCCCCCCTCGGATTTAAAGCGGCGCTTTGAAATGGCTCCTCGTTCCGAGGAACAGTGTTTTTTTTCTATGCGGTTTGCCTGGAACTTAGTGAAAGCGAGTGAAAGTGATTTGCGGCTTGCAACAATGTTTCTAAGTTCGATTGGCTTGCTACAATTTTTTTTTCTTTGTTACTCTCTCTGGCTGGCTCCCAGCTTGGGTGGTGGAAGATGGCTTCTCTCTGCTCCTGAATGACTATTGTATTTATGGAAAATTACCAGCATCTCCTTGTGATTTGGACTTCCTCTTGCTATCAATGAAGAATTTTTTTGGATTAATTGATTCCTTGTCTGGAGTGCCTTTTTTACTATAACTATTGATTTGGAAAAGTGTTTCTCTTCTGGTTTCTGAACTTTTTACAACCCTGATTTGAAACTTTTTACCTCCTGATTTGCCTCAGCGGCCCCACCCAAAAAACGCCATCTTAGTGGCACTGACTTTAACAGCCAACCATGGCACAAAAATCAGAATTGGCAGGTTTGGAACAAAGATTGTCTTCTCTGGAATCTGTTATACAAACTTTGGTGCAGGAAATTAAGGCCCAGAGAGAAGAAAACAACAACTTTAAGAAGGAACTCTTGGAAACTCGGAAGCAAGTGCAGGAGAATACACAGAAGACTGAAGATCTGGAAGGGGGGCTAATTGAGGCAAAGGGAGAGCTTAAAAATGTTAACAGTGAGGTGGGGGAACTAACTGGGCATATGTCTAGGATGGACTTTGAAAGGATGTCATATTTTTTAAGATTTCAGAATATTTCTGAAGAATCTGGTGAATGCCTGCCTGAACTCATGAGCACAATTTTAGCAGACTATTTACATAAACCTAAAGATGAGATCAGGGGGGACATTGACCTAGTCTACAGAATAAACTCAGCATATGCCAGGATAAATGAAGTACCCAGAAAGATACACATTAAATTTGTTAGAAGGTCAACCAGGGAGGGAATTTTGAGGGCGCAGAGAGGGGGTCCTTTAATTTACCAACAAAAGGTGGTCGTTATCTTGAAGCAGGTCCCAAAAAAAATTAGAGAAATGAGAAGGAAATTTTCCTCCTTATCCAAAAAATTGTTTGACCACGGGATTTGGTTCAAGTGGGCGATGCCCGAAGGGATGCTGGTGTTCTGGGAAGGAGAAAGAGTGAAGATTAAAACAGTTGCTGAGGCGGAAGCCTTTCTTAGAAAACATTCCTCTGTCCTGGGGGAAGATCCAGGGGAGGCGGAGGGGGCCATGGCCCCGCCCACTGGGGGCCAGGCGGGAGAAAAAGAAGATACAATTGCCAAAAGACTGCCAAAATGATTTTGCTTGTTTTTCTTTTTTTTTACTAACTTTTTTTTTATTCCTTTTGTACCAGGATGTTTGTACATGTCTGCCATCTGAGAATTGGAAATGTATTATGTATTCACTTGTCTTTATCTTGTAGTATTTTTTTGGATAAATTTCTTTACTATTGTTTTATTATGTAGCCCGGGATGGGCCAAGGACTCTGACGCAAAGGTTCTCAAAATGTTTCTGTAACCCTTACCTTACCCTCTAGAAAATAGTTAAAACTCAATAAAACTTTTTCAAAACAAAAGAAATTAAAGGAAGTGGTGGAGTGATTATGTCCTGCAGTACAATGTGCATCACTAGGAGAACTCCTGTAGGGGTTAAAGCAACCAACTACCCCCAACTCCAAATGGGGGGAGGGTATAGTAGGAAACAATGAAAAAACCACATTACGAAATGAGCCTCATTTTGTAGAGAGGGTTGAGGTGGATTGAATTTTACCCAAGGATTCTGCAAAAGATTATATGTGGGACAAGTAGATTCCAATTAATGATTGTAAAGTATTTGTAAAGAACTTTGAACAGAATAGGTCTGAAAGTCCCATCTAGATACTTAGCAATGGCTATGTCATGTTTCTGAAAGATGCCCTAATTGATTCATGAGTCTTGAGCCAAGTTTCAAAAGAAAACTGCCGTATTTTATGGCGTGTACAAGGCAACTGAAGGAAGGTGAAGGAATTATGGATATAATGTGCTATTAACCTAAATTTATATACATAATCAAAATCCTCGCCTATATACAATATACTTACAGTATATATACATATGTACACATACAGTATAATAATTTATATACAGAGGTTACCCATAAATATTGAAAAATAGGTTTTAACTTCAACAAGTACTCTTCCATAAATAACATTACACATTGTGAGTAAAATAATATGGAAGACAGTAATTTTAAAATCAGGTGACAAACAGTGGTTTAATACTTAAACTACTAACTCCTGAGAAGTTTGTGTACCACATGTTAGCAAACAAGATGTCTTAGTGGTACTCAGGAGTAATTAGAGAAGTTTGACCTTGCAAATGAAAGAAAAGTGCAATCCCTAATTTGAACTACCCAGATAATGCTGATTCAGCAACAATTCGGTATCATTTTGGACAAATGTGTTTTTCCCACTTTTGTCACTTTTAGATGAAGAATTGGGCTATAACAATATTTGTTATTGTTTGGGAAATAATGATTTTTGATCTTTAACTCCCGCAACAGGTTAAAGATAACTGGGCAACCCTAGTTATTGTAAAGAAAAAAAATCATTTTAAATTATTCCATATTCTTTCTGGAGTATTTAATATGTTGTTTAAAATACCACTAGACTAGTACAAAATACAAGAAAATGTTAAATCGGGACATTTATGTTTATATTAAATCGGGTTATTTATATCTGCTACATAAGTATGTTGTATTCACCCAGTAATGCCAATGGTAGTTCTGAGATATAAACACTTAATAATGAGATCTTGCATTATATCAGCCAAATGCTTACAAAAGAGTGATCTTTGAAATTCTAAGATGTTTTCTTTAGACAATCTAGATCAAAAAATAAGCTTTGTGTTTTTAACAGTACTAGCGTTGGTTACTGACAGTTTAGGAATAAAAGATTATCACAAATATTATTCAAGTACAGATTATATTGTCCGATGTAGAACCATGGCTTGAATTGCCTTTCTAAGGCAATAAGAGGAAACCTTAGTCACTTTTCAATAAATCATGTTCCTTAATGACAAGCTCCCTAATGAAATATTACCATATTTTTCAGAGTATAAGATGCATATTTCACCCCCCTAAGAGGGTGAAAATTTGGCTGCGTCTTACACACCAATTTAAATTGAATTTAATCCAATCTCTTCTTAAAAGCCTCCAGAGGCAGATTTATTTTTCGATAAATATGTAGGTCAAGAATGGGAAATATTTGCTGTATGTTTTTTAAAAGCAAACCTATGCTTTAAAAAATGTTCTGGATAATTGCATGCTATTTTTGATTGCAATTCAATAGTTCCTACTGAGTTACTACTATTAAGTTAGATTAGGCCAATTGTTTGCTTTTGTTACCTAGTTAAATTCTGCCTTTTTTAGATTCTGGCAGAAAATCTGCTCAGCAATTTCTGGGAAATGAAAAGAAATGTCCTAAATGTCTTTACACCAACAATGGCAAATCTTTTTGGCATTGAGTGCCCAAACCAGAATGTATGTACATGCCAGATCCCCTGAAACCTAAAGACCAGCTGGCTGGTGCGCATACACATGCCAGCAAGCTGGTCCTCGGGTTTCCACTGGTGCTTGGGCGTGCTCAAAGACCAGCTGGCTAGGGCACATGCGTGCGCCAGAAACCAAAATAACAGCTGGCAACGGTGAGCGTGCCCACAGAGGGGGCTCTGAGTGCCACCTCTGGCATGTGTGTCATAGGTTCGCCATCACAGCTTTGCACCTTAGGGTTGAAATAGTATAATTAATATATGTAGTAACCAAAGTGGAGCATGATTCTTCTGGCAAATGTTGCAAATAAATCTTGCCACACAGATTTATTACTACAAAGAATAATAGAGAAGAGTTTACCTATCCCAATTGGCAAATTCTTTAAATATCTCTTTAAGTTGTTATAAAAATGGGAAGTATGTATGAATTCCCTGTATCAACATTGAGCTCTTCTTGAGTTTCCAGACTGAGAGATGAATAGGAGACAGACAGGAGTGTGACAGGGGGCTGCTGGGGGTTTGGGAGAACCTTTAGGTAAGATTCTCTGCAGCTCAGAAAACCCCCAAATCCCACTCCTGGCTGGCCCCACCTATCCCTGGAGTCCCCACGGTGCCTGTTTTGAATGCAGGTAAGCGCAGTGCACACATGGAGGCTCAGGGAGGGTGAAAAACAGGCCTCCCGGAATAGGCCTCCAGAGCCTCCTGGGGGGACCATTTTTGCCTTCCCAGAGGCTCAAGGAAAAAGCCTCCATAGCCCAAGGAGGGCAAAAACGCCTGCGCCAGCTGTGGTGCAGGAAACAGACTAGGCCAGGCAGAAAACTCCTTGCTGAAAAATTTTAAGCCCACCCCTGGAGAGGTGTGTGCCAGCTTAAATATTCTTTGAATGCTTATACTCTGTAGTATTTGTTGTCCAATCAGGGCAGAATCATGTTCTGGACATCTACTGTACATCAAAAGTGGGTTCCTACCTGTTTGGCCTAAGCGGTAGTGGTTTGGTGACTAGGGCCGCTGGAACCGGCAGCCACCCATGCTTGCTATGCCCCCAAACTGTTTCTTTGGGCAGCGTCATAGGCGCTGCCATCGTGTTTTTCAGGTCTGTGCATGTTCAGAACAATTTTAATTGCACTGTGCATGCACATGAGGGAACCAGCAAGTAGTGCCTGCCGGAACCTACCCCCTGTTGTACGTGACCTATGGTTGCTACCCTCCTGTCCCAATAATACTGAGACCCATTCATTTAGGGGGGGGTGTATGTAAGTAGTCAATCATTAGAAAACGATTAAGAAATCCAGTTATTTTATGAAAAGAATTTTGTTACACGTACCAAAGTCTGGTGCAATTATGTAACATAATATAAAATATGAATAATGAACGAAAACATGTGTCTGAAAAGTACAACGCTATCTGTACACTTTATCTCCAGTAAACTATAGAGTGACCTGAATATTTTTGTTCTATATACTAAAAAGCCAGAATTTTTTGCTAGGAACATCACATCATCTAACAATTTACTGTGCTTTGGTGAGACCAATTTTTTTTAAAAAGAAGAAAAATGATTTTTATTTTCTGTAATTGCACTACTGAGTACCTCAAGAAGAAAAATGCCAACATTATATTTTATGAATGGACCAGCAATTTGCCAAATAATGCTCCTATACAATTTTCATTAATTTGAAGAGTTGCCTGGAATAGTTCTAATTAGAACAGAATGCCATAAATTAATATATCAGAAATTCTGATATTTCCCCCCAAAAAAATTACATTTGAGGAAACGGCTCCTTAAAACACAGGATAGTACCTTATACTAACTGATTCAATATACTATAATTGCAAGTTCTTGACCGTTGGGTTTTATAGAATTACTAAAATAACAAATGGAATTCACTTATAGTGCTATTCTTTCAAGATAGCCAATTAAATATTAGTTGTAATAGATTTTAAAAATAAGCTTATTGAGACGCAAAAATATAATTTTAAGAATACGTCTCTGTAGACAGGCAAAATTTTGAACTGAGGTTATTGATTAAACAATATAGTGATTTCTTCTTACCCTTATTTGGATCTCTAACTTATAAAATGTTTTCTTAAAAGTCAAAATAGTGCTTTTGAATCCATATTTATTTGGTATAAAAATAATAATTGTTTTTTCTCCTTGCTTTTAATGGCTAGCTTAGAAACTTGCTGTAAACTAATTTACTTCGCACACCTATTGTTTCCATTAGGCACATTCAAGTAAATAATAAGAACCCAAGTATAACACTGTCCCAAAGCCCAACATGGCTTGATAAAATTGAATAGAGTGAGCTGTCCATTCCCTGGAATGGAATTTTAAAAAAGTCACTTCATTCAGCCAAAGACTCGGCTGACTTGATATTGTTAGTATCTCTACTCTTGGGCAGAAGAGTAGTTTCTTTTGCTTGTCTTTCTTTAAAATCCATCTGTTCTACAGTTAGAAGTACTAGCATCAAAGGAAGCAGAGCTGCAAATATAGGCAGAGGTTTTTTTCTCTCCCAGAAGGTGGCAGAATGAAGACTAATGAATAAAGCAGGTGGGTTAATTGTTGATCCAATCCATAATGATTAAGGTCATACTTCCAATCATCACAATTATGCCACTTAGCAGGAACAGGAGAGCCTAAATAAATAACATACAAAATACTGAATTTATTTGGTCAGAAACAAGGGCATGAAAGAAAAAGACGATTATACAAAAAAGTCAAAACTTTTGCCAATTTTTAAAACTGCATCATTCTATCTACGCCAAGGTGCAAAATATTGAACACATTTTGCCTTCATTTTTTGGGATATGCTAGACTTTTAAATATGGGTATGTTATGCCACTTAATTTCCAAATTGATTTTCAGTTGCTTACAGTATAATACAAGAAATAAAATTTAAAGGAAAAAAGGGGGTGAGTTAATGAAATGGCCTTGGTACAGTTAATGCAGACCTTCATGGCAATTAAGAAAGCTTTATAGTCAAACACTCTGTGAGAATGAAGCTAATAATTCAATGAATATCAAAAAACGTTCCCTTTTATTAGGGTAATTATAAGCACCTACCCCAATTTTTTGCACGGATTGCATGGGTTCTTTTTTCACAAGCTTAATGTAGAAAGCCGATGGAAGTATAAAGATTAGCATGGCGGCAGCAGAGGCACCTGAATGAACCATAAAGTCTAATTAGACGGCTTATTTCTAATTACATTATATAGACATTTATAGAACTATAGATATTTCAAACAAGTAACAAAAACAATCCTCACCAATGAATCCAAATATGTCCCGAATTGTGGGAACAAAAATGACGAGAACGTTGGTGCATACCAAAATAGCTCCTGTGATAATACAATGACGCATCCAACTAAATTCTTTGCCTGCACACAGTAATTGGGTGATGGAACTGCGGATCTGTAAAATACACATTCATTAAATTACTTAAAAGTTATTAAAGACGCGTTAAAATTTACGCCCTCCCAAAAATGTTTTAAATATTTAAATACAATTTAAATATTCTTTTAAAACGTAGAATTTATATTGCCTTCCAACCATATTGATTATACAAGGATGATAAAGGAAAACAAACGGAACACGGAGGCATGACAGTGGATTTTAAAAAATGAAAATTGGAACTAAATGCAAGCTCCATAAATACTTTTTTTCCAAAATTCAACATAAATTAACATATTAAGTGAAGTTACTCACTGGAAAAATCACCACTGGAACAGTAAGAATGACCGCCATCAAGACTGCTAGGCGCACAATCAGAAGGAGATTATCACTCCCAAGCACTTTTGAATAAGTATGGAGCAATTCGGCTTCCACCTTTCCTGGAAAGGGACATGGGTTTTAGCAGGATATTTGCTAACTTTAATATTCACGTAATATAATGGAGATTCTTCTGCATGTTTTAAAAAGTTTACAATTGATTTTCAAGTGGAATTGTGTGACTGTACAACTTTGTAATATAGGATGCATTGGAATGCGGTAGCCACAATTTATTTATTGTAACACTAATATTAACGCTATTCGTTAAATAGTGTTCCGAATGACCGAATTCCAGAAACTTGTATTTCAATCTAAAATTTGACTGCTTATCAGTATTCCCATTTAATATCATGATGGTATTTCTATTGTTATTGCACATCACATTGCGTATTGCTAAAGCTACAAAGCTTGTAAAGCTAAAGCTACAAGCAATGATATACTGTTGAATAATAATAATAATAATAATAATAATAATAATAATAATAATAATAATAATAATAATAATAATAATTTATAACCCGCTCTGTCTCCCCGAAGGGACTCAAGGCGGGGCACAGGGAATTTAAAATACATATAAAATCACAGACATAGTACAATATTAAAATGAAATTAAACTAACCCTGCGCTAAAATCCCATATTAAAACTAAAAATAAGTCGCTAAAAACCCTAAAAACAGTTGATTACCCCAGACCGGCCAAGCAGAAAAAGTGTGTTTTTAATTTTTGACGGAAGCTTCGGGAGATGAAACGCCGCAAGAGACGCCTAGAGAGTAGGTGGAGATCTTCTCGATCCGAATCTGATCGAACACTAGTGAGAGACCATATTAGGACTTACTTAGTGGCGCTAAGAGTGGCCAAACGGGAGTATTGTGCCACCCTTATCGCGTCCGCGGAAAACCGCCCTGCCGCCCTGTTTGGGGTGACCCGCTCCCTCCTTCACCTGAGGCCGCGGGAAGCCCCTCTGCAGGGTCGAGCAGAGGAATTTGGAGTTTTCCTGCAGGACAAAATCACTCAGATTAGGAACGAGTTGCCCTCCACTAGTGGTCCGGTCGTGGCGTCCGATGCTGGTCTTGAGATTACACCTTGGGAGGAGTTCGACTTTGTTACTTCCGAGGATATGGACAGGTTGCGGAGGAACCTTAGAGCCACCACATGTTTATTGGACCCGTGCCCCTCCTGGCTTGTACTGGCATCCTGGGAGGTGACACGAGGCTGGCTCCAGGGCATTGTGAATTCATCTCTGAGTGAGGGGTATTTGCCCACCGTCTTGAAAGAGGCGGTGGTGAGGCCCCTCCTCAAGAAGCCATCCCTGGACCCGGCTCTGTTAGAGAACTATCGTCCCATCTCCAACCTTCACTTTTTAGTCAAGGTTGTTGAGAGTGTGGTGGCTCAACAATTTCCCCGTCACATGGAGGAAGTTGATTATCTAGACCCACGCCAGTCCGGCTTCCGCCCCGGGCACAGCACTGAGACATCATTGGTCGTGTTGGTGGATGATCTCTGGAGGGCACGGGATAGAGGTTGTTCCTCTATCCTTGTCCTATTAGATCTCTCAGCGGCTTTCGATACCATCGACCATGGTATCTTATTGCACCGATTGGGGGGGTTGGGGCTGAGAGGCACCGTTCTACGGTGGTTCTCGTCCTACCCCTCTGGTCGGTCGCAATGGGTGTTGGCAGGAGGGCAGAGGTCGTCCCCGAGGCCCCTCATGTGGGGTTCCTCAGGGGTCGGTCCTCTCGCCACTCCTGTTCAACACCTACATGAAGCCGCTGGGCGAGATCATCCGTGGTTTTGGAGTGGAATACCATCTGTACGCTGATGACACTCAGTTGTACATATCCACCCCAAACCACCCCAACGATGCGGTCGAGGTGCTGTCCCGGTGTCTGGAGGCCGTACGGATCTGGATGGGTAGTAACAAACTCAAGCTCAACCTGTCCAAGACCGAGTGGCTGTGGTTTCCCGCACCCCGGTTCAGCCAGATAAGTCCAACTCTGGCCATTGGGGGCGAACAACTGGCCCCCGTGGAGAGGGCGCGCAACTTGGGTGTCCTCCTGGATTCCCGGCTGTCCATGGAGGACCATGGGGGGCGTTCTATCAGGTACGCCTGATACGCCAGTTGTGCCCCTTACTGGACCGGGGAGCCCTTCGCACAGTCACTCAAGCACTTGTGACGTCCCAGCTGGATTACTGTAACGCTCTCTACATGGGGCTTCCCTTGAGGTGCACTCGAAAGCTACAGTTAGTACAGAATGCGGCCGCGCGGGTGATTATGGGTGCCCCAAGGCAAACCCACGTAACACCTCTCCTGCGCGAGCTGCACTGGCTGCCTGTGGCCTTTCGAGTGCGCTTCAGGGTACTGATGACCATCTTTAAATCGCTCCATGGCTCGGGGCCTAGCTATATACGAGACCGCCTCCTGCCCCATACATCCCTTCGTCCGATCCGCTCCCACAGAGAGGGTCTTCTTCGGGTGCCGTCGGCCGGGCAATGCCGGTTGGCGACACCCAGAGGAAGGGCTTTCTCTGTGGCGGGCCCGGCCCTCTGGAACGACCTACCCCCCGACCTTCGCACAATCTTGGACCTCCGCCTCTTCCGCCAACGTCTTAAGACGTACTTATTCCAACAAGCCGGCCTAGGATAGCCCCCCGTTTCTGACTTTTTAAGGAAATTTGTAATTTGGTAGGGTTTTTAATATTGGGTTTTTAGCACGGGTTAATGAATTTAATTACATTTTAATTGATATTTATTGTATTTTGTGTTTTTAAGATGCCTGTGCGCCGCCCTGGGTCCTAACAAGGAGAAGGGCGGGGTATAAATGTAATAAAATAAAAATAAATAAACAAATTAGTAACTACCATATTTTTCAGAATATAAGATACATCTTTTTTCCACTAAAAAGAGGCTAAAAATCTGGGTGCGTCTTATACATAGAATACAGCATTTTTTGTCCCCTGAAGCCCCCCCCTCACAAAAATGGCTGTGCAGAGATAGCCTTATGGAAGCTTTTAGAGACCACCTGGGGCTGAGGAGAGCAGAAATGAGCGAAAAACAGGCCGATTCTTTCCCCCTCAGCCCCCAGTAGCACTCTATAAGCCTCCATAAGGCTATGCATGCCATTTTTTTGAGAAAAAAACACGGTGTTTTCTCAAAAAATGGGTCGTTTTTTGCTCGTTTTTGCCCCCCCCCAATCATGCCCCCAGGAGCTCTGCAAGCCCCTCTAAAGCTATTCATGCCTCTTTGGTGGGGGATGGGCCCGTTTTTGTGAAAAATGGGCCGTTTTGGGGAGCTTTGCAGAGTGCAAAAACTTTGTTTTTCCCTTTCAGAAAGCTGTTTAGTTAGAGAGATTAATGAGAATTACATTAGTCAAGTGCTGTGCCAGCAAAAACAAAGTTTTAGGTGATAAAGGTTGTCAGCTATTTCCTTCTCCAGCACATGGATAAATACACCTGGAAACATCTACCTACCTACCTACCTACTCTCTCTCTCCTTCCCTACCTATTGTATTTCTCTCTCCCCCTCTAGCTACCTATATATCTACCTACCTACTCTCTCTCTCCCTCTCCCTTCCTATCTACCTACTGTATTTTTCTCTTCTCTATTTCTCTCTATCCCTTTATCTACCTACCTCATTTTTTAAAAAAAATTGCCTCTTCAAAACCTAGGTGTGTCTTATACTCCGGTGCATTTTATACTCCGAAAAATATGGTAGCTGATAACCAGGTGTTCTCCTGGTATTTATTTATAGGTGGAAAATGTCTGGACCAAATGTAATTTCTAATGTTGGAGTTTCCCCCTTACCAGAGGGAGCCCCCTTGTGGAGTATTGTAAAGCTGTTACCATGGTAACTCCACTGCACTGGACAGTAGAAGTCATTTTAAGGCACAACAGGCTATATCTTAAAAACACACACACATACACACACACACACACACACACACACACCGAGGTGTGTTAGGAATTGTCTTACTAAAAAATATTTGTGGATCTTATTTTTCTGTGGAAGGAAGGAAGGGAAGACGCTTGTGCAAGCTTCCTATTGAGTTAAGTTGAAATTGCCTTCTTAATTAGAACATACAAATGCTATTTGGAGCACATGTAACGATGTGAGCTTGCGTTACTCTAGTTGACCTGTTCACACTGCAAAGATGTATAAAAAAATCAACATGCAAAACTTAAAATAGAAGAGTTGCTTTTTTACCATAAAATGTCAAGTATCCGAAGAGGGCCGCCAAAAGATACATGAGGAACATAGCAAAAAATGAAACATTGGATACTTTCATCATTCTTCTGCGGGTTCGGCTATTATAGAAAAACAAATAAATTGCTATGAATATTTATGAAATACATCATTCCAATATATATATATGCAATTCTTTGAAAACACAAGACAGATGTTACTACACATGGCACATACCCTTTCAGTTCTTCATAAATAGGGAGAATAGAAGGATGGCAGACAAAAGAAAATGTCAGGATTGGAACAGCATAGACAGTCTGGAAAACAAAAATAGATGTATTGACTACTTCTATATTAACTAAAAAAATACTCAGTTTCTTGAAAAAATAGAACTATAATTTTAAACAGCTTTTTTTACATTTTTGCATTCATACTGCTCTTTTTTTATGAACAGTACAAAATATTACCTATAATTTGCCTTTCTATTCATCAGCTTTTCCATATGAAAAAGATTAGGTGGGAAAAAAGTAAATAGCATGAAGACAATTGGAACTTTTAATCCTACTCAAACACACTAAATTCACTAAATACTAGAAAAGTATTTATTAGTACACAATTGTTAATCACATCCACTTTTATTTAAGTCATCAAACAGGTGATCAACCCTATTCATTTTTTTAAAAAAAATATAATTGTAGAGATGGCACTGCATTTTGTGCACAGCATGGAATTATTTAGCAGTGAGATTTGATTTTAAAGGTTTAACTAAATGAGTGTGAGAGTGCTTGTGTTGGGTTTTATGCAAAAGTGTTGACTAGTAGTATATATTGTTTATGTTACATTCTTCCATACTTGCACGCTAATTCCAAGGAGTTAAACAATGGGTGATACATGGATTTGGTAGGGAAGGAAAACTCCAGCTGTATGAGAAGATACCTGGTTATATCTCACTGGTATAAGTGTGGTATCATCATCAGTTTATTCTTGAAATTTTCTGTTTGGTCAAAAAACTGAAATTGTTCCCTCACTTATGTTCAATTTAATGCAAGGACAATAAGCAAGATACTGATCTTAGTATTGCCATAATAGATTTTATAAGATGAACAGGAAGTTTCACGATTAGTTAAACTTTGAAGAAGTCACAATTATATTTACTTAGTTTAATTATTACCTTTGAGTTGAAGATAAAATATTTTGGAACACAGGAATCATACGTTGCATTAATCTTTGTTTCATTTGCAGTCAACAATTGCTCCATTGTAATGTTCACAGTTGCATTAATTAGATCATGTTCTCCACACGGAATTTGAAATTTCTTGCAAATGACCTAACAAAAGATGACCACGGTTAATTTCACATCATAAATCTGTTGTCATTCTAATTATCATTACAAGGTACGACTTACAAGTTTCCGTGATTAGCATTTGAATTAAGGTTCCAAACATTTAAAAATATAGATAAATAAACCACGATGCCTACCACAATAAGGAAGAAGACCATGCACAATAAGGAAAATCCGCTGGTATAGCCTAGATAACCTACAATGGTAAAGGAATGTTTTAATTGAAAGCATGCAGTACATATGAACAATAATATATTCAGCATTTTGAACTGTTACCCCATCCTGTTCAGTAGACATTAGCAGGAATTGTTATCAGAAATGTTTTAATTTAATATCCACTTACAAATCACCCAGTACACTTTTAATCAAGTAATCGGTATTTCCTTTCTAATACATGATTAGTTCAAATTAATCTGAATGATAAATAGTAATATTTAGCAAGTTATCTATTGGCATATATCTACTAAGAATATATTGTAGCTCATTTAAGTTCAGACAATATATTCCAAGTTAAGCCATCACAACCCCATGGACAATGTTCCTCCTGTCCTATCCCATCCTCTGGAGTCCATTGAAGCTCACGCCGGCTTCTTTGGTGACTCCATCCAGCCACCTCATCCCTTTCTTCTTTGCCCTCAGTCTTTCCCAGCATGAAGCTCTTCTCCGGGGATTCCTTCCTTCTCATTAGGTGGCCAAAGTATTTGTTTCCTCTCCAGGATCTGGCCTTCTAAAGAGCAGTCAGGGTGGATCTCCTCTAGGACTGACTGGTTGGATGGCCTTGCAGTTCACAGGATTCGCAGGAGTCTTCTCCAGCACCAGAGTTCAAAGGCCTCCATTCTTTGGCGCTCAGCCTTTCTTATGGTCTAACTTCCACAGCCATCCATTGCAACTGGGAAAACCATCGCCTTGACTATAGGCACTTTTGTTGGCAGGGTGATGTCTCTGCTTTTTAGGATGCTGTCTAGATTTGCCTGCCACTACCTCCATTTCTTCCCCATCTATTTTCCAGGACTTAAGAGAGCTGGATGTCATGATCTGAGTTTTCTTAATGTTGACTTTCAAGCCAACTTTTGCACTCTCCCCTTTCACCCTCATCAAGAGGCTCTTCAGTTCCTCTTCATTCTCTGCCATTAGAGCGGTATCCTCTGCATATCTGAGGTTGTTGATTTTTGTCCTGGCAAATGGGCAGGGTGACAATGTACAGCCTTGCCGGACTCTTTTCCTGATTTTGAACCAATCAGTGGTTCCGTGTCCAGTTTTCACTGTTGCTTCTTGACCCGCATATATATATATTTATATATTTATTCAATTTATACCCCGCCCTTCTCCAAACGGACCCAGGGCGGCGCACAGGAAAATTAAAAATACATACAAAACATCATATAAAATTTAAAAAACTAATTCAATGGATCCTGTGCTAAAACCAGATTAAAATCCCCAAATTTAAAAACTATCTAAAAGTCAGATTAGGGGGCTACGCTAGGCTGGCTAGATGGATATAGATTTCTCAAGAGTAAGTAAGCAAGTTAACCATTGTTTTTCTTGTTTATTCCACGTTAACATCAACATTAACAACCACTTACCTAAAGTTTTTAACAATGACAAAGGAAGAATCAGCACCAAGGATACTATTATCACCAAATAATCGCCATTAGTATACCAATACCACTCTCTAGAAGGAAAAGGAGAAGGTACACGGTGAAATCCTTGTATGGAAATCTGATTTGACGATTTAAAAATAATCTAAGGCTACGTGTCTCTGGGCATCCTAGGCTGGTTTTAAACGAGAAGCTTCTAAGGAACTCAAGGGCTCTAACCTAGACCAGGAAGTCATAAAGACTTGTCAGAAGGAAATGTCAGAAAGAAACTCCTTTCTTCTTGCTGCCAGTAAAACTATAGGGACACATTAACAGAACCCTGGAACTGAAATTCAAGATTTTATATTTTGAGGATTGTTTTAGATTATAATGCAGGAAGCACATGATTCCATTCCAAAGTCTCTCCTCCACATATCTATTTGTATTTATTTATTTATTTATTTTACTATTTTTAGAAATAATTCGAGACAAAAGATATTCCACCCACCTTCCTCTTCTTATTTTCTCCACAATAACAACCACCCTGTGAGACGCCTTGGGCTGAGAGAATGACTTAGCCCAGAGTTAAGCAGCTGGCTTTCATGGCCAAGACAGGCCTTGAATTCGTGATCTCCTGCTTTCTAGCCTTAACCACTAGACTTTCCAACAGACCTCTCCAGAGTCAGGAAAGCCTAACTGGAAGTTAATTACTACTTTAGTTATCTTTGTTGAAGAACTTAACCTGTTTCAACAGAAGTCCTCAAATATCAATGTCCCTTTCCATGTTCCATGAAAACAATTTCTACCAAGCGGTTCTAGGACTTACCCTGAATTCTCTTTAATGCTCAGAAATGTTTTGATGACCAATGGTAACTCATATTTCACGATGTAGAGATAGCTTGACATAGCTGCAAGTGAATAATATTGTAGATAAGTACAATGATAACACGTTTTTAAAAATACAAAATACAGTTTCTAATGACCTGATTGAACTTGTTAATGAAAGAAGACGGCTGCTTTCAGGATGTCTGAGAAGGATCTTACCTCCAATGTTCTGTATTGTAATTGATCCAGATGCTGCAAGTTTTCCAGGCATGCCAAATGCTTTCATTCCCAGTTGTTCATATAATAAAGATCCTATAAGAACAGAGATTTGGAATCATGCAATTTAGAAAGAGAAAAGGGGTTGAATCTATGATTGACAAAGAGTTACGGTCGTTACCTCCTTCGTTGGAAGTCTTCAAAAGAAGATGAACGGAATATAGGGAAAATATTGACACGAAGACTAAGAGAATTCTAAAAAGCAAATACAAATGCAATGTTTCGTTTTGAAATTGAATGTATAAATAAAAAGTATCAAGATCATATAAATCGATAGACGTATTTCTGCCAGTGAATTAAATTAGAATTATCTGAACACCCTTAAATTCTTTATTGGCTATAATGGCTTTGAAAAATGAATAAATTTAACACGGTGACATCATTCCCAAAGTAAACAATGAAGTTAAATATACATTTAAATCCAGTGAATACATTAGGGATATTTACTGTGCTCAGGGGACAAGGAACAGTCTAAGAAGGATTAAAAAGAGCTCAACTTCCACTTTTAAAAACTTAAATCTAGCCCAAATCATTTCTAGATCAGGGGGATCTACTCGTGGTAATTCCTGCTCAGGTACTCTGCTAGATTACTGCAGTCCACTTTATACCAGGCTGCTCCTGAAGACTATCTGGAAACTTCAGAAGATGCCAAGTGCAGGCAGTTAAGTTTGTTTGTGGTAGAACACATGCCACACCTCCGCTTTGTGAGGTGCGTTGTTTACCAGGGTGTTTCTGGCCCAGGGCAAGGTGCTGGTGTGGACCTTTGAAGCCCTTCATAGCCCTGAGCTGTTTGGGGGCTATCTTTTTCCAATTTTATCTTCCCATCTACCACGCAAAAAGGGGGTGTTCTGGGTTCAGTTACCTACGGAGCTACATGTTGCAGGCCCTTGGCAGTGAATCTTTTCTGCCTTCTTGGGCCTTCTCCTGTGGAATCTTCTCCTCCCTGACACAAGGCTGGCCTTCTGGAGGTCCCTTAAGACCGGTTGATGCCTGACAGGCCTGGGGATTCTAGGAGATGGTGGACTAGTAAGGTAGCTCTGCTCCTTTTAACAGGTTCTTGGTCTATTATTCTTCATTTTAGCTTAGTTTTATTAAACTCTTATAGTGCCCAGAGCACTTGTTTGTGTGTGGGAATCTATATTAATTGGTTAGAAAATATATTTGTCAAGGTTTAAGGCATTTCAAATTCAGACAGGAGTTGTTTTATAAGCTGATCCACATTGCCTATAGTCAGTTGTTTCTATAGTCTGAAATGCTCATTTATTCCAAGAAGGAATAAAATGGTATTTACTTTTTTAAATTGTAGTCCTTGCTTTACAATATATTTTAAATAAATTAATTTCCAAGAGAAAAGAGAAACAATTTAAGAAAAAACCATAATGTTAGGTTACATTTTTATATCTGTCTGCAAGCCTGACTGAACTCATTGTTTATTCTAACATACTTCACGCGGATACAAAATGTACTGACAAACTCTGTGTTTGTTTGTGTGTGTGTGTATTTCCTCTGACTTAAATGCGCTTTTTGTCAAACCCTGCCCGTCAGAATCCCACTAGCAAACATTATGCTGATTACTTTGTAACCACTGCAAAACTTTTTGGGAGCATGAAATGGCACAATAAAATACAATTATTTATTAGGTTATTTCCATATTTCTTTGGTTTCTATTAATAATGAGCATATGTACATCCCACTATATATTTGCCTTGCTGAATACGCAGTCCTTTAACTTTTCAGACTTAAAACAGCCTTCTAACAGAAATACATCTCTACGTATCGCCTTGCTTTTCACACCAATGACTACATAGCTAAATTCTACTCGGGATCTGTTGCTCTCTGTCATATGACAGATGTCCTTTTTTTACTTAAAGCAGGACCAACAGCAAACTCTACAGCATATGATGTTTTTAAATGAGAAATTAGCAAGGAAAAATGGATGAATGTTTTATGATGCTATAGGCAAAATGTAGGATAGCAAATAGTATCCAAATCTATTTTGTTTCTCGTTTTTATAAATAACTCAAGGTGATGAACATACCTAATCCTCCCTCCCTCCTATTATTTTCCCATCACAACAACCCTGTGAGGTGGGTTGGATTAAGAAAGAATAATTGGCCCCAACTCACCAGCCAGTTATTTATTTATTTATTTATTTATTTGATTTATATACCGCCCTATTTCACCAAAAAGGGACTCAGGGCGGTGCACAGAAAGATAAAAAGCTCCACAATATACAAAATATAAAAAACAATTAAATTATTAGAACTGTGCTAAAATTTAATAAATAATTAAAACCCAATAAATATTGAATTAAAATATTCCCTAATCTATGTCAGGCCGGCTAGATGAAAGAAATGTGCTTTTACCATCCGACGGAAGATGGTAAAAGCTAAGTTGTAGAACGTTATAATACAGAAATTAAAATGGATAAATTGAAGTATTTCCCCCCACCCCCCTATTTGAGAAAACTATCCGTGATATTTATATTAATGTAAACATCATTTTTGAGGAAAGACACAGCATTCAAACAAAATAAAAGGCAAGTTAAGAAATTATAACTAAAGCATTAAAAGTGAGTAAACGTTTAAAATCCTACCAACTGCAATAGGAAAAATGTAAAGATAAACCTGAGCTGTATTCTTCAACTGAAATTACTGGGTCATAGACTTTCCACTTAAAACAACTTACTGGGAGTTCCAGTGTATTTCTAGATAAACATTCCCTAGTTCTTGCCTCTAGCAATGTCAATGGGATTAAAATGGCTTGGGTTGAGATACTTTAGTAGAATTACGTTTTAGATTTGAAGCAAACACCTACAAATATTTCCCTCCAACAATTGCACATTGTGATTTTATTGCATTCTAATACTTACAGAAAGAGAGCAATTCCTGTGTTTGCCATGGCATAAGAAAGCCCAAGGATGCCGCTGCCCACAATAGCGTTGCTCAGGTTAAATACTGACATTCCAAAGGAAGTTGTACCCGGTGGTTGCTGTCAATAAGAATGGTGAAAGTTCACAATTTGCTCTTACTTGCAAGAGGTTTTACAATACAATCGATTTAATTGATCAAAACACTGTTAGTATGTGCTTACAAATTCCGTTTCATATTTCTTCTTCCCTTGCTTGGATTCAAGTAAAAAGCTTTGGTTTTCTGGATCCGCATCCACATAATGGCTGTGAGAAGAAGGGAAAGAGGAACGTTAAATACTAGGATATTGTACTGAGTTAAAATCTGAATGAGTGTGTCCACAATGTGCAACATTTTCTTCTTTTTGTTGGCTTGTCATACGGTCATTTTTAAATTTCTTTAGTGGGGAAATTTCAAAAATAGATCTACCTACCTACCTAGCTACCTACCTAGCTACCTAGCTACTTACCTACCTAGCTACCTACCTAGCTACCTACCTACCAATCACCTATTCTATTTTCCCCAGTTCAGTCAGATGGGAGAGGTATTTGAAGAGGATGCTGTACTACGGTTCAGAGCAAGGCGGAGAAATCTCCCTGACCTCTTCATCGCAGCTGATTTGCTGGGGTAGTGATAGCTGCTGAAGTCGTTGCTGTTGCTGTTAGAGGTGTAGCTGCTGCTGTCTTCCTCTCGGGGGCTGTTCAGCTTGCTCACTTCAGCTTTGCTCATACTGGGATCCAGGGTGTCCTCTTAGGGAGCGGGTCAATCAGGCCCAAGGATTATTTGGGTTGGGAGGGGTCGCCTGGGCTCCTCGTGATCTTTTGTCCTTGGCCGTGGGTCCTGCCTTGTCTGCGAAGGTAAGGGGAAAACGTCAATACTGCAGTAGTCTTCCCAACTTGGTCACGTGAGATGCTGCTTCGAAGCTGCTGCTCACCGCAAGCTGATTCAGCCGGGCGAGTGGAAAACTACCAGCAGAGAAGGGCGGGATAAACGAAGAGGGGCGAGGGAAGGAAAAGTACTGGGAGGAGAACAAAGATATCTCCCGCTAGAACACTGGGAGCACACGGGGGCTGGAAAGATGGGGTGGCTGGGGAGAACAAAAGATCTACGGTGAGCAGAGTGACGGGGGTGGGGGGTGGGAGGGGGGAGGAAAATAAGGCTTTTCTGCCCAGCCAAACAGATAAGCAAAGAGCCTTCACGCGTCTTCCCTGTTTCCATTCATCCAGAGAAACATCCGCCGCAGGTAGATTAAGATAGGGAAGCTTATCAATACACACACACACATACACACGATTGCGTAATCAGATTTCGAAGCGAACGAACTCCACCCATCCGTACTCTGTTTGCCCGGAACTTCACATGATGCAATCTAAGTAACCGATTGTCACAGTCCCTTTCTAACGTTAACTGACTGCTGCCGGAGGCATCTCTTGGACTTTCCGAAGCGTTTCTATTTCTTTCTCCTCCTCGGGAATTCTACTTCGGAAAATGTAGACAACAGTGCAAATCAGTGGCAAGACGGCATCACTAGTGACTAAAAGCAGAGGGGAGGGGGGGAGATCCTGAACGCCCTGCTGTGACACAGTAAGGCTGATGGATTCTCCCTCCCCCAAATGCTCCTTCTCTAGTCCGCTCACATCTTAAGTCTCAGGCATTCTTACATTGAAAACATCGGCCCTAGCAAACTAGCAAACACAGCTAACCCACTCAGACAGCTGTTGATCTCTTCTTCGAACCTCTCCCCCCCCAACCCAAAATTCAATATTTTACCTCCGTCCACAAAGGTCAGAACTCTTCAGTCGATTTCTCTCTTTAATCCGAAGCCAAAAAATCCTCAGGTGCTGACCGTCGGAAGGACCGGTACGGAAGACAATCAGTAATCAAATGAAATGTAATATTAAAAAACAGAATTGTAATATGTCAAGCCGACCGGAAACAATAAATTAGGTGATTTCTGGTGAAGAGAGAAAAAGCCGCCCGTGCTCAGGAGAGAAGCGCCGGGATGAATGAGAGCGAGGAAAAGCCACTTGCGGAAGAGCAGGCTGGGTTCTAGGAGACGCGCGGCTGATACCTCTGCTTTTGGAAGAAGCATGTGGCGACGTCAGAGCCAGAGAGGGAGGGGAGGGGAGGAGACACAGCAGCAGCGTGGAAAGACTTTACTGTGTGTACCAACATTGGGCTGCGTGGCTCCACCCCTCTGCCCCAAACACCCAGGGCTACTTCCCTCAAGCGGACTGTACAGCCCCAGCACTATGTAGCCTGTGTAGGAATTAAGAACGGTCTCCTTTAAGAAACTACCTCATGGGAAATGTAGGCAGAGGCTGCCTTATGGGAAATGTAGTTCCATGACATGTGGTCACATCTCTGTTTCTGATTGGCCACCCGGGCATTCTGTGTGCAAATTTTTTAGCCGGGTAGTTTAAGTGCCTTTGTGAAACAGAATAATGGTAATGTGTTCCCCCCCAAGAATGAAATATTTTTGAAAATGTTAACAGATTATAGGGACACAGCTCACCTATGTAAGTTTTAAAAAATTTCTATTATTTACGTGTAGATTACAATAGATTTTATCACATAATAAAGGTATTCCGTTCTGTTTTTCTTGTTCTAAATATATCAAATACCTCAAAAATATATTGTTTTGAGCAAAGGGCTGAAGAAAACAGGTTTTTCATCCCACATAGTATTTCAGATCCCTTTCTCTTGAATAATCCTTTTTGTGATCTTCTCTTCTTCGGAATTTTGCCTTTGCCTTTCTCTTTTTATTAAACTTCATTCTTGCTGTTTTCCTTCAGCTGTTTTTCTGCCTCCAAATTTGAGACATGATTTGCCACTTGGGAACAACAGACTGCCTTGTCTATGACGGGGAAGACCTGTTAATTTAATTTAATTTTAATTTATTTAGACTTTTATACTGCTCCCTCTCCGGGCAGGACTCGAGGCGGTGCACAGCAGGTAAAATACAAATAGTACATACATCTCAATAAATACATTCAACCACTAAAACCCAAATTAAATTAATAACTCTGCTAAAAAGTTTAAAACACTAAAACCCTCTAAAAAATAGTTAGTAAAATCGAAGTCTAAAGTCTAAACCAGGCCGGCCAGGTGGAAAAACTGTGTCTCTAGCTCTGTTAAGCACGGCACCATTAAAAGGGAATTATTTAGAATTATGCTGAGGAGGTTTATTGTTGGACGCTTAGGAGTTATACCTTATTAAGATATATAAGCGAAGGGCTTTATTATAGAATGAAAGGCAGAAGGATGGTGTGTTGCTTTCATTGCCGGCCACCTTCCTAGCAGCTTCTTCGAAATATTTCTCTGTATAAAATATATGCGTTCATTAAATAATGAGTGTTTAGAGCTGCCTCTTCTTATGTAAGGTACTGTCTCTGATAACGTGGAGAGGGGGATTTTATATGGTGTGGCCACAACTATACCCTAGACAATATTTTCCCACCTTCACTATGAATTCCTCGCTGATTGGTCTTCAAAAAAGCAGGCGGGGAATGGAAGATGCCTGTAGGCGCCAATATATAAAGGCTACAAAATATATCGGAAATGGATCCCTTCTCTCTTTCTCAGATATTCTAGAATCCAGATGCAGAAGAGAGATGGGGGGAATTATTTAAGGGTTATTATCCTGCATCTTTATTATTAACGTCTTACTAATATTACATTTCCTGGAATGTGGTGAATAAGAAATCCTCCAAAAACCTTCAAACAAGTACAATAGCATTTTAATATTAATAAGGTTTTAATAAGAATAATAACCTTAATACCATGAGAAAGTTTTCTTTTGGTGGCTCCTGTACCTGCTTTCAGAACAACATGGCACTGTTTTCTGTCCCTTGGTGGTAGGGCGGAGGCTGTTGTAGAGGTTTTTAACTCAATTTAAGGCTTTTGAAGCGGGATTCTTCTGTGGCTGTTGGGGCTATATATTTGTATTTATTTTATGAGCCGCGGTGGCGCAGGGAGAGTGCAGTACTGCAGGTTACTTCTGTTGATCGCTGGCTGCCAGCAATTTGGCAGATCAAATCTCACCAAACTCAAGGTTAACACAGCCTTCCGTCCTTCTGAGGTCAGTAAAATTGAGGACCCAGATTGTGGGCAATTTGCTGACTTTACAAAGCTATCGCTATTAAGTATTAATGTCAATAATATATTTATATATTAATGTTTTATAATTCAATACATCCTTTGTGTGTTGTAACGGACATACTAAATGAATCCCTCTGGCTGACCATCTTAACATTTTATTTTTTGGGATAAGCCTTACATTATGAGCATTCTGAAAAATGCTAGGGTTTATTTTCTGGCTAGCTCTTATTTTGGGGAAAATATTCTCTAACACACAAGACTTTTAAAATGTTTTCATTGATTTACAAAGACCTGTGAAAAATCTCAGATCAGTTTTACTTCTAATTCCTCAGATACTACTAAGTCTCTAAATTCAAACTGTCCTTCGCTTATGGTCAGTAATAGTGCTTGAAATTCTACCTTTCTCTCTCTAAATCAGCCTTTCCAAACCCTTTTACCTAGAAAATCCCTTGAATCAATTTTCAAGTCCTTCACGAGGGATAATTTATGGTAGCCAAATGAAACCACCATTTCCCTCACTCCTACAATCTAGGAGAAAAAAATAGAATATCAGTTGGAAGGGATAGGTGTTCTAGCCCAACATCTTGCTCAAGCAGAAGATCCCTTACCATTTCTGATAGATGGCTGGCCAATGAAAGCTTCCAGTGATAAAGAGTAACTGCTTCTCTTAAGTGAGGTGTCTCCTACCCTGATTGGGCTCTTGGATGAAGTGTTCAAAAGAGAAAGATTCAGCATTTTTATTCCTGAGACCCCTGGTGAAGAATATATCAAGGATGCTTGTTCCCCATTTTGAGTAGTAGTCCACCCTTAATGTTGTAGATCGACAAAAGGAAGAAGTCCGACTCAGGTTGGTTCTAAAACAAGCCGTTTATTTGCAAACAAACAGTAAAAAACCTGCCTGGGTCACCTGTGCAGCCCAGGTAGGCCGCTGCGGCCAGTCTAGTGGCAGGAGGACAGGCAGTCCTGCGGGCAGTGACCCTGCAGGCTGTCAACATTGTCCTCGAAGTCGAGGTCCTCCAGCAGAGCGAGCTCATTGATGAGGCAAGCTTGGGGCAAAAGCGGGTGGGCAGGCTGACAGTGGAACATTTCAGCCGTGGAAACGTTGGCGAGTTCCGCCGCCCGGGCCTCTTCCACGGCCTGCTCAAACGTCAGTTCAGGCTTGGCGAGCAGGCGGCGCCTGAGGCGAACGTCTCACAGCCCGCATACAAACTGCTCCACTAGGGACTCCTCAAGGATCTCCGCCGGGAATTCATAGGGGATCGCCATGGCTCGCAGAGACTGTAGGAAGTCTGAGACAGATTGTGAGGCCAGCTGCCAGCACTGCCGAAAAGCGAAGCGCCGGGCGATGCGGGACGGCGTCGGCGTGTAGTGGCTTTGGAGCCGTGTGAGGAGGGTGTCCCACGGTACCTCGTAGACAGCAGCTGGGGCAGTGATATTCCTCGCGGCTGCAAAGAGTTCAGGTCCGCCGCAGCTGAGGAAATAACTCAATTTGCGCGCAGGAGAGAGTTCTCCCAGGTCACTCGCGATAAGAAAATACTCAAAATGCGCCAGAAACGACACCCACGGTTCCTTGGCAGTGTCGAAAGGCACAAACGGAGGCATAGCTGCCATCATGGTCGTACCGCAAAGAAAACAAAACGGAATTTTTTTTTTATCTTCGCAGGAGGAAGAAGCTAGGACAAGAACCAGACCTGATCCCATCTTCGTCGCCAGTGTTGTAGATCGACAAAAGGAAGAAGTCTGACTCAGGTTGGTTCTAAAACAAGCCGTTTATTGGCAAATGAACAGTAAATGAACAGTAAAAAATACAACCGCAAAACAGAAGACATAAGGTGCGGTAGACATTTAAACGAGCTGTCAAGCGGGGAACCAATCAGGAACCCTGGCAACCCAATTGCAGCCAGTCGCGTCTGAGTCAATCAGACGCAACTGGCTGTTACCAAGCCTACAAGGGTGAGGTCGAAGACTTGCGGCCGGTTGTAAGTCGAGGACCGGTCGCAAGTCGAGGACCTCAACACTTAACACAAATATTTGTTATATTAAGAGACTACTATTCTCTAGAAAAAATTCTCCACATTAAAGCACCTTCCCTTGCTGTCATCTGTTTAAATTTTTTCTCCCACAGACCTTGGGATAGATGCTTTCAACCATTCCTCTATGCTCAGATGGGATATTTAAGACCCTTCCTCTTGGAGGTTATTTAGGACCCCCTCCTGTTCAAGGTTGTTTAGATATTTTAAGCCATTTTTTGGCATCTTGTTGAGATGCTACAGGAGATTCTGTCTCTAGGTTTTCCAAGAAATCTTGAAACCATCCCTCCAGAACTGGTCCGACTTCTTCAGAAAAAGTGAAGCTTTCCAAAGACTTGAAGCCATTGTAATATATTCTTCATGGGTCCTTCAGAGATTTTTGAGGTTCTCTGTTGGTTTTTCAAGACATTCATTACTTAGGCTTCTTCGAAACACTACTTCAGACTATAGATCCTGCAACCCCTTTAATAGATGGTTCAAGCCCATTGGTGGAGTCCTACCAGTTTGGATGAGTTCAGCCGAACCGGTAGTGGTTTGGTGGTCTGGATAGCTGGAACCGGGACCGATCCAGGCCTAACACAACTCCAAGTGGCGCCGTCTTGCTTTTCACTTCTGCACATGCGCAGAACAATTTTTTATTGCACTGCGCTTGCACGCACAGTGCATACGTGAGTGAACTTGCAGTACCAGAACCCACCCCTGTCGAAATCAACTTGATGGGGTGTTTACTCCTCAAGGATCTTTATACATATTTTGAGCCATGTTTTATGTCTTGTTTAGGTGACTCAGGACCTTCCCTTTCCAGATTTTTCAAGGATTGTTGAATCCATTTTTTCCAGAACTGGTCTAGGTTCCCCAGAAAGTAAGAAGCATTCTAAGGCTTCTTGAGATTCTCCATTGATTTTTCAAACCACCCTGATTTCTGTAGTTTATGAATGCCTTGAATTGATTCTTCAAGCACATTCTTTCTTGTACATTCAAATGGGATGTTTCTGGCTCTTCTTGGCATTAAAAGACCCAGCACTCTCTAGTTTGCCACTCAATATTTGAACCACACAGCGTACCAGATACCAGATTTGATTCTCTGGCTCAGGTAATCTTGTTTTTGCAATACAAGTTCTGTGCCTTGAGGCTACAGCTACATCAGGGCTGGGTTCTGGCAAACACTACTGCCGGTTCGCTCGTGTGCGTGCTTCATGCACAATGCAATTACAATTGTTCTGTGCATGCAGAACAATGTCCGTGGTTCAGGGACATGGCAGGCCTGGGTCACTGCTGGTTCCAGCCACCCAGGCGGCCATATTGGTTCGGCTGAACTTAGTATGATAGCTAACGAAAGTCATGTGGATCCTTTAAAAGTCCAAATTCATCAGCCGGAACTGGCTAGAAATTTTTCCAGGATCTTCAAGTTACAAAAGGGAGGGCTGGGGTTTTCTCCTGAGGCTGGGAAGGAAGCAGGAGAGAAGCGGGAGGGAAGCGAAGGGGTTCTGGGCAGAACCGAAAACGCGAAGGTCTCTTTGCACCAATTTTTGCAAAAGGCCTCTCTGCGCAAGCACATGCACTGGCTGGAGCTCCCGGGCAGAACCTCCCTCTGGATTTCTGAGTTCCGGAGAACGGAAGTTCTTACCGCACAGGCCTGGTGAGCGGCCGGGGCGAGGGGAGGCTAGCGAGGGCTCTGGGGAGGCAGGGGCTCTTTGGAGAACTGGGCGGGGGCCGCTTCGAACTGGAAGCCCCAAGGGTGCCGGGGGCTGCCTGCTGTCCCTGCCTTTCCCGGGGCTGACCGTTTAGTCTGGCGTCTCCAACCTTGGAAACTTTAAGACTTGTGGACTTCAACCCCCAGAATTCCTCAGCGCACAAAGCAAAACTAAGTTTGACTGAGGAATTCTGGGAGTTGAAGTCCACCATAAGACATTTAAGTGGCCAAGGTTGGAGACCCCTTGGGGGGGGCCAGCTGGGCAGCCTGTCTGCCCAACGGCGGATCGCCCCTCCCCCGGCGGCCTCGGCTCAGAGCCTTGGAAATCGGCGGAGCGGCCTCCTGAGTCCCCGCGACCCCCACGTGGGGGGTTTGGGTGAGATCGCTGAGGAGGCAGCCTGGGGGCCGAGACCGCCTTCCTCCCACTTCAGAAGCAGCCCTGGGTGGGAGACTCCTCCCTTCCGAGGGACGCCCAGCGCTGCTGCTGGCTTGGTGGCTGCATGGGAGGGCCGGGTGCACAGAAGGAGAGCCCCTCCAACCGGCCTGGGCTTCCCTTGCCCCTCCGGCTGCCTTGAGGGCAAAGGGGCTCTAGGGTGGGGGGTAGGGGGTGTTGTGTTAAGGGATCCCTCTGTCTTTGATTGATTCCCTCGTGAAGAGCTCCGAGCTCCCCATTTCCTAGACGTTGAATCCTTCCCTCCCCCGCACACGCCCCCCCCCACCCCCGGAAAAAAAGAGCTTGTAGGGCCGGATCTCTGTAGGGGAATCTTTTTCTCCTTGCTTTGCTCTGCTGTAAAAGGCACCGTGGAGCGGATGCACTACTACCACTTTATAAAGCTTTTTTAAGACCACATCTGGGAGTTTTGGTGCCCACACTATAATAAAAAAGGTTGAGACTCTCAAAAAAGTGCAGAGATGATGAAGGGACTGGAGGCTAAAACAGACGATGGATGGTTGCAGGAACTGGGCGGAAGGACCAGGGGAGACAGGAGAGCAGTCTCCCAATATTTGAGGGGCTGCCACAGAGAGGAAGGGGGTCAAGCTATTTTCCAAGGCACCCAAACAAGGTGCCAACAATGGATGGAAAGTGATCAAGGAGAGATTCAACCTAGAAATGAGGAGTTTTCTGACAGTGAGAACATTCAACCCATGGAACAGAAGTTATGGGAGCTTCATTGCTGGGAGCTTTCATGAAGAGACTGGGCTGCCATCTGTCAGAAATAGTGTAGGGTCTCCTGCTTGGGCAGGAGGGTTAGACTAGATGACCTGCAAGATCGCTTCTAAGCCTGTTAATATGTATAATATGTATAATTGTGTCTTTTCACTCCATGTGAGCCTAGCTTCAATGAAATCATACCCTCATGGAGAATTACTCAAGCAGGAGACCCTACACCCTTGGTGCTTGTGAAGAAGCTGGCCTTGGTGACTTAACTAGTGGAATGGCTTGCCTCCAGAGATTGTGGGTGCCCCATCACTGGTTGTTTTCAAGAAGAAACTGAAACAGTCAATTGTCTGAAATGTTTTAGGTTTTCCTGCTTGAGCAGAGGTTACACAATTCTGTTATCTGTTCTGTTACCTGATCAAGAGTTGCAACTCACAATAACTTGCAGAATGGTTCTAATCTTTGCTGAGCAGGATATGCTCAGTCCCAGAGAAAACAGGATAGGATGAGACCCACTTTTCTCTTTGTTCTGGTGCTGCAGGTAGCTGTTATGCTGAGACTTCGTCTTTTGACCTGGGATGTCAAGGACACTCTGCTTCGTCTCCGGGTCCCCGTGGGGCAAAGTTACTCCGCCGAGGCCCAGGTCTTTGGCCTCCAGGTACCCGCTGAGGCGCTCAATCGCTCCTTTTTCCAAGCTCTTATATCCCATAGCCAGCGTTTCCCCAACTATGGCTTGGGCCAGGGCCTCAGCTCCAAGCAATGGTGGCTTGGGGTTGTCTTGGAGACCTTCCAGCTTGCCGGAATTCATGACACTGGTATTCTCTGGCCCGTTGCCGAAAAACTGTACAGGGATTATAGCAGCCCAAAGAGCTGGGACCTGGTCCCAGGTGCCATTGAGATGCTCCAGTGGTGCCAGCAACAGGGTATCCCCATGGGAGTGGTCTCCAACTCTGACCGGAGGGTGCAAGAGATTCTGAGCCGGTGCAACCTGCGACAATATTTTCAGTTTGTCTTAACCTCGGAAGAAGTGGGGTTTGCCAAGCCAGACCGGCGCATTTTTCTGGAAGCCCTCCGCAGTGCCACGGTGGAGGAGCCCCAGCTGGCTTCTCATGTGGGGGACGATTATGTGAATGACTACTTGGCTGCGAGGAAGGCTGGGCTGCACAGCTTCCTGCTTAAAATGGCCAGGGGGCCTATTGAGGGCCACATGGAAGTGCCAGAAAACCACCTTCTATCTTCACTTTTAGATCTGCAGGCTCGGATAGAGAAAGGCTGAAAGTAAACGGCTGGATTTCGACAGCTGGTTCCTAGCAGAGGAAATTGCAATTTTAACACATCTTAACATGAACCCGAAGTAAGGCCAATAAAAACCTTTATCCCTGCTGATAAGAGTCTGCAGCATCCTGTCCCAGGTTCCTTGCAGTAGAACAACGGAGTTGGAATTAGAGGCTGATGCGAGGTGTTTTGGGGGGATTAATTTGTACAGGAGAGATATGGCAAAGGGAGTTTTGTTCTCACCATCTATTGCACATGCTGATGGCTGAGGTTTCGAGGTGGTCAAGGCCAGCCATCCTGCATACCAACCTGATGATGCTTCTTGGAGATGCAGCCCACATGACACCTGAGGGATTTGCATATTGGACAATGAGATGAGGGTTGTTGGGGGGAGGGGTTTGGACATATATTGATATGTATGATTTCGCACGCTTCTGCTTCAGACCTTGCTTTTACCTCGCTGCTATCTTTTCATAAACCAGTAAAAGTACTCTTAATTCTTCAAAATGGAGTTGAGTGGTTTCTTTCTTGGTACGGTGGGGGCTTCCCTGCAAGATCCCCCCTGCCCCCGAAGGCGCCCACTGGAGAAACCAAGCGGCAGACGTGTCCAATACACGTCTGGAAGCGATCTAGAGCCAGCTGTCTTTGGAGCAACTCCTGGGAAGGGCAAATGGGGAGGGGGAGGACATCCCTCTTGGTGGTTGACAGCCCTTTGGGGCAGAGGTGGGGGGGGGGAAGAGATCCAGGACCTGGCCTAGGGCAGAAGGGGATTTGATCTGTGGAGGGTCCTTGCTCCAAGGAGGCTTTGGGAGGGGTTGCTGAGGATGGGTTCCCAGGTCCATGGTTCCCAGCTGCCCAGCCTAAAGTATCAGATGCTCCTCCCGCCTTGTCAAAGCTGTTTCCTGGCCTCTTCAGGGGGCAGTTGCTGGGCTCAGCAAAGTACCAGACTGCACCTTATATAAGGAAATGTAAAACACAATTAAGACACGGGACAATCCCAAAGCTTTATTCTTTCTTGTTTATCAGATATGTTGCCACCCGACTCTCAACCTAAAACAAAAGCCTCAAAATAAAAGCTAGAATATGGTTGGAATAACACAGGTGGAAGGGACCTTGGAGGTTTTCTATTCCTACACCCCCCCCTCCTGGTCAAGCAGGAGACCCTATGTTACTAATTAGTTAACCATTAATTAATTGTATACCTATTCAAAAACATCATAAATGACTTAGATGAGAGAATGGAAGAGGAATTTACCAAATTTGCAGATGATACTAAACTGACAGGAATAGCCAACACACTAGAACAGTGATGGCGAACCTTTTTTGGCTCATGTGCCAAAAGCGGGGGGACCGCAGGGGGGGATCATGTGTGAGTGTGCCATACCCATAAGGCTATGTGTGCGACTCGCTCCTTTTGGTGCGCTTTTTTCGTCTTCCACAGGCTCCAGAGGCTTTAGGAGCTTCCCTGAAGCCTCCAAAGGGTGAAAAACAGCCTCAAAAGAAGGCCTAAATCAACTGGCCAGTGCACACAAGCATGCCGGAGCTGACGGGGCAATGTTTCACGTGCCCTAAGAAATGGTTCCGCATGCCACCTGTGTCACCCGTGCCATAGGTTCGCCATCACGGGAATAGGCTATAAGGGTGCGCTTTTTGTTTTCAGCAGAATCCTGGATCAAGATAGAACTTTTGATTTGATGAACAAGATAAGTGGTATTTGTGTGAACTTCGTGGCTTAGGGGGCAACAATTTTTCAACTTACCCTAAACTAAAATTCTAACCATCAGCCTGTATTCCATCTACATTGAACAGAAAACATTAATTATATAGACACGTGCAATTGAGCCCAACATTTGTGTTGTTAAGTGAGGCATTTGTTAAAGAGTTTCTCCCCATTATATGACCTTTCTTGCCACAGTTATGAAATAAATCTCTGCAGTTGTAAGTAAGTAACATGGTTGTTAAATGAATGCGACTTCCTCATTGACTTGTCAGAAGGGAATCTACAGGACCTTGAGACAACCTATAGTCAGTGTCCTACTAGCCAAAATACTTGCTCCAAAATGTGTCCTTATTGAACAGATATTTCAAAACGGCATCAACTGAAAATATCTGTTGCAATGTAAGATATAATTTCCTGCTCAGTCTGCCATTGCCCTAGTTTTCTTCAGGGTCAAGCAGCGCAAAAATGAAACACTGACTTTTCTCTGGTCGGTTTTTACATGACTCATGTTTCCTCCCCCCCCCCCCCCCCCTCCCTTGGTCTTTGGGCTTCCTTTGCCATCCAGCTATTTTTAACCCTGCTTTTTCTCCATTCCCATTGTTTGAAAAGGAGGTACTCATCTGGTCAGGCTTCCTTGCCTAATTTGCCCCAGCTAATGTGGCAAATACCCCAAGTGGCTTCATCATCTAAATAAAGAGGAGGACATTTATAAATAGAGTTCATTCAACTCCCATGTCTGGCCCCAAGGGACCCCTGATCTTATTTGGCCAAAAGGACGCACACAGGAAACCTCTGGGGAGAAAGACATTTTTCTAGCTGACCACAAACTGGTCTATCACAAGATTAACAAAAGTGCCATCTTATCCTCGGTCAGGTGGTCTGCCGCCATTACCAGGAGGGCATGTCTCCTATTGGCAGGAGTCTCATCAGGGGGGTCCTCGTGAGTAGTTAATGATATAACCGGGTGTGAGGTAGCAGATTGGGTATGATTGTTGCTTTCTGGGTGGACCGGTTGTGAGTCATCTGAATTTGGTCTCTGGGGTGTCTGAGTTTGGTCTATCTGGGAGTGGGGCCCAATTGGTTGGAGGCGTTTCTTGAGTGCCTCCTGCGAATGGCCTGGGAAGTAAGGGTCAATCTGGCCTATAAATGTCCTCTTCCTCATCCCCTTCTTCCAGTGCCTGTAGGCGTGCCGCTGCAGGGCCTTGTCATCCTTGAGGGACCATGCTAGGCGTTTGGAGGGCAGAGCAGCTATGCGCTTGGCTTTAACTTCCGCCAGGTGGCGGTGGGAACGGTGTTGGCCAAGGCCCCGTTTGGTCTTAAATTGGGCTCCGCATTTACACAAGTGACCGGTATTGCTCCAGGAAGACTGCCTGCGTTACTGGCATTCCTGTCTGTGCTGTTGGGAGTCAGAGAGCCCAGGGGGGCTCAGACTGAAGAATGTGTATCATTCCGACAACAATCTCTCTACAAAGCTTAATTTGCGTAGTCAGGTGATTCAGCTCTTAATTCGGTATTAATACCTTATCCAGCGGTCACCACATGGAGGCGTCTGAACCATGCAGCTACACCCAATTAAGTTTTCTCGGCCAATTAAGCATCATAAGCCACGGTTGCTCATGGAAAGACTCCATGCTCTGAATGTAGGGTTTCATTTATTCCAGCAAGCAATCTCCTGCACAGTTCAGCAAAAAGGGCCAGTTACTGCAGAGAATGGTGAAAATGGTGTATATAACTGGAGTTTTGTTCTAAAAGCCAAATTAATAAGAATTAGGCATCCCTTAAACTTTAATGCAAACTTCATGTGAGTGTGAACCAAACTGTATTATGCCTTAGCCGGATGTTGAGAATACAACTGAGATAAAAACCCAATTATCAAATCCTCACCACACAATTCCGGCTCACAATTTCAAAAAGGTTTATTTACAGGAAAGTAAAAAGTGCAAGGGCAGCTTCCAAGTCTCCTCCCAATTGGATCAAGTACAAGGAGAACAAGATAGCATTCAAACAGTATATTTTATAGACGCTACCGAAACAGCCCCCTTTCCTGCTCATTCTTTTGTCACTTGACAAGGGTCAACTTGACATTTTCTTGAGAGGCCCCTATCTTATTTTGTATTTCTGGTGCCTTTCGTCTGAACAGATGGCTTCCTATCTAACTTGTACTTGGCTTCCTGTAAACAGCTTGGAATAACAAAGGTTTATCTTGTCCTGTTTGCTTAATACATTTTGTAGGTAGCAGAAAAACAATAATGCATTTTAGACAGGAATGTTAATGGCTTATACATTTAACATTTAAAAGAATGCAAAAGCAACCTTTTGACATTTTATAAAAGATTAACTTAATTCCTTCACAATCAATTGTGACTTTTTAAACAAATCACAGCTTTGTGTAAATTGGGTGTAAAGTGAAGGGCAAGTGGCCTATGAACAGGAGTGGGATTCAATTGGTTTGAACTGGTTCGGGAAAACTGGCGGTACTGGCGATCAATTGGCCCTGCCCACCTGCCCCTGTTCTATTCCGTCCTATATTTCCTTTGTTTGAAGCCCAGCTGATTAGCGAAGCAGAGTGGATTGCTGAATCTCACCTGTTTTACTCACCGGGGCTGCAGGAAAATGTAAGATTTAGCGTTCTGTTAATAAGCTGCTGTGGATTCCCGCTATAACTGCCATAATTCCTCCCCGCCATAGATAAAAGTGCGGGAGAAGTAAGCAGTCAGCATTAACATGTCATTAGGGAAGCCGTGACTCAATTTCATAAGGCGTGGCATCACAGGCCAACATCAATGGCAGTCTGTCACAATATTGGAACAAGGACTGCCAATGACATCAGCACGTCTTTGACAGCAGACTGTGTAAGGGCTAGGCTATGGAGGCCTTGTGTGGTAAAAATACCACGTAAAAATTTAACAGGCCCAGGAACGCCTGTAACTCCGCCTTACTGGGTGGAGTTGGGGCCTTCAGGGGGTTTGATTAGGTAACCAAGGAACTCAACCGTAGCAACCCCCATCTTACATTTCCTATGTTTTAGCTTCAGCCCAGGCTCCTGAATCCTGGACAACACACTTTTCAGCTTTTCGAAGAGTTCTGACCAGTGGCTTACGGCAATCAGAACATTGCTGACCCAAGCCAGCCCATGGAGCAGTTGCTCTATGAGGCTCTAAAAAATCCCTCGTGTCATGCTCACTCCAAATTGGAGTCGCCACCACCAGAAAGCTCCCTTATGCGTAATGTTAGTTTGTTTGTCGGCTGTCGTGCTATCAACCGGTAGCTGTTTATATGCTAGGGCCAGATCCAACTTTGTGAAGACACTTTCTCACCCTAGGGCCGTGATGGCGAACCTATGGCACACATGCCACAGGTGGCACGCGGAGCCATATTGAGTGGCACGCCAGCCATCAGCTCCGACACGCATGCGCGTGCCAGCTAGCTGATTTTTCATATTGCCGGAGGGCCAGAGGAGGCCTTTTCAACCCCGAACCTGATAACCGCTTGCTTCTCCTGTCCCGCCCCACCCTGTCCCATTTCTACTCTGCAGCTTGCCTGCCTGAAGCGCTGCACTCCTGCTACGTAAGACTCCGGAGTCGTGCCTTAGCTAGCTACCCCTTCCTCATGGCCTTGCCATGCTTCCCTGCCTTCCACGTGGCCTTACTGGCGGCTCTCCATGCCTGCTAGCCTTCTGAGATCAGCATTCAGCCCATCCTAGCCCCCGCACCTGTTGCAGGAAGACGCTGCCTTCCACTAGGGCTCTCGGGTGGACAAACTGTTTCATGTCTGGGGACTCTCACGTCCTCTGGAAGCCACCTTCCTTTTCCCTCCAAAGGTATTTTTCTATGGGTTGCCTCCTCCAGCCTGGCACAGCAGGCCAATAGGTGAGGTGTGTGCAGCGTTCTGACTTTAAACGGCAGAGTGATCTGCCCCCCTGGAGAGCCCCATGTGGGGTGGGAACCTTAAGCCAAGCAACTACCCCCCAAAGAGACCATCCCCATTCCCAATGAAAGAAACACAACAGCCGTCATTTTGCAAAACTGTATCTATTTCAGAAAATATAAATACATTTATATTGGCATATGGGATATACTTGGAGGGGGCAGAAGACGTCTAGGGCCTGCTTCTAGAGGAGCTCTGCAGCTCTTCCTCCTTCCCGGGAAGCCGTGCAGAGTTGGGGAAATCGTCACTCTTAGTAAGAGGCCAAGTCCCTCCCCACAAGAGTGTTCACCGTTTCCCACCAAATTGTCAAAGGAACTCAGGGGAAAGGGATCCCATCCATGCTGCACTTTGAAGGACCCTAAGGGGAGAGAGAATGAGAGAGTCAGAAGGGATCTCAGAGGTTATCTAGCCCAACCCTCTCCTCAAGCAAGAGACCCTGTTCCGTTCCACACAAATGGCTGTCTGATCTCTTCTTAAAAGCCTCCATTGATGAAGCACTGATGAATTGTTCTCAAAAAGAGCGTTGGTAGTTACCTGATACGCCTCTTCTAATAAGGGGGGAGATAGCATTTATGTATGGGTTCCACCTATCCACACTCTGATTGGACTGAGTCTGATTACTAATTAATTAGATCGGTATATAACTCCCTAAGGAGCTCCCATGCCCAGTTTTACAACGAAGGAAAAAATCACAGACCGCTAGAAAACCAACTCTTTAGTAACAAACACAGCATACAACCAGCCGGACATGGTCAGAAACAACAAATAAACAAAGTAGGTCTCATGGAGAAAGGGATGGGCCAGATGCTATCTCCCCCCTTATTAGATGAGTAATACCAACGCTCTTTCTCAATAAGGGTGGAGATAGCATCCATGTATGGGACATACCCAAGCCCGCGAACAACATCCCAAGGGAGGATCAAGATCAGACCTGCGGCAGAGATTGAAAACAGGCAGACTGCAAAACACGCAGGCCAAAGTCGGCCTCAGCTGAAGCAAACTTGTCCAGCTTATAATGCCAGATAAAAGAGGAAGGAGAAGTCCATGCCGCAGCCTTGCAGATCTCCTCCAGAGATGCCTGAGTTGCCCATGCCGAAGAAGTGGCCGCGCTGCATGTAGTGATACCGCGTGGATCCTCCTCATCACAGGCAGCATAGGCTTTCTCGATACATTGATGTACCCACCTGCCCACGCAGGATACCGACACCTTACCCAGCGAACCTGGCAGGAAAGAAATAAACAGAGACTCCGACCTGCGAATGGTCGCTGTATGAGTCAGATAGGTCTGCAAGGCTCTCCTGACGTCCAGCAAGTGCTCCAAGTCCCCCAAGGACTGTGGAGGGTCCGCACCGAAGGCAGGGAGAACCACCTCCTGGGCCCGATGGAACCAAGACCCCACCTTTGGGACACCACCCTGTCAGGGTAAAATTTACACAAGTCCTCCCTGACCGACAGGGCCTGTAACTCGGAGATGTGCCTCGCAGACATGATAGCGACCAGTAATACCACCTTCCACGTGAGGAACTGCCACGAAACGTCCTCCAACGGTTCAAAAGGGAAGTCTGGTCAGGGTGCCCAGAACCTTAGCCAGGTACCTATGCACTGGAGGAGGCCTCAAATTGGTCGCCCCCTTGAGGAATCTCCGGATTGTAGGCTGGTGGGAAAGCGCAGCATCCATACCCCAGGTGAGAACAGACCCCAGGGCAGCTACCTGCCTTTTATAACCCATCTTGCAAAAATTCTAGAACCTGGGGGACAGAAGCGATCTTGGGCACCACACCAGGCACAGAAAATCTTCCACGTTGCATTGTAAATGCGCATGGTAGAGGCCCTCCTGGAGGCTTGGATAGTAACTCTATCCGAATAGCTCTGTCCGAAAAGGAGCTGCCGCTCAATGTCCAGGTGGCCAACTGGAGCCACCTGGCCTCCAGGTGTGTCAGCGACCCCTGAGTCAGACTGATCCTGTCCGAAGGAATCCGCCATGGGTCCGCCAGCGACAAGGACCAGGAGGTTGGCGAACCACTGGCACCTTGGCCAGTAAGGGGCGACTAGGACCACTTGGGCCCGCAAGCTGATAATGCAACGTATGACCCTACCAAGGGCATCCACCCCCTCTGCCCCCTCAGCAGGGGACCTGGAGAAAAACCTGGGCAGCTGGGCGTTTTCTGGAGTGGCAAAGAGATCCATGAGAGGTGTGCCAAAACGACGATAGATCTCCTGGAAAACAGAAGGGTGTAAACACCATTCAGAATGATCAATCTGAATTCTGCTAAGCCAGTCAGCCCTGGTGTTATCAACCCCCGAAATGTGATCCGACACTAGACTGCAAGTTAAGTCAAATCAAATCAAATCAAATCAAATGTTCCGCTCAGGAACCCAACAACTCCGCTTATGCCATGAGGTCCCTGGACCTGGTGCCACCCTGCCGATTGACATGGGCCTTGGCCGTGATATTGTCAGTCAAAACCAAGACGTGGTGGCCCGAAACGCTATCCGCAAACTCCAGGAAGCTCAACCTAATAGCCCTCAGCTCCAGTAGATTAATCGGGAGAGTAGATTCCTTCTGGGACCACAGCCCTTGGGCCACCCTGTCCCCCATATGGGACCCCCATCCCTGGAGGCTGGCATCCGTGGTGATGGTTATCCTGTTGGAGACCCGGAACTGACAACCCTGCCCCAAGGCTGGTGACCTCCCCCACATCAATGACCTCTTGACAGCGGGGTGCACAGAGACCCGCATGAGGGAGTGAGCCACCCTCCTCTTCTGGAAGGGGAGCCATATAGCTGATACCATCTTTCCCAGGAGCTTCGATAAACTGGCCAAGGAAGGTCTAGGCTCAGACTCGACCAGCCTTACCAACTGGTCAATACTCCTGACCCTTTCCAGCTACTGAATCAATCCAGGCCCCCAGATGCAGGATCCTGGTCGAGGGAACAAAGTTGCTTTTGGAGCGATTGATGGAAAACCCGTGCGCCTCCAGAATCCTCACAGTGGCCGATAGGTCCCTCAAAGCGGACTCCCGTGAGGAGGATTGAATCAAAATATAATCAAAGTATAATTGCACCCATGGGTAGAGCGCGAAGGTGCGCAACCAAGGCCGCCATAATCTTAGTAAAGACATGGGGAGCATACGAAAGGCCAAAAGGCAACATCGTATATTGGTAATGACACAAAGCAAAACAGAAACGTAAATACTGTTGATGTTCAACCAGAACAGGTACATTTATTTATTTATTTCGATTTGTAAATCGCGCCTATCTCCATCGAAATGGACTCAGGGCGGTGTACAGATAAGTCTACCATAATAAATAATAACATACAATAAAATAATTAAAATTAATTAAATTAACTTGTACTAAAATTCCCATTAACCTATTAACCATTTACTAGTTTGGTTGGAGTTTTGGCGTATATGAGGTCTAAAATTCTAGGCTAATCCAGCTTGCTGGAAGAGTCTTGAGTGAGCGGCGAAAGAGGGGAAGGTCCGTGATAGTGCGAAGGTCGGGGGGCAGGTCGTAAGTAAGTAAGTAAGTAAGTAAGTAAGCATCAGTCAAATCAATAGAAGAAAGAAAATCCCCAACATGAATACCGTCAAGAATGGAGAAGAGAGAATGCATCTTAAAATGTTTGTATTTAGCATAGAAATTCAACCTTTTCAAATCAAGTATCGCCCGCCAACCGCCAGAGGGCTTGGGAATGACAAACGGGAGTAGAACCCTTGGTGAACCTGATCCGGAGGGACTGGGCAAATAGCTCCGATGTCCAGGAGGTTCTGGATGGCTGTGGCCATCAAGCCCCGCCTATCTGGATTACTAGGCACATAGCAAGAAAAAAAGGAAAGGGGTGGGGTGACGAACTCCAGGGTCAGGGCTGTCCCTGACCGTGGCAATCACCCAGGCATCGTAGGTCATAGCCTCCCATTGGTCATCGTAAAGGCGAAGCGTGCCCCCAATGGGAGAGACCCCGCAAGCCACTTCAGGACCTGTGGTAGGGACAGCCACCGCCCCCCCGAAAGGGCCGCCTAGACCCCCCACCCCTCTGCTGCCCATACTGGCTCTGGCCATAGCCCCCCTGGGACCAAAACCCCTGGGAGTTCTAGTCGGAGCAAAAGGAGCTCCCATAATCCTGGTCCCTGAACTGGTGACGGCGAGGATAAGGGGTAGGCCTAGTGGTGCTGCGCTTAGGGTTAGATGGCAGGGTTTTCTTTTTGTCTTTCCCCTCAACCAAGAGGGGATTAAGGGCATCACCAAATAATGTCCCATCGGCATAGGGCTCAGAAACCACCTCCCACTTGTGTTGGAGTTCTGATTGCCACTGGTGCAACCACAAAAGACAGCAAGAGGCAACAATCCTCACAGGGGATCCTGTCTATGCCTGGAATTGGCTGGCTGAATCGAGTTGCTAAGGGTGTCTGATTGGCCTCCTGCCTGACAGCTGAAATATAAATAGCTGTCAGGCACGGAGGTCCCTGTCTACCGCCTAACTTCTGTAAATACTTGCTTGTTCTGTTCGCAATAAACGGTTGATTCTTGGCTACCTCGGTGTCGGACCCTCTCTCTCTAGTTAGAACTTAACGGCCAGGAAAGCAGGCAGGCAGAAGAGGGGCTTCGGCCTTCGATCCAGGAGCCAGGCCAAGCCAAGCCCTGAGCCACACCAGGAAGGAAAAGCGCCTTCCATTCATCATCATCATTATTTAATTTCTATACCGCTCCTATCTCCCCAGTGGACTCAGGGCGGTGCACAGGAATTTAAAATGACACAACAAACACACAATAAATACAGTCGCAACGTTAAAATACAATTAAATTAAATAACCTGTGCTAAAATATTGCCTAAAAATGTTAAAATCCCCTATTTAATCAATTAAAATTATATCTAATCTAGACTAAGCTAGGCCAGCTAGGTGAAAGAGGTGCGTTTTGAGTGATCGGCAGAAGAGGCGAAAGTCCGTGATGGTGCGAAGTTCGGGGGGAAGGTCGTTCCAGAGGGCTGGACCTGCCACAGAGAAGGCACTTCTCCTGGGCGACGCCAGCCGGCATTGACCGGCAGACGGTACCCTAAGGAGGCTTGCAAAAAAGGACTAAGGAAGCCATTAAGTGGGGCCATAGGAGGCAGTTGGGCCTGCTGGTTCTGTACCTGGCTCCCTGCTGGTTCTGTACTTGGCTCCTTGGTGGTTCTGTACCTGGCTCCCTGCTGGTTCTGTACTTGGCTCCTTGATGGTTCTGTACCTGGCTCCCTGCTGGTTCTGTACTTGGCTCCTTGATGGTTCTGTACCTGGCTCCCTTCTGGTTCTGTACTTGGCTCCTTGATGGTTCTGTACCTGGCTCCCTTCTGGTTCTGTACCTGGCTTCTGTACCTTGCAAAAAAGAAAAAGACAATTGTTCCTCCTGCAGCAGCTTTGACTTTCACTCCCGGCACAAACTTCCCCTGAACAACGGGAAATGTTTACATTTCCTGCTCCATATTTCGCTTCTAAGTGACTCCGGGCTCCCTCTCGGCCTTCCAGCAAGTTTTCGTTGCCCCACCTGCTCCAATGAGGCCGCCCCTCCAGATGGCGCCAGGTCTGCCGACAGCCGGTCATGGTGGCCACTTCTCCATTGCTCTTCAGGAAGACCGTGCCAGGTCCATGCCAAATGCCCCCATCAGGTGCTCCATCTCCTTTGCCTTCATCTCCTTTGCGTAGCCAGGGGCCCCGTGCCATGGAGCGATTTAAAGATGGTGACCAACACCTTGAAGCGCACCTGGAAGGCCACCGGCAGCCAGTGCAGCTCGTGCAGGAGGGGTGTTACGTGGGAGCACCGTGAGGTTCCCAAAATCCCTCGCACGGCGGCATTCTGCACTAACTATGCACTAACTAACTAACTAACTACCTCAAGGGGAGCCCCATGTAGAGAGCGTTACAGTAGTCTAGGCGGGACGTAACGAGCATTTGAGTGACTGCGAAGGGCGTCCCGGTCAAGGAAGGGGCGCAACTGGCGTACCAGGCGAACCTGGTAAAAGGCCCCCCTCCCCCTGGTCACGGCCGTCACCTGGTCATCCAAGGATAGCCGTGAATCCAGGAGGACGCCTAAGTTGCGAGCCCTTTCCACGGGGGCAAGTGACTCGGCCCCAAAGGCCAGCGTTGGAGTCAGGTGGCTGTACTGAGACGCTGGAAACCACAGCCACTCGGTCTTGGACGGGTTGAGTCAGAGTTTGTTACTCCCCATCCAGGCCCGCACGGCTTCCAGATGCCGGGACATCACTTCAACGGCATCACTGGGGTGGTTGGGGATGGATATGTATAGCTGAGTATCATCAGCATACAGATGGTACTCCACCCCACAACCACGGATGATCTCACCCAGCGGCTTCATATAGGTGTTGAACAGGAGGGGCGAGAGGACCGACCCCTGGGGCACCCCATATGTGAGGGGCCTCAACGTTGACCTCTGCCCTCCTGCCAACACAAATTGCGACCGACCGGAGAGGAAGGAAGAGAACCACCGCAAAACGGTGCCTCCCCATCCCAACCCTTCCAGTCGGTGCAATAGGATACCATGGTCAATGGTATCAAAAGCCGCTGAGTAATCTAACAGGACCAAGATAATAATAATAATAATAATAAATTTTATTTATAACCCGCTCTCTCTCCCCAGAGGGACTCGAGGCGGGGCACAGGAAAATTAAAAACAATAAACACAAACAGAGTACAAAATTTAAAATCACAATTAAACATATCCTGCGCTAAAAACATCTATAAAAACTAAAAACTGTCCGTAAAACCCCTTAACACTATAACTAATTAAAATTACCCTAGGCCAGCCAAACGGAAGAAATGAGTTTTTAAAAGCTGTCGGAAGGAGCGAAGGTCAGTGGTTGTTCTGATTTCGGGGGGAAGGTCGTTCCAGAGGGTCGGGCCCGCCACAGAGAAGGCCCTTCCCCTGGACGTCGCCCGCTGGCACAGCCTAGTGGACGGCACTTGGAGAAGTCCCTCTCTGTGGGAGCGAATCGGTCGCAGGGATGTATGAGGCAGAATGCGATCCCGCAGATAGCTAGGTCCCGTGCCATGGAGCGCTTTAAAGATAGTAACTAACACCTTGAAGCGCACCCGAAAGACGACAGGCAGCCAGTGCAGTTCGCGCAGGAGCGGTGTTACATGGGAGAACCTAGAGGCTCCCATAACTGCCCGCGCGGCTGCATTCTGGACTAGCTGAAGCCTACGGGTGCACCTCAAGGGGAGCCCCATGTAGAGAGAGTTGCAATAGTCCAGCTGGGATGTCACGAGGGCATGAGTGACTGTGCAAAGGGCACCCCGATCCAATAGGGGACGCAACTGGCGGACCAGGCGAACCTGGTAAAACGCCCTCCTGGCCACGGCTCTAGAACAACCTCTATCTCGAGCCCTCCAGAGATCATCCACCAGGGCGAACAATGCCGTCTCTGTGCTGTGCCTGGGTTGGAAGCCGGACTGGCGTGGGTCTAGATAAACAGTTTCCTCCAGGTGTCGGGGGAACTGCTGTGCTACCACACTCTCAACAACCTTCGCCAAAAAGCGGAGGTTGGAGACCGGACAGTAATTACCGTATTTATTCGAGTATAACACGCACACGTGTATGACGCACCCCCCCTAATTTTCGATTAAAAATCGGTATAAAATTTTGTTTCACTTTTTCTCGGCTCAGACCAAGCATTGTAAGTGATATATCAATAAAAATATGAAGAACACTGAATTGTGCAAAACAGCAAAACAGCAATGCTTACAGTGAGCCTCTTAAGAGGGCCGGAGGGAGGGCGGGTCGGGTGGTGCTGAGAGCTCTGCGAGTGAGGGGGACGGGTGTGTGTGTGGAAGCGAAGGCGGGGGGGAGGAGCTGCCTTCCCGGCCGGGCTCCGCAGCTGAGGGGCGATGGAGCAAACCGTGCACGGCTGCCAGCATGATTTTCGCCCGTCTCTTTCTGGGCTCGGCGCTGCTGCTTCTCGGGACGCTTCCCGAAGCCAGCAGCCCCGCGGCCAGCCGCTCCGCTTCTCCGTCTTATTCGTCCCTCTCGGGGTCCAGACCCGCCGCCACCGCGCTCCCCGCCGTTCCATCCTCACCAGCCCGCCGGTGGGGGCGCCTGCCCGAGAAACGGCGGGCGCTTCGTCAACGTCGTAGGGCAAAGGGCTGCGCGGGCAGAGCAACTTTTGCAGAAACCTGGACCCACCTCAGCCAGCCCTCGTTTATAACGCGCACCCAAACTTTGAGTTCTTTTTTTGGTACAAAATTTTGCGCGTTATACTCAAATAAATACGGTAGATAACAATGCTGGGTCCAGGGAAGGCTTCTTGAGGAGGGGTCTCACCACCGCCTCTTTCAAGGCGGCCGTCAGAATCCCCTCACTCAAGGAAGCGTTCACTATTTCCTGGAGCCAACGTCGTGTAACCTCCCAGAAGGCCAGTACCAACCAGGAGGGACACGGATCCAATAAACATGTGGTAGCACTCAGTCGCCTCGGCAGCCTGTCCATGTCATCTGAAGTAACAAAGTCAAACTCTTCCCATAACACGGTCTCAAGACCTGCCTCGGACGGTCCACCCAGACCTTCCTCATTAGAGGCCAACTCGTCCGGATCCGAGTGATTTTATCCTGCGGATACTCTCCAAATTCCTCTGCTCTGCCCTGCAAAGGAGCTTCCCGCGACCTCTGCTGAAAGAGGGGAGCGGGTCACTCTGAACAGAGTGGCGAGATAGTTACGTTTCGTCACTCTTAACGCCACTAGGTAGGTCCTCAGATGGGATCTTGCCCGTGTTCGGTCGGATTCGGAGTGAGTAGACCTCCATGTGCTCTCTAGGCGTCTCTTGCGGCGCTTCATCGCCCTTAGCTCCTCAGAAGACCAAGGGGCCAGGGCGGATCGGCGTCACGTGAGAGGCCGCAAGGGCACGACCCGGTCCAAGGCCCCCGTGGCCGCACTATTCCATGCGGCCACTAGGTCCTCAGTCGAGTCGTGGGTCAGGGTCACAGGTATTGGCCCAAGCTTCTTTTGGAACCTCTCTGGGTCCGTAACCACCCATTGTGACTGCTCCTAGATAGTTTTAATTTGGGGGATTTTAGTCAATTTTAGCACAGGGTTAGAATTTAATATGTTTTTAAATTTTGTATTTTGTAATATTTGTTGTGTTTTTAAATTTCCTGTGCGCCGCCCTGGGTCCTTTTTGGAGAAGGTGCGGGGTTTAAATCTAAATAAAATAAAATAAATTTAAAAAATGGAGGCCATGAACTCCCGGGCCACCTCAGATGCCTCGCCTACCGATGGCAGGTTGAAATCCCCCATGACTAGGAGTCTGGGGGTGTCAAACGCCACCTTGGTGATCACCTCGAGGACCTCGGGCAGGGCCGCTGATACGTAGCGAACCAGCAGGCCCAGCTGCCTCCCATGGCCCCACTTCACACAAAGGGATTCACACCCGACTACCTGGGGCACCCGGAAGGCCACCGGCAGCCAGTGCAGCTCGCGCAGGAGAGGTGTTATGTGGGAGCTTCGAGATGCTCCCAGAATCCCCTGCGTGGCCGCATTCTGTACTAACTGGAGCCTCCGGATGCACCTCAAGGGGAGCCCCAAGTAGAGAGCGTCTTGCATCAAAGTAGAGAACTCATTCCCTGGGGCAATAGAGTGGATTCCCTCAATAGTCAACCCAAGAGCCCTGAACCAATCTAGGCCCAATAGCAAAGGTAAGGGCTTAGACACCACAATCAAGGGGAGATCGCCCTTGAATTGGGCGTATCGTATATTAAATTCCCCAAATCCAGTAATGGGTATCGTGTTGCCCTCATAGTCTTTGAGGCGGCACGGGCAGGCAGAATCTTCTGGAGTGTGTTGCAGGATACAATAGACTTAGTGGAACCCGTGTCCAGCTCCATCTTGCAGTCTTGCCCTCAATCTGTACTGAGATGAATCTTCATCCGGCCCAGCTGATAATAGTGGCTGAGCTCACAGACCACTCATCAAAACTGCTGCCCTTGTCAGAGACGGAGCAATTGTCCTCACGGGCTGAGTAAACACTGTCGTGGTGGCGCACTCTTGTCTGTTGCTAGGTCCGGACACGGTAACAGCGCCCTATAAGCAGAGGCCAAGTGTCCTTTTTTCTCGCAGCGACGGCAGATTGCGGCCTTACACTTACATTGTGATCGGAGATGCTTTCCCTTACAACCGAGGCAGTTGTTCCCTGCGGTGATGTAATCGAGATTCTGTTCCATCGCTCGGAGGCGGCTAATGTCAGTGCCGCCCTCAGAGTCAAGGCCGTCATCCCCATCCTTATGATGGACAGATAACGACTTTGCAAACGAGGCATAGTTCTGTTGGTATTTTTGGAGAACCGATGTAGTGCCCTCCGAGCTTCGTCCACAGCCAGGGTTAGAGACAGTTCAGGACTGGCCAGTAACCTCCGCTGTAGTCTCATGTCACAGACACTATAAATAAATTGCTCGAGAAGAGTCTCTTCCAAGTCCGCGAACTCGCAATGGATAGCCAATGCTCGTAAAGATGCTATATAGTGATTAATGATTTGATCTTCCTGTTGCATACACTGACGTAATGCGTGATGCTGGGCAAACCGGGATGGCGCGGGGGCATAGTGCCCCTTTAGCTTGTTTAATAGAACGTCCCAGAGAACAGTGCACGAGTGGGCGCTACTAACATGCGAGCGGTAGTGAACATCTCAGGCCCGCAAGAGCTCAAAAAGAAACCCCTTTTTCTGTCAGCTGACAGGTCTGTCAAATCTTGTGTCTCAAAACGCTCAAGAAAAGCATCCCATGACTCGCAGTCAGGGCAGTATTTAGCGAATATGCATGTGGTGGAGAATCCTGCCATCCTTGTTGCCAATGCTTTGTTCAGGAAAGCTGAGGTAAGACAGACGCCGTAAGTGCAATAGAACTATTTATTTTGAACACTGGTAACAACAACACCGAATAGGGAACGCCTTTCAGCTATTGTATATGAGAGCTGTGAGGTGGGCAGCCAATCCGGGGGCTGCAATTTCCATGCCTGCCAACAGACACATCGGAGCCGATCAGAATAGTCCTGGGTTTGTCTGCCTGACGCTGGTCGTAACTCCGAGGACTCGAAAACAGCAATACAGTCTCATTACAGATCATGTAAAAACAGTTAAGCAGAGTCATCCACTGTGAGGCAGCAGCTAGCTCAGACTCACCTCAGCTCTCGGTGGAGACGCTGAGCTCGCTGCAGCCTCACTGCAAGCTCTCGCCTGACTAGTAATAATAATCTTTATTGTCATTGTAAAAATTATTGTCAATGTGAAAATTCTGCAATTTTAATACCAAGTAATGTAAAACTGGTGACGTTAAATGGAAAATAACTTTATGGTACAGATCAGTAGAAAAATACAAGCATTTAATTTATTTTTTCCTTTTACATTATTTTTCTTTTCATGATGAGAGCGGTGAGGCTGTTGTCTCCCCTGACTGCACGTCACTTTTGCAAACAGATATGGAAAACCTTTTTTCCCCTGAAAGCTACAGATTCTCTCTCTACAGTTCCAAACAGATAGTTCTATGTAAGCTATTAAAATATTTAGATTTTTCAATTATTTTCTGAACCAAATATGAAGAAGAAATAGTCTTTAATGGTTGCTTCCTTTAAAAAAATTAATCCTTTTTTCACTCGGACTCCTAAACAGCACTTTTTCCTCTCCAAATTATTTGTGCAGAACAACACTGTTAATGAAATCCATACAGGATTGGCAGATAAAAGTCTTTTTTCTTGTTTTGGGTTGTCCAAGTTCAATATCATAATATTAAAGTGCTTGTGGCTATTTTCTAAACCTTGACATATTAAGGTCTGGTTTATTTTAGCATAATAAGAAATGGAGTTACTTGATATCTGCATTCCTTTACGATGACTACAAAAGCTGCACCCTGCAGCAAACAGAACCTTTCACACACTTCACTATCATAAGCAATTCAGCAAACGGGGGATCTGAAAGAACAAAGAACTTCTAAAATATCCCTCAATCACCTTTTCCCTACTAGGAAGTCCAGGTTTGATTATTTGACTATTGCTGTTTCCTTTTTTCCTCTTCTTCCTTGCATTAATTCTATGAGGCATAAAGTAGATTTTTCTACTTTATCTAGTAGTAGGTTATGGTCTACCTAATCAAATGCCTTACTGAAGTCCTAATAAATTACATTGACAGTATTCCTCTGGTCCACTAATTTTATCACTGTGTCAAAGAATGCAATAAGGTTAATCTGGCATGATCTGCCATGTTGCCTTTTGGTTATTACATTGTTTGCTTCTAGTTGTTCACTGATATGTTGCTTGATTATCTTTTCCAGAATCTTCCCTGGTATTGAGGTCAGGCTAGATCTGTAGTTTCCTGGATTTATTTTTTTTCCTTTTTGAAGATGGGAACTACATCAGCTCTGGCGTTGGTGCTGCCCATATGTATAAGGGGAATGGATACCCTTGCGGTTATAGTCATAATTACAGAAGGGGGTGGCGGTGCCATAATCGTGTCTAAAATTTTGTCTCCTAGGATAGGGGCCTGGGCAGGACAAACCTTTCTTTACATTTGATGGCAGAACCTTGCATTTATCCTTACTCTCCACCAGAAGAGGTGTGAGGGCCTCCCCAAATAAAAGTACCCCCTTTATAAGGCTTGGCAGTTTCCACTTATGTCTCATGTCTGTCTGCCATTGCCTGAGCGGGAGGTGATCGCAGAGGCCATGGCCATCGAGGCAAACCTCATGGCGTTCAGGGTGGCGTCAGCCAAGAATTGTACAGCTGCAATGATCTTGTTCAGATCTTGATGTGCCCTGGAGTCGCCAGCTGGGATTCTCTCCTGCAGTTGTTGCAGCCAGGAGAGGCTACACCTAGAAAAGAAAGATACGGCTGTCAAGGCTCGCACCGCCCATGCTGCTCCATAATAATAATAACAACAACAACAATAACAATAATAATCTTTATTGTCATTGGAATAAAATTACAATGAAATTGGTTTGAGCGTTCTGCTAACATTTGCATCAGGTGGAATATAGACAGCAGTGATAACTATAACAGAAATCTCTCTAGGTAAATGAAATGGCCGACAAATGACAGTTGAGAATTCCACGTCTGCAGAACTGTGTGTATAAGCAACTCTACTGTTGGTACACCAGTTATTATGTGTAGATACACAGTCCTCCACCTTTGCTTTTACCAGAGTTGTTGTTTCTGTCAAAGCGGTGTGTGGTGCGGTTAGTTAGCTCCACAGATGCCTCCGGTACAAGTGGATGAAGCCTGGTCTCTGTGATGATCATCATACAGCTGTCACGAATGAGCTTATTCGCTGCCATCCATACCTCTAGTTCATCAGTTTTGTGGACAAAGGATCTAGAGTTGGTTAGGAAATGCTTGGCAATGCTGGTCTGTGAGGCTGCTTCCGTAATCGAACTAGCAACCCTGCTCTGCATACCCACTTCTGCTTCGGCTCTCTTCGCTGCCTCCTAAGCCAAACAACAATCCATGGAGAGCCTGGCAGTCTTACTGTGACACTCGGTATATTATGAGACTGCTGGAAGTCGCTGGTAATATCTGTTGAGGTCCTCGACTTGTGACCTGTCCTTGACTTACGACCCGCCACAAGTCTTCGACCTCCACCTTGAAGGCTAGGCAACAGCCAGTCGTGTCTGATTGGCTAAGACATGACTGAAGGGGCTTTGGTTACTGGGCTGCCTGATTGGTTGCCCGCTTGACAGCTCTTGTATAAAGAGCTGTCAAACGGAGAGGCCCCTGTCTACCGCACCTTTTAACTTACTTTTACTGTTTGACTGTTCTGGTTGTATTTTTGCCAATAAACGGCTTTTGTTTGAACCTACCTGAGTCGGACTCCCTCTCTCCCTCAAACTACAACACTGGGGGCCAGGTCTGGTTCTTTTTCCCGGTATCTTCCTCCTGCGAAGACATTTTTTTTCCCGTTTGTATTTATTTGCGGTACGCATGCCCCCCCGTTCGCGCCTTTCGATGCAGCCAAGGAGCCGTGGGCATCGTTTCTGGCTGGCTTTGATAGCCAACGGCTTTGGCGAACTCTCCCCAGCGCGGAAGCTGAGCTACTTCCTTGGCTGTGGGGTCTTGAACTATTTGCGGCCGCACGAAATATTGCAGCCCCGGCAACTGTCTATGAGGTGCCGTGGGACACCCTCCTGGTGCAGCTCCAGAGCCATTACGCGCCAACGCCATCCTGAATTGCCTGGCGCTACGCTTTCAGGCAGTGCCGGCAGCTGCCTGCGCAGTCTGTCGTGGGTTTCCTGAAATCTCTTCGTGCCGCAGCTATACCCTGAGAATTTCTAGTGGCCTTCCTTGAAGACTCGCTGGTCGAACAGTTTGTGTGTGGGGTGCGGTACATTCGCCTCAGGCAGCGCCTTCTCGCGAAGCCTGAGGTCACGCTGGAACAAGCCGTGGAAGAGGCCCGAGCGGCTGAGCTCTCGGAACTTTCCACAGCTGAGATGTTCCGCGGTCAGCCACCGCACCCCCCCTTCACCCCGGGCTTGCCTCATCGAGGAGCTGGCACCCCCGGAAGATCTCGACCTCGAGGATCACGTTGGCAGCCTGTGGGTTGCTGCCTGCAGAGCTGCCCATCCTCCTGCCTCTCGACTGCCCACAGCTCCCTGCCTCGGCTGCGGAGGCGACCACCAGCACCCGGACTGCCCCTTCAGGGCTGCAATATGCCGCCTTTGCTTCCAGAAGGGCCACCTCGCCTGGATTTGCCATGCAGCCCTGCCCCTGCCTGCTCCGGTCGCCGCACTGCCGCCTCAAGCCGCTCTGCCCGCCCAGCAACCTGGGGGCTTCCCCTCCCCGCCTTTTCCAGGTGGGGGACCCAGTCTATGCAAAAAACTTCGCTGGGGATCCTAAGTGGGTCCCTGCTACTATTACGGACCTCACTTGCCCCTTTTCCTACAGGGTCGGTCTTCCTGATGGCACTGAATGGTGGCGCCACCTGGACCAGCTAAGGCGCCGCCTTCCGTCTCCGGCCTTCTCCACATCAGGCCGGGCCTGCCCAGTTAACGGGCTGTCCGTTCCACCTCAACGCTGTTCCATCAACTCAGCGTGAGGCCTTCCCCAGTTCAGGCCTTCCTAGCATGGACACCCCTTTCTGCCCCCCCCCACCATTGACTCAATCTGCAAGTGACTTTGAGGCCTTTGCTTCACAAAGCCTTCCCTACCCGGCCACCGCCTTCCGGCAGCCATCAGACTCCTCCTACCTGAGCGCCGCGCCACCCCGCCCAAACTCACCTGCTCCACCGGCTCTACCTCCGTCTGAAGGCCGTGATGACATCACCCGGAGCTACACCCCTGTCAGGGAGGAGCTTCCACGGGGACGTCTTACCTCGCCGAGTTCTCCGAAGAGTCTGAGGTGTTCTGGGCAGGTCTAGCGCCACCCCGCCTATTTGAGCAACTACGCATGCGCACTGGATGAGGTTGACGGGGTTGGAGCAGGCGGTGTCTTGGCCTGTCCCTCGAGGGCTGATGCAACCTTAACCTTGGCCAAGAGGAATTTGAAAAGGTCGGGCAGAAAAAGCCTGGTGATGTGAGGCTTGTCGGGTGCCGGGCTATCCTCTTCCGAGAGATTGGCGTCCCATATCTCGCTATCCCTCAGGGAGGGACTATCAGGGGACCCCAGTGGATGGGGGGGCTCTGCCCCCGTCAGAGTGCCTTCCTTCTGATTGGAGGGCTTTTGAGGGCCCAAAGCAGGTCTACTATGCTCTTGAGCCTCATGGTGATGCCCTGTTTAATGGCCTCCGAAATAATGTCCTGGAAATTGAGCGTTGTTGGTAGCCCTGAGGGGGCACAAGGGACACTAGCGGGGACCAATTTGGCCGGGGAGCAAAGATTGCATGGACCATGAGACCATCAGAGCTCCTGGGATGGACAACAGACAAGTTTGCTGTGGAGGATCGTGGGGCTTGGCCCTAAAGATCAGAATTGTCAATAGTAAGCATAAGGCTGAATGGACCCTACGAGAGATACCCCAGTACTAGATCTGGGGCCTGGTTGCCCCTGATGAGCCGGGGGGGGGGGGGTTGGGGTAGGTGTTCAGAAGCAATGTGCTTTCTTTTGGCCACCAATTTTGAGGGTTTATTTTCCTTTGAGGCCTTGCTGGCCTTTTGGTCCTTTCCATGTGACCTGGTCTCCTTGTTGGACTTGATGGCCAAGGATCGTGTATGGGAAGCAGGGGGCGCTGCTGATACTAGCCGTGGAGTCGCCTTAAGGCTGTCCCTGTCTGCTGAGCCCAGTCCAGTTCCACTGCTGTCTGCCATAGTGCTAACTGTGGTCAAAATGGTGGCCGTGCCTTCATCAGGAACAAAATGGCGTCCAGGCTGAGAAAATGAGGCACGTTACTTTTAAATCACCTTGCTGCTTCTGAGACCGCTGCAGTGTGCTTTGATCAATTGGCCAATTCATGCCTGAATGGGCCATGGCTCTCACCTGACCATTCAAAGGCCAATCGCCGTCGTGGGCTGTCCGAGGTCTGAGGTGGTCATCTGATGTCTTACACTGGGCACAGGTGGGCAAGCTAGTGTATGGTCCTCAATGCTCTTCTCCCCTGGGGCTACAGCAGTTTGAAAGGGGGTTTGGAGTGAGATGACAGTCCTTGCGAGCTCCGTCACTTGAGAGATAGGGCATTGGTTCTTACCTGATACGCCTCTTCTCATAGTGGGGGAAGGAGTATCCAAAATGGGTTAACTTTATCCACTCAGATTGGACTGAGCCCGATAAAATCCTTAAACCACGCTCCTGTCACTAGACAAAGGATTCCATCAGACTCAATGCGTCATCCACTCGAAATAGTATCACAGTTCCAAAAACCTTTATTCTTGAAAAAGACAAAAGTCATAACAGAAAACAGTCGAAAATGGTTAATACCAAACCATGGAGGGGCTGGATACTCCTCCCCCATTATGAGAAGAGGCGTATCAGGTAAGAACCAACACCCTTTCTCCATAATGTGGAGAAGAGTTTCCACACTGGCAAAAATTCTAATTTATAGTTCTTTATGAATGGGGAAAAAGACGCTCATGTAGCAGCCCTATAAATGTCAGTCAGAGACGTTTACGTAGCCCAGGCCACTGACGTAGCTACACTCCTTGCGGAAAGATCGTTGGTACTTACCTGAATGACTTTTCTGATGGTGGGAGCTGGAGAAGTCACTAGAGGGTTATTCTCACTGCCAATTGGTCCATAGACTGAGAAGATACATTTAGACCACGCCTGCCCCTCCTTCTCCATTCCTTTCAAAGGCATTTTCATTTCATAACATTAAGATCAACTGACAGCTGAGTTTTCACAATGTATTGAAAATAAAATTTAAAAAAACTTACCTGCACTAATGTGAAGGGTGAAACTGAGATCTGGACTGCAGCAAATAGGCTAGGTCAGGTACAAAGGCAGTGGTTTTGATGCGCAAAATGTCACGCAGATGAGAGTCAACTTAGTCTTGTCCTCACACGGTTCTTGTTAAAGTTCATAGCAGAGAATGTCTTCTCACACAAATATGTTGAGCCAAACAAGCTCAGCATTTTCTTAGCCAATGTCCGAATCTCTTGAAACCTGCCCTTATCCAGTTGGCGGTAAAAGTTCACAAGAGAGCTGTTGGTGACGACTGCGTAACTCGCTGTCACAATGCATCTCAATGAGCTCTTTATAAACGGCCACAGTCTCTTGACATATCAGACAAACAGTGATTCCGTATTTCAATGAAAAAAAAAATCCACTTTCCACCTTTCCTGGAAACGGCGGCCCTCACTGTCAACTTTCCTTTTTTTATTTATAGTCGCCATTTTATAAATTGGCCAGAAGGGGAAGGGTGAAGGGTGCAGTGCCAGAATAAAAATGTGGCACTTCTGGAAATACGTTTATGGCAGGTGTAAGCTGAGTTATTTGACACGGTCAGACTCTCTGGTAACAGCTCACACAGTTCCACCACTCCACAGCCCCTCCTTCTCCATTCCTTTCAAAGGCAATTGGAACCGAAATTGTGAACAAAAATCACAACAAGGAAAGAAACCCCCAACCCCACCTCTGAGTAGGGAGGGAGGTGATGTCTCCCGCTTCTATCATCAGAAAAGTCATTCAGGTAAGTACCAACGATCTTTCTCGATGGTGAAGAGTGGGAGATGTCACCAGAGGGACGTACCAAAGCTGAAGTCCTAGGGAGGGAATCTTACTTGTCTGCGGTGCCTGAAGATGATGCCACCTATTGTAATACCCTACGACCAAATGCTTTCTCGGCCAAGGCATGCACATCGAGTTTGTAATGTCTAATAAAGGAAGTAGTAGCCCACGAGGCAGCCCTGCGGATGTCCTCAAATGGAGCTCTAGTAGCCCACGCAGCTGTCGTAGCTGCGCTATGAGTCGAGTGTGCCGTGATACCCTTAGAAGGGGTCCTCCCTTGGACTCGTAAGCCAGGGAAATAGTCTTATCCACCTGCCTACTGTGCTAGAGGTTACCCTTGCCCCCTGAGAAGAGGGCTGAAAAGACAGGAACAACGCCTCTGATCTCCTGAAAGGTGCTGTCCACTTCAGGTAAATCCGAAGAGCTCTCTGGACATCTAACGTATGCCACTAGTGCTCCCTCTCATGAGAGGGGGCCGGGCAAAAATTAGGCAACACAAGTTCTTGTGCCCTATGAAAAGGGCCTGGGGTCTGGGTGTTGGAGCACTCCCTGGAAGAGTCTGACCTCCTCGTCCAGAATACTCCATGGGGATGACATGGACAACTGTCTCAGATCCGCATACCAGGTCCTTCTCGGCCCCCACCGTCACTAGCTTCCTGACTGTACCCTGAAGGAGAAGGAGAGGAGGGAAGGCATAGAGAAGACTGGTCGGCCAACTGCAGCGAAGCGCATCTGTGTTCTCGGCACCCCATGTCTGGTATCTCATGATGAACCTCTCAAGCTGTGCTTTCTCCGGCGTTGGAAATGGGTCTATCACCAGAGTCCTGAACCTGCAACATATCCGTTGAAACAGCAACGGATCAAGTTGCCACTCCCTATGGTCCACAGTGCTCCGACTCAGCCAGTCGGCCTGATCCCGGATATGTGGTCTGCCTCGATGGAGCAAACGTGAGTCTCTGCCCAGGTCAACAGTCTGTGTGCCTCTGTCCACAGAGATTTCGAGTGAGTTCCGCCCTGCTTGTTGATATGTGCCTTCGTAGCAATATTGTCTGTGAGAAGTAACACATAAGCATGTAACGTATTTTTGAAAATGATGCAAGGCCCGGCATGCAGCCCTCAATTCGAGATAGTTTATATTGTGTTGCAGATCCGTGGCAGTCCAACGACCCTACGCCATGCGGGAACCCATTATTGCCCCCCAACCATAGAAGCTCGCATCCATGGTTACTGTGACCCTAACGGGTATCCAAAAGGAAGACCCCCTTGCTGAGTGCCTGAGAGAGCCACCACCGAAGGGATAGCCGCACATGGGGAGACACTTGAACTGCCAGGTGAGAATGATTCAGCATCTGTCTCTGATATGGAATTAAGGCCCACTGCAATTCCCTGGAATGGAAACTCGCCCAAGACACTATCCCGACACAGGAAATCATGGAACCGAGCAATCAGGACAAGACTACGATGGGCACCACCTGGTTAGTCCTGACAGAGCTGGCAAGCTGATGCAGCTTCTGAATCCGCTCTTTAGACAAATAGACTACTCCCTCTACAGTCTGCCTGAAGTAATACATCGTCAAGGTAAAGTTGCAGTCTAATGGGGACAGAGTGCAGATAGGCTGCCACAGCTGCCGCCGCCTTGATGGACCAAGTTGAAGCCTGATATACCCCTTATGTAAGATGTGTTCGGTTTTCTTGTCCTCCGGCTTCAACTTGTCTCCCACGTCCCCGGCCATCACTGTCGCTGACGAAGACAAGCCCGCCATCGGTCTATCAACCTCGGATACCTGCAAACCCTTGTCCATATTATATAACTTTCTATCATTGGCCCCAGGATTAGGGAATAATCCAGGCTGGGACCATTGACCTTTAACCTCCAAGAAAAGAGGAGGGGCAGGAACTTCCTCCTTATCCAGAGGCGTGTGCAGAAAAATAGTCTGGCTCAATTCCTTTTGACCAGATGAAGACTGGTTAGCAACTCCCCCCAGTTTTGTGGTGGATTTACCCTTACCCAATAGTTGCTTAAACAAGGAAGGTTGAAAGAGTCCCGCGAAGGCAGGAGCATCCTCTTTGCCAGCATCCTCATCATCCGACATTACGAGATCTTTAGTCGGTTCCTCACCCACAGCTGACCCGTCACTGGCTATGGAAGGGAAACCAAGGCATTCACCTTCTTCCAATTGCATCGGCTGGTGGGGAGCGGTTCACCTGCTGGACGAGGCCACTATGGGACCAGAGGATGGTGAGGGCTTAGAAGAAGCCTGATATTGGCACTTCTGTTTTCTCATGTCCGCAGTAATGCCCTTAGAGATGGCTGATGAAATCGGTCTCTGTATGTTGGGGGGCAAATCCTGCAAATCCTCATACTCATCCTCAGATTCCTCCCCTTGGAGAGCTTCCCCTTGAGGGGCCAAGGTGGGGTGAGGGACCAGATAATCCCTGGAGGATCCTTCGAGAGGATTTCCCATCACACCCCTGATAACAGATGGAGAGACCGAAGGGGAAGGAAAAATCTCTCGCCTGGTTCTGTCCCCCCTCGATACGGTGGATGGATCCCTGGAGTGGGCCGGAGAGGAAACCCCAGACAAGGAGACCAATTCCATCTCAGCCAGCGTCCAGCACGTGCATCCTGCTTCTTCAGAGCCCATTGTCTTCTCTGTTCGTCCCAGATCGTGGCCATGGAAGGGCGGTGTTCCAAGGAAGGCCCTGCAGAAGGTGGTGTAGAGGAGACCCTGGGAGGAGTTAGGTAAGCCTGAGTCCTGCGCCGCAGAGGCTTTGTCTGCCCTTGAGGCCATCAAGGGGCTAGAGACAGCACCTGGCAAGATAAGCTCTTATAGACAGCAGCAATAGAAATCAATTAATCCTTTTCTTGTTTTCTTTATATATATATATATATATATATATATACAGACATACAGACATAAAAATGCAAACTATAAATCAATACTCTAAGTGTCCGCCCCGGACTAGTAAGAGTCAGTAACCAAGTCAAAGGTCATTAAACAAATCCTGAAGGCTTTTCACGCCACGCGCACCCACAAAATGGCAGCCAAACACGAGGCCAGTAGAAAATGGCCACCAAATAAGCCTGAGGAGCCAATCGGCATGAGCTCAAGCTCCGTCGGCCTTGGGATTGTCAAAACCAGTGCTGTTCTTCCTTTTCTGCGCTGCTAGCTGCAGGGGGCTGGGAAGCTCTGGGCTCTGTATCGAGTGGGAAAGACGACAAAAACGGCCCATTTGCACAATTTCCCTTTGGAAGGGGAAATCCCTGCTGGAAAGGGGAAGCCCCAGCCGCCAGCACGCGCCGTATCTTAACTGCCGGGCCCCACTTACCTCACACACCCAAGGGGAGAAAGAAAGGAGCTGGAAAGAGAGAAACAAGGCTCCAGTCTTTCAGAGCCCTCCTCGCATCCAAGGTGTGTCCTTTTCTCTCCAGTGGATAGGAAGGAGCCGGGCAGAAGTTAGGTAATCTCAGTTCCTTAGACCTATGAAAACAAGAGCATACCTTGGGGATAAAGGAAGGATCCAGCCTTCACACCACTATCTTGGTGGAACACACACATATCAGCCCTGGTAGACAATGCCTGTAGTTCAGATATCCGTCTAGCGGAAGTTTGGCCACCAAAAAGGCCACCTTGAAAGTCAGGAACTTAACAGCCACGTCCTGCAATGGTTCAAAGGGACACTTGTCAAAGCATCCAATGCCTTATGTATTATGTCCAATACCAAGAACTGTGGGTGGCTTTAGTATCGAAGCACCCTTGAGAAGTCTCTTGACCATAGTATGCTGAGTCAAAGTTTATGACCTACCACACAAAGGTACAGAAGAAATTACAGATACCTGTCTCTTAATGGTATTAGGAGCCAACCTTTAGTCTAGGCCTGCTTGAAGAAAGTCCAAGACCTGTGGGATAGTCACTTGTACTGGGTTAAAGTGGTTCGTCGAACACCACTTACAAAAAGTGCACCAATTCGCACTGTATATGCGCTCCATGGAAGGCCGACGGGAAGCCTGAATAGTCTGAATGAAAAGTTATCCCCCCTTAGGACGTTTTGCTCAAGTGCCAGGTGGTCAACTGGAGCCATTGAGGTTCTGGATGCTCCAGCGACCCCTGGCTGAGGGAAATCATTTCCTGGGGGATCCTCCAGGGCCTATCCACTGATAGAGATTGAAGGTCGACAAACCAGGGCCACCGTGGCCAATGTGGGTCAATCATCACCACCTCCGCCCCCTCCCACAAGATCTTTTGAATGACTGGGAATCAGTGGCAAAGACAGGAAGGCATAAAGGAGCCCCCGAGGCTATTGGCAGTGGAGAGCATCCACCCCCTCCACGTTCTGTGAATAAAACCGGGAATAAACTGACTGTTAACTTACCTGAATGGTCCTTCTATGTGCGCTGCGAAGGGAATCCAAGCATGGGTTAACTTTGTCCATTAGTCGAGAGACTGAGTTACGTAACTTTTGACCACGCCTCCTCTGGCTGGCTTACCTCAGTTTTGCACGAAGTTCAGCCGGAGTCAGAGAAGAAATTAAGCCATACAGACTGGAAGAGTTCAGTCAAACAATTCAGTGGACGTGTGAAGTCCAATCCTAAAGTCAATGAACGAAGGTGTCGAATGCCCAGAACAGCCGAAGCCGAGGGCGGGTTTGGATTCCCTTCACAGCGCACATAGAAGGACCGTTCAGGTAACTCAATGATCGTTCTCCTGTGTGCTGCTCCAGGAGTCCAAGCATGGGACTTGCCAAAGCAATGAGTTGTCACGGGCGGGAGGCCGGCTGGTCATAGCCAGCAGAGGAAGAAACCACCTGTTGCAGGACTCATCATCCAAAGTAAGCTTCGGCAGAAGCATACATGAATGAATTTGAATGAATTTAATACTTATAAACCGCTCCCTCTCCCCAAGGGGACTCGGGGCGGTGCACAGGTAGAATAAAAACAATAAAAAATATACAAACAGTTCTAAAACCAAATTAAACTTAACCTGTGCTAAAATTCCCATAAAACTATGCTAAAAGCTACCCAATAAAAACCCCAAGACAGGGAGACTATCCCAGGCCGGCCAGACAGAAAAAGTGAGTTTTTAATTTAAGACGGAAGGAGCGGAGGTCCGTGGTCATCCTAATATCGGGGGGAAGGTCGTTCCAGAGGGCCGGGCCCGCCACAGAGAGACCCCTTCCCCTGGGTGTCGCCCGCTGACAAAGTCTAGTGGACGGCACCCGGAGAAGTCCCTCTCTGTGGGAGCGAATCGGCCGTGAGGATGTATGAGGCAGGATCCGATCTCGCAGATAGCTAGGTCCCGAGCCATGGAGCGCTTTAAAGATGATAATTAACATCTTGAAGCGCACCCGGAAGACGACAGGTAGCCAGTGCAGCTCGCGCAAGAGCGGTGTTACGTGGGTAGACCTTGCGGTCCCCATAATTGCTCGCGCGGCTGCATTCTGGACTAGCTGAAGTCTCCGGGTGCACCTCAAGGGAAGCCCCATGTAGAGAGAGTTACAATAGTCCAGTCGGGATGTCACGAGCGCATGAGTGACTGTCCATCTTGGGTGACAGAGATGACCAGGTCGCCACCCTTCAGATGTCCTCTACTGAGGCTTGCGTTGCCCAGGCATTTGTGGTAGCTATGCTCCTAGTGGAGTGTAGCAAAATCCGCCTGGGCTTGGCTTGGCTATCATAGGCCAGGTCTTTTGTCCCATAGACACTGGTTGGAATGAAACAAAGAGCGCTTCTGATGCCGTGCACTTCACATAGCGACGGAGCACTCTTTGAACGTCAAGGTAATGGCAGTTGTGTTCCTGTGGGTGAATAGGCCGCAGGTAGAAGTCTGGGAGGATGAGCTCCTCCACCCTATGAAACCATGAATTAACTTTTGGGAGGAAAGCCGGATCGAGATGGAGCACGACCTTGTTAGGGAGGAAAATGCAAAGGTCCTCCCTAACCGGCAAGGCTGCAAGTTCTGACACCCTATGCGCCGACGTGATGGCGACCAGGAATACCGTTTTAAATGTTACTAACCAGAGGCTGATGGTATGAAGGGGCTCAAAGGGTGCTGCAGTGAGTGCCGAGTATGAGGGGGAAATCCCAAGTGGGATATTGATGAATTGGTGGTGGTCTGAGATTTGAGGCATCCTTCAAAAAGGAACGAACCCTCAAATTCTGAGCCAAGGATCGCCTGGCGCCTCTTCCAATGACTGTGGAAAGGGCCGTTATTTGGTGTCGAAGGGTACTAAGGGTGAGCCCTTTATCTAACCCCATTTGCAAATAGTTCAATATCTGCAGTATAGAGGCCTTGATGGGGTTAATGTCAGCCGTACGATACCACCTGCAGAATGCCTGCCAGGTGGCCTCGAAGATACGAACCGTCAATGGTCGATGGGCAGCATGGATAGTGTCGATGACCTTCTTGAAAAAACGCTGACGGATTAGGATAGCCCGCTCACGTGCCACACGGCTAACTGTGGCAATTGGGGGTTTGGGTGGATAAGAGCCCCTTGCGACAGGTGTATCCCGTTGTTCGGAATCCTCCACGGACGTGAGACCGACAGGTGGACTAGGTCGGCGTACCAGGCACGTCTGGCCACATTGGGGCAATCAGAAGAACGTCAGCCCATTCCATCAGAATGTTCTGTTCTGTATTACTAGTGGTACCAGCCGGAGGGGTGGAAAAGCATATAATAGGCTTCCTGGCTATGGGTTGCAAAGTGCATTGGTGCCTTCTGCCGCTAGAGTGTGGAACCTCGAGAAAAAACGCAGCAGATGTGTGTTGTGGGGCTGCACAAATAAGTCCATTTTGGGGTGACCAAATTGGTGGGAAAGGGTGGGATGAAGCCACCACTCTGCCTGGTTCACTGTAGCCCTGCTCAGCCAATCCGCCTGGACGTTGGCTGATCCCGAGATATGTTCTGCCCAAATCGACAGTAACCGAGTCTCTGCCCAGTATTTCTGCTTCCAGCATCAGGGACCTGGAACGTGTCCCCCCCCTCGACGGTTGATGTGCGCTTTGGAGGCCACTTTATCGGTTAGAACCATCACATGGTTGTCAGTTACCAGGTCCTGAAACTCGCGGAGGGCTAGCCAAATGGCCCAGAGCTCCAGCCAATTGATGCTGTTCTGAAGCTCCTGGACGCTCCAACGACCCTGTGCTACAAGGTCCAGAGTAGGAGCCCGCCCACCCGAATAGGTTCGCATCCATTGTTACTATGATGCGATCCGGCTCCTTGAATAGGCAGCCCTGAAGGAGATTGGCCAACTTCCACCACCGGAGCTAACGGATAACCTTGGGTGGAGGACGCACCCTGACCTGTGAGTAATTAATAATAATTAATACTTAATTAATAATAATAATCATTAATAATAATTTATTAAATTTATAAGCCACCTCCTCTCCCCAAAGGGACTCGGGGTGGTGTACAGGAAAATTAAAAAACATCTAAAAACAGACAATACATACAGAATTAAAAACGAATTAAATTACCCTGTACTAAAATTTATAAACATTAAAACCAAATAAACAATTTAAAATTACAGACTGGGGCGAGAAGCGTAAATTAAACCAAGCCGGTCTGATGGAACAAATAAGTTTTTACTTTTTGGCAGAAGGCGTGGAGGTCCATGGTCATTCTAATATCCGGGGGTAGGATGTTCCAGAGGGTCGGGCTCATCACAGAGAAGGCCCTGGGCGTCGCCCGCTGGCATTGCTTGGTGGACCGCACCCGGAGAAGTCCCTCTCTGTGTGAGCGAATCGGCCGAAGGGATGTATGGGGAAGGATACGATCCCGCAAATAACTAGGTCCTGTGCCATGGAGCGCTTTAAAGATGATAATCAACACCTTGAAACGCACCCGAAAGGCCACAGGCAGCCAGTGCAGCTCGCGCAGGAGTGGTGTTACATGGGAGTATCTAGTAACTCCCATAACTGCCTGCGCGGCCGCGTTCTGGACCAGCTGTAGCCTTCGAGTGCATCTCATGTAGAGAGCATTGCAGTAGTCCAGACGAGATGTCACAAGCGCATGAGTGACTGTGCGAAGGGTGTCCCGGTCCAATAGGGGACGCAACTGGCGCACCAGGGGAACCCCTGGCCACGGCTGTCACATGGTCTATTGACAGCCGAGAGTCCAGGAGGACGCCTAAGTTGCGTGCCCATTCCACGGGGGCTAGATGTTCGCCTCCTATGGCCAGTGATGGCGTCAACTGGTTGAACCGGGGCGCCGGTAGCCACAGCCACTCCGTCTTGGACAGGTTGAGCTTGAGTCAGTTCCTTCCCATCCAGATCCACACGGCTTCCAGACACCAGGACATCACTTCGACGGCATCGTTGGGGTGGTTTGGGGTAGAGATGTACAGCTGGGTGTCATCCGCGTACAGATGGTAATCTACCCCAAACCCACATATGATCTTGCCCAGTGGCTTCATATATGTATGGATCAAGAGAGGCGAGAGGACCGACCTCTGAGGCACCGCACAAGTGAGAGGCCTCAAAGTCTACCTCTGCCCCCCTGCCAATACAAATTGCGACCGACTGGAGAGGTAGGAGGAGAACCACCGTAAAACGGTGCCCCTCAGCCCCAGCCACTCCAACTGATGCAATAGGATTCCATGGTCGATGGTATCAAAAGCCACCGAGAGGTCTAATAGGACCAGGATGGAGGAACAACGCCCCATCTCCGGCCCTCCAGAGATCATCTACCAACGCGACCAATGGCGTCTCAATGCTGTGACAGGGCCGGAAGCCGGACTGGCATGGGTCCAGATAATCAATTTCCTCCAGATGACGTGGAAACTGTTGTGCCACCACACTCTCTACAACCTTCGCCAAAAAGTGAAGGTTGGAGACCGGACGGCAATTTTAGCGCAGGTTTGTTTAATTTGTTTTTAGAATTGTTTTGTATGTATGTATTGTTTTTATTCTGCCTGTGCACCGCCCCGAGTCCCCGTGGGAAGAGGGTGCGGTTTTACAAATATTAAATTATTATTATTATTATTATTATAATTTACTAACAATGCTGGGTCCAGGGAAGGCTTCTTGAGGAGAGGCCTCACCACCGCCTCTTTCAAGACGGTAGACAAGAACCCCTCACTCAAAGAAGCATTCACTATTTCCTGGAGCCAGTCTCGTGAAACCTCCCAGGATGCCAGTACAAGCCAGGAGCGACACAGGTCCAATAAACATGTGGTGGCCCTCAGTCTCCTATGCAACCTGTCCATATCATCAGAAGTAAAGTCAAACTCTTCCCATAACACGGTCTCAAGACCTGCCTCAGACGGTCCGCCCAGACCTGCCTCATTACAGGCTAACTCGTACCGGATCCGAGTGATTTTATCCTGCAGATACTCTCCAAATTCCTCTGCTCTGCTCTGCCCTGCAAAGGAGCTTCCCGCGACCTCTGATGAAAGAGGGGAGCGGGTCACTCTGAACAGGACCGCTGGGCAGTTATCTGTGGATGCGATAAAGAGTGGCAAGATAGTTACGTTTCGCCACTCTTAACGCTGCTAGGTAGGTCCTCAGAGGGGATCTTGCCTGTGTTCGGTCAGATTCGGAGCGAGTAGACCTCCATGTGCTCTCTAGGCGTCTCTTGCGGCGCTTCATCGCCCTTAGCTCCTCGGAAGACCAAGGGGCCAGGGCGGATCGGCGCCGCGTGAGAGGCCGCAAGGGCACGACCCGGTCCAAGGCCCCCGTGGCCGCACTATTCCATGTGGCCACTGGGTCCTCAGTCGAGTTGTGGGTCAGGGTCACAGGTATTGGCCCAAGCTCCCTTTGGAACCTCTCTGGGTCAATCAGGCGCCTGGGGCGGAACCATCTTGCTGTCTGTGGTTCGCCTCCCCGCGATAGGGTGTAGCGGTTGGGAAGTCAAGCCGAAGGAGAGAGTGATCTGACCATGACAGGGGTTCGATGGTTAAATCCCCTACTCCAAATCACTCAACCACTGGCCGGAGGCAAAAATTACATCTAGCGTGTGTCCCCTGGTGTGAGTGGGGCCCTGAATTACTTGGGTCAGATCCATGGCCGTCATGGAGGCCATGAACTCCCGAGCCACCTCGGATGCCTCGCCTACCGATGGCAGGTTGAAGTCCACCATGACTAAAAGTTTGGGGGTATCAACCGCCACCTCGGCAATCACCTCGAGGAGCTCGGGCAGTGCCGCTGATACGTAGCAGGAAGCCAGGTACAGAACCAGCAACAAGACAGGTACAGAATCAGCAGGGAGCCAGGTATAGAACCAGCAGCAAGACAGGTACAGAGCCAGCAGGCCCAACTGCCTCCCATGGCCCCACTTAATGGCTTCCTTAGTCCTCCTTGCCCAGGACTTCTGGACTCCAGCCACCAGCACTTACCTCGTTGGGCTGTTCCTCAGCTGGAGAAATGCGGCCGCTGGTCTGGGCATGCTGGGAAAAGGTCTCGTGATCCTCCAGCATCATTTTCTTGATGGAGTTTTATGCGGAGGAGGAGCTGCTCTTCTGAAGGAGAGAGTGAGGGCTGGGGGAGAAGTGCAACCTGGGAGGGGTGAGAGTTGTGAGCCCTTTCCACGGGGGCAAGTGACTCGGCCCCAAAGGCCAGCGTTGCAGTCAGCTGGCTGTACTGAGACGCTGGAAACCACAGCCACTCGGGCTTGGACGGGTTGAGTCAGAGTTTGTTACTCCCCATCCAGGCCCGCACGGCTTTCAGACGCCGGGACATCACTTCAACGGCATCACTGGGGTGGTTGGGGGTGGATATGTTTAATTGAGTATCATCAGCATACAGATGGTACTCCACCCCACAACCACGGATGATCTCACCCAGCGGCTTCATATAGGGGTTGAACAGGAGGGGCGAGAGGACTGACCCCTGGGGCACCCCTATGTGAGGGGCCTCGGCGTCGACCTCTGCCCTCCTGTCAACACAAATTGCAACCGACCAGAGAGAAGGAAGAGAACCACCGCAAAACAGTGCCTCCCAATCCCAACCCTTCCAGTCGGTGCAATAGGATACCATGGTCGATGGTATCAAAAGCCGCTGAGTAATCTAACAGGACCAAGATAGAGGAGCAACCTCTATCTCGAGCCCTCCAGAGATCATCCACCAGCGCGACCAATGCCGTCTCTGTGCTGTGCCCGGGTCGGAAGCTGGACTGGCGCGGCTCTAGATAAACAGTTTCCTCCAGGTGTCGGGGGAACTGCTGTGCTACCACACTCTCAACAACCTTCGCCAAAAAGTGGAGGTTGGAGACGGGACGGTAATTAGATAACAACACTGTGTCCAGGGAAGGCTTCTTGAGGAGGGGTCTCACCACCGCCTCTTTCAAGGCGGCCGGCAGAATCCCCTCACTCAAGGAAGCGTTCACTATTTCCTGGAGCCAGTCTCATGTAACCTCCCAGGAGGCCAGTACCAACCAGGAGGGACACGGGTCCAATAAACATGTGGTAGCACTCAGTCGCCTCGGCAGCCTGTCCATGTCATCTGAAGTAACAAAGTCAAACTCTTCCCATAACACGGTCTCAAGACCTGCCTCGGACGGTCCGCCCAGACCTGCCTCATTACAGGCCAGCTCGTCCCGGATCCGAGTGATTTTATCCTGCAGATACTCTCCAAATTCCTCTGCTCTGCCCTGCAAAAGAGCTTCCCGCGACCTCTGATGAAAGAGGGGAGCGGGTCACTCTGAACAGGGCGGCAGGGCGGTTATCTGCGGATGCGATAAGAGTGGCGAGATAGTTACGTTTCGCCACTCTTAACGCTGCTAGGTAGGTCCTCAGATGGGATCTTGCCCGTGTTCGGTCGGATTCGGAGCGAGTAGACCTCCATGTGCTCTCTAGGCGTCTCTTGCGGCGCTTCATCGCCCTTAGCTCCTCGGAAGACCAAGGGGCCAGGGCGGATCGGCGCCGCGTGAGAGGCCGCAAGGGCACGACCCGGTCCAAGGCCCCCGTGGCCGCACTATTCCATGCGGCCACTAGGTCCTCAGTCGAGTCGTGGGTCAGTGTCACAGGTATTGGCCCAAGCTCCCTTTGGAACCTCTCTGGGTCCATCAGGCGCCTGGGGCGGAACCATCTTGCTGTCCTTGGTTCGCCTCCCCGTGGTAGGATGTAGCGGTTGGGAAGTCAAGCCGAAGGAGCGAGTGATCTGAACATCTCAGGGGTTCCATGGTTAAATCCCCTATTCCAAATCACTCAACCACTGGCCGGAGGCAAAAATTAAATCTAGCGTGTGTCCCCCGGTGTGAGTGGGGCCCTGAATTACTTGGGTCAGATCCATGGCTGTCATGGAGGCCATGAACTCCCGATCCACCTCGGATGCCTCGCCTACCGATGGCAGGTTGAAGTCCCCCATGACTAAAAGTCTGGGGGTATCAACCGCCACCTCGGCGATCACCTCGAGGAGTTTCGGACAAGGCCGCTGATACGTAGCAGGGAGCCAGGTACAGAACCAGCAGCAAGACAGGTACAGAATCAGCAGGGAGCCAGGTATAGAACCAGCAGCAAGACAGTACAGAGCCAGCAGGCCCAACTGCCTCCCATGGCCCCACTTAATGGCTTCCTCAGTCCTCCTTGCCCAGGACTTCTGGACTCCAGCCACCAGCACTTACCTCATTGGACTTCTTCCTCAACTGGAGAAATGCGGCCGCTGGTCTGGGCATGCTGGGAAAAGGTCTCGCGATCCTCCAGCTTCATTTTCTTGATGGAGTTTTATGCGGAGGAAGAGCTGCTCTTCTGAAGGGAGGGGCTGGGGGAGAAGTGCAACCTGGGAGGGGTGAGAGTTGCGAGCCCTTTCCACGGGGGCAAGTGACTCGGCCCCAAAGGCCAGCGTTGCAGTCAGCTGGCTGTACTGAGACGCTGGAAACCACAGCCACTCGGGCTTGGACGGGTTGAGTCAGAGTTTGTTACTCCCCATCCAGGCCCGCACGGCTTTCAGACGCCGGGACATCACTTCAACGGCATCACTGGGGTGGTTGGGGGTGGATATGTATAATTGAGTATCATCAGCATACAGATGGTACTACACCCCACAACCACGGATGATCTCACCCAGCGGCTTCATATAGGGGTTGAACAGGAGGGGCGAGAGGACTGACCCCTGGGGCACCCCTATGTGAGGGGCCTCGGCGTCGACCTCTGCCCTCCTGTCAACACAAATTGCAACCGACCAGAGAGGAAGGAAGAGAACCACCGCAAAACAGTGCCTCCCAATCCCAACCCTTCCAGTCGGTGCAATAGGATACCGTGGTCGATGGTATCAAAAGCCGCTGAGTAATTAACAGGACCAAGATAGAGGAGCAACCTCTATCTCGAGCCCTCCAGAGATCATCCACCAGCGCGACCAATGCCGTCTCTGTGCTGTGCCCGGGTCGGAAGCTGGACTGGCGCGGCTCTAGATAAACAGTTTCCTCCAGGTGTCGGGGGAACTGCTGTGCTACCACACTCTCAACAACCTTCGCCAAAAAGTGGAGGTTGGAGACAGGACGGTAATTAGATAACAACACTGTGTCCAGGGAAGACTTCTTGAGGAGGGGTCTCACCACCGCCTCTTTCAAGGCGGCCGGCAGAATCCCCTCACTCAAGGAAGCGTTCACTATTTCCTGGAGCCAGCCTCGTGTAACCTCCCAGGAAGCCAGTACCAACCAGGAGGGACACGGGTCCAATAAACATGTGGTAGCACTCAGTCGCCTCGGCAGCCTGTCCATGTCATCTGAAGTAACAAAGTCAAACTCTTCCCATAACACGGTCTCAAGACCAGCCTTGGACGGTCCGCCCAGACCTGCCTCATTACAGGCCAGCTCGTCCCGGATCCGAGTGATTTTATCCTGCAGATACTCTCCAAATTCCTCTGCTCTGCCCTGCAAAGGAGCTTCCCGCGACTTCTGATGAAAGAGAGGAGCGGGTCACTCTGAACAGGGCGGCAGAGCGGTTATCTGCGGATGCGATAAGAGTGGCGAGATAGTTACGTTTTGCCACTCTTAACGCTGCTAGGTAGGTCCTCAGATGGGATCTTGCCCGTGTTCGGTCGGATTCGGAGCGAGTAGACCTCCATGTGCTCTCTAGGCGTCTCTTGCGGCGCTTCATCGCCCTTAGCTCCTCGGAAGACCAAGGGGCCAGGGCGGATCGGCGCCGCGTGAGAGGCCGCAAGGGCACGACCCGGTCCAAGGCCCCCGTGGCCGCACTATTCCATGCAGCTACTAGGTCCTCAGTTGAGTCGTGAGTCAGGGTCACAGGTATTGGCCCAAGCTCCCTTTGGAACCTCTCTGGGTCCATCCGGCGCCTGGGGCGGAACCATCTTGCTGTCTGTGGTTCGCCTCCCCGCGGTAGGGTGTAGCGGTTGGGAAGTCAAGCCGAAGGAGCGAGTGATCTGAACATGTCAGGGGTTCCATGGTTAAATCCCCTACTCCAAATCACTCAACCACTGGCCGGAGGCAAAAATTAAATCTAGCGTGTGTCCCCCGGTGTGAGTGGAGCCCTGAATTACTTGAGTCAGATCGGGAGGCCATGAACTTCCGAGCCACCTCGGATCCCTCGCCTACCGATGGCAGGTTGAAGTCCCCCATGACTAAAAGTCTGGGGGTATCAACCGCCACCTCGGCGATCACCTCGAGGAGCTCGGGCAGGGCCGCTGATATGTAGCAGGGAGCCAGGTACAGAACCAGCAGCAAGACAGGTACAGAACCAGTAGCAAGATAGGTACAGAGCCAGCAGGCCCAACTGCCTCCCATGGCCCCACTTAATGGCTCCTCAGTCCTCCTTGCCCAGGACTTCTGGACTCCAGCCACCCGCACTTACCTCGTTGGGCTGCTCTTCTGAAGGGAGGGGCTGGGGGAGAAGTGCAACCTGGGAGGGGTGAGAGTTGCGAGCCCTTTCCATGGGGGCAAGTGACTTGGCCCCAAAGGCCAGAGTTGCAGTCAGCTGGCTGTACTGAGACGCTGGAAACCACAGCCACTCGGGCTTGGACGGGTTGAGTCAGAGTTTGTTACTCCCCATCCAGGCCCGCACAGCTTTCCGACGCCGGGACATCACTTCAACGGCATCACTGGGGTGGTTGGGGGTGGATATGTATAATTGAGTATCATCAACATACAGATGGTACTCCACCCCACAACCACGGATGATCTCACCCAGCAGCTTCATATAGGGGTTGAACAGGAGGGACGAGAGGACTGACCCCTGGGGCACCCCTATGTGAGGGGCCTCGGCGTCGACCTCTGCCCTCCTGCCAACACAAATTGCGACCGACCGGAGAGGAAGAAAGAGAACTACCGCAAAACGGTGCCTCCCAATCCCAACCCTTCCAGTCGGTGCAATAGGATACCATGGTCGATGGTATCAAAAGCCGCTGAGTAATCTAACAGGACCAAGATAGAGGAGCAACCTCTATCTCGAGCCCTCCAGAGATCATCCACCAGCGCGACCAATGCCGTCTCTGTGCTGTGCCCGGGTCAGAAGCTGGACTGGCGCGGCTCTAGATAAACAGTTTCCTCCAGGTGTCGGGGGAACTGCTGTGCTACCACACTCTCAACAACCTTCGCCAAAAAGTGGAGGTTGGAGACGGGACGGTAATTAGATAACAACGCTGTGTCCAGGAAAGGCTTCTTGAGAAGGGGTCTCACCACCGCCTCTTTCAAGGCGGCCGGCAGAATCCCCTCACTCAAGGAAGCGTTCACTATTTCCTGGAGCCAGCCTCGTGTAACCTCCCAGGAGGCCAGTACCAACCAGGAGGGACACGGGTCCAATAAACATGTGGTAGCACTCAGTCGCCTCGGCAGCCTGTCCATGTCATCTGAAGTAACAAAGTCAAACTCTTCCCATAACACGGTCTCAAGACCTGCCTCGGACGGTCCGCCCAGACCTGCCTCATTACAGGCCAGCTCGTCCCGGATCCGAGTGATTTTATCCTGTAGATACTCTCCAAATTCCTCTGCTCTGCCCTGCAAAGGAGCTTCCCGCGACCTCTGATGAAAGAGGGGAGCGGGTCACTCTGAACAGGGCGGCAGGGCGGTTATCTGCGGATGCGATAAGAGTGGCGAGATAGTTACGTTTCGCCACTCTTAACGCTGCTAGGTAGGTCCTCAGATGGGATCTTGCCCGTGTTCGGTCGGATTCGGAGCGAGTAGACCTCCATGTGCTCTCTAGGCGTCTCTTGCGGCGCTTCATCGCCCTTAGCTCCTCGGAAGACCAAGGGGCCAGGGCGGATCGGCGCCGCGTGAGAGGCCGCAAGGGCACGACCCGGTCCAAGGCCCCCGTGGCCGCACTATTCCATGCGGCCACTAGGTCCTCAGTCGAGTCGTGGGTCAGTGTCACAGGTATTGGCCCAAGCTCCCTTTGGAACCTCTCTGGGTCCATCAGGCGCCTGGGGCGGAACCATCTTGCTGTCCTTGGTTCGCCTCCCCGTGGTAGGATGTAGCGGTTGGGAAGTCAAGCCGAAGGAGCGAGTGATCTGAACATCTCAGGGGTTCCATGGTTAAATCCCCTATTCCAAATCACTCAACCACTGGCCGGAGGCAAAAATTAAAGCTAGCGTGTGTCCCCCGGTGTGAGTGGGGCCCTGAATTACTTGGGTCAGATCCATGGCTGTCATGGAGGCCATGAACTCCCGATCCACCTCGGATGCCTCGCCTACCGATGGCAGGTTGAAGTCCCCCATGACTAAAAGTCTGGGGGTATCAACCGCCACCTCGGCGATCACCTCGAGGAGTTTCGGACAAGGCCGCTGATACGTAGCAGGGAGCCAGGTACAGAACCAGCAGCAAGACAGGTACAGAATCAGCAGGGAGCCAGGTATAGAACCAGCAGCAAGACAGGTACAGAGCCAGCAGGCCCAACTGCCTCCCATGGCCCCACTTAATGGCTTCCTCAGTCCTCCTTGCCCAGGACTTCTGGACTCCAGCCACCAGCACTTACCTCATTGGACTTCTTCCTCAACTGGAGAAATGCGGCCGCTGGTCTGGGCATGCTGGGAAAAGGTCTCGCGATCCTCCAGCTTCATTTTCTTGATGGAGTTTTATGCGGAGGAAGAGCTGCTCTTCTGAAGGGAGGGGCTGGGGGAGAAGTGCAACCTGGGAGGGGTGAGAGTTGCGAGCCCTTTCCACGGGGGCAAGTGACTCGGCCCCAAAGGCCAGCGTTGCAGTCAGCTGGCTGTACTGAGACGCTGGAAACCACAGCCACTCGGGCTTGGACGGGTTGAGTCAGAGTTTGTTACTCCCCATCCAGGCCCGCACGGCTTTCAGACGCCGGGACATCACTTCAACGGCATCACTGGGGTGGTTGGGGGTGGATATGTATAATTGAGTATCATCAGCATACAGATGGTACTACACCCCACAACCACGGATGATCTCACCCAGCGGCTTCATATAGGGGTTGAACAGGAGGGGCGAGAGGACTGACCCCTGGGGCACCCCTATGTGAGGGGCCTCGGCGTCGACCTCTGCCCTCCTGTCAACACAAATTGCAACCGACCAGAGAGGAAGGAAGAGAACCACCGCAAAACAGTGCCTCCCAATCCCAACCCTTCCAGTCGGTGCAATAGGATACCGTGGTCGATGGTATCAAAAGCCGCTGAGTAATCTAACAGGACCAAGATAGAGGAGCAACCTCTATCTCGAGCCCTCCAGAGATCATCCACCAGCGCGACCAATGCCGTCTCTGTGCTGTGCCCGGGTCGGAAGCTGGACTGGCGCGGCTCTAGATAAACAGTTTCCTCCAGGTGTCGGGGGAACTGCTGTGCTACCACACTCTCAACAACCTTCGCCAAAAAGTGGAGGTTGGAGACGGGACGGTAATTAGATAACAACACTGTGTCCAGGGAAGACTTCTTGAGGAGGGGTCTCACCACCGCCTCTTTCAAGGCGGCCGGCAGAATCCCCTCACTCAAGGAAGCGTTCACTATTTCCTGGAGCCAGCCTCGTGTAACCTCCCAGGAAGCCAGTACCAACCAGGAGGGACACGGGTCCAATAAACATGTGGTAGCACTCAGTCGCCTCGGCAGCCTGTCCATGTCATCTGAAGTAACAAAGTCAAACTCTTCCCATAACACGGTCTCAAGACCAGCCTTGGACGGTCCGCCCAGACCTGCCTCATTACAGGCCAGCTCGTCCCGGATCCGAGTGATTTTATCCTGCAGATACTCTCCAAATTCCTCTGCTCTGCCCTGCAAAGGAGCTTCCCGCGACTTCTGATGAAAGAGAGGAGCGGGTCACTCTGAACAGGGCGGCAGAGCGGTTATCTGCGGATGCGATAAGAGTGGCGAGATAGTTACGTTTTGCCACTCTTAACGCTGCTAGGTAGGTCCTCAGATGGGATCTTGCCCGTGTTCGGTCGGATTCGGAGCGAGTAGACCTCCATGTGCTCTCTAGGCGTCTCTTGCGGCGCTTCATCGCCCTTAGCTCCTCGGAAGACCAAGGGGCCAGGGCGGATCGGCGCCGCGTGAGAGGCCGCAAGGGCACGACCCGGTCCAAGGCCCCCGTGGCCGCACTATTCCATGCAGCTACTAGGTCCTCAGTTGAGTCGTGAGTCAGGGTCACAGGTATTGGCCCAAGCTCCCTTTGGAACCTCTCTGGGTCCATCCGGCGCCTGGGGCGGAACCATCTTGCTGTCTGTGGTTCGCCTCCCCGCGGTAGGGTGTAGCGGTTGGGAAGTCAAGCCGAAGGAGCGAGTGATCGGAACATGTCAGGGGTTCCATGGTTAAATCCCCTACTCCAAATCACTCAACCACTGGCCGGAGGCAAAAATTAAATCTAGCGTGTGTCCCCCGGTGTGAGTGGAGCCCTGAATTACTTGAGTCAGATCGGGAGGCCATGAACTTCCGAGCCACCTCGGATCCCTCGCCTACCGATGGCAGGTTGAAGTCCCCCATGACTAAAAGTCTGGGGGTATCAACCGCCACCTCGGCGATCACCTCGAGGAGCTCGGGCAGGGCCGCTGATATGTAGCAGGGAGCCAGGTACAGAACCAGCAGCAAGACAGGTACAGAACCAGTAGCAAGATAGGTACAGAGCCAGCAGGCCCAACTGCCTCCCATGGCCCCACTTAATGGCTCCTCAGTCCTCCTTGCCCAGGACTTCTGGACTCCAGCCACCCGCACTTACCTCGTTGGGCTGCTCTTCTGAAGGGAGGGGCTGGGGGAGAAGTGCAACCTGGGAGGGGTGAGAGTTGCGAGCCCTTTCCATGGGGGCAAGTGACTTGGCCCCAAAGGCCAGAGTTGCAGTCAGCTGGCTGTACTGAGACGCTGGAAACCACAGCCACTCGGGCTTGGACGGGTTGAGTCAGAGTTTGTTACTCCCCATCCAGGCCCGCACAGCTTTCCGACGCCGGGACATCACTTCAACGGCATCACTGGGGTGGTTGGGGGTGGATATGTATAATTGAGTATCATCAACATACAGATGGTACTCCACCCCACAACCACGGATGATCTCACCCAGCAGCTTCATATAGGGGTTGAACAGGAGGGACGAGAGGACTGACCCCTGGGGCACCCCTATGTGAGGGGCCTCGGCGTCGACCTCTGCCCTCCTGCCAACACAAATTGCGACCGACCGGAGAGGAAGAAAGAGAACTACCGCAAAACGGTGCCTCCCAATCCCAACCCTTCTAGTCGGTGCAATAGGATACCATGGTCGATGGTATCAAAAGCCGCTGAGTAATCTAACAGGACCAAGATAGAGGAGCAACCTCTATCTCGAGCCCTCCAGAGATCATCCACCAGCGCGACCAATGCCGTCTCTGTGCTGTGCCCGGGTCAGAAGCTGGACTGGCGCGGCTCTAGATAAACAGTTTCCTCCAGGTGTCGGGGGAACTGCTGTGCTACCACACTCTCAACAACCTTCGCCAAAAAGTGGAGGTTGGAGACGGGACGGTAATTAGATAACAACGCTGTGTCCAGGAAAGGCTTCTTGAGAAGGGGTCTCACCACCGCCTCTTTCAAGGCGGCCGGCAGAATCCCCTCACTCAAGGAAGCGTTCACTATTTCCTGGAGCCAGCCTCGTGTAACCTCCCAGGAGGCCAGTACCAACCAGGAGGGACACGGGTCCAATAAACATGTGGTAGCACTCAGTCGCCTCGGCAGCCTGTCCATGTCATCTGAAGTAACAAAGTCAAACTCTTCCCATAACACGGTCTCAAGACCTGCCTCGGACGGTCCGCCCAGACCTGCCTCATTACAGGCCAGCTCGTCCCGGATCCGAGTGATTTTATCCTGTAGATACTCTCCAAATTCCTCTGCTCTGCCCTGCAAAGGAGCTTCCCGCGACCTCTGATGAAAGAGGGGAGCGGGTCACTCTGAACAGGGCGGCAGGGCGGTTATCTGCGGATGCGATAAGAGTGGCGAGATAGTTACGTTTCGCCACTCTTAACGCTGCTAGGTAGGTCCTCAGATGGGATCTTGCCCGTGTTCGGTCGGATTCGGAGCGAGTAGACCTCCATGTGCTCTCTAGGCGTCTCTTGCGGCGCTTCATCGCCCTTAGCTCCTCGGAAGACCAAGGGGCCAGGGCGGATCGGCGCCGCGTGAGAGGCCGCAAGGGCACGACCCGGTCCAAGGCCCCCGTGGCCGCACTATTCCATGCGGCCACTAGGTCCTCAGTCGAGTCGTGGGTCAGTGTCACAGGTATTGGCCCAAGCTCCCTTTGGAACCTCTCTGGGTCCATCAGGCGCCTGGGGCGGAACCATCTTGCTGTCCTTGGTTCGCCTCCCCGTGGTAGGATGTAGCGGTTGGGAAGTCAAGCCGAAGGAGCGAGTGATCTGAACATCTCAGGGGTTCCATGGTTAAATCCCCTATTCCAAATCACTCAACCACTGGCCGGAGGCAAAAATTAAAGCTAGCGTGTGTCCCCCGGTGTGAGTGGGGCCCTGAATTACTTGGGTCAGATCCATGGCTGTCATGGAGGCCATGAACTCCCGATCCACCTCGGATGCCTCGCCTACCGATGGCAGGTTGAAGTCCCCCATGACTAAAAGTCTGGGGGTATCAACCGCCACCTCGGCGATCACCTCGAGGAGTTTCGGACAAGGCCGCTGATACGTAGCAGGGAGCCAGGTACAGAACCAGCAGCAAGACAGGTACAGAATCAGCAGGGAGCCAGGTATAGAACCAGCAGCAAGACAGGTACAGAGCCAGCAGGCCCAACTGCCTCCCATGGCCCCACTTAATGGCTTCCTCAGTCCTCCTTGCCCAGGACTTCTGGACTCCAGCCACCAGCACTTACCTCATTGGACTTCTTCCTCAACTGGAGAAATGCGGCCGCTGGTCTGGGCATGCTGGGAAAAGGTCTCGCGATCCTCCAGCTTCATTTTCTTGATGGAGTTTTATGCGGAGGAAGAGCTGCTCTTCTGAAGGGAGGGGCTGGGGGAGAAGTGCAACCTGGGAGGGGTGAGAGTTGCGAGCCCTTTCCACGGGGGCAAGTGACTCGGCCCCAAAGGCCAGCGTTGCAGTCAGCTGGCTGTACTGAGACGCTGGAAACCACAGCCACTCGGGCTTGGACGGGTTGAGTCAGAGTTTGTTACTCCCCATCCAGGCCCGCACGGCTTTCAGACGCCGGGACATCACTTCAACGGCATCACTGGGGTGGTTGGGGGTGGATATGTATAATTGAGTATCATCAGCATACAGATGGTACTACACCCCACAACCACGGATGATCTCACCCAGCGGCTTCATATAGGGGTTGAACAGGAGGGGCGAGAGGACTGACCCCTGGGGCACCCCTATGTGAGGGGCCTCGGCGTCGACCTCTGCCCTCCTGTCAACACAAATTGCAACCGACCAGAGAGGAAGGAAGAGAACCACCGCAAAACAGTGCCTCCCAATCCCAACCCTTCCAGTCGGTGCAATAGGATACCGTGGTCGATGGTATCAAAAGCCGCTGAGTAATCTAACAGGACCAAGATAGAGGAGCAACCTCTATCTCGAGCCCTCCAGAGATCATCCACCAGCGCGACCAATGCCGTCTCTGTGCTGTGCCCGGGTCGGAAGCTGGACTGGCGCGGCTCTAGATAAACAGTTTCCTCCAGGTGTCGGGGGAACTGCTGTGCTACCACACTCTCAACAACCTTCGCCAAAAAGTGGAGGTTGGAGACGGGACGGTAATTAGATAACAACACTGTGTCCAGGGAAGACTTCTTGAGGAGGGGTCTCACCACCGCCTCTTTCAAGGCGGCCGGCAGAATCCCCTCACTCAAGGAAGCGTTCACTATTTCCTGGAGCCAGCCTCGTGTAACCTCCCAGGAAGCCAGTACCAACCAGGAGGGACACGGGTCCAATAAACATGTGGTAGCACTCAGTCGCCTCGGCAGCCTGTCCATGTCATCTGAAGTAACAAAGTCAAACTCTTCCCATAACACGGTCTCAAGACCAGCCTTGGACGGTCCGCCCAGACCTGCCTCATTACAGGCCAGCTCGTCCCGGATCCGAGTGATTTTATCCTGCAGATACTCTCCAAATTCCTCTGCTCTGCCCTGCAAAGGAGCTTCCCGCGACTTCTGATGAAAGAGAGGAGCGGGTCACTCTGAACAGGGCGGCAGAGCGGTTATCTGCGGATGCGATAAGAGTGGCGAGATAGTTACGTTTTGCCACTCTTAACGCTGCTAGGTAGGTCCTCAGATGGGATCTTGCCCGTGTTCGGTCGGATTCGGAGCGAGTAGACCTCCATGTGCTCTCTAGGCGTCTCTTGCGGCGCTTCATCGCCCTTAGCTCCTCGGAAGACCAAGGGGCCAGGGCGGATCGGCGCCGCGTGAGAGGCCGCAAGGGCACGACCCGGTCCAAGGCCCCCGTGGCCGCACTATTCCATGCAGCTACTAGGTCCTCAGTTGAGTCGTGAGTCAGGGTCACAGGTATTGGCCCAAGCTCCCTTTGGAACCTCTCTGGGTCCATCCGGCGCCTGGGGCGGAACCATCTTGCTGTCTGTGGTTCGCCTCCCCGCGGTAGGGTGTAGCGGTTGGGAAGTCAAGCCGAAGGAGCGAGTGATCGGAACATGTCAGGGGTTCCATGGTTAAATCCCCTACTCCAAATCACTCAACCACTGGCCGGAGGCAAAAATTAAATCTAGCGTGTGTCCCCCGGTGTGAGTGGAGCCCTGAATTACTTGAGTCAGATCGGGAGGCCATGAACTTCCGAGCCACCTCGGATCCCTCGCCTACCGATGGCAGGTTGAAGTCCCCCATGACTAAAAGTCTGGGGGTATCAACCGCCACCTCGGCGATCACCTCGAGGAGCTCGGGCAGGGCCGCTGATATGTAGCAGGGAGCCAGGTACAGAACCAGCAGCAAGACAGGTACAGAACCAGTAGCAAGATAGGTACAGAGCCAGCAGGCCCAACTGCCTCCCATGGCCCCACTTAATGGCTCCTCAGTCCTCCTTGCCCAGGACTTCTGGACTCCAGCCACCCGCACTTACCTCGTTGGGCTGCTCTTCTGAAGGGAGGGGCTGGGGGAGAAGTGCAACCTGGGAGGGGTGAGAGTTGCGAGCCCTTTCCATGGGGGCAAGTGACTCGGCCCCAAAGGCCAGCGTTGCAGTCAGCTGGCTGTACTGAGACGCTGGAAACCACAGCCACTCGGGCTTGGACGGGTTGAGTCAGAGTTTGTTACTCCCCATCCAGGCCCGCACGGCTTTCAGATGCCGGGACATCACTTCAACGGCATCACTGGGGTGGTTGGGGGTGGATATGTATAATTGAGTATCATCAGCATACAGATGGTACTCCACCCCACAACCACGGATGATCTCACCCAGCAGCTTCATATAGGGGTTGAACAGGAGGGGGCGAGAGGACTGACCCCTGGGGCACCCCTATGTGAGGGGCCTCGGCTTCGACCTCTGCCCTCCTGCCAACACAAATTGCGACCGACCGGAGAGGAAGAAAGAGAACTACCGCAAAACGGTGCCTCCCAATCCCAACCCTTCCAGTCGGTGCAATAGGATACCATGGTCGATGGTATCAAAAGCCGCTGAGTAATCTAACAGGACCAAGATAGAGGAGCAACCTCTATCTCGAGCCCTCCAGAGATCATCCACCAGCGCGACCAATGCCGTCTCTGTGCTGTGCCCGGGTCAGAAGCTGGACTGGCGCGGCTCTAGATAAACAGTTTCCTCCAGGTGTCGGGGGAACTGCTGTGCTACCACACTCTCAACAACCTTCGCCAAAAAGTGGAGGTTGGAGACGGGACGGTAATTAGATAACAACGCTGTGTCCAGGAAAGGCTTCTTGAGAAGGGGTCTCACCACCGCCTCTTTCAAGGCGGCCGGCAGAATCCCCTCACTCAAGGAAGCGTTCACTATTTCCTGGAGCCAGCCTCGTGTAACCTCCCAGGAGGCCAGTACCAACCAGGAGGGACACGGGTCCAATAAACATGTGGTAGCACTCAGTCGCCTCGGCAGCCTGTCCATGTCATCTGAAGTAACAAAGTCAAACTCTTCCCATAACACGGTCTCAAGACCTGCCTCGGACGGTCCGCCCAGACCTGCCTCATTACAGGCCAGCTCGTCCCGGATCCGAGTGATTTTATCCTGTAGATACTCTCCAAATTCCTCTGCTCTGCCCTGCAAAGGAGCTTCCCGCGACCTCTGATGAAAGAGGGGAGCGGGTCACTCTGAACAGGGCGGCAGGGCGGTTATCTGCGGATGCGATAAGAGTGGCGAGATAGTTACGTTTCGCCACTCTTAACGCTGCTAGGTAGGTCCTCAGATGGGATCTTGCCCGTGTTCGGTCGGATTCGGAGCGAGTAGACCTCCATGTGCTCTCTAGGCGTCTCTTGCGGCGCTTCATCGCCCTTAGCTCCTCGGAAGACCAAGGGGCCAGGGCGGATCGGCGCCGCGTGAGAGGCCGCAAGGGCACGACCCGGTCCAAGGCCCCCGTGGCCGCACTATTCCATGCGGCCACTAGGTCCTCAGTCGAGTCGTGGGTCAGTGTCACAGGTATTGGCCCAAGCTCCCTTTGGAACCTCTCTGGGTCCATCAGGCGCCTGGGGCGGAACCATCTTGCTGTCCTTGGTTCGCCTCCCCGTGGTAGGATGTAGCGGTTGGGAAGTCAAGCCGAAGGAGCGAGTGATCTGAACATCTCAGGGGTTCCATGGTTAAATCCCCTATTCCAAATCACTCAACCACTGGCCGGAGGCAAAAATTAAAGCTAGCGTGTGTCCCCCGGTGTGAGTGGGGCCCTGAATTACTTGGGTCAGATCCATGGCTGTCATGGAGGCCATGAACTCCCGATCCACCTCGGATGCCTCGCCTACCGATGGCAGGTTGAAGTCCCCCATGACTAAAAGTCTGGGGGTATCAACCGCCACCTCGGCGATCACCTCGAGGAGTTTCGGACAAGGCCGCTGATACGTAGCAGGGAGCCAGGTACAGAACCAGCAGCAAGACAGGTACAGAATCAGCAGGGAGCCAGGTATAGAACCAGCAGCAAGACAGGTACAGAGCCAGCAGGCCCAACTGCCTCCCATGGCCCCACTTAATGGCTTCCTCAGTCCTCCTTGCCCAGGACTTCTGGACTCCAGCCACCAGCACTTACCTCATTGGACTTCTTCCTCAACTGGAGAAATGCGGCCGCTGGTCTGGGCATGCTGGGAAAAGGTCTCGCGATCCTCCAGCTTCATTTTCTTGATGGAGTTTTATGCGGAGGAAGAGCTGCTCTTCTGAAGGGAGGGGCTGGGGGAGAAGTGCAACCTGGGAGGGGTGAGAGTTGCGAGCCCTTTCCACGGGGGCAAGTGACTCGGCCCCAAAGGCCAGCGTTGCAGTCAGCTGGCTGTACTGAGACGCTGGAAACCACAGCCACTCGGGCTTGGACGGGTTGAGTCAGAGTTTGTTACTCCCCATCCAGGCCCGCACGGCTTTCAGACGCCGGGACATCACTTCAACGGCATCACTGGGGTGGTTGGGGGTGGATATGTATAATTGAGTATCATCAGCATACAGATGGTACTACACCCCACAACCACGGATGATCTCACCCAGCGGCTTCATATAGGGGTTGAACAGGAGGGGCGAGAGGACTGACCCCTGGGGCACCCCTATGTGAGGGGCCTCGGCGTCGACCTCTGCCCTCCTGTCAACACAAATTGCAACCGACCAGAGAGGAAGGAAGAGAACCACCGCAAAACAGTGCCTCCCAATCCCAACCCTTCCAGTCGGTGCAATAGGATACCGTGGTCGATGGTATCAAAAGCCGCTGAGTAATCTAACAGGACCAAGATAGAGGAGCAACCTCTATCTCGAGCCCTCCAGAGATCATCCACCAGCGCGACCAATGCCGTCTCTGTGCTGTGCCCGGGTCGGAAGCTGGACTGGCGCGGCTCTAGATAAACAGTTTCCTCCAGGTGTCGGGGGAACTGCTGTGCTACCACACTCTCAACAACCTTCGCCAAAAAGTGGAGGTTGGAGACGGGACGGTAATTAGATAACAACACTGTGTCCAGGGAAGACTTCTTGAGGAGGGGTCTCACCACCGCCTCTTTCAAGGCGGCCGGCAGAATCCCCTCACTCAAGGAAGCGTTCACTATTTCCTGGAGCCAGCCTCGTGTAACCTCCCAGGAAGCCAGTACCAACCAGGAGGGACACGGGTCCAATAAACATGTGGTAGCACTCAGTCGCCTCGGCAGCCTGTCCATGTCATCTGAAGTAACAAAGTCAAACTCTTCCCATAACACGGTCTCAAGACCAGCCTTGGACGGTCCGCCCAGACCTGCCTCATTACAGGCCAGCTCGTCCCGGATCCGAGTGATTTTATCCTGCAGATACTCTCCAAATTCCTCTGCTCTGCCCTGCAAAGGAGCTTCCCGCGACTTCTGATGAAAGAGAGGAGCGGGTCACTCTGAACAGGGCGGCAGAGCGGTTATCTGCGGATGCGATAAGAGTGGCGAGATAGTTACGTTTTGCCACTCTTAACGCTGCTAGGTAGGTCCTCAGATGGGATCTTGCCCGTGTTCGGTCGGATTCGGAGCGAGTAGACCTCCATGTGCTCTCTAGGCGTCTCTTGCGGCGCTTCATCGCCCTTAGCTCCTCGGAAGACCAAGGGGCCAGGGCGGATCGGCGCCGCGTGAGAGGCCGCAAGGGCACGACCCGGTCCAAGGCCCCCGTGGCCGCACTATTCCATGCAGCTACTAGGTCCTCAGTTGAGTCGTGAGTCAGGGTCACAGGTATTGGCCCAAGCTCCCTTTGGAACCTCTCTGGGTCCATCCGGCGCCTGGGGCGGAACCATCTTGCTGTCTGTGGTTCGCCTCCCCGCGGTAGGGTGTAGCGGTTGGGAAGTCAAGCCGAAGGAGCGAGTGATCGGAACATGTCAGGGGTTCCATGGTTAAATCCCCTACTCCAAATCACTCAACCACTGGCCGGAGGCAAAAATTAAATCTAGCGTGTGTCCCCCGGTGTGAGTGGAGCCCTGAATTACTTGAGTCAGATCGGGAGGCCATGAACTTCCGAGCCACCTCGGATCCCTCGCCTACCGATGGCAGGTTGAAGTCCCCCATGACTAAAAGTCTGGGGGTATCAACCGCCACCTCGGCGATCACCTCGAGGAGCTCGGGTAGGGCCGCTGATATGTAGCAGGGAGCCAGGTACAGAACCAGCAGCAAGACAGGTACAGAACCAGCAGCGAGACAGGTACAGAACCAGTAGCAAGATAGGTACAGAGCCAGCAGGCCCAACTGCCTCCCATGGCCCCACTTAATGGCTCCTCAGTCCTCCTTGCCCAGGACTTCTGGACTCCAGCCACCCGCACTTACCTCGTTGGGCTGCTCTTCTGAAGGGAGGGGCTGGGGGAGAAGTGCAACCTGGGAGGGGTGAGAGTTGCGAGCCCTTTCCATGGGGGCAAGTGACTCGGCCCCAAAGGCCAGCGTTGCAGTCAGCTGGCTGTACTGAGACGCTGGAAACCACAGCCACTCGGGCTTGGACGGGTTGAGTCAGAGTTTGTTACTCCCCATCCAGGCCCGCACGGCTTTCAGATGCCGGGACATCACTTCAACGGCATCACTGGGGTGGTTGGGGGTGGATATGTATAATTGAGTATCATCAGCATACAGATGGTACTCCACCCCACAACCATGGATGATCTCACCCAGCGGCTTCATATAGGTGTTGAACAGGAAGGGCGAGAGGACTGACCCCTGGGGCACCCCTATGTGAGGGGCCTAGTCGTCGACCTCTGCCCTCCTGCCGACACAAATTGCGACCGACCGGAGAGGAAGGAAGAGAACCACCGCAAAATGGTGCCTCCCAATCCCAACCCTTCCAGTCAGTGCAATAGGATACCATGGTCGATGGTATCAAAAGCCGCTGAGTAATCTAACAGGACCAAGATAGAGGAGCAACCTCTATCTCGAGCCCTCCAGAGATCATCCACCAGCGCGACCAATGCCGTCTCTGTGCTGTGCCCGGGTTGGAAGCCGGACTTGCATGGGTGTAGATAATCAATTTCCTCCAGGTAGCGGGGAAACTGCTGTGCCACCACACTCTCTACAACCTTCGCTAAAAAGTGAAGGTTGGAGACGGGACGGTAATTTTCCAACAATGCTGGGTCCAGGGAAGGCTTCTTGAGGAGGGGTCTCACCACCGTCTCTTTCAGGGCAGTAGGCAAGAACCCCTCACTCAATGAAGTGTTCACTAATTCCTGGAGCCAGCCTCGTGTAACCTCCCAGGATGCCAGTACAAACCAGGAGGGACAAAGGTTCAATAAACATGTGGTGGCCTTTAGCTTCCTCGACAACCTGTCCATATCTTTGGCAGTGACAACGTCAAATTCCTCCCATAAACTAGTCTCAAGGCCTGCATCGGATGATCCCTCTGGACTACTATCTGTGGTGGACAACTCACTCTGAATCTGTGTGATTTTATCCTGCAGATACTCTCCAAATTCCTCTGCTCTGCCCTGTAGAGGGGCTTCCCACGGCCTCTGTTGAAGGAGGGAGCGGGTCACCCAAACAGGGCCACAGGGCGGTTACCTGCGCATGCGATAAGAGTGGCACAATAAATACGTTTGGCCACTCTTATCGCCACTAGATAAGTCATCAAGTGGGCTCTTACCAATGTTCAGACGGATTCGGACCGGGAAGATCTCCACCTACTCTCTAGGCATCTCTTGCGGCGTTTCATCTCCCTCAGCTCCTCGCAGAACCAAGGAGCCTGGGTGAGTCGATGCTGCGTGAGAGGCCGCAAAGGCACAACACGGTCCAAGGCCACCCCTAGCTGCATTGTACCATATGGCTACTAGGTCGAGTCGCGGTTCAAGGATACAGGTAATGGCTCAAGCTCCCTCTGGAATCTTTCGGGATCCATCAGGCTCCTGGGGCGGAACCATCTTGGCATCTCGGGTTCCGCCTCTCCACGGTGGGGTGAGGCGATTGGAAAGTCCAGCCGGAGGAGAGTGTGATCTGTCCATGACAAGGGTAAGATGTCTAAATCCCCAATTCCTAGATCACTTCCACTGGCCAGAGACAAAAATAAGATCCAGTGTGTGTGTGGGGCCCTGAACTACTTGGGTCAGGTCCATGGCCAACATGGAGGCCATGACCTGCCTCGGATGTCTCGCGTACTGATGGCAAGTTAAAGTTCCCCATGACTAATAGTCTGGGGGCCTCAACTGCCATCTCGGTGATCACCTCAAGGAGCTCGGGCAGGGCTGCTGTTACATAGCGGGGAGCCAGGTATACAATCAGCAAGCCCAACTGCCTCCCTAGGCCCCACTTCACGTAGAGGAACTCACAGCTGGAGATCTGGGGCACAGTGGTCTCCCTTGGCTCGAGACTTTCCTTAACCATAATCGCCACCCTCCCCACCCCTGCCTAGGGCCCGTGGCTGATGAAATGCGCAGTAGCCCAGTGGGCACATTTCCATGAGGGGTAGTCCCCCCTCGTGGCCCAATCAGGTCTTGTAATCACCACCAGGTCCGGGTCCCCCTCTGACACTAAGTGTCAGCCTTCGCTAGTACTGCTTAGCTGCCATGGCAACGGGGAGGGTGGGGGGCGTTGGGATACAATTGTTCTGCTGGTGGATGATGTTGACGGCTGCTGTTATCTCTCGGCTAACGGTCCCGCATTCCAGGCTGGTGAAGACCTGCCCACCTGATGGTGATGAAGAAAGTATATTGGACAATGCTAAGGGGGGGATTGGGGATTGGGATGGGCTTAAGCTTAATACTCTATGTTCGCGCCTAAACTATTCACTCTCTGCTTCACTTGGTCTTGTTCACTGTCGTTACTTAGTAAAAGTAGCCTTATGCATTTCAAAGAATGTTTAAGCGTGTTCTTTCTTAGGTATTCGAAGAAACAGGCCTGACAAAAAGCAGAGAGTCACAAATAAAAAATCACCTGATGTCGGACCCTGCGAAAGAGGAGCTTCCGTTGGTGGAGGTTCTACCTGAATCTAGCATGGGAGCAGAGGCATCAGATATTCCGGCTCACACTGGAGATACGAGGTCAGTGTTGGATTGTTTAGCCGGCCTAGATCTAAATCTGCCCGCCGAAGATTCAGCCAAACCAAAACGTTGGTCTGAAGGGGTAGGAATGACTGGAGGACTAGGCCCTGGCGTTAACGTCTCCAGGCGTCGCCTCTCCCCCAAGAGAGTCATTCCGGAGCTTTTAAGAGAAGAAAGGGAGTTAAAAGAAATGGCCCAAGAATTGCTTCGCCAGGCAGACGAGAAGCGGGAGGCCCTGGATAAACTCTGGGGGAGGGAGCAGGAACGCAAACAGCTGAAAGAAACGCATTCAGCAGCTGCCAAAGAAAGCAGGAGCTCAACACCATCCCCTCCTCCCCAAGCCAGCAGGGAATTGCGGAGAGAAACCCGACCCACCTCCCCTCGCCGACTTGCAAAACTCCCCCCCCCTGGGTGTTAAATACGACGGTAGTGCCGACAAAATGGCGTTTTTTCTAATTCACGTCGATAATTTCATGCAGTTTTATGCAGTTGATTTAGATGAAGAAATCAAAATTAGAATTGTCTCTATGGCTTTGGAAGATCAAGCTTCCAGATGGCTGGTCTCCCTGCATAACAGCCGTTCACCCACGCTGCGGGATTTTGATCGTTTTATGAATGCTCTTAGAAGGCGTTTTGAAGATCCCCGTGTTGAAAGGAAAGCTAAAATGAAAATGAAAAACTTACACCAGGGGAGTATGACGGTCCAGGAGTACACGCAGATTTTCCAGGAGTTATCGGTGTTTATGACTGGTTATAGTGACCAGGCCTTAATGGACCTCTATGTTGAAGGACTAAATAAGGACATTTATCAAACATGTGTGAACAGATTCTGTCCCGAAACTTTAAATGAATGGATAGATCTCGCTGGGGATGTTGAACTGGATCAGGCCCATTTGCAGGATCCAGTCCATCTTGAGAAAAAACCACAGAAGGATAGCCTCAAATCTCGGTCCCCAGAGAAAGATTCCCATTTGCAAAGGGGGGGGCGGAAACCAACTCAACCTCGCTCAGGCAATTGTTATCGCTGCGGAAAGGAGGGGCACTGGGCTGACAAATGCAGATCAAGGCAACCTCCACGCCCACATTCCTCTTCGGAAGGAAAGTCTCCAAAGACTCCGAGCGTGCGCAGTAGACCGGCAATGAGCGGGGTGGAGCCTCTGAACCTCTCCACTGACCAGCCCAGCACCCACCCTGATGACTGGGAGGCGTCTTCGAATTCTTCTGACGACAATTTGGTGAGTCACCGTTCCGGGCCCCTTTATATTAATTTAAAGCTTTTGGCTCCATCTACTGGACGTACTTGCAATGTGCAAGCCCTTATTGATTCTGGTTGCTCAAAATGTCTCATAAGCCAAGACCTGGTCTCTTCCATGGGTTTTCATTTAAAAACCCTGAAAACTCCCATAGCCTTTTGCCAAATGGATGGTTCTGTAGCAGGGGGAACCCCAGCATCTTTTATCACCGAACCAATTCATGTCTCTATTGGCACAGCTCATACTGAGACCATCAATTTTATCGTGACTGCCATCTCTGAAAATGCTGTCATTTTGGGGGTCAATTGGCTTCGTAAATGGAATCCTCTAATAAATTGGAAAGAGGGTTGGGTACGCATACCTCTGTCATTACCTGAACATACCTCTCTGCCATCAGAGGACAATCACTTCTCGCCAAATACCTCACCTCTTGTGACTGAACCCGCCGGCCCCTTATTAGGTTTTCCTTCACCTGAAGTCATACCAGGCGAGGAAAAGATTCCCAAAGAATATTGGGACCTAAAGGAGGCCTTCAGTGAGAGATCTTGTGATTCACTTCCCCCTCATAGAGCTACTGATTGTTCGATTGATTTCCTCCCTGGGGTGCAATTGCCTAAACCTCGCCTTTACTCCATGACCCCACGGGAGATGGAGGAATTACGTAAGTTCATCGATAAAAATCTTCAAAGGGGTTTCATTGAGCCAGCGAGGCCACGTGTAGCTGCACCTGTTATGTTTAGGGAAAAGAAAGATGGCACTCTTAGACTAGTACAGGACTACTCTTATCTCAACACCATTTGCGAACACAACGTCTTCCCACTCCCGCTTATGAAGGACATGCTTGCTCACCTGGCTACTGGTAAAATTTTTACTAAACTGGACTTACGTGAGGCCTATTACAGGGTCAGGATTAAAGGGTGGGGGGCGTTGGGATACAATTGTTCTGCTGGTGGATGATGTTGACGGCTGCTGTTATCTCTCGGCTAACGGTCCCGCATTCCAGGCTGGTGAAGACCTGCCCACCTGATGGTGATGAAGAAAGTATATTGGACAATGCTAAGGGGGGGGTTGGGGATTGGGATGGGTTTAAGCTTAATACTCTATGTTCGCGCCTAAACTATTCACTCTCTGCTTCACTTGGTCTTGTTCACTGTCGTTACTTAGTAAAAGTAGCCTTATGCATTTCAAAGAATGTTTAAGCATGTTCTTTCTTAGGTATTCGAAGAAACAGGCCTGACACTAAGTCATTTATGAGGGGGGCTTTGTTCACCACGGACCTGGCATTGCACAACATCAGCCTAGGGCCCCGGCTCTGTAAACCTTGACCACCTAGCCTGCGATGGGAGCTCAGGGGATTGGGGCGAGTGACCGTTTGTAACCAGCCGCCACGTGCCTCCAACAGATGATGGACACCCTGTCTCCCGCCATAGGTTCAACCCCCCTTCCCCTCTATCTCTATCTGATTCCCTGATTCCACCGGCCGGCCCTGTACCCTGACCCACACCTAGCTGAGTAGACCCTCCCCCCACCCTGGAACCCCGTAAAATCCAAATTAAAAATTTAGATAAAAACCCTCTGAGCTTCCGCTTCCTCCACCTCTCGAGATTCACCAGTCCGTCATTGAGATGGGCCCTCGTTAACACTAAGGGCCACACCTGCAAGAGAGGGGACTTTCGCAGGGCATGAAGGTCAGCTGGAGAATACCTAAGCATCTGTCCATTAGTCTATTGAGACTGAGTTAATTAATGCTGGCCATGCCTCCCCTCGCTGGGCTGTTTCAGTTTCGTATGAAGTTCAGCTGGTCTAAGAGGCGTAGCAATTTTTGTAATCAAAGATCAAGTCCGGTAAGTAAGTCCAAGTCCAGTTCAGGCCCAGACAGCCGAAGCCGAGGGCGGGTTTGGATTCCCGTCGCAGCACCCATAGAAGGACCGTTCAGGTAAGTCAATGGTCATTCTCCTGGGGGCTGCTCTGGGAATCCAATCATGGGACATGGCAAAGCAATGAAGTTGCTTTGCAGGGTTGAGCAGAGGAATTTGGAGTTTATCTGCAGGACAAAATCACTCAGATTCGGAACGAGTTGCCCTCCACTGAAAGTGATCCAGTCGGTTTATCCGATGCTGGTCTTGAGATAACACCTTGGGAGGAGTTTGACTTTGTCACTACTGAGGATATGGACAGGTTGTTGAGGAGCCTTAGGGCCACCACAAGTTTATTGGACCCGTGTCCCTCCTGGCTTGTACTGGGATCATGAGGCTGGCTGCAGGACATTGTGAACGCGTCCTTGAGTGAGGGGTTCTTACCTACCGCCTTGAAAGAGGCGGTGGTGAGACCTCTCCTCAAAAAGCCTTCCCTGGACCAGCATTGTTGGAAAATTACCATCCGGTCTCTAACCTTCACTTTCTTGCGAAGGTTGTAGAGAGTGTGGTGGCTCAACAGTTTCCTCGACACATGGAGGAAGTTGATTATCTAGACCCGCGCCAGTCCAGCTTCCAGCCCGGTAACAGCACCAAGATGGCATTGGTCGCGTTGGTGGATGATCTCTGGAGGGCACGGGATAGAGGTTGCTCCACTATCCTAGTCCTATTAGATCTCTCAGCGGCTTTTGATACCATCGACCATGGTATCTTATTGCACCGATTGGTGGGGGGGTTGGGGCTGAGAGGCACCATTCTGCGGTGGTTCTAGTCCTCCTCTCTAGTCGGTCGCAATGGGTGTTGGCAGGAGGGCAGAGGTCGGCCCTAGGCCCCTCATATGTGGGGTTCCTCAGGGGTTGGTCCTCTCGCCACTTCTGTTCAACACCTATATGAAGCCGCTGTTCGAGATCAACCGGGGTTTTGGGCTGGAATACCATCTGTACGCTGACGACACTCAGTTGTACATATCCACCCCAAACCACCCCAACGATGCCGTCGAGGTGCTGTCCCTGTGTCTGGAGGCCATACGGGTCTTGATGGGTAGTAACAAACTCAAGCACAACCCATCCAAGACCGAGTGGCTGTGGTTTCCGGCCCCCGGTTCAGCCAGGTAAGTCCAACACTGGCCATTGGGGGCAAACAACTGGCCCCTGTGGAGAGGGTGCGCAACTTGGGTGTCCTCCTGGATTCCCGGCTGTCCATGGAAGATCAAGTGACGGCCGTGGCCAGGAGGGCGTTTTATCAGGTACGCCTGATACGCCAGTTGCGCCCCTTACTGGATCGGGTGGCCCTTCGCAGTCAATCAAGCACTCGTGACATCCCGGCTGGGCTACTGCAACATGGGGCTCCCCTTGAGGTGCACTCGAAGGCTACAGTTAATCCAGAATGCAGCGGCGCGGGGAATTATGGGTGCCTCAAGGCAATCCCACATAACACCTCTCCTGCGCGAGCTGCACTGGCTACCTGTGGCCTTTTGGGTGCGCTTCAAGGTGCTGACGACCATCTTTAAATCGCTCCATGGCTCGGGCCTAGCTATATACGAGACCGCCTCCTGCCCCATACATCCCTTCGTCCGATCCGCTCCCACAGAGAGGGTCTGCTCTGGGTACCGTCGGCCGGGCAATGCCGGTTGGCGACGCCCAGGGGAAGGGCCTTCTCTGTGACGGGCCCAGCTCTCTGGAACGACCTACCCCCTGACCTACGCACCACCTCGGACCTCTGCCTCTTCCGCCAGCGTCTCAAAAAGTATTTATTCCAACAAGCCGGCCTAGCATAACCCCCCCTTTTCTGACTTTTATCTGAACAAATTTTAATTCTCAAGGTTTTAAAAGGGTTTTTTAACACGGGATTTAATTTAATAGTTTTTAAAAATGTATTTTGTATGGCTTTATATTGCCTGTGCACCACCCTGGGTCCTTACAAGGAGAAGGGCGAGGTATAAATTTAATAAAATAAAATAAATAAAATAAGTTAGGGACGGAGGTGAAGTTGGTTGGATGGCACAGAAGAAGGGACCACCCGTTGCAACACATGCTTCCCGAAGGACGCCTCTGCAGACGCAAAGACATCCAGCTTGTAATGTATAAAAGGCAACGGTGATGACCATGTCGCGGCTCTGCAGATGTCCTCAACCAAAGCCTGAGTGGCCCAGGCAGTCAATGTGGCCGCACGCCTGGTGGAATGGGGCAGGATCTGGGCGAAAACCTGGAACTGAGAGCTGTCAGCCAGAGCAATGCAGGCCTTCAACAAGCGGCCAATGTTATTAGCCGATGCCTTCTGGCCCATGGTGGCTGGTTGAAAGGACACGAAGAGCGCTTCTGTCCTCCTGAATGACGCAGTGCGCTTGATATATCGTCGAAGGGTCCGCCAGACGTCTAGATGATCTATTAATAAATAGATGGTGCCAAGACCGTTCATGAGGGTGTGACGGGTGCGGATAAAAATTGGGCAGAACCAGTTCCTGTGATCTGTGAAACCACGAGTTGATCTTCAGAGTGAACGTCGGATCCAAATGCAGAACCACCCTGTCGGAAGGGAATATACAGAGATCGCTATGTACCAACAGCGCCGCCAGTTCTGGCACTCTGCAAGCAGAGGTGATGGCCACGAGAAAAACCGTGTTAAAGGTCAATAATCAGAGAGAAATGTCATGAATCGGTTCAAACCGAGAACCATCAATGGACACAGGTTAGTTGCTCCCTTCAAAAAGGTGCGAACACCTGGATGATGGGATAACGAATGGCCCTGACCATCCCCGACGACAGTAGAAAGAGGGGTGACCTAGCACCGGAGGCCTTTATCCATACCCATTTAAAGGAAATCTAGAATCTGCGGCACCGAAGCAGCGAACGCATCAATGCCAGATGATCTGCACCATCTACAGAAGGCACGCCAGATGGCCTCATAAATGCGCGTTGTAGAAGGTCTGCGGGCAGCTTGAATTGTGGAAATGACCTTGTCCGAGAAGCTCAGCTGAGTTAGCAGAGCCTGCTCACGTGCCACATTGCTAGTTATAATGGCTGTAGATTCGGGTGGACCAGGGCATCCTGTGAGAGGATGATCTGATCGTCTGGAATCCTCCATGGATGCGAAACCGACAGATGGATGAGGTCCACGTACCAGGGGCACCTCGGCCACATGGGAGCCACCAGAAGGACCTCCGCCCGTTCTGTAAGAATCTTCTGAATGACCAATGGCAGGATCAGCAAAGGCGGGAAGGCGTACAGGAGAACACGCAGCTAAGAGCTGCGGAGCACATCCATACCCTCTGCTCCCGCAGCACAGTACCTGGTGTAGAATCGTGGAAGTTGTGGGTTGGACGGGTGAGCAAACAGATCCACTTGTGGATGAACGAAACGTTGTGAGAGCTCCTGGAAGAGTTCCGGGTGCAACATCCACTTCACCTGGTCGACAGTGGCTCGACGTAGCCAGTCTGCCTGAGTGTTTGCTGTGCCCGAGATGTGCTCCGCCCATACGGATGCTAGGTGTGATTCGGCCCAGTGAAAGAGTCTCTCCACCTCTGCCATCAGAGCCCTGGATCGCGTGCCTCCCTGGCGATTGACATGAGGTTTGGAGGCAACATTGTCCGTGAGAACCAGGACGTGGTTGGAAGTGACTAGGTCTCCGAATTCGTGGAGGGTGAGGCGAATGGCATGGAGCTCTAGCCAATTTATGCTGTTCGCCAATTCCTGGTTGTCCCAGCGGCCCTGAGCCACTCGGTCCAAGACGTGGGCACCCCAGCCGAATTGGCTCACGTCGGTGGTCACAACGATCCGGTCCGGGTCATTGAAAAGGCAGCCCTTGAGAAGCCGGGAAGACAGCTACCAATGAAGAGACCTGGACACTGTGGGTGGTAGCTGGGTCCTGGCATAGGAGTGGCTGGAGTGGGTGCCCTGAAAAGGCAGAAGAAACCACTCTGATGCACGAAATCATCTTGCCCAGGAGCCTGGAGAGTGAGGCGAGAGAAGGAGACCAGTGCTGGAGAACCTGACAGACAAGCATTTGGAGGCTCCGTTGGCGGTCTGGGGACAGGGAGACTATGCACCAGTCTGAGTTGATGACCATTCCCATGTGCAACAAGGACGTCGTCAGATCCAAATGGCTCTTGGGAAAATAGAGAATGAAACCATGTAGCTGAAGAGTATCGATGGTCAACTGAAGGTCGCTGAATGCTTGGGCGTGAGAGGGAGATAAGACTAAGATGTCATCTAGATAACAATTTACGTGGACTGGAACCGTCCTCAGTGAGGCTGCGATGACAGTAGTTTGGTGAAGGTCCGCGTGGCCGATGACAGGCCGAAGGGCAAGGCGCGGTATTGGTAATGGCGCCCCGCAAAATGGAACCGCAGGAACCTCCGATGAGCCGGATGAATCGGGAAATGCAGGTAGGCCTCCTTGATGTCGATTGAGGTGAGATCGTCCCTTCGAATGCAAGCTAGGATGCTTTTGAGCGACTGCATCTTGAATTTTTTGTATTTGGGATAGAAATTGAGCCCTTTTAAATCTACAATTGTTCGCCAACCGCCCGAGGATTTTGGGACTAGGAAAAGGATGGAATAAAACCCTAGGCCTGTCTGCCCTGTGGGAACCTGCTCTATGGCGTTGATGGAGATGAGGTGTTGGATCTCCGCCTCCATCAAGCTCCGTTTTACACAGCACCTGGGAACAGGGCATCTGATGAATCTCCTCGGGGGAATGGAAAGAAATTCTAGTGTAAGGCCTAAGCACACCGTTTGGAGTGCCCAGGCATCAGAAGTCGTGGCTTCCCATTGGTGGATAAAGGCTGATAAACGTCCGCCAATGGGGCCCGAAACGTGCGAGTCACCAGTATCTACAAAAGGACCGGTTGCCCGAACCACGAAATGGCCAATGAGCCTGCCCCTGCTGCTGGGAGTATTGTCTGTTCCTATCCCTGTTATTATTCCTGTCTAGAGCCCTCTCCTGGTTCTGCTGGAAGGGCCTATTGCAGTGAGGGGTGTAAGGTATCACAGCGTACCCCGAATCCCCTGCATGAAAGGACTGCCTCCTGTAATAAAGGTTGGTGACACCTATCCGAATGCCTAGTAACAGAGGGAAGAACCTTACGCTTGTCTCTAGTCTCGATCAAGATCGGGTCAAGGACCGCCCCAAAGAGGGAACCCCCCTTGAAGGGGGTAGAGGCCAGATGCCATTTAGACTTAAAATCCACCTGCCAATGGCGAAGCCACAACAAGCAGCAAGAAGTCACATTACAAACAGCTGCCCTGGCTGAAAACCTAGACGCATTGAAGGTGGCATTTGAAGAAAACTCCAGCGCGGCCACCAGTTTGTTTATATCCTGGTGGAGGCGGAAATCATCTGGGCCCAACCTGTCCTGCAACTGTCTAAGCCAGACTAATGAAGTCCTGTTAAAGAACGAGGCCGCAGTAGCAGCCCTAAAAGCCCAAGTGGCCGCCTGGTGTGTCTTACGTATAACCAGTTCAGCCTTGCGGTAATCCACCTTCAAGCGTTGATATCTCAGATGGAATCAGTGCAGGAGATGCCAGAGCGGCTATTGGAGGAACCACCGTGGGAAACGAGAACATTGTCCAGGTCTGGGGCGGAAGAATAAAGCTTCCTGTCCCCATTGCTGGGTGGTGGGCCAGCCGTGGGTTGGGTCCACTGCTTCTGCACAACATCCAGGAACAGCTTGGGGGAAGGAATAACTTCCTGTTCCTGTACCTGCTCAGCAAATAGCTGTTCAGTGGGGTCAAGACCCACAGCCGTACTGGCCTGTGTGGCTGCCACCCCCATATTTGTAGTAACCTTAGCCTTGTAGAGCAAGGATTTAAACAGAGTCTGACTAAATAGACCAGAGGAATGGGATGGGTCCTGGGCTAGGCCCTCATCCTCAGACAATTCTAAATCCAGAAGTTCACCTTCCTCAATCAGAGGAGACTCAGCACTGTAAACAGACTGGGGAGGGGAAGGTGAATCTGTGTGGGAGACAGGCAAATCCCTGGGGGGCTGTGAGGGCCCAGATGTTGGGTCCTGTGTAACAATTCCTCATCCACACCACGGGAGATGGCTGTAGCAAGCATACCCCTGAGCCCAGGGAAAGATCAAGGTCTGAAACCTCTGCTTGTTTAAGGCCCGCAGCAGTGGGAGTGAACGTGGCAGAGACCTCACATCTAGAAGGCATTGTGCCCAGGCTAGAAACCAGCCCAGAAGAGTGGGTGAAACTAGGCCCAGGCACCCCAGCTGCATCCCCATGTTAAAGGGCTATGTCCGGAGACCAACCCCTGGCCCCAGATGAGAGGGAAGGAAGTGACCCTTCGGGAATCAAGGTGGGGGGAGGCCGGGAGATCTGGGAGGCCTTAGAGGCCGATTTAGACTTATCTGTACGCTTTGCAGCCTTGTCTTGGGCCGCGGAGGTACACCGGGCCTTCTGGCTGGATGCCCTGGTAGAGGCTCTGGCCATCCCCGAAGTGGAGGCCATGGCTTCGGATGGGAGGACGGGGGGGGGGGGGAAGAAACCCCCGCATTGTCCACAGATTTGGCCAGGTCAGACATGGCTCGCAATTCTAAAAGGCTCAGTTTCTAAGGCCCAAAGCACCGGCACAGGAGAGACACACAGAGGCAACCGCATGCTCCGGAGACTTTGAGTTAGGAGCAACCAGACACAGCAGCGCCAGCATGTGCGTAAAGGTGCCAAAAACAGCCGCTGGCCACACGAAAGGGCGCATAACAAGAGCCCAATGTGCTCCAAAACAGCCGCCGCCAAAGCAGGAAATTTAAACTTGCCAGCAAGCCTCCGCTCCAGCAATGGAGCCTCTGCCAGCCCGCGCCTAAGCCTCCGCTGCCGCAGCCGCACGGATCAGCTAGAGGAACCTCCCCGAAGCCCAAGGCAGCTGCCGAAGAGTGGCGCGACGCCTCACTACCCCCAGGCAAACACAGGGCCGTGGCAGAAACGAGACCAGCGGCCCAGAAAGCAGCGAACTGCCTGTGGCCGCAGTCAAAACACAAGCTGAAGATTGCAAGCGTCCGCCTGGCTCGCAGCTGGCCGAGACGCAACACACACACACACAATCCTGGCCTCGAAAGCCTTGGAGCGGCACTCAGCAGTCAAGAAAGAGCTGAAAGGAAAGGTAAACCAACAAAAGGAACCAAAGGCAAACCTCCAGAAGGGAATCCAATCAAGGAAAATAATTTGATGATGAATTTGTCCATTAACCTATAGAGGAAAATGGCATACGTCTCATCAGGCTGGACTGAGTTAAGAAACTGAAACAGCCCAGCCAGGGGAGGCGTGGCCAGCACTAATTAACTCAGTCTCAATAGGCTAATGGACTTGATTGGATTCCCAGAGTAGCGTCCAGGAGAATGCATCTTGAACCTCTGGTACTTGAGGTACAGGTTGAGTCTTTTCAAGTCCAGAACGGCTCGTCAACTGCCCGAGCTTTTGGGAACAAGAAAAAGAATGGAGTAAAACCTCAGTCACTCTTGTCCCTGGGGTACCTGTACTATGGCATCTATAGCTATAGGCCGGGCGAAATAATCCAGAGTAGCCAGGTTGATCTTCCACCAAACCTTCATCATCAGATAACTCTAGATCGACTATTTCGCCTTCCTCTACCAATGCTGACCCTTCGCTGTAGAGCGAAGGAGCCGGTGATGGAGGATCACCTTGTGATGTAGAGATGTCCCTGGATAATATAGGGGCCCTGGGCCTCTGTGTCCTACATTGAATTTCCACTTCCACCCCCTGTAAATCATGGCCTGGATATTAGAGGGCAAGGATAAACTCGCCCCTTCCTCAGGCCTGAGGCCTGTAGCAGTAGGGTTGAATGTAGCAGAAGGTCCCAGGCCTGTCACCAACTGGGTTGATGAACTGGGATGAACATTGCTTGGGCGATGGAAGACTGGGATTCCAACCCCTCATCTAAGGGTTCCGGGCCCAAGGAAGTAGGGATTTGCTAACTTTTATCACCAATTTATCCCCTCTTTCGCCAGCATTGCCTTGCCTATTACGAACCTTTTGAAAACTAAAGGCGAGATGCCAAATTGTGACCAGGTAAGCCTCTCAACTGGACTATGGAATGTCAAGCCGCCTTCGAGAAACTAAAACGTCTGTTTGCGGCTGAGCCTGTATTGAAACACCCTGACATAGAAGCACCTTTTATCGTTCAGGCTGATGCTAGCGATGTGGCAGTAGGGGCGGTATTGCTGCAATACAATGTAGATGGAAAATTGCAACCATGCGCTTACACTTCTCGTAAACCCTCTGACACCAAGAGAAGATGGGCGATATGGGAGAAGGAAGCATTTGCTGTATGTTGGGCTCTTATGATTTTGCGCCATTTTTTGGAAGGCACCACTCACCCATTTGAAGTGTGGACGGACCAAAAGAACTTAGAGTCCTTGAAGACACCCCCGTAAGCTCTCGCTAAAACAAGTTCATTGTTCTCAGCATTTCAATTGTTTTAATTTCACCCTCAAGTATATTCCGGGAGGGAAGAATTTTATGGCTGATGTTTTATCAAGACTTCCACAATACAATAGTTCAAAATTGACTGTAGTACATCCTGTTATTCCCGTACAAAATCTTGCTGCTCCCATCGTTACTAGAAGCCAAGGTTCAGTAGACCTGGATGTCCCCAGTGACCTGGTAACGAGGATTAAAAAGGAACTGCAGTCTGATGACTGGTTTAAATCGCATTCAGGTGACTGTACTTTGAAAGATGGTTTACCTTGGGTTGGTTCTAAATTGTATGTTCCACCTAGTCTGAAACCACTAGTTCTTCAGTGAGCCCACGATTCCAGGATGGCGGGACATTTTGGATTTGTAAAGACTCTACATTTGGTTCAAAGACAATTTTGGTGGCCGTCATTGAAGAAGGACATTGAGTCTTATATTGCGAGTTGCCCCATTTGTGCGGCAGCTAAACGTCCTCCAGGTAAACCCCAAGGCCTCCTCCAAACTGTGGCGCGTCTAGAGGCTCCATGGAAGGAAATATCTATGGATTTCATTGTGGACCTGCCAAACAGCCTCGGTTAAACCGTCATCTGGGTTGTTAATGATTTATTCTCAAAACAGGTTCATTTTATAACTTGTTCCAAGATCCTGTCAGCCAGAACATTAGCAAAGTTGTTTGTTTCACATATTTATCAACCACATGGGTTTCCTAAAGATATAATTTCTGATAGGGGTGTTCAGTTCACCTCCCATTTCTGGAAGGAGTTCCTGAAGTTAATTGGCTCCGCCCAGGAGTTAAGCTCCGCCCACCACCCTCAGACTAATGGGGCTTGTGAGAGGGCCAATTCTGTTTTAGAGCAGTATCTTCGTTGTTTCATAAACTACCAGCAAGATAGGTGGGCTGAACTCTTACCTCATCCGTTCAAAGTGGTTTATGGGCAAGGTTTCGTTCCAATTCCTGAACTGTTTCACGAGTTACCCAAAAGTTTGTCCCTCTCTGATTAGAGTACTCAACTTTCAAAATTTTGGCCCTAGCACGAAAGACTTTGGATGATGCCCACAAGTTTCATAAGAAATACGCTGATAAAAAGAGGGTTCAGCCTCCGTAGTATAAGTTGGCGATCGTGTTTTTCTCTCGACTAGATTCCTGGAGAGTCCTCAAAAATCCAAGAAGCTGGGGCCTAAATATGTGGGACCATTCCCAATTGTTAAGGTTATTAGTCCTGTCTCAGTTAAACTGGACTTGCTGAAAACTCTCCGACATCTTTACCCAATTTTCCATGTAAATCTTTTGAAACCTGAACGTTCATCCCCACTTCGACCTTCTCAACCTACACCTATTTTAATTGAAGGGGAACAACACTTTGAAGTCAGGCATTTTGGACTCTAGGAGGCGCCGGAACAAAATTCAATATCTTGTTGCTTGGAAGCATTTTCCCGCATCCCATACCGAATGGGTTGACAAATGTCATGTTAGAGCCCCCAAACTGTTGAAGAAGTTTTATTCTAAGTATCCTGTCAACCCTTGACCATGTGCCTTACTGATTGTCCTTTTCTTATTGTCACTCTCTTGTTTGTGTTTTCTTTACAGGACTAGCTCCACTGTTCTGGAGGAGGGTCGGATGTCAGCCCCTGCTTTGTTGCTTGCTTCGGCTGCCATTGAAATGGGGAGGGAGGGGCTATGGTATTTGGGAGTGGAACTGTAATAGTGCAGGAGGTTATTTGGACACGGTAGATGCTTTCACCAGCCGTCTTCTTCGCATTCCAGTAGCTGGTACCGCGCAGTGGTCAAGATCAACGGTATTGCATACCATTCTGATGATGCTCCTGAAGATGCAACCTACATGACATCAAGGGCTTTTTTGCATTGGACAGTGGCTTGGGGGGGTTGTGGGGGAAAGGTGTTGGACATTTATTGATGTGTATGCTTTCGCGTGCAAATATCTCAGATCTTGCTTTAACTTGGCTGCTATCTTTTCGTAACCAGTAAAAGTACTCTTAAATCTCTAAAATGGATTTGAGTGGATTCTTTCTTGGTCATCGTTAGAGGCCGTCCGGACAGACAATGACAACACTTCGGTAGACTCAGTCCTTTTAGTTACTGGCTGAGTTAACCCACACATGACCACTGTCTCCACCAACATTGGAGAATTAGTTATTTCATATATATATATATATATATATATGTTCCATTTGCGGTTTTCATCCCACCAGGTTTCCATAATGGCGACAATATCATTTCATATCTGCCCTCATTTATTTGAAATTCTAATTCATCCTGTTTATTCCTCATACTCTGGGCATTGGTGTATAGACATTTGCATCCATTTTGATTGAACCTGTTTTTACTGTGTTTATTTAAGTCTTTAATAGCTCTCTTAATATTCTTGGAAAAATACATATTCAATCTCATTTATTCATTTAAGTTAAAATCTATCCAGCACAATATTGATTAATAAGAAGGCGTGGCTAATCCCTCTGCCAATCAGATCTAAAGCGATCGAATGGGCAGAGACGGTTGTGTTCATTCCCAACACAATATGTTGATTATACGTAAGTCAAACCTGTAGAATTGTGCTTGATTTTCAGCCTACAGAAATTTTGGCAGGCAACCCCTGTAACTCTCTTCGTTAGGTCATCAGTAAAAGGAACACGTTTATTTAGAGATGGTCAGCTTGTTCTAGTGCCCCTAGATGGCCCTTGTTGTGATCTCCAGCTTCTCCATTTGTTGGCTCCTAGACAAGCTACATTTGGAAAGTAGCACGAATTGTCCATGAAGGGTCTCATCTGCAGCTCCTTTGCTTGTTAGTGGAGCTTCTTCTCTTATTCCCTTTTAGAGGAGCAAGAGCGTCTGTTTTCTTTTCTGTACTGAGCAGAAAGAAAATTCAGGTGGCTGCCCTTTGCGTTGTGAAACAACAGTTGCAGACACAACAGAAGCCTTGGTGTGTGAGAACAGACTGCCTGCAAACTGGGCCGCATTTGGGCAGCTGGTGCCCTGTCCCTTTAAGTTTAAGACCTCTCTAGCAAGTGGAAGAGTGCTATAGTAAACAATGAGTACTAGCCTTTGAGTGTGTATGTGTGTGTTGCCTAGAGACAACATGGGTTGTATTGGCTCTCTTGGGTTTTGGAGCGCATAGACCTAGGTATATGTAATAGAACCCGTGACCAGCGGGAAAATCAAATACAGGTTTAAAATAATGCAGACATTCTAAGGACAGAGAACTCTAATCAGCATTAATCTTTGGTTGGTTTCATAATTGTCTGGAAAATAGGGCCACATATTCCTTATAAGCCTGGAATTTATACCCATTTGTCATGTAACATAATGTTGCCGTATTATTGTCAGGAAAATTATAATATAGATAGGAGGTTCCTCTCCCTTTTACGAAACCACACAATCACACACATGCAGCACAAACCTGTTTACCATGTTACTTCTACTCTATTCTAGCTTATGAAAGTAAACAAGCAATTGGATTTCAGAATCGCTTGCAGTATCAGTCTGCATATATGTGTATTGGTGTGTTTTGTTATATTAGTGGAAGAATTGACAAGACAGTTCCTGTTGTTATATGTTGGATACATGTAGATCTAAATCTACATTTAATTTCATGACATATGTGAAAACTGCAAGAGGGATCATTCCTGGTGGATGGAATGATCTCAATGTGTCCAGCCCTTAACAGGAATATTTCTGCTCTTGATTGTATCCCAAGGTTAATCACTGTGTAAGATTCTCCCTTTCAATGAGCCTTCCCCCCTCCAAACGGCCTTCATTGAGCTCAAATTTCTCTCCTCCATTCTAGATGCATATTTAAAAAGGATGCCTTTCATTTTAATGCAAAACATCTCATCATAAGAGAGAATTATATAATCAGGTGTCCAGTCTGCTATTGATGGCACTCTGCACTTTATTTTTAAATCAGATTGGGAGGATGAATAACCTTTTGAAACAGAATGCATCTTTAAATAGAACACGAAGTAAACTTGAACATATGGTACCCTCTTACCACTTAGAGAAGATGTGGAGACTCTGGAAAGAGTGCAGAGAAGAGCAAGAAAGAGGATTAGGGGACTGGAGACTAAAACATAAAGGAACTTGGTATGTCTAGTTTAATAAAAAGAAGGACCAGGGGAGACATGATAGCAGTCTTCCAATATCTCAGGGGTTGCCCCAAAGAAGAGGGAGTCAATCTATTCTCCAAGGCACCTGAGGGTAGAAAAGAAGCAATGGGCGGAAACTAATCAAGGAGAGAAGCAACTTAGAACTGGGGAGAAATTTCCTGACAGAACAATTAGTCAGTGGAACAGAAGTTGCCTTCAGAAGTAGTGAATGCCCCAACACTGCAAGTCTTTAAGAAGATGTTGGACAGCCATTTGTCTGAAACGGCTTCCTGTCTAGGTAGGGGGGGGGGTGGACTAGAAGACCCCCAAGGTCACTTCCAACTCTGCTATTGTATTGTCCATCTTACTTGTTCATCTGTAATAGTAAAATCAGATACAGGTAGTCCTCAACTTACAACAGTTCATTTAGTGACCATTGAAAAAAGTTACAGAGGCATTGAAAAAAGTGACGTGGCAATTATTCACACTTATGACCATTGCAGCATCCCAATGGTCACGTGATTGATATTCAAATTGCAATTGCAATAGCACTTAGACTTATATACTGCTTCACAGTGCTTTACAGATCTTTCTCTGCAATTTTACAGAGTCAGCCTATTGCCTCCAACAATCTTGATCCTCATTTTACCAACCTTGGAAGAATGGAAACTGAGTCAACCTTGAGTCAACAAGACTTGAACTGCCAAACTGCTGGCAGCTGCCAGTCAGCATAAGTTGCCTGCAGTACTGCATTCTAACCACTGCATCATTACGGCACCATGGATGCTTGACAATTGACTCACATTGTAGAGCCCCAGTATTTACCTTTGGAAGCTTATGAAAAGCAAAGTCAATGGAGAGACTCGATTCACTTAATGGCCGTGTTGCTAAGTTAACAACTACAGTGACTCAGTTAACAAATGTGGTAGAAAAGTCATAAAATGGAGTGAAATTCCCTTAACAAATTTCTCACGTACAACATACATTTTGGGCTCGATTGAGTCATAAGGCTAACTAGTTGAAGCAGCAGGACAATGGATCAAGAATAAAGTTGACAGTAACACAGGATTCAGCAGGTTCCTGAGGAATCCTTACAAGAACCAAAATGAATGACCATGAAGTGCTAGAAGCAGGAAGAACTACAGTCCCACATAGCAACATTTCCCTCCTTTTTTTTTGCAAATCTGTAACATGAATCCATTTATATGTATTGCTATAGTCCAAAAATATGTTCAGTGTATTGCTAAAACAGTCATTTCAAAGGCATGGAGAAATGAGGCACTCAAGAGGCCTGACAGCACAAGTTAATAATAGTAATGCAATAGAGGTGAATGTCATAAGCTCTCTTTTGTTCCTGTTATACTTGCCAGAAGGTTGAAGCTTTTTGAACTGTTTTAAACTGCAACATGGAAACAGCAGATTTGGGGGAAATACCTGAACTTTGGGTTATAGCCATAAATCATGAACATTTATTGGAAAAAAGTTCTAAATAAATAGTTTAAACCTTGCTTCAGTGTATGGATTTCTGATAAAAGCTGGGGGGAAATCCATTCTGGTCTAGAATGGTCAAAATTCTACTCCTAACCCAGTTTTCTAACCATTACGGTCAATAGGTTCAAACTATGCCTAATGTAATGTTTCTCAACCTTGGCGACTTTAAGTCCTGTAGACTTCAACTCCCAGAATCCCCCAGCCAGCTGTTGAGGGAGTTGAGGTCCACAGGACTTAAAGTCGCCAAGGTTGAGAAACACTGGTCTAATGTATAGTTATCCCTTCCATCTAGCTACAAATCTACTAACATAAAGAGGTGCAAAATCTTTCTAGATTATGTAATGTAAAATAATGTAATAGCAATGAAGATCTTTCCATATCACCATAGCCCAAATATTCTCTGGTAACATTTTTATTCTTCCGTTCCCTGTGACATTCGCAGCCTATTCATAAGTTAGCTTTCAATTGTACCAGTGTATCAGTGTTGAAATTGTGTTTTCCCCTTTGGTGGGCAACAAACGCGTGACTATGCGTCATGTTCCCTGAGCTTGTAACATGCAACCTTAGGACCATATCTGGGCCTCCGTATAATTTCCTGCAGCTCTTGAGCTCATTTAAAAACACTTTGCAAGCGATCTATTTGTAGCTGTTGCTATTTGGTGTGACTTTCCCCTATCAGCCTCTGTAAGAAGAGGAAGCCAGAGTAGTAAGTGTCAGAAAATCAGGCCAGGTGGGGAAGGGAGTAAGAATATTAAAAAAAGACCTTAATCTAGATAAGTCTTCTACTTGTTTCACCCTCATTGACCGCTGGCATTTGCTGCTTTCTCCAACAGAACATTTCTGTGGGAAAACAACTCTTGACTGAAAACGTTTGCACTTCCTGGTATAAAACATAATCCTCTTATGATATTGTTCACAAAACAGAGACCGCCAGTGAAGGAATCTAGGGAAAGTTTGTTTAGGGATTAGCTGACTCATACAATAGGCCTGATCAGTTCTGAAAACATTGTTTGGTAGAGTTCACTCAGCAATCTTATAATATGGCAATATTTTTGACCACTGACTATATTGCAACGAAAATAGTAAGCAAACTTCTGCTTATTTGATATTTGTACTATAACAAAGATCCTGAACTTTGCTATTATATACTCAAATGCTGCCACCATTGGCCTCCTAATTTTTTATGATTTTTTAAAACAATAATGAAAAGCCAAATATCTCAAGATTTGTTTTTCTATAAGTGTTCATAATATTTTGGCTATTTTGATTACTTGTTTCTCTTTTTAGTTTTTAAGCACTTCCAGTATTGCACAAAATTGCAGATTGGCAATGCTTTCTGAAGAGTGCTAATCTATGTGCTATGCTAAAATGACAAGAGAGATGCCAACATGGGATCAATTAAATACTTTTTGGAAATTAAGCTCCATATTTAATCAAAAAGAAAACATATCAAGAGACAAAAAAGATCTAGAGGATAGAGACAAGCTTTGGCAGACAACACTGCATAATTGGGCATTTCTGGAATTTCATGAACAAAAAATAAATCTTCCAATTCTGCAGCCAGTACTGGGTCCTTCACAATATACGTCTGGATGTGAGAGTCAACATTTAAAATGTTTCTCAACTTTTTTTTTCTAATATTGCTTATAGAAAATATAAGGTGTGACATGACATCATTAGTGAGAAACCACTGGCATAGGGAATGACCAACCAGTCAATAAATTCTCAATTCTTGTAAAGTTAAGAGTTAGTTAAAACAATGTCAGAATTAATTATTAGAAGTAGGCAGCAAAAAGGACTTTGGCTATGTAAGATTACAGAGAAGAGATTCTTAAATTGTGGATTATGATACTCAATGGTAATGACCAAATAACATTAAGTTCTGGGAAATTGCAAACACAAAGCAGGATCTGGTTCCTAGCCTCTTATGTAAACAGCCAACTGCAAGCTTCTATATTATCTTTTTTTTAAAAAACAAATATTTTTAATTGACATTTTCCAAACATTAAAATCACCTTTACACTTTTACGGCTTTTTGTTATCGGTATTTCTTTTTTTTCTGATTTCGGGTTTTCTATTTTCCAATCTATTATCTTATACATATTCTCCTTTGTTTCATACTTCCTCACTTTTACAATATATACATCTATATACAATATTTCCATCTCTGTTGCTTTCTAAGTATATGCCATCTCTTTTCGTTGTGTTTTACTATGTGTTCCTTGTGCATTGATTTTACACCCTCTTGTTTCCTCTCTATCGCTTAGTTCCATTGTTAGTTTGTTCATTTCTGAGCATTCTAACATTTTTTTTTTATGGTTTCTGCAATTGAGGGAATGGTTTTTTGTTTCCAACTTTGGGCAAATGAGATTCTGGCAGCAATAATTATATGAAGCATTATATATTGGATATCCTTACTAATATTTATTTTTTTTATTCCTAGAAGAAGCAGCTCAGGTTTCATGTCCATTTTTTGTGCTATTATTTCTTCTAACCATTTTTGTTCAGAATTATTTGGCTTTCAGACACGTCCACCACATGTGATAGAAGGTCCTTTGTTGGTGGTTGCCTTTCCAGCAGTTTGGAGATCTATTTGGGAACATTTTGGCCAATCTCACCAGGGGTAAATGCCACCTATAAAACATTTTATGGATGTTTTCCTTATAGGATGCCGACATTGTCAATTTATACTTTCCTCCCATAATTTTTCCCAGTGAAAAGGGAAACGGGGAGAGAGATGTACACATATCAATTCCTCTGAAATAATGTCATTAGCTTCCAGTATAAATAGTCCTGAGTTGTAGGTTGTTCTATAATGTAAAAGGCCAAAGGGAAATGGTTCCCACGCTACATCCAAAAAGCTCCTAAATCAACAGCTGTGACAGACAAAAACAGAATAAATTAAACAAGAAGGGTTTAAAATGTGTTGTTTAAAATAGATTAGCTTTTAACTGTGAAAGGCAAAAATTTTTAATGGCCATTACTTCTTTATTTTTTTGAATATGCCATGCGAATTAAACATAGCTTTGGGCCAGAAAAGCCCAGGCAGCGATGCAAATCGTTACTCTCCTTTTTCACCAGTGAACTGGCTATTTTCCTCATCAGAGTTGGGAGATGGTTTGATCCAGTTATTCACATTTCTGTTTAATACATTTTCTGATTTTGTTCAAACTGTAACGCTGGTTTCTAAGATAGAAAAAAAGACAAATTCTTAGAACCTTGGTTTGAAACTGGATAAACACCCAGTTTTCTTCCAGTCTTATTACCATGTTTGGGATATTACAGGAAAGTTGGAGTTCACTAAAAGGGAAAAAGAAAAAAGGCTTACGATCTAAGATATAATATATGAATTAAAAAGGATTCAGTTCTAAACTTTTGTAAATCACAGGGCTTGCTATTATCTAGTGTAATAATCACTTACTATATAGGTATTAGCAATTAATTAAAAAAAAAGTTAAGGATTCCCACTGTCCAGTCATGTTTGACTCTAGTGGGCAATGTTCATCTTCGTTTCCTAGTCAAGAGAGCCAGTGTTGTCTGAAGATGCTTCCTTGGTCATGTTGACAGCAAGACTATATGCTGAGATGCATGGAATGCTGTTACCTTCCCACCAAAGTGGTACTGATTATCTATTCACATTTGCAGGCTTTCTAACTGCTAGGTTGGCAGGACTTGGGATAAGAATGGATCAACTCATTTTATTTGGGTCTCGAACTGTAAACATTCTGGTGTAAACATTCTGGTCAACAAGTCTTAACTGTTCACCTTTAGTGTTTGCAGTTACTGATCATCCTCCAAGAATATACCAACACTTCCTCTAGCATACTATGGTAAGGAAGATCATATCCATGTTAAGTATGACGTTTGTTGTTTTACAATGACTGGTTTTCTTTACAGCCATAGGCACATGGGTGGCTCCTTAATATGCTTAACAACTTCATAGTTGCTTTAGAGTAATGCTTTATTAACAACCAGCCTTTGATGAAATTAAACCAAATATTCAGAGTGGCAGGCCCATACTTGCATACAAGCAACATACCAGAAGCAGATTCTCACTAACAATCAGAAAAAAAATAATACAATGATAACACAGGAACCCAACCATGCAACAAACTCATATTTCTAATTTGCCTCCATATCTACCTTAATAGTACCAAAGTATGCCCCAACAAGAAAAAGATTAGAAGCATCTTCACATGCTGTTCTTTCATTGTGATAAAGCCATAATCTGTCATCAAGGCCTCTTTAGCTTCTATATGTCAAAGGGACAAAATCTGTACAAAAGTATTGGCCATAAATTTACATCAAGATGCAGAAAAGACCGAAGTGATATCGGACTATTTAAATTTCCCAGGCAACTACATAATAGTTCTCAAATAAATTGTTTTAAAAAATGGAGGCCTTTAATAGCAGCATTAAAAAAGCAATTGTTTAATGCCAATTTGATCTAGTGGTTAAGGCACGAGGCTAGAAAACAAGAGACTGTGAGTTCTAGTTTCACCTTAGACATGAGAAATTAGCTGCATGACTTTGGCCAATCACTGACTCTCTACAAAGCTCACACCACAGAGAGACCGCTTCCGCCTTCCGGAGGCGACAGACGGGTTTTCTTGACTTGTCCGCCGCTTGTCTTCTCTAGTGGTCCTTTCGGGGGTACGGGGCTCTTGTAGAGAGCCCCAACCGTAAGAGCGGCTTGCGGTAAAACCCCCACCCCGATGGCGGTTGGGGGGGGTCGTTCCCGCTTTGTTCCAGGAGCCAGAGAACAGAATGGAAGAGTTCCTCGCCGAAGAATCGCTGGAACCGCAGAAATTGAAGCAGCGGGCTGAAAAGCCGGAGTTGGTGGAAGTGCCGAGGCTCCGTTGAAACAGAGTGGCTTGTGAGTTGGTTTCTGAATTTCTGAATGTTTTCAACTTTTTAAAAAGAAGAATAGAGGGGGGAGTTTGTTAAAAAAAAAACCTCTCGGGACTTCCTTCCGGTTTCCCGGAGGCGATGGACGAGCATTGGGACTCGTCCGCCGTTTTGTTGTTCTACGGTCCCCAATGGGCAGGGAGTTCCTTCTAAAGGACTCCCGCTGTATGGTCGGCTTGCTGGGAATCTCCCCATCCCGACGGCGGTCGGGGGGGGGGTCCTTGTCTTTGACCCAGGCATGGGAGAACATGCTGCGGGGGGCTTGGTTCCCTTTGCCGATGGAGGATCGGAACATTTAATTGCTTTTGAGAGGGCTGAATCGCTGGAGTTGGAGGCAACACCGAGACTCCTGGCTATAGAGTGGATTGTGAGTGAATTTATTTTATTGCTTGCAACTTTTGCCTTGAAAGAAGATGGAGGGGGGGAGTTTGTAAAAAAAAACCCTTGGATTGGAAAAAAAGTGGCGTTTTAACAATGCTCCTCAGGCTTGAGGAAGCGGAGAAATCACCATCCGAATTTCTTTAAACGATAGTGAAAGTCTTTCCGGAATGATAGTAGGAAGACAATGTTATTTGTATATTATCTGTTTTTTATGTTAGTATGTATGACAGAGATAATGCCAGGATGGTCGCACTGTGTCCAATATGAAATGAATTAAAAAAAACGTGTAAAATGAAGTTGGAAAAGACTCGACTTGCTGTAGAAAAATGCTGGTCAATAATGCAGATCGTAGTGGAATAAAAAATAGTGCTTTGATTTATTCGTGCTACAGGGAAACCAGTTTTTAGATTAAATCCCCATGTTTTGTTACAAACACAAATGCAGAAATAAATAAAAGTTGCAACTTCTATTACTAAAAGTCATTCATAACTCTTATTAATTTCGATGGAGTAGAATTGATTTTTCTTTTTAAGCAAAACGTCCTGATAAAATTTTAAATTACAGAGCACGATTTAAATCGTTTTACACTTATTTTGCCTTGTAAATACAGACACAAATACTAAGAAATCAAAGTCAACAGTGTTGCTGAGAATTATCTCTTGCTTTTCATTAGCATTTGTGTTCTTTGACAAAGGGTATATTCATATCTCAGTTTTTCAGCTGAACTGCATAACAATAATGAACACAGAGACAGAAAACGGCAAAGAAATGCACATCCGCATCAGCAATCATTTGACCAAACATTTAACCCAAAGAAGAGAAATCTCTGTCACCAACACAGATTTACAGCCTATCGATATGGCTACAAGAAGAAAAGGTAAGTAAACGTTATGAAAAAGAATGTGCTAAGTCAGGGGTCTGCAAAGTTGGCTCTTTTAAGACTGGTGAACTTCAACTCCCAGAAATCCCCAGCCAGCAAAGCCATCAGTCTTAAAAGAGCCAACTTTGCAGACCCCTGTGCTAAGTGAATAACTAATTTGCTTTCACTTTTTTTCCAAGGAAGTTAAAAATTCAATGAAATGCTTTTACAATACAATACAATAGCAGAGTTGGAAGGGACCTTGTAGGTCTTCTAGTCCAACCCCCTGCGTAGGCAGGAACCTTATACCATTTCAGACAAATGGCTATCCAACATCTTCCTAAAGACTTGCAGTGTTGGGGCATTCACAACTTCTGGAGGAAAATTGTTCCACTGGTTAACTCTTCTCACTGTCAGGAAATTTTTCCTCAGTTCTAAGTTGCTTCTCTCCTTGATTAGTTTCCACCCATTGCTTCTACCCTCAGGTGCCTTGGAGAATAGCTTGACTCCCTCTTCTTTGGGGCAACCCCTGAGATATTGGAAGGCTGCTATCATGTCTCCCCTGATCCTTCTTTTCATTAAACTAGACTTACCCAATTCCTGCCACCGTTCTTCATATGTTTGAGCCTCCAGTCCCCTCATCCTCTTGGTTGCTCTTCTCTGCACTCTTTCACGTCTTTTCTACATCGTGGTGACCAAAACTGTATGTTCCAAGTGTGGCCTTCCCAAGGCCTTAAGCCGGATAACAAGGGGAGCACCCTACATTTACCTATATCCATGATGGAGAACCTATGGCACCCGTGCCACATGGAGCCATTTGTCAGGGGAACGCGAGGCTTGCCCTATCAGCTGGCCAGTGCACATGCACATGCTGGCCAGCTAAATTCAGCCTTCTTTTAAGGATATTGTTCGCCCTCCGGAGGCTTCAGGAGCTTCCCTGAAGGCTCTGGAGGGCGAAAAATCAGCCCTACGGGCAAACCAGAAGTTCAGGAATGGACTTCCGGGTTGCTTGTAGGCCCGATTTTAGCCCTCAGGAGGCTTACCTGAAGGCTCTGGAGAGCAAAAACGACCCTATGAGCAAACCTTTCCTGAACTTCTGGTTTGCCCGTAGGGCTGGTTTTTCACCCTCCGGAGTGTTGAGTCCTCGACTTGCGACCGGTCCTCGACATATGACCGGCCGCAAGTCTTCCACTCTTCCCTGAAGGACCATAGCAACAGACTGTAACAAGTCTGTAACTGCCAGACGCGTCTGATTGGCTCAGACGCGGCTGGCGGGAAACTAGGTTCTGGAGCGTCCTGATTGGTTCCCCGTTTGGCAGCTCGCGTATAAGTAGCTGTCAAACGGGGAAGCCCCTGTCTACCGCAGTTCTTTTGCCTGTATATTGTTCTTTCGCGTCTTTTGCTTATTGCCAATAAACGGCTTGTTTTTTACTAGCCTGCATCTGGACTCCCTCTGTGCTCAGAATTTAACACGGAGCCTTCCAGGGAAGCTGCTGAAGCTCCAGAGGGCCTCCCGGGGGGGCGGGGGAGTCTGTTTTCACCCTCCCCAGGCTCCTATAAAGCCTCTGGAGCCTGAGGAGGATGAAAAAAGCACTCCAAAAATGGGGGGGGGGAGAGCACTGGTCATGCGTGCATGCGCGCTGAGGTTGTGCACAAAGCATTATGAATGTGGCACACCCATGCACTCCCCCCACTGTACTCCCTCCACTTTTGGCACGTGAGACAAAAAAGATTCGCCATCACTGACCTATACATTCACCTCTTCAAGTTCTCAGCCTCTTGGCTTCTTCGGTTTTAGTAAGATCTGAAAGAAAGAAAATTTGGGCAACTTCTCCTCTATCATCTAATTTTTAAGAACAAAAACAACAGGAATAGCCATGAAGTTGCAGAGTGGTGGGCAGTTGTTGCAAAAAACACCAGCAAGCATCACTCTCAGCCATGTCCCCATGGCAGGGAAAGCTGAAAGACACCAGTAGAAGAAATGTGAAGGAATTTCCAAAACTTCATAACAACGAAATAGAAAACTTAAGAAAGTCTTTTTCTTAAGGAAAGAAATTAAAAGCCAGGTGTTGTTATACTGTATTATTATTTGTGATCTAGAAAATCCCATTCAGATTAAATGTAGTTTAGTCCAGAAATCACTTCTCCCCATATCTTGCTATTTCTTGAACTGGATTAATACAATACAATAATACAATACAATAGCAGAGTTTGAAGGGACCTTGGAGGTCTTCTAGTCCAATCCACTGCATATCAGGACGACCACGGACCTCCGCTCCTTCCGTCTTAAATTAAAGACTCACTTTTTTCTGTCTGGCCGGCCTAGGATGAGTCTCTGTGCCTCTGGGGTTTTATGGGGAATTAGTATTATTTAGTTTTAATGGGAATTTTAGCGCAGGTTATATTTAATTTGTTTTTAGAATTGTTGTATGTATTTGGTTTTTATTCTACCTGTGCACCGCCCCGAGTCCCTGTGGGGAGAGGGTGCGGTTTTATATATTAAAATTATTATTATTAATTATTATGGGTAGGAACCTTATACCATTTCAGACAAATGGCTATCTAACATCTTCTTAAGACTTCCAGGGTTGGGGCATTCACAACTGCTGGAGGCAACTTCTGTTCCACTGATTAATTGTTCTAACTGTCAAGAAATTTCTCCTTAGTTCTAAGTTGCTTCTCTCCTTGATTAGTTTCCACCCATTGCTTCTTGTCCTGCCCCCAGGTGCCTTGGAGAATAGTTTGACTCCCTCTTCTTTGTGGCACCCTCTGAGATATCGGAACACTGCTATCATGTCTCCCCTGGTCCTTCTCTTCATCAAACTAGACATACCCAGCTCCTGCAGCCGTTCTTCATATGTTTTAGTCTCCAGTCCCCTAATCATCTTGGTTGCTCTTCTTGGATTCTTGAACCAATCATTTTCCATGTGTTTGAGGTACAACTTCCTTCTGTCTCATACAGCTTTGCCAATTCTTTGAGCTATAGTCCAAATAAAAGTGCATGGGGCCAACATAAATACTCACAAATACATCAGATTATTTAAAAATTCTAATACTATACTTTTGAACAGTGTTCATTGGTGACAGTAATATTTATTTTATTTTATTTTTTATTTTTATTTTTATTTTATTAAATTTATACCCCGCCCTTCTCCTTGTTAGGACCCAGGGCGGCGCACAGAGGTATAAAAGCTTATACCTCTGCTTCCTAACTTCTTCCGAACTGCTTCCTAGTTCTACAATTTGTGTGATACTACCAATTTTCCTAAAATGTTAACACTATCTTGTAACTGGTAAGAAGGCTGAAATCAGGGGGCGGAAAGGTCAGAAAGCATGTGAGTACTGTAATGATTTTACAATTCTTTTCAGGCCCTTAAAATATTTCTCGTTTTGGAAAAAAAAAGGGAGAGAGGATTTACACTCTATTGCCAAAAGTATTCGCTCACCTGCCTTTACTCGCATGAGCTTGCAGTAATCCATAGGGTTCAATAGGACGTCGGTCCACTGCGCACTGTTCTTGAGCTAATCTGAAGGCCACAGGACGTTTGGGGGTCTCTAGCGATTGACGGCAGAACGTTGGCGACCTCTTCGTACTAGGCGCCTCACCTTCCGCTGACCCCGCTCTGTCCGTTTACGTGGCCTATTTCGTGGCCGAGTTGCTGTCATTCCCAAACACTTCCACGTTCTCATAATACAGCTGACAGTTGATGGTGGAATATTTAGGAACGAGGAAATTTCACAACTGGATTTGTTGCACAGGTGGCATCCTATCCCAGTTCCATGCTGAGCTCCTGAGTCACCCATTCTTTCACAAATGTTTGTAACAATAGTTTGCATGCCTAGGTATTTGATTTTATACACCTGTGGCCATGGAAGGGATTGGAACACCTGATTCTGATTATTTGGATGGGTGAGCAAATACTTTTGGCAATATAGTGTGTATCAGAACAATCTGCAACTTTTCATACCATTGCCCAGATTCTATAAAGATTGGGAGGGATGGGGGGGTACTTGTGGATTTTTTCCTTTGCAGTCAGGCCATTTCCAGATTTGATTTTTCTTCTTTCAGTTTGTCCCATTTTATCAAATTTGGCTCTTCCATACAGTTTTCAGAATCATTCTCTTGAAAGCTAGTCAGGTGGACAAATTTCTGAGCCCTTTTATATAATCACTCTCTAACATCTGTTCAAAGGAGCTGTAAAAAAAACCTCTTGCTCAGGTTAAGCCCCAAGTTACACAATCACAGTGGGAGGAATAATAAATTAATATACAGGCAGTTATAATCACAATTTCACAATGGCTGACTGAACTCCAGAATACAAAGCAAAAGGTAAGAAAACAATAATTTAACTGCTATTCCTATATTCATTTTAATGTTTAGATAATTAATAATAATAATAATAATAATAATAATAATAATAATAATAATAATAATAATAATAATAATAATAATATTTAATTGATAACCCGCGTTCTCTCCCCGAAGGGACTCGAGGCGGGGCACAGGGAATTAAAAATTCAATTAAAAATCACAAACAATTACAATATTAAAACGAATTTAACTAGCCCTGCGCTAAAATCCCATATAAAACTAAAACTAAACCCTAAAAATCCCTTAAAAACAGTTAATTACCCTAGGCCGGCCAAGCAGAAGAAGTGTGTTTTTAGTTCTTGACGGAAGGAGCGGAGGTCCGTAGTTGTTCTAATATCAGGGGGAAGGTCGTTCCAGAGGGTCGGGCCCGCCACAGAGAAGGCCCTTCCCCTGGGCGTCGCCCGCTGGCATAGCCTGGTGGACGGCACCTGGAGAAGTCCCTCTCTGTGGGAGCGAATTGGCCGCAGGGATGTATGGGGCAGGATGCGATCCCGCAGATAGCTAGGTCCCGTGCCATGGAGCGCTTTGAAGATAACCAACACCTTGAAGCGCACCAGAAAGACGACAGACGATGATGCCCACATCATATCAAGATAGCAGTTTTTATCTATTTTAAATCTTTCTATTTTTAATAACATTGTCTTATTTTTAATGTTTTAAATAAGATTATAAATTCAATAGAATGTCAGCTGATTGTGATGATAATGTATTTTTAGTTTTATTTCCAGAGCTACATTTTTAGTCTTTTCAAATCTTATAAAAGCAAGTATATGAGCACAATTCCCAAATTCCATCAGCAGTTCTACATTTAATTTTTCCAAGTCAATACCGATAGCTGCAACTTAAACTTATAAAAGCAGTCTTGGACTATTGAATTCACACTGTGTTTTCTATTGCTTCTTAAATCCAATGTTTTTTTTCTCTCTCTCTCTCTCAGATTGCATACTTTACCCTTCAACCTAATTTAAGACAAATTAAAAACTTCCAGCCCAAAAAATTTGTTTCCCAACAGGTAAGAAAAAGGGTAAAGGAGTCATTTCCATGGTCATGTGGCCAACATGATGTCACAGAACATTGTTACCTTCCCACTGAAGTGCTACCTATTTATCTACTTACATTTGCATGTCTTTGAACTGCTAGGGTGGCAGGAGCTGGGGTGAGGATGGGAGGTCAGGTCTCAACCCTGGTCTTAAGAGCTGAGCCACTACGCTGCCCAATCAAAGAGTTTCCTTACAAAGACATGCTTTTACTAGATTAAAATTTACATTTTTTGCCTAGTGCTTCCCAAAGCTATTTGGAAACATTAAATTCAAGAACTGCAAAGATTGTATATCTGGATGTGTGTATCTGGCAATTGCCTGGTCAAATCCCAGACATTTTCTTGAAAGAATTTCAGAAGAGGGTTGCCACTGCCTTCTTCCAAGGACTGAGAAAGTGAAAGTGGCCTAAAATCACCAATACAATATAATACAATACAATACAATAACAAATACAATAACAAATACAATAACAATAACAAATACAATTACCAGAGTTGGAAGGGACATTGGAGGTCTTCTAGTCCAACCCCCTGCCTAGGCAGGAAACCTTATACCATTTCATACAAATGGCTATCCAACATCTTCTTAAAGACTTGCAGTGTTGGGGCATTCACAACTTCTGGAGAAAACTTGTTCCATTGATTGATTGTTCTCACTGTCAGGAAATTTCTCCTCAGTTCTAAGTTGTTTCTCTCCTTGATTAGTTTCCACCCATTGCTTCTTGTTCTGCCCTCAGGTGTCTTGGAGAATAGTTTGACTCCCTCTTCTTTGGGGCAACCCCTGAGATATTGGAAGACTGCTATCCTGTCTCCCCTAGTCCTTCTTTTCATTAAACTACTCAGTTCCTGCAACCGTTCTTCATATGTTTCAGCCTCCAGTCCCCCCCAATCCTCTTTGTTGCTCTTCTCTGCACTCTTTCTAGAGTCTCCGCATCTTTTCTACATCGTGGTGACCAAAACTGAATGCAGGATTCCAAGTGTGGTCTTCCCAAGGCATTATAGCTGTCTTTGTGCCCACAGCAATTCTCCTGGTTTCTAGGGTGATGCCTTAATGCTTAATCACTACACCTGATTGGCTCTATAAAAGATTCTGTTGAGTTTAGTAGACTGGAAATGCACGATACATCTGAGGATCAACTACATGATGGTATGCGCTTCAATCTAAAGCCCTAATTATTTTCTCAATAGTTTAACCAATGTTTTAATACAATACAATAATACAATAGCAGAGTTGGAAGGGACCTTGTAGGTCTTCTAGTCCAACCACCTGCGTGGGAAGGAGCCCTATACCATTTCAGACAAATGGCTATCTAACATCTTTTTAAAGACTTCCAGGGTTGGGGCATTCACAACTTCTGGAGGCAAGCTGTTCCAGAGGTTAATTGTTCTGTCAGGAAATTTCTCCTTAGTTCTAAGTTGCTTCTCTCCTTGATTAGTTTCCACCCATTGCTTTTTGTCCTGCCCCCAGGTGCCTTGGAGAATAGTTTGGCTCCCTCTTCTTTGTGGCACCCTCTGAGATATCGGAACACTGCTATCATGTCTCCCCTGGTCCTTCTCTTCATCAAACTAGACATACCCAGTTCCTGCAACCGTTCTTCATATGTTTTAGTCTCCAGTTCCCTAATCATCTTGGTTGCTCTTCTCTGCACTCTTTCCAGAGTCTCCACGTCTTTTCTACATCGTGGCGACCAAAACTGTATGCAGTATTCCAAGTGTGGCCTTACCAAGGCACTATACAGTGGCATTAACACTTCACGTGATCTAGATTCTATCCCTCTGTATATGCAGCCTAGAACTGTGTTGGCTTTTTTGGCAGCTGCTGCACACTGCTGGCTCATATTTAAATGGTTGTCCACTAAGATTCCTAGATCCCTCTCACGGTTGCTACTATTGAGCAAGGTACCACCTATACTGTACTTGTGCATTTTGTTTTTCTTGCCTATATGTAGAATCTTACTTTTTTTGCAATTGAATTTCATTTTATTAGATAGTGCCCAATGTTCAAGTTTGTCTAGATCCTTCTGTATCTTAAGCCTATCTTCTGGAGTGTTGGCTATTCCTGTCAGCTTGGTGTCGTCTGCAAATTTGATGAGTTCCCCATTTATCCCCTCATCCAAATCGTTGATGAAGATGTTAAAGAGTACTGGGCCTAAAACAGAGCCTTGGGGGACTCCACTGCATACTTCCTTCCATGTAGATGCAGTTCCATTGAGGACTACACGTTGAGTGCGGTTGGTCAGCCAGTTGCGAATCCATTTGGTGGTGGTGCTGTCTAACCCACATTTTTCTACTTTATCTAATAGTAGGTTATGGTCTACTTTATCAAATGCCTTACTGAAGTCCAGGTAAATTATATCGACAGCATTCCTCTGGTCCACTGATTTTGTCACTTTGTCAAAGAATGCAATTAGATTAGTCTGGCATGATCTGTTTTTGACAAACCCATGTTGGCTTTTGGCTATTACTTTGTTTGCTTCTAGGTGTTCACTTATTTGTTGTTTAATTATCTTTTCCAGAATCTTTCCTGGTATTGAGGTCAGGCTGATGGGTCTATAGTTTCCTGGATCTGTTTTTTTTTTTTTTTAGTTCAAAATAGTTCAAAAGATGTTTTGAAATATAAGGGGCAATATGTAAAGTTGTGAGATCTGAAAGGCTGATGATCATGGGATGGAATAGATATTTCTCAGTATTTTTTGGGAGTGTGTGTGTGTCATTTCATCAAGAAGAATTGGAAAGCTTCTTAAATCTTTAAATCGGATAAATAGTAATTTAAATAGTAATTAAAGTTCCTGAAATATCATCACACTCATTCAGAGAGAAGGACATGTCTTTAATTTCTGCTTTCAATATATGAAAGCTTCATTACTGCATCAACAACAATCATAAACTATAATCATTCAACATAGACTAGGGACAATAGTGGAAAACGACAGCATTTACAGTAAAGTTAAATGCATCCTCCTCCTGATTAGAACAAGAAAATATCTAACATGTCAACAAATGAGCTTTTGAAAAAGCAAACCTTGTCTGAAAAATCATTCTATTAAATATGTTTTTTTATGAATCGTACAATAGTAATTGTCTATGAAAATGATAGAGATTATGGACCAAAGGCATGTGAACAGACCTGAATTAGGAAAAGCTATATTAAGTAGACCAAAATTAAGGTCATTTCAAACTATGGACTTGGATTGATTCATAATTATCTTCTTGATTCATAATTATCTTCTGTATCACAGACATCAAAGTCAACAGAATAGTCAGGCTGGAAATACACTTAATATTCATTCTGAAATTTTGAAAATCAAAAGAAAATTGAACTAATTATTTCTCCACCATTTTCTTATTCTTAGCATTCAATGCCAATTCTTTGAGGACTGGTTTATTTTCATATATTAATATCTCTATCCTCCACCCTGCATTCTTTAGGTGTCCTACACCAGGGGTCCCCAACCTTTGCAACTTTAAATCTGAAGGACTTCAGCTCCCAGAATTCTCCAGCCAGCTTTGCTGGCTGGAGAAGTCTGGGAGCTGAAGTCCTTCAGACTTAAAGTTGCAAAGGTTGGGGACCCCTGTCCTACACCACTGTTTTTAGTTTCTATGTGCTACTCAAAACAATATTGTTGTATGCATGTGCCAATGCTTGTTTTGATAAAATTTCACATCCTGTAAGTGGACTTGAGAACAGAAAGTTCTTTTTATTTTCATTTGAAATATATCCTTCATGTAAAGCATTGCTCATTGAATAGATCATTTGTTTTAACAATATTATTATTAAGAGGTGCTCAAAGCTAACAATGGAAAATCAAGAGAATGTAATCTCTTTTTAGAGAGGCAGGCAGATATTTGATGAATTATTGTCAAATTTGAATGGATTCAAAGAGTGGAGAACTAATTGAAGTTTACATCTCAAGCTATGTTAATTAGAAATGATTAAAATCATGCACCATGATACGGAGGTTCACTGTAGGTCACAAATCATTGTTATGTAATGCTAAACATAAGTCATAGTTTATATGCTCAAACTCTTAGCTTTGCACAGCAATTTAAGTCAAACATTACAGCTTGATCTCTGTGAACTCAACTACTAAGCACTATTTAGCCAGTCTAAGTAGTGACGCATAAAGACTTAAAGCTATCCCTTAGGGCTCATCAGGGGTCTCCCAGAAGTAGTAGATGTAGAAGTGCCATAAGGTCATCCTTTGTCTCTGCACCTGACCGGCTCTGGATGGGTGGAACTGCCAGCGTGGCAGTGGGATATTGGACCATGGGTTGGACTTGTGGGTGTGGGGGCAAGATCTTAAACTTTCAACTGGGTGGGAAACCCGGGGAAGCTTTCAGATTCAGGTTTTCCACAGATGTACCAACAAGTCTCTCTTAATAAATTGGAACTTTGAGGAATACTTTGCCTTGGACTCTGATTTAATTTTGGATGATATTTGGAATGCTGACATCAAAATGTCAGATATCTTGCACATCACCAGGATACTTGCTCTCTTGTCCATATCTATACAATACAATACAATAGCAGAGTTGGAAGGAACCTTGTAGGTCTTCTAGTCCAACCCCCTGCATGGGCAGGAACTCTATACCATTTCAGACAAATAGCTATCTAACATCTTCTTAAAGACTTCCAAAGATTTTCCAGCTCCAAACAGTTCCTTTCTTTTTTATGCTCTTTTGTCTAAACTCTCCTTGGAAACAAAAAAAAAAAAAATGAAACAGAAGTAAACAAATACTGAAGAAAATAGATTTGCTAAATTTCACATACCATTGGGCAGGCTTAAGCTAATAAAATGAAGTACAATTTCTCTAATGCCCAATTGCTTCGGTCGACTTCCTAGAATACTTTGGAATGTGCAAATTAGCAAAGTACTCTTTCATTTACAACCATTTGTTGAGTGACCATTCAAAGTAGGTTGGTTCTGAAACAACTGACTTATTTGTCTTTGCACCTGCAACTCTCACAATGTCTCTGTGGTCATAGGATCAGACTTAAATCCTTGCAGATTGCCAATGTTCCTATGATGGTTGCAGTATCCCAGGGTCACATGATGAGCATTTGTGACGTTTCCAGCCAAGTGTTGATAAGCAAAGTCAATGGAAGATTCACTGAACAATTGTGTGCTTCACTTTAATGACCGCGACTAAAAAGATGTAAAATTGGGTGAAGTCATTTAACAATCACCTTGTTTAACAATGGAAATTCCAGTCCAAATTGTGGTCATAAATCCAAAACTACCTGCATAGACTCCCTCCCTTTTGCTTGCGTACTGTATGCATATTTCCTGATAGTTAGACAATTAATCAATGGAACAACTTGCCTTCCATAGTTGAGAGAAATCCATCACTGAAGGTTTTTAAGAAGAGATTGGACATTTCTCTAAAATGGTAGTCTTTTTAGCAGGGGGTTGGACTAGAAGATCTCTAACATTGCTTCCAACTCTATTATTCTGTTATTAACAGAATTGGATGTCTCAGAAATAAGTGCAACTAAGTTTGGTGAAATTCTCACCAGGTAACTTATCTGAAGCAGCTTTCCCAATCTGGAAACCTATAGATAACCTGTGATAAGAATTAGCAGAATCTCAGGATTCAGGAAAAGACTGAAAGTACTGTATATATATAATAATAATAATAATAATAATAATAATAATAATAATAATAATAATAATAATAATAATAATAATAATAATAATAATAATAATAATAATAATAAATAATTTAATTTGTAGACCGCTCCCTCTCCCCGAAGGGACTCGGAGCGGTGCACAGGGGAATTAAAACATACAAACATAGTAACATAAATATATATAAAATCAGATTAAACAATTTATCCCTGCGTTAAAAACCCAAAATACTAAAAACCCCTTAAAAACCTGATTAAAACAGTAAACAGATGACTAACCTAGGCCGGCCAAGCAGAAAAAGTGCGTTTTTAATTTTTGACGGAAGGAGCGGAGTCCGTAGTTGTTCTAATATCGGGGGGCAAGTCATTTCAGAGGGTCGGGCCCGCCACAGAGAAGGCCCTTCCCCTGGGCGCCGCCCGCTGGCATAGCTTAGTGGACGGCACCCGGAGAAGTCCCTCTCTGTGGGAGCGAATCGGCCGCAGGGATGTATGGGGCAGGATGCGATATTATCTAGGCCAAATGGTTCTGGGTTCTTAAAAAATTATGCTAAGATAAGTCCAGTAATTTTTTGTCCAGTTGCCTTACAAGTGTAATTCCTTGGAAGCATAACTTGGCTCTCACAGGTGAATATAAATTAAACCAGTTCAAACAAACATCCTCCTTTCCTGTCAAAATTAAACTGTTTCCATGACCTGAGAGCTGTGGATATCTCGAGCATTCAAGTGTTGTCATAGCACATGCTCCACAGGCATAGAATGGCAGCGCAAGCCAAAGTTAGCTTCCTCCATAACTCAAGTAACATGGCAACGGCCAAAGACCACTATCCTTGAAGGGTGTTCTTGTTATGGTAGAAGAAAAGCAAGCTAACCAGTGCTTTTCTTGAGTTTGCCAAAAAATGTCAAGAGATGAACTATGCCAAATTAAATGCCTTTTAATCCATCCATGGAATATTGAATAAACGCCATAATCACATAAAACACCATTACCATAGATCTGGGCTTCAAAAATCTGACAGGCTACTAACTGACCACAAAAGGTGGAGAAACCTATCCAAAAATCAAAAGATCGCGAGTAGTGCCTTTCCTGATTAATGCATTAATGAACCTTCCTGAACCACCGCTGACTTCATCAGCTGCAACAGCTTTACATTCGAATGAGGGAGAAGGAAGACAAGACAGGATGTGTATACGGATATACGTGCAAGACAAATTACTAGCACTTTATCAATTCACAGTTGTAATTCATTAAAAAAACCACCATTGTGTTTATTTAGGCCTTTGGGGAAAGCCTGAAATCTTTTGATGTATCTGAGTATAGCAATCTTTAACTCAAGGGTGCTTTCAGAGTTCAAACTGGCCTCTGACGTCTGGGTGGTTTTGTCCTTGACCTGAGTCCTGATGCCACATTTGTGTCCAGTAATTCCTTTGCACACTTTGCCCCATGCAAAGGCACTGCCAGTGGATGTGGCATGTATCATATTACAGAAAGAATCTACTTGTACTTCTTGGGGCTATGATAGTGTTATTAATGTAAGGACAAAACAGGCATCTTAGTTTGTTTCAAGATCTGATTCCGTTGTTAGCAATACAACACAATAGCAGAGTTGGAAGGGACCTTGGAGGTTTTCTAGTCCAATCCCCTGCCTAGACAGGAAACCCTACATCCCTTTAGACAAATGGCTATCCAACATCTTCTTTAAAACCTCCAGTGTTGGGGCATTCACAACTTGTGGAGGCAACTTCTGTTCCAGAGGTTAATTGTCCTAACTGTCAGGAAATTTCTCCTCAGTTCTAAGTTGCTTCTCTCCTTGATTAGTTTCCACCCATTGCTTCTTGTTCTGCCCTCAGGTGCTTTGGAGAATAGCTTGACTCCCTCTTCTTTGGGGCAACCCCTGAGATATTGGAAAACTGCTATCATGTGTTATATTTGTCCTCTTTCCCCTTTTGCTTGAGAATCTGCTTAAGGCTTTGGTTTTTTTAATTTTTCCCCCAGTGCATTCCAGGGGTGGGTTCCTGCCAGTTCTAAGCTCTTCTCTAGAAGAGGTTCCACAAATCTCCAGGACTGTTTAGAACCGGTTCCAGCTCCCTCCCCCCGCCCGTCTGCCCATCATCCAGAGGAAGAGCGAGAGGAGGAATTCTGGGAGTTGAAGTCCACAAGTCTTAAAGCTCTCAAGTTTGAACACCCCTGGGGGTTTTTCCCCTAAAGGGTGAGGGGTGCAAGGGTCTTGTAACTTGACAGCTTTAAGACTTGCGTGCTTCAAATGCCAGAGTTCCTGAGCCAACATTTTGGTTGCTAAGCAAGAGCATTGTTAAGTGAGTTTCATCACATTTTACAAGTTGGTCACTCCCAGTCACATGGCTGGCAAGCCACTCCCACCTGGTCACACTCCCACAAAGCAGGCCACACCTATAGAAGAGGTTCTAAAAAATTTTGAAACCCACCACTGGTGCAATCACGTCATAGCCTGACATACTGTCTGCAGCATATACAATTCTTTGCAGGATAAGTGCAAGATGTTATTCAAATATACCCATTCAGGTATATACAACGAGACGTATTCGTATATTAATTGAAACCATAAATGGTTAGTCTGCTTTTGACATAGGAACCCAGGCACAATGATTTGTAATCATTGTAACTAGGATTTATGGCTTAATGTTAGATATGATTCCAGCAATTTGTGTTTTAAGATGCCATGACTAAAATCAAATTTGCCTTATATATTGTTTTCGGCTAATTTAAAGCAACTTAAACATCATTTCTAATAGTAAAGCTGATTTCTAAACATTGGTCAGAGATTAGTAAACACTAGTATATCTTAATTTACTTCTTGATTAAAAAAAGAAGGGAATATATCACTGAATGCTACCAAATGGTTAACAGCCTGTATATGCTGAGTGATAATAATAATAATAATAATAACTTTGCATTTATTAACCGCTCCCTCTCCCCACAGGGACCCGGGGCGGTGCACAGGAGAAACTAAAAACAATATAAACAATCGATACAAAATATATACTTTAAAACACCATTAAACTATGTTATCCCGTGCTAAAAAATTAAGACCCATTAAAATACATTAAAAATCTATAGACAGAGAGAGTGAGAATGCATGCGCATTAATTCTAGGACGGATTCTTCTCGTTTATGAAGTAATGCAAGAGTGCTTTTCAACTTTGAATATTTAATTCTTATCATCAGCCATCCGTGATCACCTTTATAAATTTGTCATGAACTGATGTCATGAGCTGGAAGCTTTATTTGAGAGTTAAATTCTCTGGCTTATTCTCTGGTTAAATTAAATACTAATTATGAATGAGTAACAAAAGTAAACAAGTCTTTCTATCCCAGTGTTGATCTATTGCAAATAGATTGGTGCAGCACAGCGTATTTCATTTATATATCATTAACTTACATTTTCCCTTCCCATTTGCGTCTGTGATTTCATCAGCCAGGCTATTGCAAAATACACCCCAGATGAAAAGGTGTATTCATCAACTATATTGTAATCCTCTTCGATTTTCGCTTTTATTACGCAACTGGGCAAACCTCCTCTGCTGTCCCCCCCCCCCCCCCCCATGTACAACAATGAACAAAGAGCCAAATGTTAAAAACAAAATGCAGAGAAGGGTACAATTTTACACAATTGTTTCATGGCACTACTAGAGAATTTGCTCATTTAAATGAGTGTTCCCCTTCCAGAAATTGGCCTCTGATGGCACTGATTGTTATTGTAATTAAATCACTTGTTTGCAAATGTTGGAATGAAATTAAAAAAAATAAGAAACTACATTCTGAAATCTGATGTAATACCTCAATATTAAAAAAAATGCTAAACCTCTAACATTTTCCTGTAATATTTATTACCTGTCCAGAATCCACTGAAATGGGAGAATCAATAAATACAAATGTAAACTTAAACATAATTAGGCTGAGTTTAGGGGTCAAATTCATCAAGCCCAATGCAGCCTATGCTGCCTTACAATACAATAGCAGAGTTGGAAAGGACCTTGGAGGTCTTCTAGTCCAACCCCCTGCCTAGGCAGGAAGCCCTATACCATTTCAGACAAATGGCTATCGAACATCTTCTTAAAGACTTGCAGTGTTGGGGCATTCACAACTTCTGGAGGCAACTTCTGTTCCACTGATTCATTGTTCTGACTGTCAGGAAGTTTCTCTTCAGTTCTAAGTTGCTTCTCTCCTTGATTAGTTTCCACCCATTGCTTCTTGTTTTACACTCAGGTGCTTTGGAGAATAGTTTGACTCCCTCTTCTTTGGGTCAGCCCCTGAGATATTGGAACACTGCCTTCTTGGCAGTTAATCTCCAGAAGCTCTTATGATGTAGCTCCATAACCTTTACCTAGAAATGATAGAACTTGAAGTCCAGACCTTCGAAGTGCAAAATAGCCACTAACTTCTGATGCCAACTAAAGAAACTTTTAAAGCATGAATTTTTGTAAGTATAATTTTTGTCTGGATGTTTGTACACGACTGCCAGCATAGAATTCAGAATTTATATGTAAGCATTTATTTTCACCTTGTTGTATTATTGAAAAATGTATTACCAATGTCTTGTTAAGAAGCCCGGGAGGGCCAACGTTTCCGACGTGAAAGTTCTCAAAATATCTTTTTAATTCACCTTACCCTACCCTTTTTTGTTAAAAAATTTGTAAAACTCAATAAAACGTTTTCCATTTTAAAAAAAAGAAGTTTTTTTTTTGTTAAGTTGATTAAGCTAAATCAGTTGAGGCAAGATAATTGCTTCTGAGGAACAAGTTCATTTATTGCGAAATATTGTTTCCACATGGCTAAGGCTCTGCTTCAAATGTTAGTGGAGCTTTGTGGCTCCTCAGTCAGGCAGAAATGATTTATGTTGGCAGACACAACACTGTAATCATCTATCAGTTAAGGGCCATGTAAATTACAGTAGCAGAGATACACAATTGTTCTTAAAGGGCATCTATGTTAAACCTCAGATGACCTTCCAAGCTGCAAAAATCAGAGGGTCCATGGGTAAGAATTATGCAGCTCCCTCCCTCTTTTCCTTTCCTTCTTTCCTTTCTTCCCTTCTTTTTCTTTCCCAGCAGGCAGGTAAATGGTTGTTCCTGGGTGGGGTGAGGAGCAAACGAGTGCATGGGAAGTCAGTTAAATTTGTCTGAACTGGTGTAGGGTTTCCTGCCTAGGCAGGGGGTTGGACTAGAAGACCTCCAAGGTCCCTTCCAACTCTGCTATTGTATTGTAAGGCAGCATAGGCTGCCTTGGTCTTGATGAATTTGACCTCTATACTCAGCCTAATTATGTTTAAGTTTACATTTATATATATTTAATGGTTCTCCCATTTCAGTGGATTCTGGACAGGTAATAAATATTACAGGACAATGTTAGAGGTTTAGCATTTTTTTATATATATTGAGGTATTACATCAGATTTCAGAATGTACTGTTTCCTTTTTTTTTTTTTACATTTCATTCCAAAATTTGCAAACAAGTGGTTTAATTACAATAACAATCAGTGCCATCAGAAGCCAATTTCTGGAAGGAGAACACTCATTTAAATGGCAGTTTCCTGAAACTGTCAGAGAGCATTGAAAATGAGGAGCAGGTGATCAGAGTAGCACTACAGCTACAACGTTCCTAAATTTGATTCCTCCAGGAGTCATGGGTTCTGGCATTTTGTAACTTATCCCATTCGAGGTACCTTGCTTACCAAGTTTTGCACCATTTCACTCAGTTGAAGTGGACAGTCACAAATGTTTTAGTAATAGATAGAGCATGATTGGCATCCTGGAAGGAACAGCTTCCACCACACATCCTTACAATCTTCTACAGAGGGACCATCGAGAGCATCCTGAGAAGCTGCATCACCACCTGGTTTCAGAATTGCATAGTTTCTTTTCTTTTTAGAGCTGCACTTACAATACAATAGCAGAGTTGGAAGGGACCTTGGAGGTCTTCTAGTCCAACCCCCTGCCTAGGCAGGAAACCCTATACCATTTCAGATCAATGCCTATCCAACATCTTCTTAAAGACTTGCAGTGTTGGGGCATTCACAACTTCTGGAGGCAACTTTTGTTCCACTGACTAATTGTTCTCACTGTCAGGAAATTTCTCCTCATTCTAAGTTGCTTCTCTCCTTGATTAGTTTCCACCCATTGCTTCTTGTTCTACCCTCAGGTGCTTTGGAGAATAGTTTGACTCCCTCTTCTTTGAGGCAACCTCTGAGATATTTGAAGGCTGCTATCATGTCTCTCCTAGTCCTTCTTTTTATTAAACTAGACATACCCAGCTCCTGCAACCGTTCTTCATATGTTTTAGTCTCCAGTCCCCTAATCATCGTTGTTGCTCTTCTCTGCACTCTTTCTAGAGTCTCCACATCTTTTCTACATCGGGGCGACCAAAACTGGATGCAAATATTCCAAGTGTGGCCTTCCCAAGGCCTTATAAAGTGGCATTAACACTTCACGTGATCTAGATTCTATCCTTCTGTTGATGCAGCCTAGAACTGTGTTGTCTTTTTTGGCAGCTGCTGCCCACGGCTGGCTCCTATTTAAAGGGTTGTCCACTAGGACTCTAAGATCCCTCTTACAGTTGCTAATATTGAGCAAGGTAACCTATGCCCATGATGGCGAGCCTATGGCACGGGTGCCACAGGTGGCATGCGGAACCATTTCTTAGGGCACGTGAGGCGTTGCCCTGTCAGCACCAGTGTGCATGTGTGTGCTGGCCAGATGATTTAAGCCTTCTTTTGAGGCCATTTTTCACCCTCTGGAGGTGGGGGGGGGAAGGCTGTTTTCACCCTCCCCAGGCTCCTAGAAAGCCTCTGGAGCCTTGGGAGGGTGAAAAAAGCACGCCAAAAGCAGGGGGTTGTGCACATAGCATTATAGGTGTGGCACGCCCACGAACAACCCCCCTGTGCTCACCTTCCCCTTTTGGCACGCGAGCCAAAAAAGGTTAGCCATCACTGCCCTATACCAGGGGTCTGCAAAGTCATCTTTTTTAAGACTGGGGGACTTCAACTCCCAGAGTTCCCCAGCCAGCATAGCTGGCTGGGGAATTCTGGGAGTTGAAGTCCACCAGTCTTAAAAGAGCCAACTTTGCAGACCCCTGCCCTATACTGTACCTGGGCATTTTGTTTTTCTTGCCTAAGTGTAGAACCTTGCTTTTTTCAGTTTAGGATCTCAGGACGCTATAGCAAATAGTGAGGATTGCAAAGATCATCGGGGCTGTTCTTCCCTGCGTCATGGACATAGGCACTACATGCTGCATTCGTAAAGCCAGAAACATTGTGACTGACACCCCCCACTCTCCTACCATCTGAAAAAAGGTACAGAAGCACTCGGGCCCGCACAAACAGACAGCGTAACAGTTTCTTTCCACAAGCCTTCAGACTCCTCAACACTCTCTAAGTTCTTAGATTTACAGCTGTGTTTTGCTCTTTTCTTTTATCTATGCTGTCTGATGCAGCACCTTGGTCCTGGGGAAATGTTCTTTCATTCCACTGTGTACTGTATATTGTTGAAATGACAATAAAACCTACTTGACTTGACGTGACCTGGCTGTTGCCTTGATTGTGACTTTTGGTCCACTTAAACTAAGATTATTGTGTCTTCCAAGTAAAAAAAAACAAAACTTTGGATGAGTCTAAGGCCTGAATCCGGAGATTAAGCTGAGAGCTCTCAAGTGCATAGTGACCTCAGGCACTCTGACTCTTTAAGATTCACATAGAGCCATTAATTCCAGGAATGGAAATTATCACAATGTTTTCTCCAAACAATGATTTAGGGCAGGCATAGGTCTAGTGTCTGAAATTCACATCAGCCATCGCCACCAATGGCAAGGAACTGCAAAAATTGTAACCCAAAATTTCTGGAGAATGTTCCCTTAGCTTCACTGATTCTTCTCAAAATGCAAAGGAAAATTACAATACAATAGAAGAGTTGGAAGGGACCTTGGAGGTCATTTAGTCCAGGGGTCCCCAACCTTTTTTGCACCAGGGACCGGTTTCATTTTAAAGAAAGTTTTGCGGACCGGCTGAGTGGCTCAGCAGTCATGTGACTGGGTGGGCGTGGCCAACTTGGAAAATGTGAAACTCACTTAACAATGGTCTTGGTTAACAACCAAACTTTTGGGCCCAATTGTGGTCATAAGTTCTTTCTTTCTTTCTTTCTTTCTTTCTTTCTTTCTTTCTTTCTTTCTTTCTTTCTTTCTTTCTTTCTTTCTCTTTCTCTCTTTCTTTCTCTTTCTTTCCCTCTTTCTCTCTCTTTCTTTCTCTCTTTCCTTCTTTCTCTTTCTTTCTCTTTCTCTTTCTCTTTCTGTCTCTTTTTCTTTCTCTCTTTTTCTCTCTCTTTCTTTCCTTTCTGTTTCTTTCTTTCTCTCTTTCTGTCTTTCTCTTTCTTTCTCTCTCTCCCACTTTCTTTTTCTTTCTTTCTTTCTTTCTCTTTCTCTCTATCTCTCTTTCGTCTGCCCATCTGTCACTCTGTGTGTGTGTGTGTCTGTCCCGCATTCTCGCACTTAATCACTCATTCTGTGTCTCTTTCTCTCCCTCCCTCCCTCCCTCCCTCTGTGTCTGTCACTCTCTGATTCCCCCCTCCCTCCCTGTCTCTCTCTGTGTCTGTGCCTCTGTCTGTCTGTCGTCATCCCCGCCCCCCAACCCGCGGAGCCTCCTCAGGCCGGTCCGCCACGCTCGCTCACCTTAGCCTGCCCCGCCTGCCCGCTCTTTCGCTCGCTCAGGCTCCTTCCAGGAGCTGAGAAGGCTCCGTGTGTGTGTGGGGAATCGGCGGCCGGTAGGAAGGGCTGCTGCTGCGGCGCCCAGGAGTCCCACTGTCGATGAGGGTGGAGGAAGAGCCGCACTCCAAGGGCGCAAACAGCCGCACCTGCGCTCTCTCGCGTGCTCTGCCCAGGGGGCTTCCCCCTCCTTCTCCTCTCCGGCCCTGCGGCCCGGTTCCTACCAAGCCACGGACCGGCACCGGTCTGCGGCCCGGGGGTTGAGGACCCTTGATCTAGTCCAACTCTCTGCCTAGGAAGGAAGCCCTATACCAGTGATGGCTAACCTTTTTTGGCTCACGTACCAAATGTGGGGGGAGCACAGGGGTGTCGTGCGTGGGCATGCCACACCCATGCTTTTGGCATGCTTTTTTCACCCACCCCAGGCTCCAGAGGCTTTCTAGGAGCCTGGGGAGGGTGAAAACAGCCTCCCCCCCCACCTCCAGGAGCTTCCCTGAAGCCTTCAGAAGGCGAAAAACGGCCTCAATAGAAGGCCTAAATTGGCTGGCCAGCGCACAGAAGCGCGCTGGAACTGACAGGGCAACACCTCACGTGCCCTAAGAAAAGGTTTTGCGTGCCACCTGTGCCACCCATGCCATAGGTTTGCCATCACTGCCCTATACCATTTCAGACAAATGGCTATCTAACATCTTCTTGAAGACTTGCAGTGTTGGGGCATTTACAACCAATCAAAAACAGCACCACAAAAATCAGATTAGGAACACAAGTTGAAATAGGGAAGAAAATGGTAAGTGAGCATCTGTCTGCCCTGGACGAGTTCAAATCACCAGGACCGGATGGATTACACCCCAGGGTTCTGAAGGAACTGGCAGACGAGATCTCAGAACCACTGAACTATATCTTTCAGAGATCCTGGAGCACCGGGGAACTGCCAGAAGACTGGAAAAGAGCTGATGTGGTTCCCATCTTCAAAAAAGGAAAAAAAATAGATCCTGGAAACTATAGACCCATCAGCCTGACCTCAATACCAGGAAAGATTCTGGAAAAGATAATTAAGCAACAAATAAGTGAACACCTAGAAGCAAACAAAGTAATAGCCAAAAGTCAACATGGGTTTGTCAAAAACAGATCATACCAGGCTAATCTAATTGCATTCTTTGACAAAGTGACAAAATTAGTGGACCAGAGGAACGCTGTCGATATAATTTACTTGGACTTCAGTAAGGCATTTGATAAAGTAGACCATAACCTACTATTAGATAAAGTAGAAAAATGTGGATTAGAGAGCATCGCCACCAAATGGGTTCTGACCAACCACACTCAACGTGTAGTCCTCAATGGAACTGCATCTACATGGAAGGAAGTATGCAGTGGAGTCCCCCAAGGCTCTGTTTTAGGCCCAGTACTTTTCAACATCTTCATCAATGATTTGGATGAGGGGATAAATGTGGAACTCATCAAATTTGCAGACGACACCAAGCTGGCAGGAATAGCCAACACTCCAGAAAATAGGCTTAAGATACAGAAAGATCTTGACAAACTTGAACATTGGGCACTATCTAATAAAATGAAATTCAATGGTGAAAAAAGTAAGGTTCTACATTTAGGCAAAAAAACACAAAATGCACAGGTACAGTATAGGTGGTACCTTGCTCAATAGTAGCAACTGTGAGAGGGATCTTGGAATCCTAGTGGACAACCATTTAAATATGAGCCAGCAGTGTGCAGCAGCTGCCAAAAAAGCCAACACAGTTCTAGGCTACATAAACAGAGGGATAGAATCTAGATCACGTGAAGTGTTAATGCCACTGTATAGTGCCTTGGTAAGGCCACACTTGGAATACTGCATACAGTTTTGGTCGCCACGATGTAGAAAAGACGTGGAGACTCTGGAAAGAGTGCAGAGAAGAGCAACCAAGATGATTAGGGGACTGGAGACTAAAACATATGAAGAACGGTTGCAGGAGCTGGGTATGTCTAGTTTGATGAAGAGAAGGACCAGGGGAGACACGATAGCAGAACTAAGGAGAAATTTCCTGACAGTCAAAACAATTAACCTCTGGAACAGCTTGCCTCCAGCAGTTGTGAATGCCCCAACCCTGGAAGTCTTTAAAAAGATGTTGGATAGCCATTTGTCTGAAATGGTATAAGGTTCCTGCCCACGCAGGGGGTTGGACTAGAAGACCTCCAAGGTCCCTTCCAACTCTGCTATTGTATTGTATTGTATTGTACTTCTGGAGGCAACTTCTGTTCCACTGATGAATTGTTTTCACTGTCAGGAAATTGCTCTTCAGTTCTACGTTGCTTCTCTCCTGGATTAGTTTCCACCCATTACTTCTTGTTCTGCCCTCAGGTGCTTTGAAGAATAGCTTGACTCCCTCTTCTTTGGGGCAACCCCTGAGATATTGGAACACTGCTATCCTGTCTCCCCTGGTCCTTCTTTTTATTAATTTGTAGATAGTGTACAACTTTGCTGAAACTAAGGTTACGTCTGTGAAACTTGTCATTAGATCTGAATGTACTTGGAGCTCTTGTTTCAGAAATAATTCTGTCCAGACATGTTGTATGTCCAAACTTGTTTGACTTAACGTCCTGTCATTTCATGACTTGGCAAGTAGAGGTGATTCAGAAGTTAAGAAGTCCATACAAATTCCAGAATTATGAATCTTAATCAGGTGATTTCATCAGACAATTCTTATAATTAAGTTTTAAAAAAATAAAATGTGAAGAATCTTCAGTGCTACTTAATTTAGTACCACCTACTGAGGCATTATTCTTTTAAAATTACAAAGTATAATAAACATTGAACATTTAATAATTAGCTCAATTAGAGAAATATTCGGGCTTTTGTTTACCTAACATTGATTGTTTATATTAATTTATATATTAGCCATGTCACAATTGCAACTCTGAATGATGAGCATGAATAAAACAAAAACAATTAATAAAAAAGTAATAACTTTTGTCATTTTCATTATCCTTTAAATCAGGGGTCTCCAACCTTTGCAACTTTAAGTCTGAAGGACTTCAGCTCCCAAAATTCTCCAGCCAGCTTTGTTGGCTGGAGAATTCTGGGAGCTGAAGTCCTTCAGACTTAAAGTTGCAAAGGTTGGAGACCCCTGATTTAAATCATCTGCAAATGACTGCAAAAAATAAAACAAAACCCAGAAGAATTCTGATAGCATCTTTTCAAATTGTTGCAGAAAAATCAAATCCAGAAAACACAAAGAGATAACTGATTCAGCTGGCTTCATTAATTTCTCTATATACTTAAATAACAGATGAATAAATGTTCAATACCAACATGGTATTTGTACATTTTGATTCTTTCAACGAGGTACAAGTTACAAGCAGAACACAAACAGGAGAGAACAGTTTCATTTCAGAGTTCAGAGCAGACAGACAAGTTTCAGTTTCGAATCTCAGCACAGACTCAGGTCTGTCTAAGCTCCCATTGGCTGACTTAGTTGCTATGCCTATTTATTGGCTGACCTTGTTACCATGTATCTCCCGGTCATGAATATTCTAACACAAATTAACACAACAGCATAAGCTTTTGTGAATTGAGGAAGTGTTTTGTACTTCATGAAAAGTTATGCTATTTAATAAAATGTGTTTGTCAAGGTGCTTCTGATTTTTTCCCACTTCTGACATTGCATCTTCCCCTAAAACGTTTTTGAGGTTTGGTGCATCTGTTAAGAAAAAAAATATCCTGTTCTTTTTCTGTAGGGTACAAAGTGAATCTGTGGTGGATTGTAGGACTGCCCAAGCATAGATGTAATCTAGCAGTTTGATGTAATATTTCCCAACACATTGGAGCGCTCTGTGAAACTAAAACTATTTAAAGTTGTGCTGTAATCACAGAGTAGTACATTTTAATTTAAACTCCTGAATTTGAATCCGCCAGACAGATGGAGAAGATGTGGCTCTCCAGATGCCATAGAGCGGTAGGCGTCAACCTATCTAATGCCGCGACCTTCTTAGTACAGTTCCTCATTGTTGTGGTGACCCCCAACCATATTATTATTATTTTATGTTTTCCATATTTTTTTTGAAAATATGTGTTTTCTGATGGTCTTAGGCGACCCCTGTGAAAGGGTCGTTCGACCCACAGGTTGAAAACCACTGCTGTAGAGTGATGGCTAACCTTTTTCCCATCGCGTGCTAAAAGCGGGGGGAGCGCATGCACGACCCCTCCCCTCAGTGGTGGGTTTCAAATTTTTTAGAACCTACTCTGTAGGTGTGGCCTATTTTGTGGGCATGGCTTGGCTGTCATGTGACAGGGTGGGAGTGGCCACCTTTTAAAATGTGGTGAAACTCATTTAACAACGATTTTGTTTAGCAACCAAAATTTTGGACTCAATTGTGATGATAAATTCTTTCTTTCTTTCTCTCTCTCTCTCTCTCTCTCTCTCTCTCTCCCTCCCTCCCTCCCTCCCTCCCTCCCTCCCTCCCTCCCTCCCTCTCTCTCTCTCTCTCTCTCTCTCTCTCTCTCTCTCTCCCTCCCTCCCTCCCTCCCTCCTTTCCTTTCCTTTCCTTTCCTTCCCGTTGGGTCACTGGCAGCGGTGGGCCAGATTTACTTCCAGGTATGCCAGTGGAACCCCATCTCACTGGTTCTCTAAATTTCACCAACCGGCTCTCGCGAGTAGGTGCGAGCCTGCAGAAACCCACCACTGCCTCCCCTGCACATACATGTACAACCTCCCACCCTCCTGTCGCTTTTGGCGCGTGACGGACCTTTTTTTTCACCCTCCCCAGGCTCCAGAGGCTTTCTAGGAGCCTGGGGAGGGTGAAAACAGCCTTCTACCCCGGAATCTTCAGGAGGCTTGTATTGTTATTGTTCTTAATTCATGCTGGGAAATAATTATGGGGAAATTATGATGGGGAATTCTTGCATTTTTAAAATGCAACTGGCATTATCTGCGGGATCGGATCCTGCCTCACACATCCTCCCGGCCGATTCGCTCCCACAGAGAGGGACTTCTCCGGGTGCCGTCCACTAGACTTTGTCAGCGGGCGACGCCCAGGGGAAGGGCTCTCTCTGTGGCGGGCCCAGCTCTCTGGAACGACCTTCCCCCCGACATTAGAACAACTACGGACCTCCACTCCTTCCGCCTAAAATTAAAAATACACCTTTTCTGCTTGGCCGGCCTAGGGTAGTCTCTCTATCTATGGGGTTTTTTAGTAAATTTAATTGGGAATTTTAGAGAACATCAATTGGGAATTTTAGCACAGGAATAATGTTTAATTTGCCTTTTAATTATATATGTATATTTGTATATGTATATTTATTGTCTTTTATCTTCCCTGTGCACCGCTCCGAGTCCCCTGGGGGAGAGGGAACGGTCTACAAATTAAAGTTTATTATTATTATTATTATTATTATTATTATTATTATTATTATTATTATTATTATTGCTATCTGCAGGTCAGAAAGAACAATCTAACCTTTTCGCCTATGTTTTCATTACTGTTGCCTGACAAAATCGCCACCTCCCTACCTAAAACCTACCATTAATTATGTATAGTAGGGGTACTTTTTAAAATGTTTTTTCAGCAGGCAGGACATAGCACAATTGTATCATGAGATCCTGCAAGTGTGACCCAGTTCTGAGGAGGTTTTCACTGAAGAAAGCAGTGTGCAGAAACCAGCTTAGCCCTGAAAGGGATGAATGAGAGAGAAACTCAAATCTGATGTGGAGACTCTAGAAAGAGGGCAGAGAAGAGCAACAAAGAGGATTAGGGAACTGGAGGCTAAAACATATGAAGAATGGTTGCAGGAGCTGGGTATGTCTAGTTTAATGAAAAGAAGGGACCAGGGGAGACATGATAGCAGTCTTCCAATATCTCAGGGGTTGCCCCAAAGAAGAGGGAGTCAAGCTATTCTCCAAAGCATTTGAGGGCAGAACAAGAAGCAATGGGTGGAAACTAATCAAGGAGGGAAGCAATTTAGAACTGAGGAGAAATTTCCTGACAGTTAGAACAATGAATCAGTGGAACAACCTGCTTCTAGAAATTGTGAATGCTCCAACACTGGAAGTCTTCAAGAAGATGTTGGAGAGCCATTTGTATAAAACGGTAGAGGGCTTCCTGCCTAGGCAGAGTGTTGGACTAGAAGACCTCCAAGGTCCCTTCCAACTCTGCTATGATATTGATGGCAGTAAGCTATATGTCAGGTCCCTTATATTTCTATTGGGATGCTGTCATTCTGGTGGGAGGGGGGAGGATCTCTATATGCGTTTCTGTGCTGTTAAGTTTCTGTTTCCTGCATCGCTTTACTGTGGGAGGGGTTTTCTTTGCACTGCTTTGCACTGCTGGTTTTTAAGTGGGAAGATTTAGTTCTTACCTAGACCTCTTGCTGTCACAGGCCTTTCAATAAAAGCTCCTTTCGGAACAACTTCCATTTCAAGACTCCTGCTTTCTTATGAAGATTTGAAGAGGCAAGACCTTGAACTATGGTTCCTACGTCAGACACAGCAGACACAGCTCTCCAGCAAGTGTGAAGAAAGGGGCAGAGGATTGTATTGGATTGTTATTGTTGTCAATTGCTTAAGCATATCTATGACTTCGCCTTGTGGCTTAGTTATTTTGACTAGCCTGTACATGTTGCAATTATTGCAGTTAGCTACAGAAGTTTCAGTAAAGCACACAGCAAATTTTGGTATCTTTTGCTTGTTAAGTATAAAGGGCACAATAAAGACCAAGGATACTTAAAAAAAAATTAATGCATTGATTCTTAAATTTCATTCATCCTGTTTCCAATTATTTAACACAGATAATTTTAATTTACATTAATATTTCATTTCTGTGTCTACAATTTTTACGGTACATATATTTGCCAATAAAAAAATTATACAAATTGTTATACAATAGCAGAGTTGGAAGGGACCTTGGAGGTCTTCTAGTCCAACCCCCTGCCTAGACAGGAGCCCTATGCCATTTCAGACAAATATCTATCCAACATCTTCTTCAAGACTTCCAGTCTTTATCTAAAATATTATCTAAAATATTTTTGTATATTCTTTTCATTTTTAGGTTTTTATCTATTCTCCAAAATGTGGATTTTTGTACTCATATTTTTAATTGAATAACTACACTGTAAAATTTGATAAAAGTGGTAAAATTAATTTAATTCCACTAATTTGAAAAAATGGATAATTGTTTCCCACATCCCTACATCTGGAAATTCCTCTGTTTTCACATTTTCAAGTTTCCCTTGTTGGAAGAAATATCCTTCAGTTCAGTTCCAACTGGGGAAAAAGACAATGGAAACACGGAGGCTGCTGAAAAAGATGGTTTAATGGTGGACAGGGTCACATGGCTTGAGCTCCTGAGCAGGAAAGGGGGATCAGATGCTTCCAGATGTTGGGTGAAGAAGAAAAGAGATGTTGAAAGTCCCTGGTTGTATGACCTCTATGGCCTTTGATCTTGATCTTGTAATTCTGATTGGTTGTCAGACTCCCATAGGGCCATGCAGGGGCAACTCTGTAGGTTATGTTTTGAGTCCAAGTTTGGTTCAGCATTGCTTCTTCCCAGGTGCCCTGTGGTGAGATGGGCAAAGGGCTAACACTATCGTGCCTTAATCCCATCACATTGGAGCAGAAGGGAGAGATCTTTGGTATGTAGAATAGACTGGCTCAGATATTTAAATCGCCCAATGACAAAGGTGGGGGCTATTAAGAATGAGTCTGTTTCCTACCTAAAAACACATTTCTCTATTTCTTATCAAGGGAGATGCAATATTCTGCCTTTTCAATCTTTTCCAGGATATTTCATTATTCTAGGAGAGTAATGGGTGGGTGCTGACTTCCTACAATCCCTCTTTTTTTCCCAAAACATGTGGGTGGGACTCACATGTTCTTGCTAAAAGAATAAAATTGGTCAGATAGGGGAGTCGTATTTTTTTTCTGATGCAAAGGGGGAGGCATTGAGAGAGGCGGAAGAAGGATTCCTTCAGTGGCTCCCAAAAGGAGAGCTTTCAGCTATGAAGGTCTAGCAGCCAAGGCAAAAATTCTGGAAAGAAATTTACCGTATCCAATTTTCTATGCCAATTAATTTCAGATATCAGATATCACTTTCTGTGAGGTTCCAGTAAACGGTTTTAAGCAAACACAAGTCTCAAAATCCTTCCCAGCCATGGTTCTGCCTTTTAAATAACTACAGGCTGCCCATTTTCAAGGGATGGTTCTTGAACCTGCCCTAGCTGTTACTTTTGTAAGGCCAAATTTAGGCTAGCCAGTGTTCAATCCAGGCTATTCAGTATTTTTAAAATTACACGCAATGAGCCCTGGGAGTCCTACTCCTGAGACCACCAGTGCAACATATCCTGCTTTACTGGGCAACTGGACAGAATCATTTGTGAGTCACAGTCAGGGCTTGGGTTTTGGAGATTTCTTTTCTGCTATCTCTTCAAGTGAGGGAATTGGTAAGGTGACCAGACGTCCCACTTTTGGTGGGACAGTCCCGCTTTTCAAGAATTTGTCCTGCGTCCCGCGTCCTCTTAAAAATGTCCTGATTTTTGCCTGGGGCGGTGGCGGGAGGCAAGTGCTCTGCACGCGCTCAGAGGCGTGGGGAGGAAGAGGCAGCTGGAGCGGCTGGCGGAAGGGGAAGGCCAGCAAGGGAGGAACCAGGCAGTCAGCAGGCAGTGGAGGAGGAAGAGAGCTGTGTGTGGACTTTGCGCCACCCCTGCCACCGCAATGCACTCAAAGTGGCTGGCCATGGGCCCCACCGCCGCCGCCTCCCCGCCCAGCTCATCCCGGGCGGGCGGCGGTGGGGCTCCCGGCTGGCTGCTTTCAGCATATCGCGGCAACGCAAAGTTCAGGGCCAAGCGGGCTCCGGCTGGAGCCCCGCTGTGCACAACTCTCCTCCTTCTATGGCTCCTCCCTCGCCAGCCCTCCCCTTCCATCTGCCTGCCAGCGCGCTCCGGCCGCCTCTTCCTGCCCACGGCCTGCGCCTCTGAGCGCATGCAGAGCGCTTGCCGCTTGCCCGGCCCTGCTCTGCTCCGCCGCCCCACCAGACACCTATACCTGCAGGTGCCCCACTTGGGGGGGGTAAGGGAGGGAGGGGGTTGGCCTGTATGTCCCCACCACCAGACGCCCTTCGGCCAGCGAGGGAAGCGGGCGGAGAGGCTGCCTCTGCGGCGGCTGCAGGGCCGGGAAAGGCCACTACCCCCTCGCCAATGGTGCCCCGCTTTAATAAACTTAAAATCTGGTCACCTTAGGAATTGTCTGAGGGGAATTGTTCCTCCCCCATGGAATTAGCAGGGAGGTATGACTGCTTGGGCTTTAGTGCCTCTCTCTCTCTCCCTCTCTCTAAATAAAAAGTTTCATCCAACAGTAACCTTTCCTCTAGGAAATCTTTTGCACATCATGGCTGTAGCCTTCTTTTAAGCAAACAAAAATACAAAACAAAGAAACTGATTCATCAACATGGATAGGGGATATGGACATAGTGGTAATCTTATCTTGTCATAGGAAATAAAAGTTAGAAATGGGCTTGTTGATTCTTCCACTCCTTTTGCAATTATGAGCTTCTTTTTCTCCCCCCCTCTCTTTCTTTTCTTTTTCTTTTTTCCATATCTGATTTTATCTGAACAAAGATTCTCCTTCTCCCATTATAAACGGCTTACTAGCAATCTGTTTCCATTATTTTCCCACACTTTTTCTTCTACAGCATCTGATCCTTCGGCCATAATATATAGCCTCACCACCAGATGGATTTGTAACTGGCTGAAAAACTGTACTCAATGAGTAGCGATTAATGGTACTCCATCCACATGGAGGGGAGTAAGTAGTGGGGTTATCACAAGGTTCTGTCTTAGGCCAATTACTCTTTAATATCTTAATAAATGACTTAGATGAGGAAATAGAAGGGGAACTCCTCAAATTTGCAGATGACACTAAGCTGGCAGGAATAGCCAACAGCCCAGAAGACAAGCTCAGGGTCCAAAAAGATCTTGACAGAATTGAACAATTGATCCTATCCAACAACATGAAATTTAATGTGGAGACAAGCAAGTTTTTACACCTGGGCAGGAAAAAACAGAGGTAGAAGTACAGATTAGGTGAAACCTGGCTCAAAAACAGTAACTGTAAGAGGGCCCTGGACAATGGATGGAAACTAATCAAGGAGAGAAGTCACTTCTGGTTTACTCATAGGGCTGCTTTTCACCCCCAGAAGCCTCCTGGAGGCTCTGGAGGGTGAAAAACGGCCCTACAAGCAAGCCGGAAGTCCATTCCCAAACTTCGTTTGCCCATAGGGCCGGTTTTTCATGCTCCAGGGGCTTCAAGGAAGCCTCCAGAGGGTGAAAAACAGCCTTCAAATCAGGCAGAAATCAGCTGCCCAGTGCACGCATGAGCCTTGGAGCTGACAGGGCAACACCACGCATGCCATAGGTTCGCCATCACAGGTATAGGATCTGCTTGAGCAGGGGGCTGGACTAGAAAACCTCTAAGGTCCCTTCTATTCTGATTCTGAAATGGTATATAAAGTTTCCTGTTTGAGCAGGGGGTTGAATTAGTACCTTCAATTGGATTGATTGAAATAAATAGTTGTTTAAATACGAATATATAAAATACAGGTAAATGCAATCAAAATTACATCAGTATCCTATTCCTTTTTTAATGTCCTGTTTCACAAGCTCAAACATATTTTGACAGCTTGTGTGGAAAAAACATTATTGTAGAGTTTAAAAGGGAAAATATATAGAAAATAATTTATAATAATGTTGAATTTATTGACCGCTCCCTCTCCCCACAGGGACTCGGGGCGGTGCACAGGGAAAATAAAAGCAATAAATATACAAAATACATACAAATTTAAAACAAATTAAACTTATTCCTGTGCTAAAATCCCTTAACTAAAAATCCCCACTAAATATAAATATACATTTAAAAACCCATAGAGAGAGAGACTACCCTAGGCCGGCCAGGCGGAAAAGATGAGTCTTCAATTTCAGGCGGAAGGAGCGGAGGTCCGTGGTCGTTCTAATATCGGGGGGAAGGTCGTTCCAGAGGGCCGGGCCCGCCACAGAGAGAGCCCTTCCCCTGGGCGTCGCCCGCTGACAAAGTCTAGTGGACGGCACCCGGAGAAGTCCCTCTCTGTGGGAGCGAATCGGCCGTGAGGATGTGTGAGGCAGGATCCGATCCCGCAGATAGCTAGGTCCCGAGCCATGGAGCGCTTTAAAGATGATAACTAACACCTTGAAGCGCACCCGGAAGACGACAGGCAGCCAGTGCAGCTCGCGCAAGAGCAGTGTAATGTGGGTGAACCTAGTGGTTCCCATAATTGCTCGCGCGGCTGCATTCTGAACTAACTGAAGCCTCCGGGTGCACCTCAAGGGGAGCCCCATGTAGAGAGAGTTACAATAGTCCAGTCGGGATGTCACGAGGGCATGAGTGACTGTGCGAAGAGCGTCCCGATCCAATAGGGGGCGCAATTGGCGAACCAGGCGAACCTGGTAAAACGCCCTCCTGGCCACGGCTGTCACTTGCTCTTCCATAGACAGCCGGGTATCCAGGAGGACACCCAAATTGTGCGCCCCATCCACAGGGGCAAGATGTTCGCCCCCTATGGCCAGCGTTGGAGAGAGCTGGTTGAATCGGGCAGCCGGAAACCACAGCCACTCGGTCTTGGTCGGGTTGAGCCTGAGTCCGTTACTTCCCATCCAGATCCGCACGGCTTCCAGGCACTGGCACATCACCGCTACGGCATCGTTGGGGTGGTTTGGGGTAGATATATACAGCTGAGTATCATCAGCGTAGAGATGGTACTCTACCCCAAAACCACGGATGATCTCACCCAGCGGCTTCATGTATGCATTAAACAGGAGAGGCGAGAGGACCGACCCCTGAGGCATCCCACATGTGAGGGGTCTCGGGGTCGACCTCTGCTCTCCTGCCAACACAAATTGCAATCGGCCAGAGAGGTAGGAGGAGAATCACCGTAAAACGGTGCCTCTCACCCCCAACCCCCCCAGCCGATGCAATAGGATACCATGGTCGATGGTATCAAAAGCCGCCAAGAGGTCTAATAGGACCAGGATGGAGGAACAACCCCCATCTCTGGCCCTCCAGAGATCATCCACCAACGCGACCAATGCCGTCTCGGTGCTATGCCCTGGCCGAAAGCCGGACTGGCGCGGGTCTAGATAATCAACTTCATCCAGGTGAGTGCCACCACACTCTCAACAACCTTCGCCAAAAAGGGAAGGTTGGAGACGGGACGATAGTTGGTTAAAAGAGCTGGGTCCAAAGAGGGCTTTTTAAGGAGGGGCCTCACCATAGCCTCTTTTAGGGAAGCAGGCAAGGAACCCTCACTTAAAGAAGCGTTGACGACCTCTTGGAGCCAGCCTCGTGTCACCTCCCAGGATGCCAGTACAAGCCAGGAGGGACACGGGTCCAATAAACATGTGGTGGCTCGCAGTCGCCCACGTAACCTGTCCATATCCTCGGAAGCAACGGAGTCAAATTCCTCCCAAACAAGATCAGCCTCGTGGCATCCCACTGGGCCATGAATGGGGGCTAACTCGTTCTGTATCTGAGCGGTTTTGTCCTGCAGAAAAGTCAAATTCCTCTGCTCTACCCTGTAGCGGGGCTTCCCGCACCCTCTGTTGCAGGAGGGAACGGGTCACCCCAAACAGGGCGGCAGGGCGGTTTTCTGCGGATGCTATGAGAGTAGCGCAATGATGGCGTTTGGCCACTCTCAGCGCCACAATGTAAGTCCGTAAATGGGCTCTTACCTGTGTCCGGTCAGATTCAGAGCGAGTAGACCTCCATCTTCTCTCTAGGCATCTCTTGCGGCGTTTCATCGCCCTCAGCTCCTCGGTAAACCAAGGGGCCGGGGCGGCTCGGCGCCGCAAGAGAGGCCGCAAGGGCGCGACCCAATCCAAGGCTCCCGTGGTCACAATATTCCATGCGGCCACGAGGTCCTCCATCGGGGCGCGGGTCAGGGGTACAGGAAGTGGCCCAAGCGCCATCTGGAACCCATCCGGGTCCATCAGGTGCCTGGGGCGGAACCAGATAGGTAGTTCTGGCGCCGCCTCCTCGCGGAGGGGAGTAGCGGTCGGAAAGTCGAGCCGGAGAAGTGAGTGGTCTGACCATGACAAGGGTGTGATGACTATGTCCCCTATACCCAGATCGATCACTCTTCCATTGGCCTGAGACAAAAATGAGGTCCGGTGTGTGTCCACCCTCGTGGGTGGGGCCTTGAATTAGTTGGGTCAGGTCCATGGCCGTCATGGAAGCCATGAACTCCCGAGCTACCTCGGATGATTCGCCCAACGATGGCAGATTAAAGTCCCCCATGACTATAAGTCTGGGGGTCTCCACTGCTACCGTAGCGATCACCTCCAGGAGCTCGGGCAGGGCTGCTGCTACATAGCGAGGAGCCAGGTATATAACCAGCAAGCCCAACTGCCTCCCTAGGCCCCACTTCACGCAGAGGGACTCGCAACCGGTAGTCTGTGGCACAATGGTCTCTCTTGGCTCAAGACCTTCCTTGATAATGACCGCTACCCCACCACCCCTACCTTGGACCCGGGGCTGATGAAAAGCGCGGTAGCCTGGTGGGCACATTTCAACGAGGGGAAGTCCTCCCTCGTGGCCCAACCAGGTTTCCACAAATTTACTGACAAATATAGATATTTCAGCAGTAGATCCCATTTGGCTCAGTGGGTTTCCTCGCAGGAATGTGATATTGTGATTAAAATATTTTGGGAATAAGACACATCAAATATATCTAAATAGTGATCTGGGTCCAGCTGCCTTAGTAACCAGCCAGTATGATTCTTGTGAGAGAAACTAAACACGGTATTCACCTTACAAACAGTAATTTTTTCCTACTGGTGAAAAAGGTTGAGCTTCTCTTCAAATTAAGCCTAGCTCAAAGTGACTTCATAGAGAAGTTGATACCTTCCACAGAGCTTAGAAGTCCTGCCTCTAAGCACGTGAAATAAACATGAAGCCACATGAGCTAAGTGAACTCTTAGCTTGAATGACTTCCCATCTTTATTTAGGATAGTATAAACATAAGAAATGCTTTTCAGACTCACATAACCCCTCATAATTTCTAAAAAACATAAGAATCGTATCTCTTGCTGTTCAAACATTATTCTGGCAGCCTGAATATTCCCAGTCATCTGGGGCAGCCAACCCAAAATTAATATCCTTCAAACTGTTGATTTGAACTCCCATAACTGTCAGTCAAGATGGCCCAGCCTTTATGGGAGCTGGTCTCTAAGACATCTAAAAGGGAAAGGAAGGTAAGGAAAAAGTCATAGGATCATCACATGAATTGTCTCGGTACAAATTAGTCTTCCCAGTTAAGGGGTATTGGTCTTTCCTCCCAGACATTCTGGAGAGCTAAGAATACTTGAGGTTCAGGTCCAAAGCCGCAAGAAAAAAACTAATCCTCTGGCAGGACCTAAAAGGGAAGTGGTGAATGGGAAATGTAAATAAACCCTTAAATTGAATTGTTGAGCTCAGAGGAACCAAACAAATCCCACGTGTCTTCTGTGGATCTTCTACGTCATTCAGTTTCACCTGGGATAACTTTCCTTGCATATTTTGTTTATTAACCTTCCTTGGGGTTGAAAGAATCCCTCTTTGCACACGGCGTAATGTGACGAGCAATATTGCTTTGAGGCGGATGAGTTCTTCAATGGCGTGCTAGGCTGGCTTCTTCCCAGCTCAGCTACAAGCAGCTTGGTTATCTAGTCCCTGGAAGATGCTGTGAGGAGATGACGAAGTGGGAAAGGCGATTTTAGCGCGTGTCCACACAGAGAAGATCCACCTCCACAAGTCTCACCTTTCGCAGCTTTGTTAATTAACCGTACCGTCATTCTTTCTCCTCCCGAGGTGGGCGTGAAAGGCTTTGAACCAACCTGCGCTACCCTCCGCCTCGCCTCTCCCAGGGGTAGAGAGATATGTAAAAGCTTCATGTGACCAGAAAGGCACATCCATCGTCTTCCAGCCGCAATAGTGCAAATATTTCTATTGGATTGCTCCACGTGCAGCTAACAATACTCCCTCCCCTCTTATCTCTCTTCTGCATCTGGATTCTAGAATATCTGGGAAAGAGAGAAAGGATCTATTTCCAATCTATTTTGTAGCCTTTTTATAGTGGCGCCTACAGGGAAGAAGGCAAGGCGGAACAGGCGTCTTCCATTCCCCTGCCTGCTTTTTTGAAGACCAAGCAGCGAGGAATTCATAGTGAAGACGGGAAAATATTGTCTAGGGCAGTGATGGCTAACCATTTTTGGCTCGCGTGCCAAAAGTGGGGGGAGTGCAGGGGGGTCATGCATGGGGGTGCCACACCCATAATGCTATGTGCGTGACCCCCTGCTTTTGGCATGCTTTTTTCACCCTCCCCAGGCTCCAGAGGCTTTCTAGGATCCTGGGGAGGGTGAAAACAGCCTCCCCCCCACCTCCAGAGGCTTCAGGAGCTTCCCTGAAGCCTCCAGAGGGCAGAAAATGGCCTCAAAAGGTGGCCTAAATCAGCTGGCCAGCGCACACATTCACACTGGTGCTGACAGGGCAAAGCCTCGTGTGCCCTAACAAATGGTTCCACGTGCCACCTGTGCAGTGGTGGGTTTCAAATTTTTTAGAACCTACTCTGTAGGTGTGGCCTATTTTGTGGGCGTGGCTTGGCAGTCATGTGAGTGGCCACCTCTTAAAATGTGGTGAAACTCATTTAACAACGCTCTTACTTAGCAACCAAAATTTTGGACTCAATTGTGATGATAAATTCTTTTTCTTTCTTTCTTTCTTTCTTTCTTTCTTTCTTTCTTTCTTTCTTTCTTTCTTTCTTTCTTTCTTTCTTTCTTTCTTTCTTTCTTCCTTCCTTCCTTCCTTTCCTTTCCTTCCCGTTGGGTCACTGGTAGCGGCGGGCCAGATTTACTTCCAGGTACGCCGGTGGAACCTCCTCTCACCGGTTCTCTAAATTTCACCAACCGGCTCTCGTGAGTAGGTGCGAGCCTGCAGAAACCCACCACTGCACCTGTGGCACCCATGTCATAGGTTCGCCATCACAGGTATAGGGTATAGTTGTGGCCACGCCATATAAAATCCCCCTCTCCACGTTATCAGAGACAGTACCTTACATAAGAAGAGGCAGCTCTAAACACTCATTATTTAATGAACGCATATATTTTATACAGAGAAATATTTTGAAGAAGCTGCTTGGAAAGTGGCCGGCAATGAAAGCAACACACCATCCTTCTGCCTTTCGTTCTATAAAAAAGCCCTTCGCTTATATATCTTAATAAGGTATAACTCCTAAGCATCCAACAATAAACCTCCTCAGCATAATTCTAAATAATTCCCTTTTAATGGTCCCGTGCTTAACAGGTCTTCCCCGTCATAGACAAGGCAGTCTGTTGTTCCCAAGTGGCAAATCATGTTTCAAACTTGGAGACGGAAAAGCAGCTGAAGGAACACAGCGAGAATGAATTTGAATAAAAAGAGAAGTGCAGACGCAAAACTCCGAAGAAGAGAAGATCACAAAAAGGATTATGCAAGAGAAAGGGATCTGATATGCCATGTGGGATGGAAAACCTGTTTTCTTCAGCTCTTTGGTCAAAGCAATATATTTCTGAAGTATTTGATATATTTAGAACAAGAAAAACAGGACGGAGTCCCTTTATTATGTGATAAAATCTATTGTAATCTGCACGTAAATTAATAATTGAAAATTTTCCAAACTTGCCTAGGTGAGCTGTGTCTCTAGAATCTATTACGTTTTTTTTACTGTTGGAAGAAAAATCCAGATCCAATTCCAAGCTGAGAGAAAGGCACTGGAAATAATATGGAGGCTGATTGGAAAGAAGGTTCATTTATTGATGAACAGAACCATCAGGGTTTGGGATTCTGGGGGCGCTGAACAACCGATTTGATGAGTCCATGGATTTTCATACAGCTCCTGAAATACAGTTGAGGGGAGGGTTGTGGAATGAAGGGGCTTGTGTGGGTGTTGGGCTAATGGCCTTCATCCTGTGCTGGAATTTGGGGGAGTGGCTGCTTGTTCTAAATCCTACCACTCTGCTTTTGCTAGCTGTCAAACTTTGCTGCATGGAGTTTTGAAATATCCTGTCTTGAATTGATTTCTGCCTGCAGCGTTTTGCTTTGCTTGTGAAAAAGAGCCATCTATAGTTGTGTAAGAAGTTAGCACCCACCGCTCTCGTAGAAAAATGAAATATTGAAAGCCAGAATATTGTATCCCCCTGTATAAGAAATGGAGAAACCTGTTTTTAGGTAGGAAACAGACTCACTCTTAATAGCCTCCATTGTTGTTGTTAGGCCATTAAAATACCTGAGCCAGTCTATTTTACATAGCAAAGATCACCCCCTTCAGCTCCAGGGTGATGGGATTAAGGCACGATAGTGTTAGCCCTTTGCCCATCTCACCACAGGGCGCCTGGGAAGAAGCAAGGCTCAACCAAACTTGGGGTCAAAGCACAGCCTACAGAGTTGCCCTTGCATGGCCCTATGGGAGTTTGACAGCCAATCAGAACAAAGCCATAGAGGTCATACAACCAAGGAATTTCAACATCTCTGCCTCTTTTTCTTCTTCACCCAACATCTGGGAGCATCTGATCCCCCTTCTTTGTTCAGGAGCTACAGGGATGTGATGTCCAACATTAAACCATCTTTCCAAGCAGCCTCCATGTTTCCAGTCTCTTTTTCCAACCTTGGAACTGAATCCAGAAGGACATTACTTCCAACAGTTGGCACCCTCTTTCAATACGTTCTTTATCTCTTGAGCACTAGCACCTGTGGGCTATTAAGAAAGACTGGGTGCTGATTTCTGCCTCATTTCTTCTTTAGGGAAATATTACAATACAATAGCAGAGTTGGAAGGGTCCTTGGAGGTCTTCTAGTCCAACTCCCTGCCTAGGCAGGAAGCCCTATACCGTTTCAGACAAATGGCTATCCAACATCTTCTTAAAGACTTCCAGTGTTGGGGCATTCACAACTTCTGGAGGCAACTTCTGTTCCACTGATTGATTGTTCTGACTGTCAGGAAATTTCTCCTCAGTTCTAAGTTGCTTCTCTCCTGGATTAGTTTCCACCCATTGCTTCTTGTTCTGCCCTCAGGTGCCTTGGAGAATAGTTTGACTCCCTCTTCTTTGGGACAACCCCTGAGATATTGGAAGACTGCTATCTTGTCTCCCCTGGTCCTTCTTTTCATTAAACTAGACCTACCCAGTTCCTGCAACCGTTCTTCATATGTTTTAGTCTCCAGTCTCCTAAAATCCTCTTTGTTGCTCTTCTCTGCACTTTCTAGAGTCTCCATATCTTTTTTTACATCGTGGCAACCAAAAGTGGATGCAGTATTCCAATGTGGCCCTACCAAGGCATTATAAAATGGTGATATAAATATAATATTCTGTCTTTTTTTTTTTACATTTCCCACAATATTTTATTCTTGAGTGGGGGGGTTACTTCCCATATGCCAGTTCACAAAGGCATTTAAACTGCCCGGCTAAAAAATTTGCACACAGGCAGAATGCCCGTGTGGCCAATCAGAAACAGAGATGTGACCACATGTCATGGAACTACATTTCCCATAAGGCGGCCTCTGCCTACATTTCCCATGAGGTAGTTTCTTAAAGGAGACCGTTCTTAATTCCTACACAAGCTACATAGTGCTGGGGCTGTACAGTCCGCTTGAGGGAAGTAGCCCTGGGTGTTTGGGGCAGAGGGGTGGATCCACGCAGCCCAATGTTGGTACACACAGTAAAGTCTTTCCACGCTGCTGCTGTGTCTCCTCCCCTCCCCTCCCTCTCTGGCTCTGACGTCGCCACATGCTTCTTCCAAAAGCAGAGGTATCAGCCGCGCGTCTCCTAGAACCCAGCCTGCTCTTCCGCAAGTGGCTTTTCCTCGCTCTCATTCATCCCGGCGCTTCTCTCCTGAGCACGGGCGGCTTTTTCTCTCTTCACCAGAAATCACCTAATTTATTGTTTCCGGTCGGCTTGACATATTACAATTCTGTTTTTTAATATTACATTTCATTTGATTACTGATTGTCTTCCGTACCGGTCCTTCCGACGGTCAGCACCTGAGGATTTTTTGGCTTCGGATTAAAGAGAAAAATCGACTGAAGAGTTCTGACCTTTGTGGACGGAGGTAAAATATTGAATTTTGGGTTGGGGGGGGAGAGGTTCGAAGAAGAGATCAACAGCTGTCTGAGTGGGTTAGCTGTGTTTGCTAGTTTGCTAGGGCTGATGTTTTCAATGTAAGAATGCCTGAGACTTAAGATGTGAGCGGACTAGAGAAGGAGCATTTGGGGGAGGGAGAATCCATCAGCCTTACTGTGTCACAGCAGGGCGTTCAGGATCTCCCCCCCTCCCCTTTGCTTTTAGTCACTAGTGATGCAGTCTTGTCACTGATTTGCACTGTTGTCTACATTTTCCGAAGTAGAATTCCCGAGGAGGAGAAAGAAATAGTTAGAAACGCTTCGGAAAGTCCAAGAGATGCCTCCGGCAGCAGTCAGTTAACGTTAGAAAGGGACTGTGACAATCGGTTACTTAGATTGCATCATGTGAAGTTCCGGGCAAACAGAGTACGGATGGGTGGAGTTCGTTCGCTTCGAAATCTGATTACGCAATCGTGTGTATGTGTGTGTGTGTATTGATAAGCTTCCCTATCTTAATCTACCTGCGGCGGATGTTTCTCTGGATGAATGGAAACAGGGAAGACGCGTGAAGGCTCTTTGCTTATCTGTTTGGCTAGGCAGAGAAGCCTTATTTTCCTCCCCCCTCCCACCCCCCACCCCCGTCACTCTGCTCAACGTAGATCTTTTGTTCTCCCCAGCCACCCCATCTTTCCAGCCCCCGTGTGCTCCCAGTGTTCTAGCGGGAGATATCTTTGTTCTCCTCCCAGTACTTTTCCTTCCCTCGCCCCTCTTCGTTTATCCCGCCCTTCTCTGCTGGTAGTTTTCCACTCGCCCAGCTGAATCAGCTTGCGGTGAGCAGCAGCTTCGAAGCAGCATCTCACGTGACCAAGTTGGGAAGACTACTGCAGTATTGACGTTTTCCCCTTACCTTCGCAGACAAGGCAGGACCCACGGCCAAGGACAAAAGATCACGAGGAGCCCAGGCGACCCCTCCCAACCCAAATAATCCTTGGGCCTGATTGACCCGCTCCCTAAGAGGACACCCTGGATCCCAGTATGAGCAAAGCTGAAGTGAGCAAGCTGAACAGCCCCCGAGAGGAAGACAGCAGCAGCTACACCTCTAACAGCAACAGCAACGACTTCAGCAGCTATCACTACCCCAGCAAATCAGCTGCGATGAAGAGGTCAGGGAGATTTCTCCGCCTTGCTCTGAACCGTAGTACAGCATCCTCTTCAAATACCTCTCCCATCTGACTGAACTGGGGAAAATAGAATAGGTGATTGGTAGGTAGGTAGCTAGGTAGGTAGCTAGGTAGGTAAGTAGCTAGGTAGCTAGGTAGGTAGCTAGGTAGGTAGGTAGATCTATTTTTGAAATTTCCCCACTAAAGAAATTTAAAAATGACCGTATGACAAGCCAGCAAAAAGAAGAAAATGTTGCACATTGTGGACACACTCATTCAGATTTTAACTCAGTACAATATCCTAGTATTTAACGTTCCTCTTTCCCTTCTTCTCACAGCCATTATGTGGATGCGGATCCAGAAAACCAAAGCTTTTTACTTGAATCCAAGCAAGGGAAGAAGAAATATGAAACGGAATTTGTAAGCACATACTAACAGTGTTTTGATCAATTAAATCGATTGTATTGTAAAACCTCTTGCAAGTAAGAGCAAATTGTGAACTTTCACCATTCTTATTGACAGCAACCACCGGGTACAACTTCCTTTGGAATGTCAGTATTTAACCTGAGCAACGCTATTGTGGGCAGCGGCATCCTTGGGCTTTCTTATGCCATGGCAAACACAGGAATTGCTCTCTTTCTGTAAGTATTAGAATGCAATAAAATCACAATGTGCAATTGTTGGAGGGAAATATTTGTAGGTGTTTGCTTCAAATCTAAAACGTAATTCTACTAAAGTATCTCAACCCAAGCCATTTTAATCCCATTGACATTGCTAGAGGCAAGAACTAGGGAATGTTTATCTAGAAATACACTGGAACTCCCAGTAAGTTGTTTTAAGTGGAAAGTCTATGACCCAGTAATTTCAGTTGAAGAATACAGCTCAGGTTTATCTTTACATTTTTCCTATTGCAGTTGGTAGGATTTTAAACGTTTACTCACTTTTAATGCTTTAGTTATAATTTCTTAACTTGCCTTTTATTTTGTTTGAATGCTGTGTCTTTCCTCAAAAATGATGTTTACATTAATATAAATATCACGGATAGTTTTCTCAAATAGGGGGGTGGGGGGAAATACTTCAATTTATCCATTTTAATTTCTGTATTATAACGTTCTACAACTTAGCTTTTACCATCTTCCGTCGGATGGTAAAAGCACATTTCTTTCATCTAGCCGGCCTGACATAGATTAGGGAATATTTTAATTCAATATTTATTGGGTTTTAATTATTTATTAAATTTTAGCACAGTTCTAATAATTTAATTGTTTTTTATATTTTGTATATTGTGGAGCTTTTTATCTTTCTGTGCACCGCCCTGAGTCCCTTTTTGGTGAAATAGGGCGGTATATAAATCAAATAAATAAATAAATAAATAACTGGCTGGTGAGTTGGGGCCAATTATTCTTTCTTAGTCCAACCCACCTCACAGGGTTGTTGTGATGGGAAAATAATAGGAGGGAGGGAGGATTAGGTATGTTCATCACCTTGAGTTATTTATAAAAACGAGAAACAAAATAGATTCGGATACTATTTGCTATCCTACATTTTGCCTAAAGCATCATAAAACATTCATCCATTTTTCCTTGCTAATTTCTCATTTAAAAACATCATATGCTGTAGAGTTTGCTGTTGGTCCTGCTTTAAGTAAAAAAAGGACATCTGTCATATGACAAGAGAGCAACAGATCCCGAGTAGAATTTAGCTATGTAGTCATTGGTGTGAAAAGCAAGGCGATACGTAGAGATGTATTTCTGTTAGAAGGCTGTTTTAAGTCTGAAAAGTTAAAGGACTGCGTATTCAGCAAGGCAAATATATAATGGAATGTACATATGCTCATTATTAATAGAAACCAAAGAAATATGGAAATAACCTAATAAATAATTGTATTTTATTGTGCCATTTCATGCTCCCAAAAAGTTTTGCAGTGGTTACAAAGTAATCAGCATAATGTTTGCTAGTGGGATTCTGAAGGGCAGGGTTTGACAAAAAGCACATTTAAGTCAGAGGAAATACACACACACACAAACAAACACAGAGTTTGTCAGTACATTTTGTATCCGCGTGAAGTATGTTAGAATAAACAATGAGTTCAGTCAGGCTTGCAGACAGATATAAAAATGTAACCTAACATTATAGTTTTTTCTTAAATTGTTTCTCTTTTCTCTTGGAAATTAATTTATTTAAAATATATTGTAAAGCAAGGACTACAATTAAAAAAAGTAAATACCATTTTATTCCTTCTTGGAATAAATGAGCATTTCAGACTATAGAAACAACTGACTATAGGCAATGTGGATCAGCTTATAAAGCAACTCCTGTCTGAATTTGAAATGCCTTAAACCTTGACAAATATATTTTCTAACCAATTTATATAGATTCCCACACACAAACAAGTGCTCTGGGCACTATAAGAGTTTAATAAAACTAAGCTAAAATGAAGAATAAGACCAAGAACCTGTTAAAAGGAGCAGAGCTACCTTACTAGTCCACCATCTCCTAGAATCCCCAGGCCTGTCAGGCATCAACCGGTCTTAAGGGACCTCCAGAAGGCCAGCCTTGTGTCAGGGAGGAGAAGATTCCACAGGAGAAGGCCCAAGAAGGCAGAAAAGACTCACTGCCAAGGGCCTGCAACATGTAGCTCCGTAGGTAACTGAACCCAGAACATCCCCTTTTTGCGTGGTAGATGGGAAGATAAAATTGGAAAAAGATAGCCCCCAAACAGCTCAGGGCTATGAAGGGCTTCAAAGGTCCACACCAGCACCTTGCCCTGGGCCAGAAACACCCTGGTAAACAACGCACCTCACAAAGCGGAGGTGTGGCATGTGTTCTACCACAAACAAACTTAACTGCCTGCACTTGGCATCTTCTGAAGTTTCCAGATAGTCTTCAGGAGCAGCCTGGTATAAAGTGGACTGCAGTAATCTAGCAGAGTACCTGAGCAGGAATTACCACGAGTAGATCCCCCTGATCTAGAAATGATTTGGGCTAGATTTAAGTTTTTAAAAGTGGAAGTTGAGCTCTTTTTAATCCTTCTTAGACTGTTCCTTGTCCCCTGAGCACAGTAAATATCCCTAATGTATTCACTGGATTTAAATGTATATTTAACTTCATTGTTTACTTTGGGAATGATGTCACCGTGTTAAATTTATTCATTTTTCAAAGCCATTGTAGCCAATAAAGAATTTAAGGGTGTTCAGATAATTCTAATTTAATTCACTGGCAGAAATACGTCTATCGATTTATATGATCTTGATACTTTTTATTTATACATTCAATTTCAAAACAAAACATTGCATTTGTATTTGCTTTTTAGAATTCTCTTAGTCTTCGTGTCAATATTTTCCCTATATTCCGTTCATCTTCTTTTGAAGACTTCCAACGAAGGAGGTAACGACCGTAACACTTTGTCAATCATAGGTTCAACCCCTTTTCTCTTTCTAAATTGCATGATTCCAAATCTCTGTTCTTATAGGATCTTTATTATATGAACAACTGGGAATGAAAGCATTTGGCATGCCTGGAAAACTTGCAGCATCTGGATCAATTACAATACAGAACATTGGAGGTAAGATCCTTCTCAGACATCCTGAAAGCAGCCGTCTTCTTTCATTAACAAGTTCAATCAGGTCATTAGAAACTGTATTTTGTATTTTTAAAAACGTGTTATCATTGTACTTATCTACAATATTATTCACTTGCAGCTATGTCAAGCTATCTCTACATCGTGAAATATGAGTTACCATTGGTCATCAAAACATTTCTGAGCATTAAAGAGAATTCAGGGTAAGTCCTAGAACCGCTTGGTAGAAATTGTTTTCATGGAACATGGAAAGGGACATTGATATTTGAGGACTTCTGTTGAAACAGGTTAAGTTCTTCAACAAAGATAACTAAAGTAGTAATTAACTTCCAGTTAGGCTTTCCTGACTCTGGAGAGGTCTGTTGGAAAGTCTAGTGGTTAAGGCTAGAAAGCAGGAGATCACGAATTCAAGGCCTGTCTTGGCCATGAAAGCCAGCTGCTTAACTCTGGGCTAAGTCATTCTCTCAGCCCAAGGCGTCTCACAGGGTGGTTGTTATTGTGGAGAAAATAAGAAGAGGAAGGTGGGTGGAATATCTTTGTCTCCTTGAATTATTTCTAAAAATAGTAAAATAAATAAATAAATAAATAAATACAAATAGATATGTGGAGGAGAGACTTTGGAATGGAATCATGTGCTTCCTGCATTATAATCTAAAACAATCCTCAAAATATAAAATCTTGAATTTCAGTTCCAGGGTTCTGTTAATGTGTCCCTATAGTTTTACTGGCAGCAAGAAGAAAGGAGTTTCTTTCTGACATTTCCTTCTGACAAGTCTTTATGACTTCCTGGTCTAGGTTAGAGCCCTTGAGTTCCTTAGAAGCTTCTCGTTTAAAACCAGCCTAGGATGCCCAGAGACACGTAGCCTTAGATTATTTTTAAATCGTCAAATCAGATTTCCATACAAGGATTTCACCGTGTACCTTCTCCTTTTCCTTCTAGAGAGTGGTATTGGTATACTAATGGCGATTATTTGGTGATAATAGTATCCTTGGTGCTGATTCTTCCTTTGTCATTGTTAAAAACTTTAGGTAAGTGGTTGTTAATGTTGATGTTAACGTGGAATAAACAAGAAAAACAATGGTTAACTTGCTTACTTACTCTTGAGAAATCTATATCCATCTAGCCAGCCTAGCGTAGCCCCCTAATCTGACTTTTAGATAGTTTTTAAATTTGGGGATTTTAATCTGGTTTTAGCACAGGATCCATTGAATTAGTTTTTTAAATTTTATATGATGTTTTGTATGTATTTTTAATTTTCCTGTGCGCCGCCCTGGGTCCGTTTGGAGAAGGGCGGGGTATAAATTGAATAAATATATAAATATATATATATGCGGGTCAAGAAGCAACAGTGAAAACTGGACACGGAACCACTGATTGGTTCAAAATCAGGAAAAGAGTCCGGCAAGGCTGTACATTGTCACCCTGCCCATTTGCCAGGAGAAATATCAACAACCTCAGATATGCAGAGGATACCGCTCTAATGGCAGAAAGTGAAGAGGAACTGAAGAGCCTCTTGATGAGGGTGAAAGGGGAGAGTGCAAAAGTTGGCTTGAAAGTCAACATTAAGAAAACTCAGATCATGACATCCAGCTCTCTTAAGTCCTGGAAAATAGATGGGGAAGAAATGGAGGTAGTGGCAGGCAAATCTAGACAGCATCCTAAAAAGCAGAGACATCACCCTGCTAACAAAAGTGCCTATAGTCAAGGCGATAGTTTTCCCAGTTGCAATGGATGGCTGTGGAAGTTAGACCATAAGAAAGGCTGAGCGCCAAAGAATGGAGGCCTTTGAACTCTGGTGCTGGAGAAGACTCCTGCGAATCCTGTGAACTGCAAGGCCATCCAACCAGTCAGTCCTAGAGATCCACCCTGACTGCTCTTTAGAAGGCCAGATCCTGAAGAGGAAACAAATACTTTGGCCACCTAATGAGAAGGAAGGAATCCCTAGAGAAGAGCTTCATGCTGGGAAAGACTGAGGGCAAAGAAGAAAGGGATGAGGTGGCTGGATGGAGTCACCAAAGAAGCCGGCGTGAGCTTCAATGGACTCCAGAGGATGGGATAGGACAGGAGGAACATTGTCCATGGGGTTGTGATGGCTTAACTTGGAATATATTGTCTGAACTTAAATGAGCTACAGTATATTCTTAGTAGATATATGCCAATAGATAACTTGCTAAATATTACTATTTATCATTCAGATTAATTTGAACTAATCATGTATTAGAAAGGAAATACCGATTACTTGATTAAAAGTGTACTGGGTGATTTGTAAGTGGATATTAAATTAAAACATTTCTGATAACAATTCCTGCTAATGTCTACTGAACAGGATGGGGTAACAGTTCAAAATGCTGAATATATTATTGTTCATATGTACTGCATGCTTTCAATTAAAACATTCCTTTACCATTGTAGGTTATCTAGGCTATACCAGCGGATTTTCCTTATTGTGCATGGTCTTCTTCCTTATTGTGGTAGGCATCGTGGTTTATTTATCTATATTTTTAAATGTTTGGAACCTTAATTCAAATGCTAATCACGGAAACTTGTAAGTCGTACCTTGTAATGATAATTAGAATGACAACAGATTTATGATGTGAAATTAACCGTGGTCATCTTTTGTTAGGTCATTTGCAAGAAATTTCAAATTCCGTGTGGAGAACATGATCTAATTAATGCAACTGTGAACATTACAATGGAGCAATTGTTGACTGCAAATGAAACAAAGATTAATGCAACGTATGATTCCTGTGTTCCAAAATATTTTATCTTCAACTCAAAGGTAATAATTAAACTAAGTAAATATAATTGTGACTTCTTCAAAGTTTAACTAATCGTGAAACTTCCTGTTCATCTTATAAAAGCTATTATGGCAATACTAAGATCAGTATCTTGCTTATTGTCCTTGCATTAAATTGAACATAAGTATGGGTGAGGGAACAATTTCAGTTTTTTGACCAAACAGAAAATTTCAAGAATAAACTGATGATGATACCACACTTATACCAGTGAGGTATAACCAGGTATCTTCTCATACAGCTGGAGTTTTCCTTCCCTACCAATTCCATGTATCACCCATTGTTTAATTCCTTGGAATTAGCGTGCAAGTATGGAAGAATGTAACATAAACAATATATACTACTAGTCAACACTTTTGCATAAAACCCAACACAAGCACTCTCATACTCATTTAGTGAAACCTTTACAATCAAATCTCACTGCTAAATAATTCCATGCTGTGCACAAAATGCAGTGCCATCTCTACAATTATATATATTTTAAAAAAATGAATAGGGTTGATCACCTGTTTGGTGACTTAAATAAAAGTGGATGTGATTAACAATTGTGTACTAACAAATACTTTTCTAGTATTTAGTGAATTTAGTGTGTTTGAGTAGGATTAAAAGTTCCAATTGTCTTCATGCTATTTACTTTTTTTCCACCTAATCTTTTTCATATGGAAAAGCTGATGAATAGAAAGGCAAATTATAGGTAATATTTTGTACTGTTCATAAAAAAAGAGCACTATGAATGCAAAAATGTAAAAAAAGCTGTTTAAAATTATAGTTCTATTTTTTCAAGAAACTGAGTATTTTTTTAGTTAATATAGAAGTAGTCAATACATCTATTTTTGTTTTCCAGACTGTCTATGCTGTTCCAATCCTGACATTTTCTTTTGTCTGCCATCCTGCTATTCTCCCTATTTATGAAGAACTGAAAGGGTATGTGCCATGTGTAGTAACATCTGTCTTGTGTTTTCAAAGAATTGCATATATATATATTGGAATGATGTATTTCATAAATATTCATAGCAATTTATTTGTTTTTCTATAATAGCCGAACCCGCAGAAGAATGATGAAAGTATCCAATGTTTCATTTTTTGCTATGTTCCTCATGTATCTTTTGGCGGCCCTCTTCGGATACTTGACATTTTATGGTAAAAAAGCAACTCTTCTATTTTAAGTTTTGCATGTTGATTTTTTTATACATCTTTGCAGTGTGAACAGGTCAACTAGAGTAAAGCAAGCTCACATCGTTTTGTCTTTATGTAAACATGTGCTCCAAATAGCATTTGTATGTTCTAATTAAGAAGGCAATTTCAACTTAACTCAATAGGAAGCTTGCACAAGCGTCTTCCCTTCCTTCCACAGAAAAATAAGATCCACAAATATTTTTTAGTAAGACAACTCCTAACACACCTCGGTGTGTGTGTGTGTGTGTTTATGTTTGTGTGTGTGTGTGTGTTCTGTTAAGATATAGCCTGTTGTGCCTTAAAATGACTTCTACTGTACAGTGCAGTGGAGTTGCCATGGTAACAGCTTCACAATACTCCACAAGGGGGCTCCCTCTGGTAAGGGGGAAAATCCAACATTAGAAATTACATTTGGTCCAGACATTTCCCCCCTATAAATAAATACCTGGACAACACCTGGTTATCAGCTACCATATTTTTCGGAGTATAAAATGCACCAGAGTACAAGACACACCTAGGTTTTGAAGAGGCTTTTTTTTTTAAAGGAGGTAGGTAGATAATAATAATAATAATAATTTAATTTGTAAACCGCTCTTTCTCCCCGATGGGATTCGAGGCGGTGCACAGGGAATTAAAAATACACATATATTAAAACCAACAAACATTATCATACAAATTTAAAATGAATTAAACCTATAGAGGGATAGAGGGAGAGAGAGAAATATAGTAGGTAGGTACGGAGAGAGAGAGAGTAGTTAGGTAGGTAGATAAAGGGATAGAGAGAGAGAAAAATAGAAAGAAATACAGTAGATAGGTAGGGAGAGAGAGTGTGTGTGTAGATAAGTAGAGTGATAGAGAGAGAAATAGAGAGAGAGAAATACAGTAGGTAGATAGGAAGGGAGAGGGAGAGAGAGAGTAGGTAGGTAGATATATAGGTAGCTAGAGGGGGAGAGAGAAATACAATAGGTAGGGAAGGAGAGAGAGAGAGAGTAGGCAGGTAGATGTTTCCAGGTGTATTTATCCATGTGCTGGAGAAGGAAATAGCTGACAACCTTTATCACCTAAAACTTTGTTTTTGCTGGCACAGCACTTGACTAATGTAATTCTCATCAATCTCTCTAACTAAACAGCTTTCTGAAAGGGAAAAACAAAGTTTTTGCACTCTGCAAAGCTCCCCAAAACAGCCCATTTTTCGCAAAAACGGGCCCATTCCCCCCCCCCAAAGAGGCATGAATAGCTTTAGAGGGGCTTGCAGAGCTCCTGGGGGCATGATTGGGGGGGGGGGGAAACGAGCAAAAAACGACCCATTTTTTGAGAAAACAGACCGTGTTTTTTTCTCAAAAAAATGGCATGCATAGCCTTATGGAGGCTTATAGAGTGCTACTGGGGGCTGAGGGAGAAAGAAACGGCCTGTTTTTCACTCATTTCTGCTCTCCCTGGCCCTAGGAGGTCTCTAAAAGCTTCCATAAGGCTATCTCTGCACGGCCATTTTTGTGAGGGGGGGCTTCAGGGGGCAAAAAATGCTGTATTCTATGTATAAGACGCACCCAGATTTTTAGCCTCTTTTTAGTGGAAAAAAGATGTATCTTATATTCTGAAAAATATGGTAGTTACTAAATAGAAACTACCTTGCTAGAATAATCAAACATATTTCCTGTAGAGATTTCATAGAAAAAGGCTCGTCAATTATTAATAATAGCAAACCTGTTAGTCATTTTGAGACCATGTTATGGCCGCACACAAATTAAAAATGATTGTCAGGGAGGTTAGGAACAATTTATGATTTTTTTTGTTAATGTTATACTGAATCACACTTATGTTCTGCCTGACTGACTTCTGTGGAAGGAAGACAAAGAGTCCATTACCTGCCAGGGGCAAAATGGGACTCTATTCCTGGTTCCATTCTACTCAAAGCTGTTATAAGGAGGAAGAGTTAGGAAGGCTAACTCGTATTTTAGACTTTCAGTAACTTTCATTAGGGCAACAGCTGTATAATTTAATCGCACTTTGTTTATTCAACAGTATATCATTGCTTGCAGCTTTAGCTTTACAAGCTTTGTAGCTTTAGCAATACACAATGTGATGTGCAATAACAATAGAAATACCATCATGATATTAAATGGGAATACTGACAAGCAGTCAAATCTTAGATTGAAATACAAGTTTCTGGAATTCGGCCAATTCGGAACACTATTTAACAAATAGCGTTAATAGACTTTCAGTAACTTTCATTAGGGCAACAGCTGTATAATTTAATCGCACTTTGTTTATTCAACAGTATATCATTGCTTGTAGCTTTAGCTTTACAAGCTTTGTAGCTTTAGCAATACACAATGTGATGTGCAATAACAATAGAAATACCATCATGATATTAAATGGGAATACTGACAAGCAGTCAAATCTTAGATTGAAATACAAGTTTCTGGAATTCGGCCAATTCGGAACACTATTTAACAAATAGCGTTAATGTTAGTGTTACAACAAATAAATTGTGGCTACCACATATTACAAAGCTGTACAGTCACACAATTCAACTTGCAAATCAATTGTAAACTTTTTAAAACATGCACAAGAATCTCCTTCATTATATTATGTGAATATTAAAGTTAGCAAATATCCTGCTAAAACCCGTGTCCCTTTCCAGGAAAAGTGGAAGCCGAATTGCTCCATACTTATTCAAAAGTGCTTGGGAATGATAATCTCCTTCTGATTGTGCGCCTAGCAGTCTTGATGGCGGTCATTCTTACTGTTCCAGTGGTGATTTTTCCAGTGAGTCACTTTACTTAATGAGGACAATAGAATGTTAATTTATGTTGAATTTTGGGAAAAAAGTATTTATGGAGCTTGCATTTAGTTCCAATTTTCATTTTTTAAAATCCACTGTCATGCCTCCGTGTTCCGTTTGTTTTCCTTTATCATCCTTGTATAATCAATATAGTTGGAAGACAATATAAATTCTACGTTTTAAAAAAATATTTAAATTGTATTTAAATATTTAAAACATTTTTGGGAGGGCGTAAATTTTAACGCGTCTTTAATAACTTTTAAGTAATTTAATGAATGTGTATTTTACAGATCCGCAGTTCCATCACCCAATTACTGTGTGCAGGCAAAGAATTTAGTTGGATGCGTCATTGTATTATCACAGGAGCTATTTTGGTATGCACCAACGTTCTCGTCATTTTTGTTCCCACAATTCGGGACATATTTGGATTCATTGGTGAGGATTGTTTTTGTTACTTGTTTGAAATATCTATAGTTCTATAAATGTCTATATAATGTAATTAGAAATAAGCCGTCTAATTAGACTTTATGGTTCATTCAGGTGCCTCTGCTGCCGCCATGCTAATCTTTATACTTCCATCGGCTTTCTACATTAAGCTTGTGAAAAAAGAACCCATGCAATCCGTGCAAAAAATTGGGGTAGGTGCTTATAATTACCCTAATAAAAGGGAACGTTTTTTGATATTCATTGAATTATTAGCTTCATTCTCACAGAGTGTTTGACTATAAAGCTTTCTTAATTGCCATGAAGGTCTGCATTAACTGTACCAAGGCCATTTCATTAACTCACCCCCCTTTTTTTCTTTAAATTTTATTTCTTGTATTATACTGTAAGCAACTGAAAATCAATTTGGAAATTAAGTGGCATAACCTACCCATATTTAAAAGTCTAGCATATCCCAAAAAATGAAGGCAAAATGTTTTGCACCTTGGCGTAGATAGAATGATGCAGTTTTGAAAATTGGCAAAAGTTTTGACTTTTTTGTATAATCGTCTTTTTCTTTCATGCCCTTGTTTCTGACCAAATAAATTCAGTATTTTGTATGTTATTTATTTAGGCTCTCCTGTTCCTGCTAAGTGGCATAATTGTGATGATTGGAAGTATGACCTTAATCATTATGGATTGGATCAACAATTAACCCACCTGCTTTATTCATTAGTCTTCATTCTGCCACCTTCTGGGAGAAAAAAAAACCTCTGCCTATGTTTGCAGCTCTGCTTCCTTTGATGCTAGTACTTCTAACTGTAGAACAGATGGATTTTAAAGAAAGACAAGCAAAAGAAACTACTCTTCTGCCCAAGAGTAGAGATACTAACAATATCAAGTCAGCCGAGTCTTTGGCTGAGTGAAGTGACTTTTTTAAAATTCCATTCCAGGGAATGGACAGCTCACTCTATTCAATTTTATCAAGCCATGTTGGGCTTTGGGACAGTGTTATACTTGGGTTCTTATTATTTACTTGAATGTGCCTAATGGAAACAATAGGTGTGCGAAGTAAATTAGTTTACAGCAAGTTTCTAAGCTAGCCATTAAAAGCAAGGAGAAAAAACAATTATTATTTTTATACCAAATAAATATGGATTCAAAAGCACTATTTTGACTTTTAAGAAAACATTTTATAAGTTAGAGATCCAAATAAGGGTAAGAAGAAATCACTATATTGTTTAATCAATAACCTCAGTTCAAAATTTTGCCTGTCTACAGAGACGTATTCTTAAAATTATATTTTTGCGTCTCAATAAGCTTATTTTTAAAATCTATTACAACTAATATTTAATTGGCTATCTTGAAAGAATAGCACTATAAGTGAATTCCATTTGTTATTTTAGTTATTCTAACACTAAAACCCAACGGTCAAGAAGTTGCAATTATAGTATATTGAATCAATTAGTATAAGGTACTATACTGTGTTTTAAGGAGCCGTTTCCTCAAATGTAATTTTTTTGGGGGGAAATATCAGAATTTCTGATATATTAATTTATGGCATTCTGTTCTAATTAGAACTATTCCAGGCAACTTTTCAAATTAATGAAAATTGTATAGGAGCATTATTTGGCAAATTGCTGGTCCATTCATAAAATATAATGTTGGCATTTTTCTTCTTGAGGTACTCAGTAGTGCAATTACAGAAAATAAAAATCATTTTTCTTCTTTTTTAAAAAAAATTGGTCTCACCAAAGCACAGTAAATTGTTAGATGATGTGATGTTCCTAGCAAAGAATTCTGGCTTTTTAGTATATAGAACAAAAATATTCAGGTCGCTCTATAGTTTACTGGAGATAAAGTGTACAGATAATGTTGTACTTTTCAGACACATGTTTTCGTTCATTATTCATATTTTATATTATGTTACATAATTGCACCAGACTTTGGTACGTGTAACAAAATTCTTTTCATAAAATAACTGGATTTCTTAATAGTTTTCTAATGATTGACTACTTACATACACCCCCCCCTAAATGAATGGGTCTCAGTATTATTGGGACAGGAGGGTAGCAACCATAGGTCACGTACAACAGGGGGTGGGTTCCGGCAGGCACTACTTGCTGGTTCCCTCATGTGCATACTGTGCGCACACGCTTGATGCGCACTGTGTGTGCATGTACAGTGCAATTAAAATTGTTCTGCGCATGCACAGAAATGAAAAACACGGTGGTGGCACCTGTGACGCTGCCCAAAGAAACAGTTTGGGGGCATAGCAAGCATGGGTGGCTGCCGGTTCCAGCGGCCCTAGTCACCAAACCACTACCGCTTAGGCCAAACAGGTAGAAACCCACTACTGATGTACAATAGATGTCCAGAGCATGTTTCTGTCCTGATTGGACAACAAATATTACACAGAGTATAAGCATTCAAAGAACATTTAAACTGGCACACCTCTCCAGAGGTGAGCTTCAAAAATTTTAGCAAGGAGTTTTCTGCCTGGCCTAGTCTGTCTCCTGCACCAGCTGTGGTGCGTTTTTGCTCTCCCTAGGCTATGGAGGCTTTCCTTGAGCCTCCGGGAAGGCAAAAATGGCCTCCCCAGGCTCTGGAGGCCTATTCCGGTAGGCTTGTTTTTCACCCTCCCTGAGCCTCCCTGTGTGCTCTGCGCTTACCTCCATCCAAAACAGGCACCGTGGAGACTCCAGGGATAGGTGGGGCCAGCCAGGAGTGGGATTTGGGGGTTCTCAGAGCTGCAGAGAATCTTAGCTAAAGGTTCTCCCGAACCCCCAGGAGCCCCCCTGTCACACTCCTATCTGTCTCCTATTCATCTCTCAGTCTGGAAACTCAGGAAGAGCCCAATGTTGATATAGGGAATTCATACGTACTTCCCACTTCTATAACAACTTAAAGAGATATTTAAAGAATTTGCCAATTGGGATAGAGGGCAAACTCTTCTCTATTATTCTTTGTAGTAATAAATTTGTGTGGCAAGATTTATTTGCAACATTTGCCAGAAGAAGAATCATGTTCCAGTTTGATTACTACACATATTGATTATACTGTTTTAACCCTAAGGTGTAAAGCTGTGATGGCGAACCTATGACACACATGCCAGAGGTGGCACTCAGAGCCCTCTCTGTGGGAACTCTCACCGTTGCCAGCTGTTATTTTGGCTTCCGGGGCATGCATGTCCCCTTACCAGCTGGTCTTTGAGCATGCCCGAGCATCAGTGGAAACCCGAGGACCAGCTTGCTGGCATGTGCACCAGGCAGCTGGTCTTCAGGTTTCCAGGGCTCTGGCATGTGCATACATTCTGGTTTGGGCACTCAATGCCAAAAAGATTTGCCATTGTTGGTGTAAAGACATTTAGGACATTTCTTTTCATTTCACAGAAATTGCTGAGCAGATTTTCTGCCAGAATCTAAAAAAGGCAGAATTTAACTAGTAGCAAAGCAAAAAAATTGGCCTAATCTAACTTAATAGTAGTAACTCAGTAGTAACTATTGAATTGCAATCAAAAATGGCATGCGATTATCCAGAACATTTTTTTAAAGCATAGGTTTGTTTTTTAAAAAACATACAGCAAATATTTCCCATTTTTAACCTACCATATTTTTTGGAGTATAAGATGCTCCGAAATATAAGACACACCTAGCTTTTGGGGAGGAAAAGAAAATAAATCTGCCTCTGGAGGCTTTTAAGAAGAGATTGGATTGCCATTTGTCAGACATGGTGTAGGTCAGGACTGTCAAACCCATGGCCCAGATGTGTCACACTGGCCACGCCCACAGCCATTTTAGTAAAGGGGCCTCCCAGCAAAATGCTTCCTTGCAACAAACAATGTGTTTCAGTTTCAATTTCAGCACAGCCTAATTAGCACAAGTAGCTGATTGTGAATTGGATTGGCCTCCCAACAATCAGCTGTTTCGGCTGCAGGGATTGTCATAGCCCAGTGGTGGGCAAACTCATTAGTCAACAGCCAAATATCAACAGTACAATTGAAATTTCTTTTGAGAGCCAAAAGAAGGTGTAGCCTGTTTTGTGGGAGTGGCTCAGCGGTCATGTGACCAGGTGGGCATGGCCAACTTGAAAAATGTGGTGAAACTCACTTAATGATGCTTTTGCTTAGCAACCAAAATTTTAGGCTCAATTGTGGTCATAAGGTCTCTTTCTTTCTTTCATCTTTCTCTCCCACTTTCTTTTTCTTCCTCTTTTTCTTTCTGTCTCTCTCTGTCTGTCTGTCTGTCTATCTATCTCTTTGTGTGGCTCTTTGTCTCTATTTCCCTCCCTCCCTCCCTGTCATTCTCTCTGTGTCTGTCTGTCTCTCTCTGTATCTGTCTCTCTCTCCTCCCTCCCCCATCTTTCACTCTGTGTGTGTGTGTCTGTCTGTCTATCACTCACTGTGTCTGTGTCTCTCTCCCTCCCCCGTCTGTGTGTTTGCCAGTCTCTCTCTGATTCCATCTCTCTCTCTCTCTCTCTCTCTCTCTCTCTCTCTCTCTCTCTCTGCCTGTCTGCGTTTCGCATCTTCTGGCTGCGGCCCCACTCCGTGGAAAACATAGGCGGGTGCACGCTGCACAATTACAGCCCGAAACAGGACCAACGACCCTCTCCCAAGTGGCCCTTCCTTGCTCCAAGGGCTTTGGAGGGCAGCTTCTGCAGAAGCCCGGGTGAGTGAGAACAAGTTCCCGCCATAGCCCATACAATTACAGCCTCAGAGACTTCGTAACAGCAGGAACTTGTTCTCACTCGCCCTGGCTTCTGCAGAAGCTTCTCTCCGAAGGCTGCGGCCAGAAAACAAGGAACTTGAGATGGCGCAACGGTGGCGGAAGAGACACACTCGAGGGGCCAAAGAGCCAAATGTGGCTCGCAAGCCACGGTTTGCTGACCACTGCCATAGTCTACTGCCGCCTCTGTTTGCCCCATTTTCAGCCTCTGCACACCCCATTTTCCGTCCATTCCAGGCGGTGGGGATTAAAATGGGCAGAAAATGAAGTGCACGGAGGCCGAAAGCGGGTGGTAATAGGCAATGGCAATTCCTGCAGCCTGAAACAGCTGATGGTCGGGAGGCTGATCCAACCAACAATTAGCTGCTTGTGTTAATCAAGCTGTGCTGCAGCTGAAACTGAAACAGGCTGTTTGCTGTAAGGAGGCAAATTGCTGGGAAGCAGAGGCCAGGGGGGGCTGACTAGTGGGCAGGATTATATTTGGTGTATAAAACGCACCCAAATTTTCACCCTCTTTTAGGGGGGAGAAATGTGTGTCTTATACTCTGAAAAATATGGTAATAATGTTTCATTAGGGCGCTTGTCAATAAGGAACATGATTTATTGGAAAGTGACTAAGGTTTCCTCTTATTGCCTTAGAAAAGCAATTCAAGCCATGGTTCTACACAGGACAATATAATCTGTACTTGAATAATATTTGTGATGATTTCTTTTATTCCTAAAATGTCAGTAACCAACGCTAGTACTGTTAAAAACACAAAGCTTATTTTTTGATCTAGATTGTCTAAAGAAAACATCTTAGAATTTCAAAGATCACTCTTTTGTAAGCATTTGGCTGATATAATGTAAGATCTCATTATTGTTTATATCTCAGAACTACCATTGGCATTACTGGGTGGATACAACATACTTATGTAGCAGATATAAATAACCCGATTTAATATAAATATAAATGTCCCGATTTAACATTTTCTTGTATTTCGTACTAGTCTAGTGGTATTTTGAACAACATCTTAAATACTCCAGAAAGTATATTGAATACTTTAAAATGATTTTTTTTCTTTACAATAACTAGGGTTGCCCTGTATCTTTAACCTGTCGGGGGAGTTAAAGATCAAAAACCATTCTTTTCCAAATAATAACAAATATTGTTATAGCCCAATTCTTCATCTAAAAGCCAGAAAAATGACAAAAGTGAGAAAAACACATTTGTCGATGTGCAAAAATGATACTGAATTATTGCTGAATCAGCATTATCTGGGCAGTTCAAATTAGGGATTGCATTTTTCTTTCATTTGCAAGGTCAAACTTCTCTAATTACTCCTGAGTACCACTAAGATATCTTTTTTGCTAACGTGGTACACAAACTTCTCAGGAGTTAGTAGTTTAAGTATTAAACCACTGTTTGTCACCTCATTTTAAAATTACTGTCTTCCATATTATTTTACTCACAATATGTAACATGTTATTTATGGAAGAGTATTTGTTGAAGTTAAAACCTATTTTTCAATATTTATGGGTAACTTCTGTATATAAATTATTATACTGTATATGTATATATACTGTAAGTATATTGTATATAGGTGAGGATTTTGATTATGTATATAAGTTTATGTTAATAGTTAGCACATTAAATCCATAATTCCTTCATGTTGTCATCTTGTACGCCAGAAAATACGGCAGTTTTCTTTTGAAACTTGGCTCAAGACTCATGAATCAATTAGGGCATCTTTCAGAAACATGACATAGTCATTGCTGAGTATCTAGATGGGACTTTCAGACCTATCCTGTTCAAAGTTCTTTACAAATATTTTATAATCATTAATTGGAATCTACTTGTCCCACATATAATCTTTTGCAGAATCCTGGGGTAAAATCCTCTCCACCTCAATACTCTACAAAACGAGCCTCATTTCGTAATGTGGTTTTTTCATTGTTTCCTACTATACCCACACCCCACCCCAGTTTGGAGTTGGGGGTAGTTGGTTGCTTTAACCCCTACAGCAGTTCTCCCAGTGATGCACATTGTACTGCAAGACAGAATCACTCCACCACTTCCTTTAATTTCTTATGTGGCCAGGGTTTCCACATTGGGCTTAGGAGTAAGACAGGCAACCACCAAATGTCTTCAAGAAAAAATGATTTGGGAATTGACAGGAGATTCTTCAGCTGCACAGACATGGGGGTGTGGGCTCTTAAGAGCCTCACATGAACCCTGTCTGACAAACCAACTCTGAAGTCCATTTGGACCAAAATAACCCTGGAGGGGCGGCAAAGAGAACAGGGTCTCATGAGACCCAGGGGGAGGCAACAGATCTCTTGCAGGCTGGAGATTTGTCTTTCGAATCAGAGTCAGGGTGACAGCCTATAAATATGGCTGACAAGATGCTGAACTTCTTGCCAAAGCAAAAGAACAGGAGGGTTCGGAAGAAATGAAAGGCCAGTAAGATATTTATCTAACCCACAGCCATAAATCAATCCTGGAAGAGGCAAAGAAAGCTTGAGAACATAACTAATATTGAAGGTCAGATCGGGACTTTTCCAAAAAGAAAGAAAGAAAAGGAAAACGGAGGGTTGAAACACCTTCCCCCCCCTCCCCAAGTTATTTCAATCAATATCAATAATCAATAATTTAATTTGTTGACCGCTCCCTCTCCCCAAAGGGACTCGGAGCGGTGCACAGGGCAAATAAAACAATAAATACACATACACATAATAAAAACAAATTAAATATATCCCTGCGCTAAAAATTACCAATTAAAATACTAAAATCCCTATCTAAAATTATTGACAATCCCATAGACGAGAGACTAGCCTAGGCCGGCCAAGCAGAACAAATGTTTTTAATTTTAGACGGAAGGAGCGGAGGTCCGTAGTTGTTCTAATGTCGGGGGGAAGGTCGTTCCAGAGGGCTGGGCCCGCCACAGAGAGAGCCCTTCCCCTGGGCGTCGCCCGCTGACAAAGTCTAGTGGTCTATTTACTCGAAACAACTTTGGACAGAAAGGGGAAAGCAGAGAAATGATAAACCCACTCAAACATAAACTTTTAATTTGATTTTGCATTTGAAAAAGAAACCAAACACTTTGAAAGATTTATTCTGTTTGAATTTTTTCCAATTGATAAATCTTAACTTAAAAAAAAAAAGCACTTCTTACTAATAACCTAACTTTGACTGTGCAGGAAGTTTTAATTAACCAACTGCCAAAAATCAGAACTTTGACAAGTAGGAGATAAAGAAGAATACCCAAATCTGACTAATCGCAAGTCTGTTTCAAGTGATATATTGTGAGCAACTACAAGAGACCAGACCCAGTAAGGGAAAGAATAACAACAGAATAATAATGGAATCCAAACTGGGAAAAACGAAGGGTTTTTTTTGTTGTTGTTCTAAAAGCAAACATATGAAGAACGGTTGCAGGAACTGGGTATGCTTAGTTTAATAAAAAGAAGGACCAGGGGAGACATGATAGCAGTCTTCCTATATCTCGGGGGTTGCCACAAAGAAGAGGAAGTCAAACTATTCTCCAAGGCACCTGAGGGTAGAACAAGAATCTCTGGAGGGCCAGAGATGAGGGTTGTTCCTCCATCCTGGTCCTATTAGACCTCTTGGCGGCTTTTGATACCATCGACCATGGTATCCTATTGCATCGACTGGAGGGGTTGGGGGTGAGGGGCACCGTTTTGCGGTGGTTCTCCTCCTACCTCTCTGGTCAATCGCAATTTGTATTGGCAGGGGGGCAGAGGTCGACCTCGAGGCTGCTCACTTGTGGGGTGCCACAAGGGTCGGTCCTCTCGCCTCTCCTGTTCAATGCATATATGAAGCCGCTGGGCGAGATCATACGTGGGTTTGGGGTAGATTACCATCTGTACGCGGATGACACCCAGTTGTACATCTCTACCCCAAACCACCCCAACGATGCCATCGAAGTGATGTTCCAGTGTCTGGAAGCCGTACGGATCTGGATGGGAAGTAACAGACTCAAGCTCAACCCGTCCAAGACTGAGTGGCTGTGGCTACCGGCGTCCCGGTTCAACCAGTTGATTCCATCACTGGCCATTGGGGGCGAACATCTGGCCCCCGTGGATCGGGTACGCAATTTGGGCGTACTTCTAGATGCCCGGCTGTCAATGGACGACCATGTGACAGCCGTGGCAAGGGAGGCGTTTCACCAGGTGCGCCAATTGCGTCCCCTATTGGACCGGGACGCCCTTCGCACAGTCACCCATGTGCTTGTGACGTCCCGTCTAGACTACTGTAACTCTCTCTACATGGGGCTCCCCTTGAGCTGCACCCGAAGGCTGCAGTTGGTTCAGAATGCGGCCGCGCGGGCGGTTTCGGGAGTCTCTAGATACTCCCACGTAACACCTCTCCTGCGCGGGCTGCACTGGCTGCCTGTGGCTTTTCGGGTGCGTTTCAAGGTGTTGATTATCATCTTCAAAGCGCTCCATGGCACAGGACCTAGTTATTTGCGGGATCGTATCCTGCCCCATACATCCCTTCGGCCGATTCGCTCACACAGAGAGGGACTTCTCCGAGTGCCGTCCACTAGGCTGTGCCAGCAGGCGACGCCCAGGGGAAGGGCCTTCTCTGTGGCGGGCCTGACCCTCTGGAATGACCTTCCCCCTGACATTAGAACGACCACGGACCTCCGCTCCTTCCACCAGAAACTCAAAACCCACTTGTTTCATCTGGCCGGCCTGGCCTAATTCCAGCTTTCCCACCTCAGTTTGTATTTAAGTTTTTAATTTTTATAAATTTGTACAGGGGTTTATTTAATTTGATTTTAGTTATATGTAGTATTGATTGTAATGGTTTTAATTTGTACCTGTACACCGCCCCGAGTCCCTTCGGGGAGAGGGGGCCGTCTAGAAGTCCAATAAATAATAATAATAATAAAAAGAAGCAATGGGTGGAAACTAATCAAGGAGAAAGGCAACTTAGAACTGAGGAGAAATTTCCTTAGAACAATTAATGGGTGGAACAGCTTCCCTCCAGAAGTTGTGAATGTCCCAACACTGGAAGTCTTGAAGATGTTGGATAGCCATTTCTCTGAAACGGTTTAGGGCTTCCTGCCTAGGCAGGGGGTTGGGCTAGAAGACCTCCAAGGTCCCTTCCAACTCTGCTATTGTATTGTATTGTATTGCATTTCTTCCTTTTTTTCCGCTTGGCAAAGAGTAAGATAGCCCCAACTTCTCTTCTGGTTTGAATTTAAGGTGGTCCAGAATCTCAAAATAAGATTTGTATAACTAACTGCAATTTTGGATCTGGACACTAAGGTAGAATAAAAGACTAAGATGGCCACCATTTTTTCCCCACAGCAGTTGAAGCAGATTAACTTAAGTCGGAACAGAACTCTGAAATAAGAACTGCATAACTGTATAATTAATTGTAACTTTGGAACTGGACATCATGGAAAATTGGGAATTTGAAGAACTATGTGAAATTTTAAAAAAATATCCATAAGTCAGTAAAACCAAGCCTAGTTAGAATTTTGAATCCAGAGAAGCAGATATTAATATAGAAGAACTCAAAGAAGGGGATGAGACATTGAACGGGTAGAAGCAGGAGGAAATAAAAAGCAGACAAAAAACTCCTTTGGTCCGGGCAATGGTGTAGGGAAAATTGTGAAAAGGGGAGGTGTCCCAACAAAAGTGAAAAGAAAGCTGACAAAAGTGGTCTTGGAGGCTATTAGTGGCATACAGAAAATTGAAGCAGGAGGTTATGCCCCAACGAAGAGGAATATAAATTATTCTTTTGGTCACCTGGGGAAATTTGAAGGGAGTGGATGTGTCAAAATAAAGAAAAGGGAGAAGACAGGAACAGAAAAGTGGGACAAAAGACTTACCAGGAAAAAACCAGATAATTAGAAACCACTATATGGGAAAATATAAGATTAAGATAAGGGTTTTATTCCTAAACATGATAATAAAATGGAGTTGCTAACTGGTTGATAATGCAAAAGATAACTAAATAAAAGTTAAAATATATGGAATATAGATAAATATGAAATTGATATGGGGAGTTTGTAAAGTAGAGATTTGTGATTTACCTCTTTAACATGATAATTAAATTGAATTGCGAATTGACTGAATATGACAATAGGACAACCAAGCATGGGCCAAAATCTATACACATGGACATATAGAACTTTTAAGGTGAGAGGTTTACAGCTTGTTATTTTATATAATACATTAAGGGAAGTGTAATGAACACCGAACAACAAAGATTGTCATCTAGAGATAATTAAGGGTAGCCTAATCCAGGGTATAGAAAAATGAAGAAGGAACATGAAATATACGTACAATGGGTAACTATTGTGATAAAAAGACAGAATCACAAATTGGGGGCATGTAAGGATGTATAACTATATAAGATAATAATGAGAATAGCTGGGAATTATAACCAGGTCTACAGCTTGACCAAAATTAGGTTGGGCGGGGGGTTTAAAAGCACAACGACTATATATGTATCCTTTTCTGTTATATCACTTTTTTTTTTACTAAAAAGGAGAAAAATTAAATATGTATATTGAAAAAGAATTATAAATACCATTAACATAAAAGTAGCTTGCTCAGAAGCTGAAATACACCAAGTAAATGAGATGAAGGGTGGGAAGTAGAGGAGAAGGGGAGGAATAGGAGAGAGGAAAGGGGGGGGGAGGAGAGAAATGAGGAGCGGTAAGGGGAGGGAAGAGAAGGAGAGTGGGAGGGGAAGTTGAAAAGAGAAGGATGATAGAGGGAAGGAAGGAGGTAGGGAGGGGGAGGAGAAAGGGAGAAGAAAGTGATGGACAAAGTATAAATATGGTGTATGGAGAACAGAAGAGCCAATAATTGGTTTTTGGGAGTTGTTGGTAAGATGAATTGATGTAAACATTTAATAATACAAAATGATATTGGTTATGTAATAGTATACATGTAATTATATGTTATGAAAATGAAAAAATAAAAAATTAATCAAAAAAGAAAACGAAAATATGATTTGGAGTTCTTTCCATGTTGACTAAAGTATGTTTAATTAGTAACCTGATTAGTTTGAACTTCTTCTAATACTATCTACAATGTTAATGATTAATTGCACTAGCTAAAAGTATTTGTCAAGCTCCCAAGAGAAACTTCAAATGATTCATGGCCTCACGTAAAAGTTCAAAGCAATGTCCGTTTATTGAATATAACATCATGGCGAGCCTCGGTTGCAGCCAGGACTGGCAATAATTGGATGGCTTCTGCACTTTACCCCCTTATGCCCCCTCCCCTCTGCTTGTCATAAATTACGTTCTCCAATTAGCATTGAAAATAATTGCATGCATGCGCAGTCACAGGCTGTCCTGAGATTCCTTTCCTGCCACAGGAATGTCAAGAATTTTCAGTTCGTTAAGGCAAACAGATAAGGTCCATGGCAACATCGGGATGTTGACATCCGGCTCCCCTTACTTCTGGAAAGCAACCTATGGGAAACAAAACAATCTGAATGCAGGTGTATGACTTAGGGATGCGTCCCCCTCCCCCCTGGCTTGCTTGGATTTTCAGCATGGAATTTTGCTATAAGGCGGTCAGCTTGGATGTTTCTATGTTTCACCCACGATGCTTCCGATAGGGGATAACCCTTCCACTTGATTAGGTATTGGAGTTGCCTTCTGTGCCACCTCGAATCAATAATTTGTTGGACTTCATAATGGGTTTGGCCCCCTATGACCACAGGGCCTGGAGGCGCACGGGGCAGTGGTCTCAGAGTGAAACCGATCACAGGTTTCAAAAGGCTACTATGAAACGATTGGTGTGTCTTCCCCAGCAATCGAGGCAGTTTCAATATCACTGTGACTGGGTTGATGATCTTTATTATGGGGAATGGCCCCACAAATTTTGGCCCCAGTTTTTTGCTGGGCAGTCTTAGTCTCAAGTATTTTGTGGAGAGGTAAACCTTCTTTCCCACCTGGAACGGCCATTGCGGAGCCCGGTGTTTATCTGCCTGTTTCTTTTAGGTTTGTGTCACTTTGTCTAGAGCTTTCTTGACATTTTCCCAAGCTGCTTTCAGCATCGACATCCAATCAGTCAAGCTGACTGAGGAGGGGGGATCTCTTGGATACTCAGGCATTGGGACGAAATCCATGCCGCTCACTACTTTAAACGGCGTGAGTCCTGTGCTGCTGTGAACAGCATTATTGTATGCAACCTCAGCGAAAGATAAAAGGTCTGCCCAATTAGACTGCTGATAGTTCACGTAGCACCTCAGGTACTGCTCTATCATGGCGTTCAGTCTTCCTGCTGCCCCATTAGTGCTCGGATGAAAAGCTGAACTAAGACCCTGAGATGATCCAATGGACCGCAGGAACTCCCTCCAAAATTTAGCCGTGAACTGGACCCCTCTGTCTGAGATGATTCTTCGAGGTACTCCATGCAGTCGGTGGATATGCTTCACAAACAGTTTAGCCAGCTTGTGAGCCGAGGGTAGTCTGCTACAGGGAATGAAGTGTGCCTGCTTGGAGAACAGGTCTATTACAGTCCAAATCACTGTGTTTCCCCCACTTTTTGGCAACTCTACTATAAAGTCCATTGCAATCTCCTCCCATGGCCTCATTGGTTCTGCCACTGTTTGCAGTAGTCCCGGGGGTTTTCCTGGTCGTATTTTCATTGTGGCACAGACTGTGCAGCTTTTTACATAGCTATCCACATCTTTCTTCATTCCAGGCCACCAGAATTGCCTCCGGGCTAGGTGTAAAGTCTTTAGGAACCCAAAATGGCCTGCCAATTTGGCGTCGTGGCTCCTCTGGAGAACTAGGATACGTAGAGATTCTGGAACGTAGAGTTTTGTCCCCTTCCAGGCGAGGTCATCCCTCTTCGTCAAGATGTGTTGGTTGTTTTGGAACCAAGGGTCCGTTAGCAGCTCAGTTTTGAGTCTTGTGGTTAGATCGCTTGTGGTTTGACCCCGTCGGTCACGGTGTTGCTGCCTGGTGGTTACTTGGGCAGCTGGTTGAGCAGAAGGAATAATGGCGTCCACTACGTGCTCCCGTTCGCATTTGTACTGGGGCATGCGGGAGAGGGCATCAGCTAGAAAGTTCCTCTGCCCTGGAATGTGCTTTAGTACGAAGTTGAAATGGTTGAAGTATTGAGCCCATCGGACTTGTTTGGGTGATAGTTTCCGTGGGGTTCTGAGAGCTTCCAGATTTTTGTGGTCGGTCCAAACTTGTCTAGCCAGGAAAGTCCAAGTATGACTGCCTCTGTCATTTTGGGGGCTATTATGAATCGAATTATTTCCCAGTGATCTGCCAATTCTAGTCTCTCTGGTTCAGTTAAGTGAGTGGCATAGGCTCCTCCCATTAGGGAACCGTCAACCTGCTCGAACCGAATCGGGTGGTTCAGTATTTTTTTTTTAATTATTATTATAATTTTTCACAAGTTATACATATGAACATAAATTTTTTTTTTTTTTTTTTTTTTTACAATAGTCCACCCAGTGCTATACAAAACGAAAGGAAGAGTTGGTTCTTCGGATATCTTCAATTGTCTTTAAGATCTCCAAAATCCGCGTTCTCTGGGTACAGGTGTCGAGGCGTCCAAAGTTCCAAGTGCATAATCCACAAATGGGTTCCAAATCTTCCAAAAAATGTCTTTTTTATAGACCCCTTCTCTAAATTTAATATCACATGTCATTTTATCATTTAAAGCTAATTTCCACATTTCACAAAACCACTCTTCTATTTTAATATTTACCTCTATTTTCCAGTATCTTGCTATTATAATTCTACCCATTATAATCATAATTCTAATTAGTTCTTTCTCATATTTTGTTAATTCTAATTCCTTAATTATCAGTAATAATATAGATTCTGATCTCAAAGTTATTCTTTTCTTCATCATTTCAAACATCATTTCCTCCAATTGTTGCCAAAACTTTTTAATTTTTCCATTTATACCACATGTGTTCATAAGTTCCCACTTCCATATTACATCTCCAACATTTATTACTAATCTTTTTATCCATCAATGATAACCTTAATGGAGTCCAATACCATTTCCAAACAACCTTAAAGTTGTGCTCTTTAATCCTTATAGACATAATCCTCATAATTCGACTTTTCCAATTCGCATTCCAATCCAAGTCTAATATATTAATCTTAAATTCTTCCTCCCAATTCGTCTTCATTACCATTTGTGGATTTCCATCAAAGTTTATAATCTTATATATCTTACTAACGAGTCCCTTTAACCCAATTTCATCCTTAATAATTTGAGATACTAAATTTTCAAATTCAGTTTTACTTCTGCCTATTTTACATGTTCCCCTTACTTCCGTAGACCATTTTTCTACTTGTATTTTCTCAAACCAATTCAACTCCAATTTTTCAATTATTTCTTTTTTTCTACTCTCAATTTCTAATGTTCTTAACCAATTTACTCTGCCCTGGAATGTGCTTTAGTACGAAGTTGAAATGGTTGAAGTATTGAGCCCATCGGACTTGTTTGGGTGATAGTTTCCGTGGGGTTCTGAGAGCTTCCAGATTTTTGTGGTCGGTCCAAACTTGTCTAGCCAGGAAAGTCCAAGTATGACTGCCTCTGTCATTTTGGGGGCTATTATGAATCGAATTATTTCCCAGTGATCTGCCAATTCTAGTCTCACTGGTTCAGTTAAGTGAGTGGCATAGGCTCCTCCCATTAGGGAACCGTCAACCTGCTCGAACCGAATCGGGTGGTTCAGTCTTTTCGCTCTGATCCCCAGTTTCTGAACTGTGGTTAAGTTGATCAAGCACCTAGTGCAGCCTGAGTCTACAAGGGCTTGAAAATCCTCCTGTTTTCCCGTTTTCGGGGTTGTGAGGCGTATTGGAAAAAGGAAAGGGTAAATTGATTCGCTCACCATTGGGTCATTTTCTCCCTCGTCCTCGCTGTCATAGGGTTCAATTGACTGGTCATCATTGCCTGGGGTTTCACTGCTTTTTCCTGGGAGGGAGGAGACCCCTGCAGCTTGAAGAGCCCTCCTGGATGTGTTGATGGCCCATCGGGGCCCTCGTTCTTGTCGGGCCCTGGGTGATAGGTCCAGCCTTGGTTTCGGGACTGGGGTTGGGCATGCAGCTACCATGTGGCCCATCCCCCCGCATGTGTAACACCTCACGGAACTTCGAGGGAGGGCTGGTCTCAGGTCTCACTGTGGTGCCTTTTCTTTTTTGGCGGGATGGTTTCAGATTAGGTTGACCCCTCTCCTTTGTGTCTGGTTCCTTCCTTGTGTCGTTGGCACGTAGCCCACTGTCGACTTTTGTTGCCACTCGGAACCACTCAGAGAGTTGGTTTGGGATGTCACGATATGCAGTTACTTGGGCAATACGTTTATCCAGGCTTATTCTGAAAAAATGCACCAGCAACCATTCTGGTAGGGGGGGTAGTCTTCCAACTATCCTCCTGAATTCACGGATGTGCTCTTTGATGGGGCGGCCTCTTTGCTTTAGGTTGCTGAGTTCCTCCTCTGCATATGGGTCCTCCTCCCCCTCTTCAAACCTGGCCTCTAGCACTTGCAGGAAGTCATCTATGTCTTGCAGTTCGGGGGACCTCCGCTTATGGAGGGCTGCTAGCCATTCTTTTGCTTCCCCCTCGAAACCCTCTGCAATGGCATTCACCATGGTTCTGGGGGATGGGTAGAGGTGCCCATAGCGTTCTAAGTGGATATCAGCTGAATCAAGGAATAGAGCTAGTTGGTCTGAATTACCATCAAACTTTCCCCTGAATCGGGGTGGATCGTTTAGTTCCCTCCCTCCTCTGTTTTCCTCCTGGCCCCTGTATGCCCGTGCCTGATACGGTCAGTCATCTTCTTCAGCTCTAGGAGGGGGAGAGGGAGTGAGTTGCCTGCTCTTGGCAGCATGCTTGCTTCTGGGGCTGCGCTCCAGCATGCATCTCCTCTCTTCAGCAGGATCAGATATGCCTCCTCTCTCTTCCGGATGGCAGGCTGGCCTCTCGTCATGAAGGGTGGCTTGATCAAAATCCTCCCTCAGTTTCTCTACTGCACCCCCCAGGGATCCCATCTGGGGCCGGGGCCGTCTGGCTTGTTCCCAGTCCCACACCCAGTACTTATCTTTTCTTGCTTCTGTTGCTGGGAAAGGTTTTACAGGCTGGATGTCTGCAGCTCTGCTGTTCAGGGGGGTTGGCTGGCCTCCAGCTGAAATGAGGCTTTTTTCTGCCATGGCCTGATCTCCTCCCTCTTTATCAGGCATTGCCTGGGGGAGGCGGGACCCAGGTAGCCCGGAAATCTTGATAGATTTCTTTTAAAAGTCCTGGCTGTCTGTCAAGCTCCCAAGAGAAACTTCAAATGATTCATGGCCTCACGTAAAAGTTCAAAGCAATGTCCGTTTATTGAATATAACATCATGGCGAGCCTCGGTTGCAGCCAGGACTGGCAATAATTGGATGGCTTCTGCACTTTACTCCCTTATGCCCCCTCCCCTCTGCTTGTCATAAATTACGTTCTCCAATTAGCATTGAAAATAATTGCATGCATGCGCAGTCACAGGCTGTCCTGAGATTCCTTTCCTGCCACAGGAATGTCAAGAATTTTCAGTTCGTTAAGGCAAACAGATAAGGTCCATGGCAACATCGGGATGTTGACAGTATTACTATTTGGCTTTTTCCCTACAGCAATAATAACCAGCAAAAACAATGTTATCGTGAGATAATTTTTTTAAAATCGAATTTATACCCCGCCCTTTTCCTTGTTAGGACCCAGGGCGGCGCACAGGCATTATTAAAACCACAATAAAACAATATACATCATTAAAGCATATTAAATTATTTAAACCCATGCTAAAAACCCATTCTCAATAAGGGGAAGATAGCATCCATGAATGGGTTAACACGGTCCGTACTCTGATTGGATTGAGTCTGTATGCATATTAATTACCTTGCCTATAAAACCCCCTCCTGAGGGCTCTATTCCAGTTTTTCCGACTCAGTCCATTCTGGGACGGTCGGTTTATCCAACCTATCTGTGATTCTTTCTTACTGAGACGAGTTTGAGAATTTGGCTATTGAGAATTTGACTGAACTTGTGAGTAAAAGACTTGGTTTCTGACCTGTATTGGCTGCCTGGACACCGCTACGCTCCGGTGCATAATCGGGCCCATTTCCTGTGGCGACCCAAAGAAAGTGGGTGCCTGGCGCGATCTGCCTTCGAGACAGACGTGCCGTGAACGGTTATCTCCCGGTCAAAAGAGCCGCATTGACGGCGGCAGCTTGCAGAAGCTGACCAGAGCCTTTGTCGGCCCGAACAGCCGCAATTCAAAGCTGGCACGCCTTGCGCATGCGCAGTAGACCGAGCAACTGTTGGCCTACAGACCTATTTCCCACGCCTCCTCACAACCAACCTGACGAGACGCGAGTCAGTAAGCGATCTCTGGGGCCTCCGGCACAAATTCAACGAGGCTGAGGAGACCCACTTGTGGCGTGGAGCCAGCTTCGAGCTGTCCTCTGCGTTGGCAGTTAGTGGGCGGCGGCGGAGGAACGGAATGTCAGTCCTCGCTAGCGGCGGCCATTTTTGGCACGGAAAAGATGGCGGAGGGCGCGAATTCTTCGGCTCAGGCCCAAGGGATGGCAGCACCTACCAAGACCCAGGGCCTCCTCATGGTATCGCCCCCTTCCTCTTCCAAAAAGAGGGCGGCCAGCCTGGATAGAAAAGACAAGGCCACGAAGGTGAAAAAATTGCAGGTACCTAAGCCGGCGGCACCACCCGCAGAGGCCATCCAGGCCCCTCAGGCCCCTCATGCCATAAGCACCGCGCAAAGTCTGGCACCCATACTCGCCCCGGTGGCTAGCACATCAGCAGGGGCCTTCAGCCCTATGCTCCCTTATCGACACTTCGGGTGTCTGGGGAGACATAAGAGCCAATATGGGTACTCGGGTGCCTGAAGCGAGTTATACGCCCACAGCGGCAGAGGTGCGACAAGAGGCTCCTTGGGTGACCCTGCCACCCCTGCCTCCTATGGCTACCATCACATCCGTGATGCCAGATGTGCAAAGTATGATTTCTGAGGCGATAAAGCAGGGCATCGCTGCCGGTCTGCAATCCAAGACAACGGAACCGCCCCCCTCGGTACCCGCTGAGGCCTCTCAACCGATGGGCATGCAGACAGAGGATGTCGAGATTGCGGACCAGGCATCCATGGCTGGTTCTGATGACGGGGTGCATGTTGATAACGAGTTGTCTGGCGATGAGGGAGCTGAAGGGGACAAGCCTGCATATACGGGGCTCTTCCCCCCTCCGTTGTTCAAAACCTTGCTGGCTAAGGCCAAGGCGGCCTCAGACTGGGAGCCTGCGACCCCACCTGCGGTCACGGCCCCGCAACGGCCTTCCTCCAAGGTGCTGTTCCTGGAACGGCGTGTGGCGGCGGAAGTCATACCCACCCCCAACTGTTCGTGGATAACGTCCAGAGGCAATGGACCACACCTGCGTCAGGCCCCGCTCCCACTGCAAATGATAGACGGTTTTTCACGGTCGCTGACCCACTGGAGAAGTGCCTAGTGTGGCCGGAAGTGGATGCGCCTGTTACTGCCTTGTACTCGAATGCTGCGTTGCCAGGCAGCCAAGAGGACGTCCTTAAGCCGGAGGACCGCAGAGCGGACCAGGTGCTTCATATAGCCCATCAGGCCGCGGCATGGGCGATCAGAGCGGCGTCTACGGCCTCATTTTTCTCTCGATCCAGCTTGTTCTGGATACAGCAACTCCAGGCGCGCATCCCACCAGCAGACGCAAGATCACACCAGGCCCTGAATAAAATTATCGCGGCGGTCCAGTTCACCTCGGACGCTACGCTGAGTGCGGCAAGATTTGCGTCCAGGGCCATGGCCTCTACTATTGCCTCCCGCAGACTTTTATGGCTACGCCAATGGCAGGGAGACGTGAAGCAGAAGTGGAAGATTGCGACGGGGCCATATGTGGGGGCACCCCTATTCGGTGATTCCCTTAATCCACTTCTGGTTGAAGGGAAGGATAAGAGAACGGTTCTGCCTTCTAACCCCAGGAGAGGGAGCAACAGGCCGGCCCCTTACTTCAGGAGGCAACAGTTGGGTTCCCAGGATTATGGGGGCTCCTTTCGGCCCCAGTTTCCCCAGTCGGGGTATAGGCAGAATGGCGGGTTCAATCAGAGGTTTGGGCAGCAGCGACAACAACCTTACAGACCATGTCGTGGGGGGCAGAGTAGGAGGCCCTTTCGGGGAAACGTAACCGGAACTACCGTCGTAACTAGGGCTGTGGAGGATCTTTTTCCCATTGGGGGTAGACTGCGCCACTTACAATACAATACAATAGCAGAGTTGGAAGGGACCTTGTAGGTCTTCTAGTCCAACCCCCTGCATGGGCAGGAATCTTATACCATTTCAGACAAATGGCTGTCTAACATCTTTTTAAAGACTTCCAGGGTTGGGGCATTCACAACTGCTGGAGGCAAGCTGTTCCAGAGGTTAATTGTTCTTACTGTTAGGAAATTTCTCCTTAGTTCTAAGTTGCTTCTCTCCTTGGTTAGTTTCCACCCATTGCTCCTTGTCCTGCCCCCAGGTGTCTTGGAGAAAAGTTTGACTCCCTCTTCTTTGTGGCACCCTCTGAGATATCGGAACACTGCTATCATGTCTCCCCTGGTCCTTCTCTTCATCAAACTAGACATACCCAGTTCCTGCACCCACTTCGCAGACCAATGGGAAACAGTGACCTCTGACAGATGGGTCCTCTCCACGGTCAGGTGCGATCTGGCCCTGGAGTTCTGGTCCCCTCCACCTGACTCATTCCTGCCATGCCCATTTCTTGCCAACCCTCTCAGGAGGGACTTGATGATAGCAGACATTGACCATTTACTGGCCATTCAGGCCGTTGAACTAGTCCCACCAGAGCAGGTTCATAAAGGATTCTATTCAATCTTATTTGTTATCCCCAAGGCTTCTGGTGGCTGGCGGGCGGTCCTAGATCCAAAAAAGGCTGAATAGGTATGTCATTTATAGACGCTTCAAAATGCACTCCCTACATTCCATTCTGTTGGGGATAAGGGAGGGAGATTTCCTTACCTCGCTCGATTTGACCGAGGCTTACCTACATGTTCCAATTGCTGTTCCTTTTCGGCGTTACCTTCGATTTTGTTATAATTCATGTCACTATCAATACACGGCGTTGCCATTTGACCTTTCTTCTGCCCCATGAGTTTTTACTAAGGTGCTGGCCGCAGTGGCCACGTACATCCACTCCTTACCTGTCAGGGTACAATTCTATTTGGATAATGTCTTGATCCAATCCCGGTCGGTGCGTGAGGCAGTAAGTGACCTACACACCACTATGAAAGTGTTTCGGAAGCTGGGTTTCTCCATCAATGAGTCTAAAAGCCACCTTCACCCCACAACCAGAATCCTCCACCTGGGGGCATGGGTGGATTCAGTGAGGGGCCAAGTGTTCTTGTCGGATGAGAGGGTCTTCGGAATTCAAGAATTGGTAAGTGAGGTTGAGAGGGACGCCCGCCCTTCGCTGGCTACTCTCTCCAAGTTGTTGGGGAAGATGGTTTCCACAATTGCCATAGTTCCTTGGGCGAGGCTGCATCTCAGAGAGCTACAGTGGTTCCTGCTACCATACCAGAGGAGGCAGGTCAGTACGTCTCTTATCAGGGTACCACTTCCCGCACACGTCCGCAGATCTCTTCGTTGGTGGAGGTCCCCTGCTATTAGAGAAGGATGCCATTTCAGAATCCTGGACAGGACCACCGTGACCACGGACGCAAGCCTATTTGGGTGGGGTGCACATACGGGCCCCTTCAATGCCCAAGGGCAGTGGTCGGCGGAGGAAGCGCAGTGTAGCATTAATTTCCTAGAACTAAGGGCTATCCGCTTGGCCTTGGGGCAATTCCACGAACATTTACAGGGACGCCATGTTCTGGTATTGACGGATAACACCACTGCAAAGGCCCACGTCAATCGGCAGGGGGATACCAGGTCTGACCCACTCATGAGGGAGGCGACACTTCTGGGGAGGTGGGCAGAATTGAACTTAGCGTCCCTCACGGCTGACCACATTTCAGGGGTAGATAACGTCAGAGCTGATTGGCTCAGCCGGGTACGGATTGACCAGGCGGAATGGCGCCTTAACCCTTCTGTTTTCTAGCAGATTTCGCGACAATTCGGGAGACCGGTGGCGGACCTGTTCGCCACCCGCACCAATGCACAACTGCTGAGATTCTTCTCCCGCTTTCAGAACCCGGGAGCGGAGGAGGTGGATGCCCTGCGGGTTCCGTGGCCGACGGGGCTTCTTTACGCGTTTCCACCCATTCCGCTACTACCGATGGTCATACGAAGGGTCATAGAGCTCCGAGTGGAAGTGATCCTGATCGCACCACACTGGACGCGGAGGCCGTGGTTTGCGGACCTACTAACACTCTCTTCAGAGAGTCCATGGCGGCTGCCACTGGACTCGAACCTCCTTCTCCAGGGGTCCTTAGCACATCCGGACCCGGGGTGGTTGCAGCTGACTGCCTGGAGATTGAGCGGTGGACACTAGCACAGGGGGCCTTTTCTGACAGGGTGATTCACACTATACAGGCCTCCAGGAGACCGTCCACGGTTCGTATCTATAATGCGATGTGGAAGACTTTCGCCTCTTGGTGTCAGGTCAGGGCTATTATTCCCGAGAAGGCCCTAGTACCGCAGGTTTTGGACTTCCTGTAGGATGGTTTAGATAGGGGACTTTCGCCCAACACTATTCGGCGTCAGGTGGCGGCCTTGGGGACGGTTCTTTCCTGGGGCGGGGGTCAAACATTGTCCCAGCACCCGGCTGTCCAGAGATTCGTTAAGGGAGCCATGAAATTACAACCCCCGGCCACACACCATTACCCCTGTTGGGATTTGGCTATGGTTTTGGAGGCGTTGGTCGATCCCCTGTTTAGATCCTGGGGGATGTGTCACTACAGGTGATTTCTTGGAAGTTAGTCTTCCTTATAGCTATCACAACGGCCAGACGCATTTCGGAGATCAATACATTGTCTGTCCGTCCTGATTTATGTAAGTTCTACACGGACAGGGTGGTGCTCCAGGTGGACCCCTCGTTCACCCCAAAAGTAGGGTCTTGGTTTCACAGGGCGCAAGACATCGTTTTGCCTGACTTCTTTCCCACGCTCCCGGGGGAACAGGAGCATCGATGGCATCGACTGGACGTCCGCAGGGCGTTACGTATCTACCTTGACCGCACCAGTGCCCTACGCAAGACTGAGGCGTTGTTTGTGTCTCCCCAGGCGGCTTCGCTTGGACGTAAGGTGTCTGTGTCGACCATAGGTAACTGGGTGCGGCGATGCATTTCCTCTGCGTACGAAGCCAAGGCAGTTGCGACCCCGACCGGGATCATGGCGCATTCCACAAGGAGCGCTGCCACTCGAGGGCCTGGGCTGCGCAGGCCACGTTAGAGGAGATCTGCAGGGCAGCGACCTGGACATCTCTTTCGCCCTTCATCCAACACAAGTTGGACTTATACGCGTCGGAGGGGGCGGACTTTGGGCGCAGAATCCTACAAGTGGTTCAGGCGACAGACGCGTCTTCCAGCAATGACTGACCCACCCATGATGGGACTGGAGGGCTTGGGTATGTCCCATTCATGGATGCTATCTTCCCCTTATTGAGAAAGGGCGTTGGTACTTACCTGATACGCCTCTTCTAATAAGGGGAAGATAGCATCCGGCCCATCCCTGTGCATTGCTGTTAAGTGCATCAGTAGTGATTAGCTATTGTTGTTTGACATTCCTTTTGCTGGTTGTTTGGTTCTTTGATTACTAAAAGGGTTGGATTAAACAAGTGCTTCTCAAATAGTGGGGCGCGCCCCCCAGGGGTGGCGCGAGGCTCCATAAAGGTGGGGCGCATTTGACCTCGGCAAACACTGTCATAACAAGCTAAGCCCCGTGTTTATGTCTCTGTATCCAATAAGATGCTCGCATCTGATTGGCTGTCCAAAACCCTTGTGACACGAGCCTGTCAGAGCCATCTTTAGTGTGGGACGTCCGTCCACACTTACTTTGTTGCCCGACGGATGTGCGCCCAATTGATATTCAAATGACTGACAAGGACCTTCTCCTGTGAAACATAACGCTGCCCCAATTAATCAAACTTGCTAAAGAAATCGGGCTACCGCTGCTGACATTTGCATCGATAATGAGCATTAAGCCAATACATGTGACTGCGCATGCTCCTCCCTTTCGAGGAGAAGAGACCCGATTGGATAGACATGATCTCTATCCTGATTAGCCAAACCCGCCCGTGTGACTTTTAGACCCGGAAATCGGTCCTCTGTACAGAAAAACGCCTGAAAGAAAGGAGTTGAACACACATAAAAGGGGACACCGCCGATTCAGCCAAAAAAGGTCTGAAGGGATGAGAAGACAGGCGGAGAGAGAAGGAGAGAAGGAGATAAAAGAAAGTCTTCCGAAGGCTAAGACGAGGAAATATGACGAGGCGTATGTAGCGCTTGGCTTCACTGTGACTACGGTGGGAGACGAGGAAAGACCAGTGTGCTTACTATGTCAAAAAATGTTGGCAGCGGACAGCATGAAGCCAAATAAATTAAGGCGTCACTTAAAGACATTACACCCCAATCACGCTAATAAGCCGCTTGAGTTTTTTCAGCGAAAACGTGTCGAATGTGGCAAACATTCATCCCGCTTTCTGACTGCTACTTCAGTAAACCAGCGAGCATTGTTGGCATCATATAAGGTGGCGTACCAAATTGCTCAGTGCAAAAAACCCCACACCATAGCAGAAGAGCTGATACTGCCTGCAGCATTAGACATGGTCTCTGTCATGCTGAATGACGCAAGTGCTGCAAAAATAAAAACTATCCCTGTCAAATGACACCGTTGCTAGACGTATAAATGACATTGCAGACGATCTTAAAGAACAGCTGGTAGATAAACTCAAGGATAAACGTTTTGCCTTACAATTTGATGAAGCAATTGACAGCAACAAAGACTGTTTGTTTATCGCTTATGTACGTTTTGAAATAGCAAATTCCCTGTGTGAGGATCTACTTTTTTGTAAATATGTCAGAGACAGAGCCACGGCTGAAGAGCTATTCAAAATGCTAGACTGCTTCCTGACTGAGAATGGGCTAAAGTGGGAGAATTGCATGGGTGTTTGCAGTGATGGTGCACAGACCATGGCAGGGATGAGAAAAGGACTTCGGACACTCAAGAAGGCCTCACCTAATGCTGAGTGGACACACTGTATTTTACATAGAGAAGCACTGGCATCAAGGCACCTTTCCTCTGAACTAAATGAGGTTATGACTGACATTATAGGAGTAGTCAATTTAATAAAGACCAGACCACTAAAAACAAGAGTTTTCTCTGCTATCTGTGAGGAGATGGGAGCTGAACATCAAGCTGTGCTGTTTCACAGTGAAGCAAGGTGGCTGTCACGAGGAAAAGTGTTGTCCCGAGTTTTTGAGCTCAGAGAGGAGATAAGAATGTTTTTGGAGCAGGAGCACAAGTATGACGTTGCAAGAAAGTTTAGTGATGTGAACTTTCTGATGAAACTTGCTTACCTGAGCGACATATTTGGAAAGCTCAATGAACTAAATCTACAGCTTCAAGGGAAAAATCAACACCTCCCTCAGGCCACAGACAAGATCAACTCTTTCACTCGAAAGTTTGCAATGTGGGGCAGGCGACTTGATGAAGGAAGTACCGTGTCATTTGAGAACTTGCAGGAATTTATTGACACTACTGACTATGATGCCACCTCAGTGATTCCATATTTTAAGCAGCATATTTCATCACTGATATGATTCTTTACAAAGTACTTCCCTGAAAACAGTTCCCAGTATGACTGGGTGAGAGATCCTTTTAATGCACCAGCTCCTACTGGTTTCAGTCTTGCAGAGGAGGAGCAGTTCATAGAAATCACATCTGACTCCATATTGAGACTAAGTTTCACATCCCAGACACTGAGTGAATTCTGGCTGAGTGTGGAGAAGCAATATCCACTCTTAGGACAAAGAGCTGTGCACATTCTTCTTCCATTTGCAACTTCTTACTTGTGTGAGACTGGCTTCTCTGCTGTTGCTGCTCTGAAAAGCAAATACAGGTCTCGGCTACACATTGAGAAGGAGCTGAGAGTTGCTGTGTCCTGCTTCAAACCCCGCTTCGAAAAGTTATGCATTGCAAAACGTGCTCATTGTAGCCATTAATCCAGACATCACCTCTGATTAAAGCAGTGCTTCTCAAATAGTGGGGCGGGCCCCCCAGGGGGGGCGCGAGGCTCCGTAAAGGGGGGCGCGTTTGACCTCGGCAAAGGATTTAATTTTTTTTAAATTTCTAATGCACTTTAAATCTTTTCTGCTACAGTTAATAAATATATTCTTTGTTGTAAATTGATCCACATTTCTTTCTTTCTTTATTCTCTTATACGTTAATAAGGATACAGTGTTATGCAGAAGTGTACTTATAACAATTTTATAGACAAATGATACTATTTACAGTTGCGCGGGGGGCGCGAAATGTTTTCTTCTTCCTAGGGGGGGCATGACAGAAAATAATTGAGAAGCACTGGATTAAAGTTTAAAATTATAAAAGTTTAAAAATATATAAAATAATTTGAGCTGATTGTTTAATCATTAAACAATCAGCTCAAATTATTTTATATATTTTTGTTTTGCAGGTTAAAGTTTTTTTTAATATTGTGCTCCTGAGTAAATGTTGGTGATCGGTTTGAATTCATTATTATTTATTGATTTTATGTATTTTTTCAGTATCATATGGTTTGACATGTCCAATCAAAAAATGTTTATAGTTTAATTAAGGATTTAATTTTTTTTAAATTTCTAATGCACTTTAAATCTTTTCTGCTACAGTTAATAAAGCTATTCTTTGTTGTAAATTGATCCACATTTCTTTCTTTTTTTATTCTCTTATACGTTAATAAGGATAGTGTTATGCAGAGGTGTACTTATAACAATTTTATAGACAAATGATACTATTTACAGTCACGCGGGGGGCGCGAAATGTTTTCTTCTTCCTAGGGGGGCATGACAGAAAATAATTGAGAAGCACTGGATTAAACCGTTGAGTCTGTGTCATTTCCTTCGTCGAAAAAACTGGAATAGAGCCCTCGGGAGGGGGTTTTATAGGCAATGTAATTAATATGCATACAGACTCAGTCCAATCAGAGTACGGACCGTGTTAACCCATTCGTGGATGCTATCTTCCCCTTATTAGAAGAGGCGGATCAGGTAAGTACCAACACCCTTTTAAAACGCTGCCTAATTACAATTTATAAATAAAAAGTCAGAAACGGGGGGCTATGCTAGGCCGGCCAATTATTAAAAACCCAATTATTACATTCTCAACACAGAGACAAGTCTGTTTCAAAATTCAAAAAGGTTTATTTACAGAAAAAATAAAAAGCATTTGCAAAGGTGGTCTCCAAGTCTCTTCCCAAGTGCATCGAGTACAAGGAGAACAAGATAGCATTCAAACAGTATATTTTATACACTACTCGTAAGAAACTCTCCACTCCCGGTCATTCACTTATGTAATTTATTTCATCTGTAAAGGGTCAACGACAATTTATTGAGAGGCCCCTGTCTCTTATTTGGTTTTTTTCTGGTGCCTTTCGTTTGAGCAGATGGCTTCCTACCTAACTTGTATGCAGCTACCTGTAAACGGCTTCGAATAACAAAGGTTATCTTGTCCTGTTTATTGAACATTTTGTGGTTAGCAAAAGCACAGTAACTATTACACATTTTATGCATTGTAAAATACAAAAGTAACTTTTTAATATTTTATTAAATAACAACATCATTTCCTTCAATGCCCATCTGACAATCTGATGGAAAAATCAGCTGCTGTGGTTAGCTCAGATGTCACATGTCAGCAATTCTGTGAGAACTAAATAAACTATTAGCATTTATTCTGTCTTGCCTGTTTTTCCACCCTGTTTCTGGAACAGAACATTGGTGACAAGGATGGGATGCTGAGATTGAGTCAACAGAAGCAAGTTAGTCACTAAGATCACAAGCTAATCACTCAGATCAATAGCTGAAGCACTAAAAGACCTGCTCACTGGATACTGAGCTGAAGCAGGGATGACGAGAGGTGGTATTACAAGCCTAATTCTGCAGACGCATCCAGCCAAGCTGCCACAGTCTGACAGGAATGGCCATGCTAACCACCTTCATGTCTTTCAATTCAGCCTTGAAAATGTGGGAATCCTACATCACTCACTTTGAGGCAAATGACTACATAGGATTCTGCCGCAACCGGAAAAGAACCTACTTCTTAAGCTTCTGTGAGGACAAAATGTTCGAGACTGCGAGAGTTCTCCTCACCCCCCAGGAGGTAAAGTTGGTGCCCTGGGAGATGAGGAACCACTATGTGCCCATGTCCTCACGAATCACCTGCTGTCATGTATTCCCCCATTGGAACTAAGTAGAGGGCAAATCCATCAATCAATTTGTGGCAGCCCTGAGGAGAATGGTCCTCTACTGTGAATTCAGGGACCTAGAGGATGTCCTCCTTAATCAAGTGGTATATGGAGTGCGAGACCTATGGCTGTAGTGCTGGCTATTAGCCAAGAGTGATCTAACCCTTCAAACTGCTCTAGACGAAGCCCACGCCACTGAGATTAAACAAAGGCAGAGATCCAGAGTGCAAATAGTCTAATCACAATGAGAAAAGCAGTCACCGTCCATCATGAGATAGAGTCCGAAGATATGACTGACAAAGATAATGACCTCCACCACCTCAAGCCTGCGAAAGGAAAAAATTTGGCCAGTGAAAAGCAAAGACAAGTGGCTTGAGTAGGCTGTGGTGGGAATCAACCATGAGCAGCCTACAGATTTGAAAATGCCAAATGTCAGCATTGTGGAAAGAAGAGTCACTTGTCCAGAGTTTGCTGGGCAGTCCAGCCAGCAGCAGTCCCATTGGCAGCGCAATCTTATGCCAAGAGTCCTCCACACAAGCAGCCAAGGCAAGAGGAAAACTGCTTTGCCATAAGGCCACCAAGCTACTGAAACTGTCATCAGACAGGCCAGCTGTGAGCTTTGGAAGCTATTAGGGGGATAGGACCTTAAGCCTGCCACATATTCAAATATAGTTACTATGGGAAACTGGGAAGGGGGATGGTATGGGAGATGTGTAGCCATAACATTCCTTCTCAGAAAGTCAAAGTCACCTCATCCCTGCACCTCGACAAATGTGGATGGGAGGAATCTTCATCCACAGAAGTGACTGATTGGACCATGTGATGGACTTGTGGGTCTTGAACTTTCAACTGGGTGAGAAAAATCTGGAAGCTTTCAGAGTTGGGTTTTCTCAGATGTGCTAACATGGCTCTTCTAATAAATTGGTGTTTTGAGGAACTTCTTGTCTCAAGCTATTATTTCATAGAGGATGCTTTTTGGAACCCTGACACCAGCCTTGCCCTTAAGAAGAAAATTTACCTCACAGTCAAGCTAGGAAGGGCTCCCTACTGCATGGAAATGGACAGCGGGTCGTCCATGTCCCTTGTCTCTTAGAGCACTATCAAGAGACTAGTGCCTGTAATTGCAAAGAAGCAGCTGAAACCCTGCTACCTGAAAGTCAAGACTACCAAGGAAAGAACATCCCGATCCTGAGTAGAATTCAAGAAATTTGTCGGGCAGCTACAGCAAAAGCCTTCCATTGGTGCTAGCCTGCAACGCATCCCCATAGGGGATCAGAGCTGTCTTAAGCCACAAAATGCCTAATGACTCAGAAGCCCCAATTGCTTTTTTCTCCAGAACTTTATCCTCAGCAGAGTCCAACTACAGTCAAATTGACAAGGAAGCCATGGCGGCTAAATATATCAATGGCCGCCACTTCAAACTAGTCACGGAACCCAAACCTCTTTTAGGACTGCTTGCTGGCAACTGCCAAACTCAAGTGCTTTATCTCCCGGCATTTCTCATTTGACAGTCTTCCTAGCGGCCTAAAACTACTTGCTGTCACACTGCTCAAGAAAACACCTGAGTCACACCAACGCCCTAAGCCACTGCCTGCTACCAACCAATGTCAAACACACTGCCTCAGCAAACTCAGTCCTCATCGAGGACATCCAGTTTCCAGCCTCAGGATGCAACCAAGACGAGCTGCCACTCCTACCTCAACCCGTCCTCAGGCTGGTGGCTGCTTGGGCTGCAGAGGCACCCATGCTTGCACTGCCTGTCAATTTAAAGCCACTACCTGCCGCTGCTGCAACAAGAAGAGCCACCTTGCTCATATCTTCTGCGCCACTCTGCCATGTCTGGCTTCTGCCAACTGCCTCCCTGCCACCAGGCAACGTTGCCAACTCTCGACCAGCGACAACTGCTTTGCTGTCTTCAAGAAGTAACACCTCCCTGCCGCCTAAGTCAGCAAGGCTTCGGCTGATGCAAATAAAATGTCTATCTCCCTGCTGATCAAGAGAGCCCTCTGCTCCATGCAAGTGGACTGGCTCATCCAGGTCCCTTCCATCATGGAACACCTTGACTACCTTGTGCTTCTCCATCTCCCGCAACCAGCTGACTGTGACTGACACCACCTTGAAAGAGTACCAGAGGACTGAAATTTCTACCCTGGGCTGCCTGTGTGGGTTGACTATGGGGCTTTCCATGGCAGACTACCTATAGTAGTAGTCGAAAAGCCCCTGCTGCTCTTTCGGGCCTTGATAGGTTCCCTCCCCTGGGTTTGTCTGTAGTGAGCATCCACCAAATTTCCCCTCAGACCAAATCTGTCAAAGACATCATCTAGGGATTTGCTGATGTCTTTGAAGGCAGCCTGGGTAAATACAAGGGTTCCTCTATCTCCCTGTATCCCCAGATTGCTCCCATCAGGCTTAAGGCCTGTAGGGTGCCGTTTGCCTTGAGGTCCAAAGTTGATGCTGAGCTTGACAAGCTCTTGACACAGGGCATCCTAGAACCCATCAACCACTCCAAAAGGGAGATCCCAATTGCGGCCCTAATTAAGGCCAACAGGTCCATTAGGATCTTTGCCGACTATAAGTCGACCATCAACAATTTTTTTTTCTTCCTCCGTGTTCCGGTTCAAGATGGAGAAAGACGAGCTACACCAAGGGGGGGGGGGGAATTTACGTCCTTGGCTTTTCTAAGGGGGGTTCCCAGCTCCTGGTTCCATCGGAGGGGGCTGAGCTGAACAGACGGGTCAAACTGGTTAAATTGGAAGCCTGTAAACCCATGGGAGCCAGCCGTAGGAGCCGATTTCCGCTGCTGCCAAAGAACGCTGAAGGTTCAGCTGAAGACCTGAGGCTTGGCACCCAGCATGGCTCCGCAGCTTCCTAAACTAATTTGGAAGCCGGTGGGAGCCCGTGGGAGCTAGCCATGAAAGCCGGTTTCAGAAGCCGCGGGGGAGCGCTACCACCGAAAAACACTGGAGGCTCAGCTGAGGACTTGAGGCTTGGCGCCCAGCATGGCTGTGCGGCTTGCACGGCCTGTGACAGTTATGACCGTTATTACTGCCTCACTGCTGGCCTAACGTTCCAATGCCTCTAGCGCTCCGCTATTCCTTACCACTTTATCGCTTCACTATCCTTCCGTCGTTCTCCTCATGCCTCCGTCTTGTCATTTTGTGATATTACCCATAGCTCTGTTCCTGCTTGTTCCTGCTCGTCATTCCCCCGCCTCATTTTAATTCTCCGTCTGCTGGTCTGCTTCGTTTGCTGATTCGTTTGTGTGCTGGTTCATCTGCTTCGCTTTCTGTTGCTATGCTATGTGTTGCTGTGCTCCTTGTCGCCGGCCGTTTTGTTCCTGCTCATCCCGACTTCTGCTCTGCTGACCGCCCGACCACCCGGGTTGTCTTTGTCGCTATCTACACTATCTGCATTATCATCACTCGACTACCTCCACTGTTTCACTGTCGTCCTCAATGTTTGTTGTCTGCCTATTGTGCCTTCTGTTTTTACCCCTGTGTATCTGCCCTTTGCTTTTGCTTCCCTGCCACCAATTCTTATCACAGAAGCAGACTTTACAGCCTTAAGATGAACAACCTAATTTCAACATCTTGGTCTGCTACGCTAGCCTACTGCTTTAGCATGGTGACTCCCATCATTCACCATTACTCCCCATTGACTGTCAGTCTTCCCTTGCATCTTTTCAGCTGATAAATAACTGGATACCATCTTTAGACAAAATGTTGATTTCCATCTAGGGACCATGGCTAAGCCACACCCAAGAACCCCAAGGTTAACTCCACCCTTGCAATGCCCCCCCTGGGCAACATATGTACTCAGTAACGGACCTCCTCCCCCTGCGAGATTCTCCTTTCTCGCAGATTTGGCCCTCAGCGCTAACGAGGGCCCACCTCGATGACGGAATTTTAAATCCCGAGAGGTGGCTAAACGGAATATAAGGAGCTTTTGGGGGAATTGTTTAATTCGGTTCTTAAGGGGTCCCAGGGAGGGGGGTTGGTTACATGGGAAAATTGATGTGAGTAAAGGAATTGCCTCAGAAATTAACATCTCCAGGCCGGTTCACGATCTCGATGGCTAGATTGTTAGGTCCGATATTGGGAGGGGGGCTAGGGTCGAGTCAACAGGGGGCCTTCCAATCAGGACGGTCTGGGGGAAGGATAGGTATGGCGGGAGCCGGGGATCATTGAGAGGGCGCTCCCGCTACTTACGGGCGGTTGCGCGCTCTCATCCTCAGGGCTCCTTCTGCAACCCAGGAGGTCAAGGATTTCAAAACCGGGGCCCTAGGCTGATGCTGTGCAAGCCAGGTCCGTGGTCAACAAACCACCCCTCATCTATGACTTAGTGTCAGAGGGGGACCCAGACCTGGTGGGTATTACCGAAACCTGGTTGGGCCGCAAGGGAGGAGTACCCCTTGTAGAAATGTGTCCACCAGGTTATCGGGCATTCCATCAGCCACGGGCCCAGGGTAGGGGTGGGGGAGTGGCGGTTAATATTAAGGAGAGTCTTCAGCCGAGGGAGACCTCTGTGCCGCAGACAGCCAGTTGTGAGTCCCTTTGTGTGAAGTGGGGTCATGGGAGGCAGCTGGGTTCGCTGATTGTGTACCTGGCTCCTCGCTAGGAATTTGGAGAATATCTGCAGGATAAAATCACTCAGATTCGGAGTGAGTTGTCCTCCACAGATCCATCCATACCGGAGGAAGTATCCGATGCAGGCCTTGAGACAATTTTATGGGAGGACTTTGACTTTGTTACCGCCGATGACATGGACAGGTTGGCGAGGAGACTAAACATGCCACCACATGTTTATTGGACCCGTGTCCCTCCTGGTTTGTACTGGCATCCTGAGAGGAGACACGAGGCTGGCTGCAGGCTATAGTGAACGCTTCTTTCAGTGAGGGAGTGGGAGCTGCCACATGGGCCTGTTGACTATGTGAGTCCCTTCCATGGCCAGAATTTCCTGGTAGTGGTGGATGACTACTCTAAATGGGTGGAGGTTCTGCTTATGGCGTCCACCACCACTGAGGCCACAATCTGGGGATTGCAGGGCATTTTCACCATACACGGGCTACCGGACATATTGGTGCCCAATGACGGTGCCCAGGTTACAGCTGCAGCTTTCCAGGAATTCCTGGCCAGCATTGGGATCCGCCACGCCCTCAGTGCTCCGTACCACCCCTTCTTGTATAGGCTAGGCAGAACGAGCGGTCCACTCGGCCAAGAAAGCGCTGGGGCGAATGGACCAAGGGGACTGGCCAGAAAAAATGGCAGCCTACCTCCTTGAACAACACTCAACTGCATGCCCACTCACCAACAAAAGTCCCATGGAGCTGCTTATGGGCTTGCGCCTCAGAACAACCCTAGACAGGCTGCACCCACATTACGGTGACTGGCGGCCTGATAACCTGGGGGTGCTCCCACACCAATTCAGTGAGGGGGACCTGGTCTATGCCAGGAACTTTACGCGTTGGTGGCTTCGTTTGCAGCACCCATTTTGTTGCCGGGCGTTCCACTGGTTGCCCAGATGCTGCGGGTCTTTCCAAGGGTCGGCCGCTTCTGCGTACCCTCACGTGGCCCCTTTCCACATCTCTGGCAGAATGCCTCCCGGAAACGACAATGTGCTCTGGGATGATCTTCTCCACAACCGCCACATGGCAGATAATGCGATTCAAACTTTCACACAGGTCGCCCCTCCTCGCTGCACACGAGGAAAGCTTCAGCATCTTCTGCATCCTCAGCTGGCTCAGCATTTTCAAAATGGATGCTTTCGCATCGCTTAGCGTTTCGTGCCCCACCCGGCCGGATTATACTCATTGACCGGTCTGCCATTTCTGAGGCTCTGGCTATATCCAGGGCAATTTGCAATGTTAAGTTCCCGTTTGAAAGAAGCCTCTGTTGGAGGTTCGAATCTCGACAGCCCAGAATGATCCTGTTGAGGATTAATTCATCCAAATGAATTGGGTCTGGGTCTCGATGGAAAGCCAGGGTGGGCATCTTACTGCACCCGGCCCTTACAGATGGATAAAGGGCCAGGCAGCATGTTTCTCAGCCAACGAGGCCCCGCGACCCGCACGGAGCTCAAAGGCATGCCGCCATCTTCACGCATGCGCAAACTGCTTTTCCTCAAACTACTTTTCCCAAATTCAATAGCAAATAATTCCTTTTCTCTTTTTTTAAAAATTGAAATTAATGGGAGAGCATAATCTCTACAACCTGCCGTAGTCTCAAGTTAGGGGGCTGGAGTGGCCCGAACTATCAGGCCGAAAGCGCCGGGTTCAAATTCCACAGCCTGTAGACAAAATGGCGGCCAACACGAGGGAGCTTTAAAATGGCCACCTGAGGTGTTGGAGCAATCCCGCTGTGAGGCTCTGCATCGTTATCCTCATTCAGCCTGAGATGCCGTGGGGAGGATTATCAGTGGGGAGCCAGGCAATTATCAAAAGGACGGATTTGCACGCTTCAGGGGAGGAGAGCAGGCCACGTGGCTGACAGCAACTGAAAAGAGAGGAACAGATGGCCCGCCAGTTAACTCACAGCAAAAAATGGAGGCTCCCCTGGCAAACAGGAAAGCCTCCAGCCGCTTTCTAACCTTTTAAAATGGGCCAGTCTCCGCTTACCTCGTTCCTGAAGGGAAAGAAGACAAGCAACCGAATGCCAGGCTGCCGGCAATCCGATGCCTCTGCAAAGGTAGCTGCAAGCCCGCAGTCACCTTGGCAAGCAGCAGCGATTTTAAGGAGCTTCTCAAGAATTAAATTTGGAGATATCTAGCCAATTGAAGTAATCTGAGTGGAAGGTTAGTAAAAAATTTACGCTAGCAAAGTTATTCTCAGCCGATTTGGACCATAGACTGAGAGGGAATGTGGAGGCGTGTCTTAAATATTTCCTCTGTCTATGGGACCAATCAGGATTGAAAATAACCCATTGGTAGCACTTCCCGCCCTTCATCATCGAGAATATCGCTGCTCTTCGAAAAGCCGCTTTATATTGTGACTTCAGAGAGCTTGATGACGTTCTATTTGATAGGATTGTCTGTGGTGTGAGACACATTAATCTACAAAGGCATCTCCTGGGTCAAGCTGAACTGAAACCTGCAGATGGCACTAGACAAAGCTCAAGCTGCAGAAACATCAAGCCAACCCAAAATGGCAATTCAAAAAGCAATTAGCCCGCTATCCTCATGCAGAGCTGTTGCAGTCCACCATGACAATGTGGAGCAAGAATCCACTGACATGAGGGGGAGATCTTGCCGACTCCGTTCAGCTAAAAGACACAACCGCAATGGAAAAAAGGCAAACTGTGTGTATGGGTTGCGGGGGCAACCACCCCAAATCGGCGTGCAGGTTTAAGGACACAATTTGTTAGTGGGGTGATAGAAAAGGACACATAGCAAGGGTCTGTTGTGTCAGTCAACCTGCCGCCTATCACACCAATCAACCTACCACACAGATGGATCCCAGGATAGCACAATATAAGCAGCAACATTGGGGAGAAGGTTTTGCAGTATCCAAGGGCACATATCGGGCACAGAAGATCATTGGGCAAACCATCCAAGACCACTTGAATATATGTCACTGTACTAATCAAGGGCTTCCTGTGCCGCATGGAGGTGACACAGGGTCCTCCATAATTGTGTTCTGGATTATTATGATGACCTATTAGTCTCAGCAAATAACAACAAAGAACTCATCGACTGAGAATAGTCTTAAGTCGATTTCAGGAGGTGGGGCAAGAAAGTCAAGAAAGAAAAATGCCAAACAGTGCTGCCACAGGTCAAGTTCCTGGGCTACCTGATAGATGGCTCAGGCTTACACCCACTGAGGAAAAGGTACAAGCCATACAGGAACCTCATATCCAAAAAGCAAAGACAGAATTCTAAGCATTTCTAGGCCTATTGAACTTTTATAGTGTTTTTCTATCGCTTAAGTTTCCAGTAGCTGAACCATTGCACCAGCTACTTGACAAAGACAGTGTGGACCTGGGGCTTGAAGGAAGCCACTGTGTTTGAAGCTGTCAAAGATCTACTGTCATCCAAGAGTGTGTTGATCCAATACAGTGAGAATCTCCCATTGGTTCTCACATGTGACACCTCCCCATTTGAAGTAGGAGCTGTCCTGACCCATCGACTTCCAAATTGGACGGAGACTTCAATTGCGTATTATTCCAGGACATTGTCAGCAGCTAAGAGAAACTATAGCCAGTTGGGCAGAGAGGCTTTAGCTGCCTTAGCCGCAATAAAAAGATTCCACAAGTACTTGTAAAGCAGGCATTTTGAGTTGATTACCGATCACATACCTCTCCTGGGCCTGCTCACCGGTCAATCATCGACCAGTGTTCTTAGTGGCTTATGACTATAAGCTCATCCACTGACTAGGTAAATCCCTAAGCCATGCGGATGTCCTTAGCCGTTGCCCCCTACTAGCCATCGTAGAGAACCCAGCTCCAATCACCTCTGTCCTGCTAATAAAGAATGGCCATCTGGTCCTATAACGTCCCCTGGAATTGCTAGACATTTCACTAAAGACCAGGACCTTCACCAAATTCTGGAGTATGGAGGGGTTGGCTAAAGGGACCCATCAGAACTGAATTTGCACCTTTCCATGCCCGGCAACACAAACGTAGAAAGTAGAAAGGCTATTTATTGTGGGGCAACTGGGTCATCGTCCCTCCCAAACTGCAGTGACCTGTCATGGAGGGCTTATATGAAGATCATCTAGCCATCATTAGGAAGAAATCCCTAGCTTGTAGTTACATCTGATGGCTGAGCATAGGTAAGGCAATTGCAAAATGGATCACTTTCTGCAAGCCATACCAGGAGACGAGACCAGTGCCACCCTCCGCCCCAGCACAAGAATGGGAGACACACTCCCTGATCTTATGAGTACAATTATTGCAGACTATTTACATAAACCTAAAGATGAGATCAGAGGGGACATTGACCTAGTCTACAGAATAAATTCTGCATATGCTAGGATGAATGAAGTACCCAGAGAGATACATGTAAAATTTGTTAGAAGGTCAACCAGAGAGGAAATCTTGAAGGCGCAAAGAGGGAGTCCTATGATTTACCAACAAAAGGAGGTTACCATCTTGAAGCAGATCCCAAGAAAAATTAGAGAAGCCAGAAGGAAATTTTCCTTCTTGTCTAAAACATTGTTTGATCATGGGATCTGGTTCAAGTGGGTGATACCCGAAGGGATGCTGGTGTTCTGGGAAGGAGGTAGAGTAAAGATTAAAACAGTTGCTGAGGCGGAAGCCTTTCTTAAAAAACATTCCTCTGTCCTGGGAGAAGATCCAGGGGGGGCAGGGGGAGCCATGGCCCCGCCCGCTGGGGGCCCGGGGGAGAAGGGGGAAGATACAATTGCCAAGAGACTTAGATCTAAAAAATAACTTTGCCCTGGTTTTTTTTTGAGTATTATTGTATGATATTTGTAATCTGGATTTTTGTAATTGACTGACAGTATATAACTGGAAAATTTAGGAATATGTACTTGCTCCCAGCTTGTAGTGTTATGTGAAATGTTTCTTTTTTTTTCTTTTGAATAATGTAACTTGAGGTTCCGGAGGAGCCGACGACTTTGACGTGACCACTCTCAAAATTTCTATGTAACCCTTACCCTACCCCACAAAAAATGTAAACTCAATAAAACTTTTTCAATAAAAAAAAATTAAAAAAAAGAATGGGAGACACAAAGGGAACACTGGTTGTGGGTCCACATTGACTTCGTGGGGCTGTTCCAGGGCCAAATCTTCCTGGTTGATATCTATTCTAAATTGTTGGAGGTGGTATTGATGCGTCAACAACCTCAGACACCATCATTAGAGTTCTATTAAAACTATTCATGACCCTTGGAATTCCAGACATCTTAGTATCTGACAATGGACCACAATTCATGGCCAACTAGTTCGGAGCATATGTGACCAGCCATGGTATCTGCCATGCTCTGGTCGCACCATTCCATCCATCAGGCAATGGACAGGCTGAAAGAATGGTGCGATCAGCCAAAGAGGCTCTTGCTTGAATGGGCCCTGGGGACAAGGAGGAAGGTTCTTTTGGAGGAAGCGGAAGCTTAGAGGGTTTTTAAGGGTTTTTTTACTTAGAGTTTTAAGGGGTTCCGGGGTAGAAGGCAGGTTAATAGAAATTAGGGAGGTGGGGGGGGGGCTATAACCCACAGGGTACTATGTCCAGGCCGACCTATAATCCGTTATCAACAAGGCCCCCCTCATCCATGATTTGGTATTAAAGGGGGAGCCGGATCTGGTAGGTGTGAGGGAAACCTGGCTGGGCCCTGAGGGGGGGCCCTCGTGGAAATGTACCCACCAGGTACCGGGCATTTCATCAGCCACAAGCCCAAGGCGGGGGGGGGGTTATTGTAAGGGAGGATCTGGCTCCGAGGGAGACCGCTGTGCCGCAGATAGCCGGCTGTGAGGCCTTAGGTATGAAGTGGGGCCTTGGGAGGCAGTTGGGCTTGCTGATTGTGTACCTGGCTCCCCGCTACGTCTCAGTAGCCCTGCCCGAGCTCCTCGAGGTGATAGCCGAGATGGCAGTTGAGACCCCCAGACTATTAGTCATGGGGGACTTTAATCTGCCATCGGTAGGTGAAACCTCTGAGATGGCTCGGGAGTTCATGGCCTCCATGACAGCCATGAACCTGACCCAAGTAATTCAAGGTCCCACTCACACCAGAGGCCACACGCTGGATCTTGTTTTCATCTCTGGCCAGTGGAGGAGTGATCTGGGATTAGGGGATTTAACGGTTACCCCCCCTGTCATGGACAGATCACACTCTCCTTCGACTAGACTTCCCAACTGCTGCACCCCACCGCTGGGAGGCGGAACCGGATATTCCACAATGGTTCCGCCCCAGGCTCCTGATGGATCCAGAGAGATTCCAGACGGAGCTTGGGCCAATACCGGGGACCCTGACCCGCGACTTGACTGAGGACCTGGTGGCTGCCTGGAATAACGCAGCCACTGGGGCCCTGGACCGGGTCGCGCCCTTGCGGCCTCTCATGCGTCGCCGAACTGCCTTGGCCCCTTGGTTCTCCGAGGAGCTGAGGGCATTGAAGGGACGCAAGAGATGCCTGGAGGGCATTTGGAGATCCACTCGAGCCGAATCGGACGGAACACGCGCTAGGTCCCACTTGAGGACCTACCTCGTGGCAATAAGGGCGGCGAAACGCAATTATCTCGCCGCCCTTATCGCATCCGCAGATAACCGCCCTGCCGCCCTGTTTAGAATGACCCGCTCCCTTCTCCAACAGGGGCCGCGGGAAGCTCCTTTACAGGGTCGTGCAGAGGAGTTTGGACAATATCTGCTGGATAAAGTCACTCAGATCCGGAGCGAGTCGGTCTCCAATGAGGTGGCCCCGGGCGGGCAATCGGAGGCAGGTCTTGAGACCGTTTTATGGGAAGAATTTGACTTTGTGACTCCTGATGACATGGACAGGCTGTTGGGACGACGAAACGCTACCACGTTTATTGGACCCGTGTCCCTCTTGGTTAGTACTGGCCTCCCGGGAGGTTACACGAGGCTGGCTCCAGGAGATTGTGAACGCCTCTTTGAGCGAGGGGTCTCTTCCGGCCACCCTGAAAGAGGCGGTGGTGAGACCCCTCCGCAAGAAGCCCTCCCTGGACTCAGCATTATTGGCCAACTACCGTCCAGTCTCCAACCTTAGCTTTCTTGCTAAGGTTGTAGAGAGTGTGGTAGCTGAACAGTTCTCCCGACACCTGGAGGAAACCGTCTATCTAGACCCGCGCCAGTCCAGCTTCCATCCCGGGCACAGCAAGGAGACGGCATTGGTCGCGTTGGTAGATGATCTCTGGAGGGCACGAGACAGGGGTTGTTCCTCTGTCCTGGCCCTATTAGACCTCTCAATGGCTTTCGATACCATCGACCATGGTATCCTCCTGCACCGGCTGGAGGGGTAGGGATTGAGAGGCACTGCATTACAGTGGTTCTCTTCCTACCTCTCTGACCGGTCGCAGTGTGTACTGACAGGAGGGCAGAGATCAACCTCGAGGCCCCTTTTATGTGGGGCACCTCAGGGGTCGGTTCTCTCACCCCTCCTGTTTAACATCTACATGAAGCCGCTGGGCGAGATCATCCGGGGCTTTGGAGTAGAATACCATCAGTACACTGATGACACTCAACTGTACATTTCTACCCCTGGCCACCCCAACGATGCCGTGGAAGTGCTGTCTCAGTGTCTGGAGGCCGTGCGGGTCTGGATGGGGAGGAACAAACTCAGACTCAACCCGTACAAGACCGAATGGCTGTGGTTTCCGGCATCTCGATATAGCCAGTTAACTCCATCGCTGGCTATCGGGGGCGAGTCATTGGCCCCCGCGGAAACGGCTCGCAACTTGAGTGTCCTCCTGGATTCACAGCTGTCCTTGGACGACCATGTGACGGCGGTGGCCGGGGGGGCTTCTATCAGGTTTACCTGATACGCCAGTTGCGCCCCTTTCTAGATTGGGATGCCCTACGCACGGTTACTCAAGCCCTCATTAATTCCCGCCTGGACTACTGTAATGCCCTCTACATGGCAGTGGAGATGGCGGTAGAGACCCCCAGACTTATGGACATGGGGGACTTTAACTTGCCATCGGCGGGCGAAACATCCGAGGTGACTCGGGAGTTCATGGCTTCCATGATGGCTATAGACCTGACCCAATTAGCTCAGGGCCCCACTCACGAGGGAGGACACACACTGGATCTGATTTTTGTCTCTGGGCAGTGGAGAAGTGATCTTGGAACAGGGGACTTAGCCATCTTACCCTCGTCATGGACAGATCACTCTCTCCTTAGGATTGACTTCCCAACCGTCATACCGCACCGCGGGGAGGCGGAACCAGATACACCTAGGTGGTTCCGCCCAGGCGCCTGATGGACCCAGAAGGGTTCCAGAGGGAGCTTGGGCCAATACCTGTGTCCTTGCCCCGCGACTCGACTGAGGACCTAGTGGCCGCATGGTATAGTGCGGCCGTGGGGGCCTTGGACCGAGTTGCGCCCTTGCGGCATCTCACGCGGCGTCGACTCACCCGGGTTTACCGAGGGGCTGTGGGAGATGAAACGCCGCAAGAGACGCCTAGAGAGTAGGTGGAGATCTTCTCGATCCGAAGCTGACCGAACACTAGTGAGAGACCATATTAGGGCTTACTTAGTGGCGATAAGAGTGGCCAAACGGGAGTATTGTGCCACCCTGATCGCGTCCGCAGATAACCACCCTGCCGCCCTGTTCGGGGTGACCCGCTCCTTCCTTCATCAGAGGCCGCGGGAAGCCCCTTTGCAAGGGCGAGCAGAGGAATTTGGAGCTTATCTGCAGGACAAAATCACTCAGATTCGGAACGAGTTGCCCTCCACTGAAAGTGGCCCAGTCGACTTGTCCAATGCCGGTCTTGTGACAACATCTTGGGAGGAGTTTGACTTTGTTGCTACCGAGGATAAGGACAGGTGGTTGAGGAACCTTAGGGCTACCACATGTTTAGTGGACCCGTGCCCTTCCTGGCTTGTACTGGCATCCTGGGAGGTGACACGAGGCTGGCTCCAGGATATTGTGAACGCATCTTTGAGTGAGGGGTCCTTGCCTGCCGTCTTGAAAGAGGCGGTAGTGAGGCCCCTCCTCAAGAAACCGTCCATGGACCCAGCATTATTAGAAAACTACCGTCCAGTCTCCAACCTTCCTTTTTTAGCCAAGGTTGTCGAGAGTGTGGTGGCCCAACAGTTTCCTCGACACCTGGAGGAAGTTGATTATCTAGACCCGCGCCAGTCCGGCTTCCGGCCCGGTCACAGTACTGAGACGGCATTGGTCGCGTTGGTGGATGATCTCTGGAGGGCTCGGGATAGAGGTTGTTCCTCTATCCTAGTCCTATTAGATCTCTCAGCGGCTTTCGATACCATCGACCATGGTATCTTATTGCACCGATTGGGGGGGGGGGTTGGGGGTGGGAGGCACCGTTTTGGGGTGGTTCTCGTCCTACCTCTCTGGTCGATCGCAATGGGTGTTGGCAGGAGGGCAGAGGTCGGCCCCGAGTTCCCTTACATGTGGGGTTCCGCAAGGGTCAGTCCTCTCGCCACTTCTGTTCAACACCTATATGAAGCCGCTGGGTGAGATCATCCGTGGTTTTGGGGTGGAATACCATCTGTACGCTAATGATACTCAGCTGTACATATCCACCCCAAACCACCCCAACGATGTCGTCGAGGTGCTGTCCCGGTGTCTGGAGGCCGTACGGGGCTGGATGGGTAGCAACAAACTCAGACTCAACCCGTCCAAGACCGAGTGGCTGTGGTTTCCAGCACCCCGGTACAGCCAGATTAATCCAACACTGGCCATTGGGGGCGTCCAACTAGCCCCTGTGGAGAGGGCGCGCAACTTGGTTGTCCTCCTTGATTCCCGGCTGACCATGGAGGATCATGTGGCCAGGGGGGTGTTTTATCAGGTACGCTTGATACGCCAGTTGCGCCCCTTACTGGACCGGGGAGCTCTTCGCACAGTCACTCAGGCATTGGTGACATCTCGGCTGGACTACTGTAACGCTCTCTACATGGGGCTCCCCTTGAGGTGCACTCGAAGGTTACAGCTAGTCCAGAATGCAGCCGCGTGGGTAATTATGGGTGCCGCAAGGCAGGCTCACATAACACCTCTCCTGCGCGAGCTGCACCGGCTACCTGTGGCCTTTCGGGTGCGCTTCAAGGTGCTGATGACCATCTTCAAAGCGCTCCATGGCTCGGGGCCTAGCTATATTCGCGACCGCCTCTTGCCCCATACATCCCTTCGACCGATCCGCTCCCACAGAGGGCCTTTTCAGGGTACCGTCTGCCGGGCAATGCCGGTTGGCGGTGCCCAGGGAAAGAGCCTTCTCTGTGGCGGGCCCTGCCCTCTGGAATGAACTTCCCCCCGATCTACGCACCATCGTGGACCTCCGCCTTTTCCGCCAACGTCTTAAAACCTACTTATTCCAACAAGCCGGCCTAGCATAACCCCGTTTCTGATTTTATAGGGACAATTTTAAATTTTAGAGCGTTAGTATTTTAGCACAGGGAATTATTTAATTAGTTTTTAAAATTTTGGATTTTTGTACTGTGTATGTTTTTTAATGATGACTGTGCGCCGCCCTGGGTCCTTTTTTAGGAGAAGGGCGGGGTATATATTTAATAAAATAATAAATAAATAAATAAATAAATGGGGCTCCCCTTGAGGTGCACCCGGAGACTCCAGCTAGTGCAGAATGTGGCCGCACGGGGGATCCTGGGAGTGTCTCCTTACTCCCATGTAACACCACTCCTGCGCGAGCTGCACTGGCTGCCTGTAGTCTTCCGGGTGCGCTTCAAGGTGCTAGATACCATCTTCAAAGCGCTCCATGGCACGGGTCCTGGTTACTTGAGAGACAGCCTCCTACCACATACCTCCCTTCGACCTGTCCGCTCCCAGAGTGGGCCTTCTCAGGGTGCCATAAGCCGGTCAATGCCGGCTGGCGGCTCCCAGGGGAGGAGCCTTCTCTGTGGTGGGTCCAGCACTCTGCAACGACCTGCCCCCCGATATCTGTACCATCATGGACCTACGACTCTTCCGTCGGATGTTAAAAACACATTTCTTTCATCTAGCCGGCCTGATATAGACTAAGGGAATAATTTTAAAATTTGATATTTATTGGTTTTAAATTTATTTATCTAATTTTTAGCACAGATTTAATAATTTAATTTTTTAAAATATTTTGTATGCATTGCTGGGTTTTTATCTTTCTGAGCACCGCCCTGAGTCCCTTTTAGGTGAATTAGGGCGGTATATAAATCGAATAAACATAAACATAAGCATTCTTTTAATTTCTTGGCTGTACTCTCCATCTGCAGTGATAGCTTTACATTGTTATTTTTAAAAAGTGTTTTTATATATAACAATAAATGTGCTTGACATGAAACAAGGGGGTTTATGGGAATGGTTTATTTCATTTACCAGATATGGAAAGGGTGTGTGTGAGGATTATCCTTTGTGCTAATCTCCAAACCTAAGAATCTCTGTGTGTGTGAGGTTAAATGATAATCTTTGCTTATTTCAGTGTTTCAAGGCTGAAACAAGGCTTGTTTGCTAAGTGTGAGGAGTTGGGGAATAGATAGGGGCCTCCACTTAAGAATGAGAACTATTTCTCAATTCAATTTAGCAAGAGAATTTTTTTAATTGTATTTATTTGATCTTTATTACGTCTTTATTACTTTGTTACTCAAGGAAGTGAACATCCATAATAGTCCTTCTTCCACCTATTTTCTTGACAACCACAACCCTGTGAGGTAGGCTGAACTGAGAGAATAACTGGCCTAAGGTTACCTAACTAGCTTTCTTGTCTAAAGCAGACTTTGTCCTTAAACTCCTAGTTGCTAGGCCAGCACCACAACAGGATGACATGCCCTTTTGTAATTGTTTTTATGTCAAGTTCAAGAACATAAATTAGTTTTAGCAATACACATTTTATCTTCATCTCTTCTGAGGATGCCCATGTTAACAAGCAAAATAACATTTTTGAGCTAGTTAAGTTTCTTTCCTTATTTACATGTATTTTTCAATTTGGTTGGAGCAAACATTGTTCTCAGGGTGGCAACATTGTTTTCAATAAATATAGCTTTTATTATTTAGATATATTTCTGGATTTTGAATGAAAGGAAGACATTATACAGTTAAGAGTGTACACATTTTTTCAATGTATTTTGATTTCACATTGACCTTAACATTTCCCATAAGTAGTGAGTGTAATAATAGTAAGCCTGTAAACATGTCCACTCTGTTCTTAAGAAAAAGAAGGCTCCCTCCCCCAAATTATCCAAATCCTATTGATTTTAATAGTTGTTCATGGTTAAATTTGGATCAACCCTTCTGCAAAAAGCCAGGAGATATGAAGAGTTATCATGAGAAATGAACTTTTGTCAACATTGGATTGGACATCCATTTATCTGGGATATATAAGGACTTCTGCCTTGGGCAGGGGACTCGACTAGAAGACTTCCAAGATACTTTCCAGTCTTATGATTCTATAGGCACAACCTTTCCTTTTGTAATAGGAGAATATAAAGCAATAAAGGAGGTGCTTTGCAAAAAACAAACAAACATGAATGCATTAAAAACCTCTCTTTAAAAGACTGAATTGCACTGCATTACTGTTTCAAAAGCTTTCCTTGGTGGCCAAACTGGTACCAAATGTGCATGCACAATATTTCATCTGGAACCAGCAGTGGGGAAAAAAGCAGACACAATTGGGATCAGTTTTCAAAGCAACTGCACAAGCCTTGCAAAATATGAAAATTATTTCATGCTTCAATGAGATGTACTCGGTTCTTTCTAACAGGTTTGTGAACCATGTCTTTCAAATATTTTGCACAGCCCTAAACTCTCATTTCTGGCATATTGTTCTATAAACTCTTCAGATACTTGCTGGTCTTTTTCTACCATCTAGTGGACAAATGCTGTTAAGACAAATTAATTCCTTTTTAATAGAACAAATTTGAGTTAATGCAATTTACTTCCAGCAAATATAACTTTGGAGTAAATTGGCCCATTTTAAGAAATGGCTAAAAATGGGTATTCTAAATTAATTCTGCAGAAAACGTTAAGACCTGAACATATACAGCTAGATGTTTCTAAATAATCTTATGTTAAACAGAAAGTATTGGAAAAAGGCAATTACTGTTAAAAATATGGCGGATGAATTCATTTAAAAATTCTACGTGGGATTTCCCCACTAGCTATTATTTCCTTTTGTAAACCAATTTACCACCAATCTTGAAACATTAGCTAGTCTAATCAAAATAAGAATTGGCCAGCTAAAATAATAATGTAAAAAAACTTGTCCATGAATCAATAGACAAATTCCATTGAGTCCAATACACAGCACACAATGTCTAAATATTTACCAATTTGATGGTTTATTAAATAGTTGGTGCAGCTATCAAACCTAACCATAAAAGACTGGCTAGGAATACAAATTAAAATAGACAAGAAAATGGTAAGAGAAAACCTGTTTGCTCTAGATGAATTCAAATCACCAGGACTTGAGGAATTACATCTTCCTTCTTTCCCTAAATCTTCTTCCTTCCCTAAAGGAAACAATGAGAAGGAGCTTAAAGAGTTTCCAAACTTGCATTTAGAGAGAGAGAGAGAGATCCTAGGATTGGCAGGTGGGGGGATGGCATCCTTGAGTATATTGTATACTTTTTAAGGTTGAAAGGAATATTTTAAAGTTGAAAGAACATAAGTACCTAAGTCCAGGTAATTGGGCCCCTAAATAATTCAAAAACATAAATAAAAATGGTTTAGGAATTCCCATTTTCCCACAAACTAGATAAAACGAGTGATCCTGAGGGTAAAACTCCCTACACCCCAAAATTTCTCCATTGTTGCTTGTGATTGGGGGGCTGTGAGTGGCTTGATTACACTCTTCCCTCTGATTGAGGGTCAGACCTGTCATGGAAGTTCAGGGCCCTCTTCCTCCTCCAAAATAACAAAAGGGCTGTGAAAATTTCAAGGCATAAAACCCAAAATGCTTCCTCAATTTCTATTTAGTTGCAACTACTATATTTAAAGAATTTCTTTTTTTTTTAAAGAGGAAAAAGAAGTGGAGCTGTCATTTCAATCGTCATTACCATCCCTAGTAATGAGGTTTTTTAAATAAAATAATCCTAAACTTGCATTCCTTTTCGCTGTTACTTATTGCACTTAAGGGATAACTGTGCAAACACTGATAGCAGAAATTTGGTACAAATGTCCGCTCTATGATGTTCCCAACAGCTAATCATGGTTGTGAAAACTGGATTTTGAAAAAGACAGGAAGACAAATGGCTGGTTTGAGTCATGGTGTTGGAGAAGGTGTATTCCTTGGACTAACAAGCAAATAGTGTAGCACATAACTCCAGACATATTCCTGGAAGGCAAATCACAAAACTATATAATTTTTATTTAAAAAGGGAGGGATCTGGGAAAATATTTATTAAATTGATATGTTGCCCATCTCAGTCTGCAAAATGTCTTTTGGAGCTATTCAGGGCTGCATATGCTAGCCAGCCAGTCTGTTCCAAAAATTTTAAATCTTTCAAAATGTGTTTGAAATTGATGTCACAATGAACCCCTAAATAAAGCCTCCTATGTCAGGAATACTTTGCTTGTTTCCCAGTCAATAGCAATAGATTCTTATTTTTCACTAGCCGTTCCCAGCCACGCGTTGCTGTGGCCCAGTCTGGTTAAATGGCCAACCAATCTGTGTGTAGAACTATGCCTGCACACACAAACACTTATTTCTGTATTTCTCCCTCTCCCTCTTTACCTACCTACCTACCTACCTACCTACTTCATTTTTCCCTCCCTCTCTATCCCTATAATAGCTGCCTACCTACCTATGCCATAAAGGATGACCTGTGGCCCACTGCTCTCTCTGTATCCATCTAAGTACTGTTTTTACAATATTTTACATTTCCGTTGCATGTTCCTGGCACAGGTGTGACATCTACACAATCTATATATATATATATATATATCATTGGTGCCGTATTCAAAAGGAACGTTGTGTGAAAAATTTGAAGCGATTGGTGCAGTACTTTCGGAGATAATCGGTTTTGAACAAACTTATTACATTTTTACTTATATAGATGAAGAATTAAAATTTCTCTTTAGTTTTCTGTAGGACTGTGCCAAATACCTATTATTCAAGTGTACAATTGAAAACAATTGTATGCATGCCAAATTTCAACCCACAATGCTCATGTTACTCTTATTACTGCCATTTTTTGCAAAAACTTAAAAGGGCACAAGGTTCATTTCTTAACAAAGTTTTTCGTTAAGCTTCATATCTTCCCATTTTGGAGATAAGGACAACAAAATGAATATTTATAGGAATTTTGCTAGTCCTGTGTTGCAAATCATCCTGGTGGACAAAATAACCCCACCATCACCTTTTTTAGTTATTGTGGCCGATTCAGCAGGCAGCCACCAAGTCTTCCCTAAAAGAGGATGTGGGAGTCTTTACATATTGGCTAAATATTTAATTTGTAACTTGATTAGTGTGATCAACTTCTAACACTGACAATCTTTTGTCTTACACAGGTTTTGCTAAAAGGAAAGGATGAGAAAGAATTTAAAGAGTTGCCCAACCGGCATTTTGAAAAACAAAATATCCCAGGATGAAAGGTGAAAACCTTGAGGTTATGCTGTATATTGTAGAATTTAGTTAAGTGGATATTCAAGAGCTTTTTTTGCTGGCAAAAGCCGAGATTAACCAACTCATGAGGATTGTCAAAACAGCCCCTGAAAGGACCAGTGTGTTTTTGCTGGGCAAGCTTTTGAATCTGCCACTGTCTTTTGAAGGTGCAGCCAGAAACGGGCCTTGCAGTCGCCATGAGAAGCCATTGGGTGCTGTGAGGGTGAAGGGCTTTAGAGCAGGAAGAGGGAAAGCAAGAAATTCAGATGGAGAAGCCCAACGACTCAGGCCCAGGAAGGAGAAGGCCTTGCAAGCCCCTTCTGAAAACCTGCCAGGGATGAAGACTCTCAAATAAAACAGGAAAGGACAGGATCTTATAACTATACAATTCCGGGGAGGGGGGAGCCTAAAGAATTCAGAAAGAGAAATAAAATGCACCAGGAATCCCGCACATTCGCCCTCAACCTCACCAGATAAGAAACTGAAAACGACTGAGGAAAATCCTGAGGGGAAAAAATCTCTCCACCCCAAAGTCTCCCCACCCTCTCCTGTGATTGGCTGGCCCAGAGTTGGCTGGTTACACTCTTCCCTCTGATTGAGCATCAGGCCTGTCCCTCATGGAAGTCCAGGCCCCTCCTCCCACCTTACAAAAGGGCCTTGAAAATGTCAAAGCACAAAACTCAAAATGGATCCTATTTTCTGTGGCCTGTTCAGGGCCAGGCAGCGTGGACTCTACTTGCAATATGGTTTTTGTAGTACTGTTGCACTCACTGATATGGGCTTTCTTGCATTTTAAATTTGACTTTTAAAAAATGTATTGCTAATAATTCACCATATGCCTCAATTTTCAAGAAAAGCCCCCCTTTTAAAAATAACAAGGAGTGGCAGGAAAGCCTCTGTAGATCAAAGTTTCGTTTTCTCAGTATACAGACTCAAGGTGGGAAAGGCTGAAATTGCATCTTTACCCATGGCCCATTCTGACATTTTCCCCCCGTTGCAAATGCTTCTTTTACTTTCAATTCAGAATGCAGTGCCTTTCCAATCCTAAATGCTCACAGGTTATTTGAATATTTTAATTCTTCCAATGTAACTGGAGAGGGGGCTTTTCCTTAACCAATAAAACCCGGTGTCTGGAAGCCGTACGGATCTGGATGGGTAGTAACAAACTCAAGCTCAACCCGTCCAAGACTGAGTGGCTGTGGTTTCTGGCACCCCGGTTCAGCCAGATTAGTCCAACTCTGGCCATTGGGGGCGAAACACCGGCCCCCGTGGAGAGGGCGCGCAATTTGGGTGTCCTCCTGGATTCCCGGATGTCCATGGAGGACCATGTGGCGGCCGTGGCCAGGGGGGCGTTTCATCAGGTACGCCTGATGCGCCAATTGCGCCCCTTACTGGACCGGGCTGCCCTTCGCACAGTCACTCAGGCCCTCGTGACATCCTGACTGGACTACTGCTATGCTCTCTACATGGGGCTTCCCTTGAGGTGCACTCGAAAGCTACAGCTAGTCCAGAATATAGCCGCGCGGGTGATTACGGGAGCTCCTAGATGCTCCCACATAACACCAATCCTGCGCGAGCTGCACTGGCTTCCTGTGGTCTTTCGGGTGCGCTTCAAGGTCCTGACGACCATCTTCAAAGCGCTCCATGGCTCGGGGCCTAGTTATATGCGAGACCGTCTCCTGCCCCATACATCCCTTAGACCGATACGCTCCCACAGACAATGCCGGCTGACGACACCCAGGGGAAGAGCCTTCTCTGTGGTGGGCCCTGCCCTGTGGAAGGACCTACCCCCTGAACTCCGCATTATCACCGACCTCCGCCTCTTCCGCCGTTGTTTAAAAACACACTTATTTCATCAAGCCGGCCTAACATAGCCTCCGCTGGGACTAATACTAGACAGTTTTAAATGAGGGATTTTAATTTGGTTTTAGCGCAGGTTTTGTGTTATTTAATAGCTTTTTAAATTTATGTATTTTGTATTATTTTTGTATACTGTTTTAAGATTCCTGTGCACCGCCCTGGGTCCTGTTGGAGAAGGGCGGGATATAAATTGAATGAATGAATGAATGAATGAATGAATGAATGAATGAATGAATGAATAATAAATAAATAAATAATAAATAATAAATAAATAAACAAACAAACAAACAAACAAACCCCCTGGGCAGAGCGCACACAGGGGGCGGGAGAGCGCAGGTGCGGCTGCTCGCGCTGTTAGGGGCCCGAGAGGAGTGAGTGAGCCGATTCACCCCCCTGCATGCACATGCGTCCCCTCCCCCTCTATGCCGGCCGAGCCAAGGCCACCGGTCCGCGGAATTTTTTTAACATGAAACCGGTCCCTGGTGCCAAAAAGGTTGGGGATCCCTGTTCCAATACAATATTTGTCCTTAAAAAGATTTTGTAGACATTTTAAAAATAGGAGCAAAACCTTCCGGCCTTTTTTTTTGCAGTGATGATTAATGGTTTAATTAATCTGATAGATATAGAAATCTTCTCTAGTAATTGTTACTTAGCGTTTATTATTATTTCTTATTTTTTCTAGCATTTCTAGGCTCGGGGGCCTGGAAAAAAAAGTGACAGCAAAAACACTATTGAAAATGGTCTAAAAAGTAGTCTAGAAAAAACAGCAGCAGGAGAAGCCTTGACGCCTTCAAAACAATAAAGATCAGCACCTCCTTTGAGAGAAATAATCTAGAAACTATTCTGTACTGAAGCAAGGGGTTAACCTTTCCAGTTAGGACATCACTGCCTTGTTTGTCTTTTTCGGATGGCTTGGAGGCTGGCAAATGTTTGTCAGGGCATAGAAACTGTAGTGAACTGCTTAACAGAAGTGAGGACTCCGTGAGGTAACCGTGGGACAAGTAACTTTTATTTTAAACAGCCAGCTAACAAGTACTTCGGCCCCACGCTCTGACAGCTATTTATGCAGGAGCTGTCAAGCAGACCAACCAATAGGGAACCTGCAAAAGTCATAAGCTGAGGAGTTTCCGACCGGTCGCAACTCGAAGACTTTCCGACAGGTCGCAAGTCGAGAACTTTACAGAAACCATTCCAAACCATGAACTGGACTGGCATAACAAATGGACTGGCAGAGATTGTATTGATGAGTGTTCAGAAATACTGGAGGCAGGGAGCCTAATCAACCATGTTCCTCAGAGGGGCAAGAATACCCTGCACAAAATGTCCATTGAGTGGTCCTACTGGTTGAAACTGGTTCGGCCGAGTAAATAGTAACTTGACTGGGCACTCACCTGAACCGGTTCTATCAGTGGCACGGTAGGCACCACCATCTTGGTTTTTACTTCTGCGTATGCATGCACCCATGTTCCCTGAGCGAACCGGCAGTAACAGAAGCTGGAACCCACCCCTGATTGAGTGCTATTGAAAAATGGCAGATCCTGAAGCCTGCTACCAAATATCTAGAAAACAAAACGTTTAGATGCCACCTGAGACCCTTAGGATCTCTATTTTTAGCTTGCAACCTTTCCTATTCTAAAGCTACACAAAGCTACTGTGTGGGATCGAGTGGCGGATTAAGGCTCACCGGTGCCTTAAGCACTGACAAATTTTGGTGCCCTCCTAATGTGTACACACTGTAGAAATCTTCATTGGTTTTTTCCCTCAGCTTTGTGGTGCTCTCCTGGGCACCTGCTTAGTCTGCTTAATGGTTAATACACCACTGGTGGGATCTAAGGGGGCCCACCCAGCAAATGTCCTCAGCTAGATCAAAGATCATGTCATAATACAAAATGTCATGAAATATTTCCTGTGCTGTCATTGGACTGTGCCATATATACTGCCACTCAAGAGGGGACATCTCTGAGTGCAGGCCAGCTTCTGGAGCGAAGGCTTCTGTCCTCGCAAAGGCCCCGAGAGTCTCGGTAAGGAAGCAGCTTTGAAGGGAAGATTCAGTGGGTCACAAGTTCTATTAGACGTTTAAAGTGAAGTTTAACAACAGCAGAGGTTCTGTTTAAGTGTATTTATTTTATCTTAAAAGGTAAAAGACAAAAAGACAAACAAACAAAACAAATACTTAACATCCAGCACTAACAATAACAACAAAGGGGGGAAAATTCTTGTACCAAAGAGAGAGAGAGAAAGGTGATCCAAGTGCCAAATAAATTTAACATTTAACATATAGAATCCACCCCGGCTGAATACTGAAAACTAAAGAAAGAAAAGAACAGTCAACAGGTTAATCTAAACTTTACACTGTTCTTCAAATCCCTGTTAACCATCTGTTATTGTATTTGACACGTAGAAAGTCCACAAATGGTTTCCAGGCTCTTATAAAGCTGCCTAGTCCATTATCTCTGATCAAAGCGGCTAATTTCTCCATCTTTGCTAATGTCAATTTTAAAATCCATTCTTCAACAGCCATCCCTTTTTCTTTCCAATGCCTGACAAGTACAATCCTCCAAGCTATCATCAAGTAAAGGAACAGGTCTCCAATTGCTTTTTTTCAGTTGGCTTATCCCTCATACGTAGAACAACAGCAGAGATCCAAGTCCATCCTTCCTTGCCCAGAAGGTCTTCTCCTAAGCCTGTGATCGCGAATCTATGTCACACAGGCCCAAAGTGGCACGGGGAGCCATGTTGCCTGGCACGCACACCATTGCCCGCTCCTCTTCCGGGTTACTGTTGCGCATGCGCACGTAATGATCAGCTGACCTTTGTGCAACAGTGCCGGAAACCAGAAGAACTGGTCTTCCGTTATCCGGCATAAGCATGCCTACTGGCCAGTCGATTGGCGCATGCGTATGCCCGCCAGTAACTAGAAGACTTGCTGACCGGAGGTTTCTGGCATGCTCATGTCCCCTGGGCAGCTCCTCTTTGAGTTTTATTGGAGTTATATGCTGCCCTTCTCCTAAGGACTCAGGGCAGCATACAACACGAAAAACATTACAATTTTTTTAAAAAAAATTAAATTAAAAAAAATCCAATAACCCAATTAACAATTAAATTTAAAATTAAAATGACCAGGAAGCTCCTCTTCCTGGTCACGGCCCAGATGTCCCTTTTTGAGACTTGGTGCTGCACATGCTCCTTTTTCGGCACTTGATGCCGAAAAGGTTCGCCACCACTGTCCTAAGCCCTGGGTCCTTTGCCGTCTTGGAGGGGAGGAGGAAAAGCAACAGGAATCTCACTTCCAAATAAACCACCGAGACAACCGCAATTCCCACCCTGTGTTTCCTAATAATGCTCCCACAAGCTATAGAAGCATTTAATGGAAATAGAGGAAGCAGAGACTGGAATTCTGCTTCGCAGCTCCCCAAGTCTTTATTACATTTTTGCTTTATTACATTTTGGTTTTTACATTCCAGATTGAGTGGCAATCTGGTGGGTTGGTGGGTGCCTGGAAAACTCTGGTGGCCGATCCCCATCTTCAAGGCAGATAAATTGTAGTAGGCATGTGGAACGCTAAGGAGACCCCTGTTCTGATAAAACTTTGGGGAAAGAAAACAAATGCCAAATATTCAGTTGAAACAAGTGAAAAGTCCTGGACAGGGATGGGCAGTCAGATGCTGATTAGGGGAGGCAAAGGGGAGCTGCCTTTTGAAAGGGCCTGACTGCCCAGGAGAAAGTGTTTCAGCAGACCTCGAAATCTGCAGGAGAAACCCAGAAGCTCCGTGGCTGTTTGAGACTGGTTGCTATTAGGCAGGTGGAAGGCGGCCTTTTCCTCTGCATCATCCCCAGAGTTTGGAAGGTTCTTGTGAAGCCATTGCCTTTGGCTACTGCGCTCTCGCGCTCTCTCTCTCTCTCTCTCTCTCTCTCTCTCTTTACAAAATACATTTAAAAACACTTATTTTTAATCTGGACTTTAGGGGCCGATGGTTTTATTGTTTGGATTTTAATTTACCAATCACGTTTCTCATTATTGTGACTATTCCCCGAGGTCCTTGAGGGAGGGAATATTATTTATTCTATTATCTTTTTATGCTACTTGAATTATAAGTTGGCCTGTTGGGAAGGATCATTCAGAACTGCAGGACAAATGCATTTAAAATATTATGCGCTATTCGGGTGCTCTCTCCAAAGACCTATATTCTGATTTTCCAAAAGAAACGTTAATATTATTGTGCTTTCTCATGTTGGGAGAAATGTCCTCCTGGGTTCAGTTCCAAGTGGGGAAAAAGACACTGGAGACACAGAGGCTGCTTGGAAAGATGGTTTAATGGTGGGCAGGACCACATGGCTTGGAGCTCCTGGGCAGAATCGCACATGGGTGAGAGACAGATAGATAGATTTACACCCTCTTTTGGGCTTTGAATTTAAGCTTGTATTCGGATTGGTTGTCAGCAGGGGTGACATGCTCTGAAGTCTGCTACTGGTTTGCTTTGCGCTAGCATTTTGCCCCTGGTTGTCAGACTCCCATGTGGCCATGCAAGGGCAACTCTGGAGACTGCCCCAAGTCCCAAGCTTGGTTGACTCTTGCTGAGTGATGATGTAATGAAAGGATTTTGGGATTCCTATTATGGCTCTGCCTGAAGGAGGTATATCTTTGCTATGTAGAATAGACAGGCCCAGGCATTAGTGGCCCATTGACAAAGGTGGGTGGGGGATGAGTTTCTGCCTCCCTTTTAGGAGAAATATTCTGCCCCTTTAATATTTCCTAAAATACCTTCTTATCTAAAAAATTGTTTAACCAGGGGATTGGTTCAAGTGGGTGATGCCAGAAGGGATGTTGGTGTTCTGGGAAGGAGGAAGAGTAAGGATTAAAACAGTTGCTGAGGTGGAAGCCTTTCTTAAAAAACATTCCTCTACCCTGGGGGAAGATCCAGGAGGGGCAGAGGGGGCCACGGCCCCGCCCACTGGGGGCCAGGGAGGAGAACAAGAAGACACAATTGCCTAGAGACTTAGATTAAAAAAAATGACTTTTCTTTTTATTAATACAGTATAACTTTTATCTGGATGTTTGTACACGACTGCCAGCATAGAATTTAGAATTTATATGATGGATGCATTTATTTTCACCTTGTAGTATTATTGAAAAATGTATTACCAATGTCTTATTAAGAAGCCCTGGAGGGGCCAACGATCTCGACGTGAAAGTTCTCAAAATATTTTTGTATTTCACCTTACCCTACCCTACCTTAAAAAATTTGTAAAAACCAATAAAACTTTTTGCAATAAAAAAAAAAAAATTCCTAAAATATTTCTTTTTCCTAGAAAAGGGGTGGGTGCTAACTTCCTACACTCACTTACTATTGTATCTTTTAGCCATCAATCACCGTTAGAGAATGATGGAAGCCAGTTTCAAGCGAAGGATGAGAAATGCTATGAAGCGTCTCCAGGAAGAGGTAGGGAAGATGCTTCGTTCCTGCCTCACGTTAAATGCTGCTGTCACCCAAGTAGGCAGTCCATTCATTGTGGTTTGTGTTTGCCATGATAGGTTTTGGTTCTGTGCTTTAGTTTTCAAAATACATTTTTAGCTTATGTTAGTTGCCTCAATCATGCTGTCCTGAAATGGAAAAACTGGGAATTCTCCTCTAGCTTTAGGCATAAAGCTGGCTGCATAACCTTGGACCAGTCACTTCTTTCAGCCCTGGGAAAGACAGTGAAGAAGCTTGGTCTTAATGAGGAACGTGAGACAGTTTAGGTAGGCTAACAAAACTTTATTCCAACGAACAAGTCAAAAAGATCAGCAAGCAGAACAAGTAGGCAGTAGACAGGGACCTCCGTGCCTGACAGCTATTTATAAATCAGCTGTCATGCAGGGCACCAATCAGACAGCCCCAGCAACTAAACCTCAGCTAGTCACATCTCAGCCAATCAGACGTAACTGCTGTTGCTGGCTGTCAGTTGTAGGGCCGAGGACTTGCGGCCGGTCGCAAGTCGAGGACCGGTCGCAAGTCGAGGACTTCAACAGACACAATGCCAAACCACTTCTGAAAAGATACAACAACAGGGATTTGTTCAGGCAGAACCAAACAAAAATAATGGAAGGAAAAATAAGAGAGAGATTCCGAGTCGCTACAGCCGTGATGGTGAACCTATGGCACATGTGCCACAGGTGGCACGTGGAGCCATATTTGGTGGCACGCCAGCCGTCAGCTCCAGTGTGCATGTGTGTGCTTGCCAACTGATTTTTCCCCTTCCTCAGGCTTCAGGAAAGCCTCTGGAGGATGGGGAGGGTGAAAAACAGCTAATGGCCCAACTGGAAGTTCAGGCATGGAACTTCCAGTTGGTCCTTTGGGGCTGTTTTTCACCCTTCCGAGCCTCTGGAGGCTTTCCTAAAGCCTGGGGAGGGCAAAAAACAGTCCAAATTATGCAACCAGAATTTCAGGGGAAAAATTTGTGCACATCTGCATGTGGGTGGGGAGATTGGACATGTGCGCAATAGCGCATGGGTGCAATTTTGGCACGCCGTAAGGAAAAGGTTCGCCATCACTGCTCTATAGCATGTTGTTCTACTTGTTGATTGTGAGTTAAAAAAAACCTTTAATAGAAAATGATAATTTCAGGAGTTAGTCATTTTATTGGCATGACTAAAAAGCCACACAACAGCAGGCTGTTTAATGCTCCAGTTCATCAGGCTGCAAAATAATAGAGATGAGGAGGGAAAAGACAAATTATGCCAGCAGAGATTGCAGCTACAGACTCTGAATTAAATGCTGGTATCAGTGTAAACAGACAGACAGGGGAATATCAAAATAATACTTCTTTTATTCAATGGTGTATATTTCAAGGCCAATGTCCAGAGTTTAGATGCCAGCGATGTCAGATGGCACTTAAGATTTGAGGACAGAAAAACAATGTTTAAGATCAACCCCTCCCTCCCAAACAAATCATTGTTGGAAAGATTGGTGTCTTTAATTGCTAGCAGCAAGTTTATCTTTTTAAAATAGTGTATTTTGTTAATGTTGCAGGAAGAACTATTAAGGCTTCCCACAGTAACGACTTCAGTGGCAGAAAGGAGACGTGTTGAGGTATAGAAAATACGGTTGTAGATAATTATAGAGATACATAGGCAGATAGTTAAGTTAAAATGTATATAAGAATGAATAGAACAGACTGGGACAAACAAAAACTTTTGAATTTGGGGAATAACTATATCCCCGGTATGTCCACCCTTCTCTTCTCTTTCTTCTATCTCCCTCCTCCCCTCTTCCCCTACCTTCCTTTCCGCCTTAATAATGTATGTCGATTTTTCTTTATACTTGTTAAATGTTATGTTTATATTTATATTAATAAAGATTATTTTCAAAAAAAAGAAAAAAAGAAAATACGGTTGTAATCATAGGTGGTATTCAGGCGATTCGGACTGGTTCAACCGAACTGGTAGCAGAAATCGTGGGTGGGGTGCCACCCTGGCCTATGCTGTCCTTTTTAGGCATGTTTTTGAGGCTGGGAACATGCGCGGAAGGTGTGTTTATCACAAAGCGCATGCGCAAAAGGCTGGGCACATGCGTGGAAGGGGTGTGTGGCAAGCGGGCATGAACGCGGAGAACTGTTGGTTGTAAAAGTAAATATGATCCTCTTGGTTGGATTATCTTTACAGGTAGTTTTCAATTTATGACCATGATTGTTGGGCTCAAATGAGAATTCAGTTAACTTTGCCCCATTTTATGACCTTTCTTGCCACAGTTGTTATATGAATCAGGGCAGTTGTTAAGTGAACCTGCCTTCCCCATTGACTCTGCTTGTCAGAAAGTCTATCACATGACCCCAGGACTCTGTAACTGTCATAAGTATAAATCAGTTGCCAAGCATCTGTGACCATTTTGATCATGTGACCATGGGGATGCTACAATGGTCGTAACTGTGAAAAACAGTCATAACTCTCTTTTTTCAGTGCTGTTATAACTTCGAACAGTCAGTAAATGATCTGTTGTAAGTCAAGGATTACCCGTATTTCCTTACAAATTAAATCAGAGTCTATACTTAAGGTGCCAGAATGGAAAGTACGTTTCTCAAAAAAAATGTGTGGTCCCCTTCACCAATGTTTTTGTTACTGTTATTACTTGCTAAGTTTGAGTAAGTACAGTTTGAGCATCTGCATATATCCTCATTTATCAAAGATGTTGAACTTCCAGAGTACATTGAGTTAATGTGATCTCCCTTCTCGTTGGTGCCCCCTTACTACCTGTTGGGAAAATGACAGAGGAAATAAATCTGATCTGATAACCCTGATATGTCAGTTTCTAAGACTGTAGGACAACGAAGAGGTCAAAAACAATAATGAAGTGTTTAATATTATTAGTGGCATTATCAGGTTTTTTGGAGTATAAGACCCACCTTTTTCCCTCAAAAAGAGGGTGAAAATCTGGGGTGCGTCTTATACATGGAATACAGCATTTGTGGCCTCCCGAAACCCTGCCCCCTTCACCAAAATGACAGTGTATAGCCTTTAGGAGGCTTCCAGAGTACTCCTGGGAGCTGGGGAGGGCAGAAATGAGCAAAATATGGGTCATATTTTGCCCTTCCTATAGACCCCAGAAGCACTCTATAAGCCTTTTAAAGGCTATGCATGCCCTTTTTTTGACAAAAAAACGGGCCTGTTTTTGCAAAAAAACAGGCCTTTTTTGAGAGGTCCACAGAGTGCAAAAATCTTTTTTTTTAATTGCCTCTTCAAAATCTTTTTTTTAAAATAAAATTTATTCTTATAAATAAAAAATCATGCAAACATAATTTTAAACATATTGTCGTCACAGCGCGAGGGAGCGACAACATATGAATAACCAAACTTAACATTAAAGTCCTAATATAGGCCTAATATTTAGCACCAACATTTACACTATATACAGCCCATCTAGTTAACTTACCTACTTCATCAATTCTTATTTGTCATTTAATTTCTTACTGATATTATTTACCAATATCCGATTCAAACATATATTATTGCTTCAGTTGTTATTATTCGGTCGTTCCCGTATCCAATTATACCACCTCTTCCACGAGTTATAGAATTCTGAGTCCTTTTTTCCTTTAATTAATTTTGTTAATCTGTCCGACTCTGCACACTCATTAATTTTATTTATTACTGCCCTATCTGTCGGTATTTGATCATTCTTCCATTCCTGGGCAAATACTCTGGTTTCTCTTCAGATCGTATAAATCTTTCGCCTCTTCAAAATCTTGATGCATCTTATACTCTGGTGTGTCTCATACTCCAAAAATATGGTAATTGTGGCAGCGTCAATTTACAAATCCTGAACCTTTCATGATGCTTACTGGCACATTTTATTGATCCTTAAGAGTTTAATTGCTTTCCAGTTCTATACATCACGCCGATGCCAGTTTTCCACCCACCTGGAAGATACCTCACCTGTGCTTCGTGAGGAAAAGGCAGATTATGATTTACATTTCACCAAACATTGCCACCAGGTAAGCAATCTGTCAACTGGGGAATCTGTTGAGTGTATGTTGACAAGAAATGCAAAGGAGTTTCCTAGGTGACTGACTAGTTTTTAGAAAGGAAATGCCTCTCACTTCTGGTGGCCATGATCTCTTGGGGAGATCAATGTGATGATAAGATAATAAGGATATATTCACTAATTCTGCAGCATTAGAGATATCTCAACGCGATTGAAGAGCCATACATGGGGGAGAAGAGGGTTGTTATATATACTATTAAGAACTGAGCTCTAACAACACCCATTTCTTTAACCCCAGGCCAAAACGTTGGTTACCATTGCTGTGTCCCAAGGTCACCTTTTACGACCGGATAAGCAAAGTCAACGGGGAAGCTAGATTTATTTATTTAACAGTGGGGTTATTAAATTATCAACTGCATTGCTTCACTTAACAACTGTAATAAGAAAAGCTGTAAAATGGACCGAAACTTACTTAATATACGTCACTTAACTATTAAGTAATAAAATGAAGCAAAACTCAATAAGTCTCTCTTAACATATATTTTGGGCTCAATTGTGGTCAGAAGTCAAGGACTTATATAGGAGATCTGCACCTACTTCTTGTTTTTAAAGTCGAAGCTTGCAAATGCCTACAAAAATAAGATGAAAATGCTGCTTTAACCATCTGGCATTGTCTGTGACTGAATAGTGAATCTACGTTTGTGTGTCTTTATCATATTCTTTTAATTATAAGCCCACTCTATAAAATGAACTTTAGATAAAGGTCCCAAAGATAAATCTGACGTCCTTTACTATAGTTTTTCACACAGAATTTGGGTCCAAAATAAAGGGTTAATGATCCCATTTGGAGTTGGGTGAGATATGGATTTGCAGTCCAGTTTTATCCTGCATTTATTATAAGGCTTTAAACCAACTACCTTCACTTTCAAGAACAATTTCTTATTGATAAAATGATGAAAATAATGCAACCTATTTCATGAGATCATGAGGTAGGTAGGTAGGTAGATAGACAGACAGATAGATCAGTGAAAAATGTCATAAATCTAATAAATGAAAGCCTTCTTAGTTGAGAAAACAATTCAAGTTTGATTTATTATCTGTATTTATGTATATGCGTGGTTTTATTTTTCCTGTGCACCACCCCGAGTCCCTTTTGGGAGAATGGCACGGTATATAAATTTAATAAAATGAAAATGGAAAATGAAGTTTATTAAGAATGTGAGCTGCAATCCAGTTTTCAGTTTTTACTTCCCAGTTTCCTTTGAAATCAGTTGAATTCCATTTCCTGGAAGGATTTGACGCCAAAAGTATCATACCGATTTACTCATTTTTAGAAACTAAGTCTAAAAATGGAACAATGTGATCTACTATTGATGAGATCTGGAGTAATTTCATCCTTAGTGCATTTTATGATTGCAAATGAACTTGCCAAAAATAAGATTTTCTCTTTTCTACTTCTGTGATTGTGAGAGAAAAAGACTGCAATGCAAAATAATTATTATTTCAGGAGTAATGGTTTAAAGGTTTCCCTTGTCCAGTCTCCTGATTCTTAGCCAAGGTTACCTTGCACAGTCTGAGAGACGCTTCCATCATCATGTGGCCAGCATGGAGTGCAGTAACTTTCCTGCTGAAATGGTACCTATTTATCTACTCACATTTGCATGCTTTTGTACTGCTAGGTCGGCAGGAGCTGGGGTAACAGGAGCTTACCCTGTCACGCAGCGCTAAGGTCTCGAACCCAGGTAACGAGCCCAGCATTTTAACTAGTGAGCCATCGTGGGCCCCCTCCCCTCCCATTTTAGGAGTAAGTAACTTTATTGAGAAACCCCACAAGGCCACAAAATAGTAAATAGTAAAAATAGTAAACAGGCTGCCCAACACTCCCAGCCCATCAGGATGTAAAAAATAGGAGATGAAATTAAATGATAGCAGGGAGGACTGCAGCTCCAGTGTCAGTGCAGACGGAGCAATATCAGAATAAAACTTCTTTTATTCGGTGATGAGTATTTCCAGGCAAGAGGGCAGAGTTTAGGTACCAGTGGTGCCCGTTGGCACCTAAGATTGAAGGATGAAGAAATAATGGTAAACATTGCCTCCCCCTCTCCCCCATCCATGTTGTTAGAAAAAATCAGTGTCTTTAATTGGTGATGGTCAGCTTGTCATTTTAAAATAGTGTATTTTGTCCACTTTGCAGGAAGAAGACCTTGTGATACAAAGACATTTGATGGAAGAAAAGAGACTGATTGAGGTATACTATATACATTAACCATAAATAACAGAGTTGGAAAGGACCTTGGAGGTCTTCTAGGCCAACCCTTTGCTCAAGCTGGAAATCCTATAACATTTCAGACAAATGCTGGGCTAAAGAAGCTTCTTGGATGAGAAGCAAAATGTCTTCACAGAAAAACGAGAAAGTCCAGTTGCCGCTTGAAAAAAAAAACACCTTTGGGGCATTGGTGGGATTCAAAAAGTTTTATTACCAGTTCTGACGGCATGGCTTGGTGGGCATGGCATGGCTTGGGTGTGGCGTGGTGGGTGGGGCAGGGGAAGGATACTGCAAAATTTCCATTTCCTCCCAAATAGATGGGGTGGGTTGCTGCTGGCATTACTCCCGGTAGTAAAAAAATTTGAATCCCACCACTGCTATGCACCTCCACAAACTACTGTCTGTACATGTTATTTAGATAGAGTGTTGACTTATCTGAACGGTGGTTCTCAGTGCACTGCGTGAGAATCCAAAGGAATGGGTTAATTTTGGTCTGCTTGCCTAGAGACTGAATTGAACAAACTTGGCTACGCCTCTTCTTTCACTCGGTAGCTCAGTTTTTTCAATGGAAGGCATGGCTGTTTCGAGAGATGAAAGCACCTGAGATGCCCTCCTAACCTCAAAACCTAACCTAGCCATCAGCGACTCTGGATCAAGGTGGGGTTGGGCGGGATTGGATTCTCACGCAGTGCACTGAGAACGACCGTTCAGGTAAGTCAATGATCTTTCTCCAGTGCGCTGCTTAGAGAATCCAAAGGAATGCGATATGCCTAAGCATACTGACCTAAGGGTGGGTTGTCAACTGGTTCAGGGAGCCAGAGTCTGAGTGAACCACCTACAACACCCTTTGCCCAAAGGAAGCTTCAGCTGATGCATAAATATCCAGTTTATAATGTTCGATGAAGGGCGATGGAAATGACACGTCGCCGCCAGGCATATTTCCTCAACCAAAGCTTGGGTGGCCCAGGCCGCAGTTGTGTCTGCACTGTGGGTAGAATGGGCTGTGATGCGCTGGGGCAAAGGTCGGGCCTGGTTCTTGTATGCTGTGGCGATACAGGCCTTTAACCATCAACAAATGGTGGTTGACGACACCCCTAGTGGCAAAAGGCCTGTTGAACATCGAGGTGATGCCATTTCCTCTAGAGAGGATGCGTGGGACGGGGGCAAAGGTCTGGGCTCTGTGAAACCAGGAGTTGACTTTTGTAAGAAATGAAGAGTAGAGCCAGAGGATCACCCTGTCAGGATGGAAAAGACAGAAGTCACTGCAGATAGATAGGGCTGTCAGCTTCGAGATCCTCCTAGCTGATGTAATGGCCATGAGAAAGTCCATTTTAAAAGTCAGTAAACAGAGATTGAATGGGTTTGAACGGAGCCAGTGTTAACACCTCAAGGACGATGGGCAACTCCCAAGATGGGTAACGATGGACCATCGGAGGTCTGAGGTTGGTGTTCCTCTCAGGAAGGAATGAAACCTGGGGTGATGTGTCAGAGAACACCTGGCCCCCCCATGTAGTACTGTAGACAGCACTGCTAACTGCCTTCGTAGGGTGTTTGGAGCCAGTCCCTTATCCAGTCTGTCCTGGAGAAACTCCAGGACATGAAGGACCAAGGCATTCCTGGGAATAATACTCAGAGGTTGGCTCCACTTGCAGAATGCCGACCACATTGTGTTGTACACCTGCATGGTGGAGGGCTGCCTGGCCACTGCAAATGACATGCATGTCCCCTTCAATCTCCAAACAGCCAATTGAAGCCACTGATGGTCCGGGTGCAGTAGAACCCCTTGGCTGAAGACTATCCTGTTGTCTGGTATCTTCCAGGGGGCAGTGAGGGACAGGCTGATCAGCTCGGTGAACCAGGACCAGTCCGGTACCTCCGCTTGCTCCGCCCAGATCTTGCAACTGACTCTCGGGATGAGCGGGAGTGGTGGGAATGCCTACAACAACCCCTGGGGCCAAGGGCTGTGGAGGATGTCGACCCCCTTTGCTCCAGGCATTGGGAACCTGCTGAAGAATTGAGGCAGGTGGGTGTTGGCTGGTTGAACAAACAAATCCACTGTCGGGAGACCAAACTGGAATGTCAGGTTGTGGAACAGGTTCGGGTGGAGCTGTCACTCCGTGTGGTCCAAAGTCCTCCAACCCAGCCAATCCACTTGTACATTCATGGTTCCAGATGTGTGATCTGCCCTGATGGACAGAAGATGAGACTCTGCCCCTGTGCCTCCAGTATGAGCCTCTTGGAATGCGTGCCCTCCTGGCAATTGATATGTGCCTTGGCGGCCACATTGTCCATAAGGATCAATATATGTTGCCCCGGCACCAGGTCTCTGAACTCCCGGTGGGCCAGATGGATGGCCTGAAGCTCCAGCCAATTGATATTGTTCAGCAGGTCCTGGGAAGATGCAGTGGGTGTGCGCACCCAACTGTACAAGCTGGCATTGGAGGTTATCGTGATCCGTTCTGGTTCCCTGAAGAGACAACATTTCCACAAGGCAGAGGAGGGCCACTAATAGAGAGAGCGGATCACTTTGGATGACAGCCGCACCGTGATGTCCGGAACTCCTCTGTGTCTCCTTTGGTGCAGAAGGAGAAACCATTGGAGATGGCATGTGTAGAGCTGTGCCCAGGGGACAATCCCTATACAGGAGATCAGCTTGCTCAGTAACATGTAAAGGAAGGATAGGTGCACTGATCTCTGGGTCAGAACCTGGTTCACTAGGGCCCAAATGCTGGCGTAACGGTCGTGTGACAGGGACCCTAGATGTAACAGTGACGTGACCGGAACCAACTGACTTTTGTCCATATTTACCATGAACCCGTAGAGCTGCAGTGACCAAATTGTTGCTCGAAGATCTCGATGGGCCTGTCTCGGGGACAACAATTGTATCAGGACATCGTTGAGATAGCATTGTAGTCTTATGGGACAAGACCTGAGATGGGCCACCACTGTGGCCAGCAGTTTCATAAAAGTCCTTGGGGCCAATGAGAGTCCAAACAGCAGGGCCCTGTATTGAAAATTGCACCCTGCGTACAAGAACAGTAGGAATTTCTGGTGAGAAGTTCGAATAGGCACATGAAGATATGCATCTTTGATGTTTCCCTGGCAAATGCAGCCCAAGTTGGCAGTGACTGCATTTTGAAATGCTTGTACGGCAGGTACTCATTCAGCCTCTTGAGATTCAGGATTGCTCTCTACCCCCCTGACTTTTTGGCTGCTAAGAACAGGATGGAGTAAAAATTCTCTGCTCCTTACCTGATGGGACCTGTTCAACAGCAGAGATGTCCAACAGGTGCTGGATCTTGGAGACCATGAGAGCCCTCATGATCCTGCACCTCAGAATGGAACACCTGATGAACCTAATCGGAGGTGTGGAAAGAAATTCTATGGTGAGGCCGATCCATACTGCCTGAAGAACCGAGGCATTTGAGGTTGATTGTTCCAATTGGTTGACGAAATGCCTGAGTCAACCACCAATGGGAATACCAACCTGGGAATCATCTGTACTGACAGAATGGTTAGTAACTGAAACCTCGGTTCCCACGTCTGGATTGAGACTGCTGTTATGGTTGGGGCTGTTGTTGTTGCCTGCCCCTGTCTCTGAATCCGGATCTATCCTGTGTTTGATTAGATCCCTGGTAGTAGGGTCTGTGGAATTGGGGCCCAGTTGACCCCGAGTCCTCTCAAAAGGGCTGCCTACGAAAATAAGGTTGGGCCCTATGATCTGCCTGCCTTTGAATAGAATGAAGAACCTTCCTTTTATCCCTATTCTCAATGAGAATGGGGTCTAAGGCCACACCAAAAAGTTTCCCTCCCTTAAAGGGCGCCGCAGCCAGACGCCATTTAGAGCTCATGTCGGCCTGCCAATGGCAGAGCCAAAGGAGGAGGCGGGAGGTGACGTTAGTTGCCATGGCTCTGGAGGCAAATTTTGCCACCGCTATCGTGGCATCAGCAGAATATTCAAAAGCCTCCACCAGTTTATTAACATCCTGGTGGAGGTGCATGTCCTCAGGAACTAACTTAGCTTGTAGTTGTCTGAGCCACACCAGGGAAGTCCTGTTAAAAAAGGACGCTGCAGATGTCACTCAAATCACCTAGTCAGCTGCCTGGTGCATCTTGCGGAATGTTTGTCCTGCCTTGTGGGTCTCCGCCTTCAAACCCTCAAAAGCATCTGAGGGCACAATGGCCGGGGAGGTCATGACCGCTATAGGCATGTCCACGGACTGCATCAGGAGGAGCTCTTCCAGATCTGGTCTGGGCCCAAACATTCTGTTTGTCGTTATTGCTATGTGGGGGAACCACAGCTGGTTGAGACCACTGTCTCTGAATGACATCCAGAAACAACTTAGGGGAAGGAATGACCTCCCATTCCAGAACTGGTTCTGAAAAAAAATGTTCAGTGGAATCAAGACCCAATGATGGTTCCACTGGATTTCCTTTATTTCCCATATTGGTGGTGGTCCTGGCCTTGAAAAGTAAGGATTTGAACAGGGCAGGCCTGAAGAGGCCTCCAGGTAAAGGGGTGTCCTGGGGGGCGCCCTCATTGTCAGATAATTTCTGATCCCCCTGCTTTTCGTCATCCAAAAGCAAGTCCTCGCTGTCGGTGGGTGGCAATGGTTAGGGGGGATCCGTCATGGACCCTGGGGTAGGTCTTTAAGAAGCCCTCGGGCCTCTAGAACTCCTGTGAAGCTCGGAGTTGACCCCCTGCAAGCGGGCCACAGAAATGAGGTCCCTGAATTCCTTAGGGAGGTTCAGAATCTGACCATCCTCCCCACAGAGCCCCACAGCTGTGGGGTGAAGATAGCCTCAGGTGAAGATAGCCTAGCCTCAGGGATAGAATGCCTGGCTTGAGAGGCTCGTGTCATGCTCAGGCCTGATGCGCTTGGGGTTGAGCCTGGGCATAGGCCTACATCCTCAGCGGAGAGGCCCTGCATCTGGATTTTGTCTGGGGACCAGTCACTAACAGCCCCTGGAGGGGATCCCTGAATGGAAAAGGAGGGCAATCCCTCTAACTGCAGTGGTGGAGGGGAGCTGGTGGCCCCCGCTGCCTTAGGAGTCTTGGTGGACACCTTGTCCGAATCCCAATGTGTCCTTATCTGCTATCGCTGATTTGGACTTGGACTTAGATCTGCTAGCCACGCTTCTGGTGGCTGTCCTTCCTACTCTGCTGGAAGTGGAAGCTTCTTCTTTTTGGCGGACTGGAGAAACCAGCTCGCCTGCGATCGTAACCTTACAAACACAACTGATTAAAAATAAATGAAAATACCTGTTGTGCTGCAAAGAAAATCAGAAGAAATCTAAAGAAAAATTGGAGAAACTGTGATTGTGTCTCTGTAGGAAGAGTGAATTGAAAAAACTGAGCTACCAAGCAAAAGAGGAGGTGTGGCCAAGTTGCTTCAATTCAGTTTCTAGGCAAGCAGATTGAAATTAACCATTAACCATTCCTTGGATTCTCTAAGCAGTGCACTGGAGACAACAGACATACACACACACACACACACACACATATACTTACACCTCACTTGTGATGTATTTTGACTTTTCCAGACTCTTCAGATGAAAATTAAGTGCCTGCAAGAGGAGCTAAAGAAGGCAAAAGACCTGGATTTTAAGTAGGTCATGGCATGTTCATAAATGCCTTTATGTGATGCAGAGGCGTAGCGTGGGGGGTGCAGGGGGGGGCAGCCGCACCGGGCGCAACATCTGGGGGCGCGCGCTCCAGAGACCTGACTCGGAAGCTCTCCTCCGTGGGTCTCTGGAGTTGGCGGCGGCGGCGCCTGGGCGCTCCTGGGCCGGCGAGAGTCGGGGAGCGAACAGCGGCCAGTAGGGGCCAAACCCTCCCGGGCCATCCCCCGGCTGAGGCCAGCGCCGGCTCCTCGCACCCGCCAGCGCCACCCGAGGGGGCCAGATGAGACTTAAAGGCGCAAGTCTTTCAAAGCAACGGCCGTGCGGAGACCCTGGAAGACTCCTCCGTTCCGAGCCAGCCAGAGGAGCGGCGACCTGGGCCTCGCGGCGGCCCGGGAAAACCCTCTTGCCCCGGCTTTCGGGCCGTCGCCCTCCGTAGAAAGGAGCCTCGGGTGTCCCAGGCCCGCACCACGCAAAGGGCGCCCGCTTCTCCCCAAGGCGAGGCAACGAGTGTCGGACCCGGATGGCCGAGCCCTTTGGGCAGCGGCTGCCCGCCGGATCCTCGCGGGAGGTGCGTGGGCTCGACACCACAAGAAGAGCTGCCTCCCCCGAGTGCTAAAATCCACGGGTTAGGGGGCGCAAATTACTTGCCTTGCCCCAGGTGATGACAACCCACGCTACGCCACTGATGTGATGGACTTTCAGCTTCCAAAGGTGCACTTTCAGTTGCCCAGAATTTCCCCTGTTTCTGTCTTACATTCCTTACATCCATCAAGTACCAAAGTTAACTGAATGACAGGCATTTTTTTAGCCTGATAACTACATTAAATCCAAACTGAATGATTAACTCCAATTTCCTCAAATAAATCATACTGAAATAATTTAAGATTAAAAGAAATTTCATCAAGTTTCAATACTGATAACTAGATTAAATCCAAATTGAATGATTGAATATCCTAGGACAGTGATGGCAAACGTGCACACTCATCTGGGTGGCAGTCAGGAAAAGGAGCATGCGTGTCCCAAAAAATTTACTTCTGGTTTTGTGCACCGGCCGGAAAGTCTTGTGGTAACTAACACGCATGTGCCCAGGCCGATCAGCTGGCCAGCACGCATGCTCACAGACCAGCTCTTTCAGTTGCCTCATGCACAAAGGCCAGCTAATAGTCACACATGCATGCACACCAGAAACCTGGAAGAGGAACAGCTGATGCCGCACATGCCAGGCAGCATAGCTCCATGCGCCATTTTGGGCATGCATGCCATAGGTTCACCATCACGGTCCTAGGAATTTTAAGAGAAGGCTTAAATATTTCAAATAGATCATGCTGAAATGAGTTAGATTAAAATTAATTTCATCCAATTTCAATATACATACACAAACACAAATAAATAAATGTGTGTGTGTGTGTGTGTGTGTGTGTGTATGAAGATATTTTTGCTGATTTAAGTAAAAAGATAAGGGAAGTAATTTCATTGTGTCTTCATAACTTACAGGAAATCAACAATAATTTACAGAAAAACAACAACAATCTCAAATCTGTTGTTGGACAGAGAAAAGCTCAACTGTGAGAACAAGGAGCTTGTGACAATTTGTGGTGAAAAACAACGACTCAGCGAACAGTTTGAGGAAGAACTAAACAGGTGAGAAATGTTTACATAGCAATCCTGATTTTCTGCTCTAGAATTTCATATTAAATTCTTTATAACACATAAAATGTACAGGAAGTCCTTGACTTACAACCAAAGTTGTAAGTCAAGGACTTTTGTTTAGGGACCAAAGTTACAAAGGCACTAAAAAAGTGACATAGTTGTTTTTCACACAACTATTGCAAAAGTGTGGTCAATTTGCTCATATTTATGTCGGTTGCAGTGTCCTGGGGACATGGGATTCCTTTTTGCAATCTTCTGACAAGCATTAAGCCAGATTCACTTAACCGGGTTACTAATTTAACTACTGCAGTGATTCATTGAACAAATGAGGCAAGAAAGATCGTAAAATGGGGCCAAATTCACAGAAATGTCACTTAAAAGAAATTTTGGGCTCAATTATGGTCATAGGTGTTGTGCCCCACAGACTATCTCCTTGGCTGCTTGCCACTATCGCCTTGGCTGCGAGCCATAACTCACTAACAAAGACAGACAGAGAATTGCAGATTCAAATGACCAGAATTTCCAATGAGGAGTTGACAATATTGTTTCCTGCAAATGACCTCTCCCCAAAGCCTTCCTTATGAGTTCTCTTGGGAGGGGTCACTCATCAACCAGCTGGTGCTCATCAGGGCTTACGAGCTTGCCTCTTACGTAACTGTTGCCTCCTTTTCTCAGCCCTGCATAATCTAGCATCAGGGACAAACTGCCCCTGATCCTCCCCACTGCTCCATGACCCAGGCGTCTCCTGGTGGCCAACCAGACTCTCTGCTTCCTCACCTGTCGGAGGAACTGGTATAGGCAGTGTGGACTGTGAGTTTTACGTTCTTATTTACATTCAATTATTTTTGGAAAGAAGAATAGAGGGGGGAGTTTGCCTGTAATCCCCCCCTCACAAAAGCGGCATTTTAAAATGCTCCCCAGACCGGGGAGAGAGAGGATTGCCAACATCCGATCTATTACTACCTAAAAGGGAATGTTTTTTCCATTTATGGAATTGCAGTAGCAACTATGTATCCGAGACTCGTTACAACTAATATGAAACTTTCACTACTTCTCCTCTTCCGGCGTTGAGGAGGGAAAATGGCATTTCTTTGTTCCCAGCTGAAAACTTTCTTTTGAGTCATGAACATTCCTTCAACTTTATAAGATCACAAGATTAAAAACCTATACTTAAAGCCTCCTCAAGAAGCTCTTGGTGTTTCTCCCAATTTGTGGGTTCTTCTTTTTCTCTTTTGGATTTGATAATACAATCATCTCTCTGGATTTTATACAATATATGGTTTGAACTCTGACACAGACTTTTCCTGATATCTCAGACTTCACTGACTGCTTGCTCACCAACGCCATTTTTTTGCTATAAAAACTTAAAACTACAACAATGGCTTCAAGAAAGCCTCCGACCGGAAAGTCTCTTTCTGCTCCAACCTCAACTAAAGCCAGCCCAACTCTGCAACAGACGAAGATTACTACAATGCTATAAAAAGAAGCTGCAGGAGAGGACACCCAAGGATCATCAACAGATGAAATGCTCCAAAGTATAATGAAAGAAATAAAAGAAATGCGGAAAGACTTGATAAGCTCAAGACTGGAATTGTTGGAGACACAAAGAACCATAGCAGATAATAAACAAAAGATTGAGGTGTTGGAGGGGGGAGCAGTTGAGATGAAAGAAGAGATAAGGGAAATACGAAAAGAAAACATAGATATTTCTGGGCATATGTCAAGGATGGAATTTGAAAGAATGTCTTTTTTTTTAAGGTTTCAGAATGTTCCAGAGTCAGAAGCAGAGGATTTGAAGGATTTAATGAGCACAATTTTAGCAGATTATACTAAAAAGAATAAAGAATATATCTGGGGGGATATAGACCTGATTTACAGAATTAATTCAGCATATGCTAGAATAATTGATGTACCTAGAGAGATTCACATTAAATTTGTAAGAAGGTCCACAAGGGATGAGATTCTAAGGGCACAACGAGGGGGGCCTTTGATATATCAACAAAAAGAAGTTGCCATATTGAAGCAGATTCCAAAAAACATTCGAGAGATAAGAAGGAAGTATTCCTTCTTATCCAAAAAATTATACAAAAAAGGAGTATGGTTCAAATGGTTGATGCCTGAAGGAATGTTGGTATTCTGGGATGGAGGTAGGGTTAGAGTTAAAACAGTAGGAGAGGCGGAGGCCTTTCTAAAAAAAACATTCCTTAATCCTGGGAGATTGAAGAAGAGGGAACGGGAGGGGCCATGGCCAAGTCTACTGGTGGGAAAGAGGAAGAAGAAACAATAGCAAAGAAACTCAGATCACAAAAATGAGTTTATTTTGAAACTTATTGTAATTCCTGAAAACGGATGTTGATACAAAACAAACGATTGAATGTATGAAGTCTATGATATGATATATATGTATCTCTTGTCACCATTTAATTAACTATATTTTGTATGAAGCCTCGGGGGCAGTCACCACCCCTGGCATGGAAGTCCTAAAATGTTAAAAAAACACCTTATGTACCCCTTTTCCTTTTATATATGTAAAACCGATAAAAATTGTTTAAAAAAGAAAGAAAGAAAATCACTACACTTGTTATGTGATTCTGGTAGTCATTAAGTGAATCTGGCTTCTCATTGACTTTGCTTCTTGGAAGGTCACAAATGGCAATCACAGGACCCCCGGAGGCTATAACGCTTTTAAATACCTGTTTTTAAAACCATGTTATTAATTTAAGCACTGCAGTGATTCACTTAAGAAATGTGGCAAGAGGTCAAAAAAATGGGGGGGGGGGGGAACTCACCTAACAAATTTCTCACTTAGCAACAGAAATGTTGGGCTCAATTATGGTTGTAAGCCGAGGACTACCTGTAACATAGTTTGTCTTATGGCAGTCATTTATAGTCCAATATCTAGATTCAAGTCAAAATGAATATCCTAGGACAGTGATGGCGAACCTATGCACGGGTGCCACAGGTGGCATGCGGAACTATTTCTTAGGGCACGCAAGGTGTTGCCCTGTCAGCTCCAGTGTGCATGTGTGCCCTGACCAGTTGATTTAGGCCTTCTTTTGAGGCTGTTTTTCACCCTCTGGAGGCTTCAGGGAAGCTCCTGAAGCCTCTGGAGGTGGGATGGGGAGGCTGTTTTCACCCTCCTCAGGCTCCTAGAAAGCCTCTGGATCCTGGGGAGGGCGAAAAAAGCACGCCAAAAGCAGGGGGTCATGCACATAGCATTATGGGTGTGGCATGCCCATGCACAACCCCCCTGCACTCCCCCCACTTTTGGCACATGAGCCAATAAAGGTTAGCCATCACTGTCCTAGGAGTTTTAAGGGAATACTTTAATCTCTCAAATAATTGCTACTGAAATAAATTCAGATTAAAAGAAATTTCATTTGTGAGATTACTGTGTGTGCGTTCACCATTATTTATACATTTTAGAGGATATTCCATATTATATAATCCCGTGATGGTGAATTTATGGCATGCGTGCCAGAGGTGGCACACAACGCCCTCTCTGATGGCACATGAGCCGTTGCACCAGTTCAGCTGTGTTGTGCATGCGTGTACGCTTCCCGCTGGCCAGCTGATCTTCGGGTATCTGCTGCACATGGGCAGAGGGGGGGGCATGCTTGCATGCGCACGAGGAAGGGCATATGTGGGTGCATGAATACCTTGGGCACGTACAGTGGCCGTGTGTGCATGCATGTGGGGAGGGGCAGGGTGCATGTGGGGGGGGGGCTGTGCATGCATGTGTGTGCTTTCAGCACTCGGTCCGAAAAAGGTTTGGCATCACTGATATAATCCATTACAATTGAGACAATAAATTATAATAAATATATAGAGTAAAGAATTGCATATATTAAAGTGTAAGATAAACATTCTAATCAGAGGTGGGTTTCTGCCGGTTCGCCACTGGAGCGGGCGAACTGGTAATGGCAGTGGCAGGCTCCGCCCACTCGCCCAGACGCTTCTCCATCAACAAGGAACAGATGATGACAGGTTTTCCGAAGTGGACGAGGACGAGGTTAGCCGCCTCAGGCAATTTGAAATGAGGCGTTTCCCCTTTAAGAAAGTCTGGAAGGGTTGCCTCAGCTGTGAGGGCGACCATCTGCGTTCGAATTGCAAGCACAAATTGTGTGCCGCAGATGCAGTAAAAAGGGACATTTAGCTTCTGTGTGCCAAGCGGCTATGCCGAGCAGTCCAAGCCTGAGATCGGATGACGGCTGTTCCTCCAAGGGGTCTGTCTTTAAAGGCGGCTGTCGCCAAACTGATTGTTTCACTGTCCGGGACAATGCTTCCGAAGTAGTTGATTGGGCTGTTAGCTCAGCCTCCCTCAGTCATGGGGGGGGGGGAATAAGATTCATCTTAGGATCCACATCGAAGGTCAGCCGTGTACCATGGAGCTGGACACTGGGTCTGCCAAATCGATCATCTCGTGGAACACCTTGAAGACGCTGCTGCCTGGTCTGGACCGGCAACAACTAGAGCCATGTCCTAGTCATTTGAAAGACTACCAGGGCAACGTTATTCCTATCGTTGGCTGTGGCCAGTTTAATATTCGTTATGGGGGCTACAAGGGTTGCCTGCCCCTCATAGTTGTGGCCAAGCCTTTAGCTTCTCTGATTGGCCTGGAATGGTTTCAGGCTTTAGGGCTCTCCCTTTCAGGCATTCATTCTACTTCAGAGGGGAATGATTTGGATGCCCTCACCCAGGACTTTGCTGACGTTTTTGATAACTCCCTAGGTAAATATAAGGGAACGCCCATCTCCCTAAATTTAGACCCTAATATTACTCCCATTCGGCTTAAAGCTCGTAGGGTTCCTTTTGCTTTAAGGGAAAAGGTGGATGCAGAAATTGACAAACTGCTAGCTCAGGGGGTAATTGAACCGGTGGACCATGCTAAGTGGGAGATGCCTATCGTGATGCCCTTAAAGTCGGATGGATCTATAAGACTTTGCGCTGACTTTAAGTCAACTTTGAACAAGGCGCTGCAAGCACACCCCTACCCGGTTCCTGTTGTACAACACATTCTACATTCATTGGGCCAAGGGAAAATATTTGCCAAATTAGATTTGGCACAGGTTTATCAACAGTTACCTGTTGATGATGAGACTGCCCTGGCCCAAACTATTGTGACACACCGGGGCGCTTTTAAGTGCCGCCGTCTACAGTTTGGGGTTAGCGTGGCCCCAGGGATTTTAGAGTATCATGGAGCGGGTGCTCCATGGTATAAAAGGGGTGATCCCATATTTTGATGATGTCCTCATTTCTGCTTCCACCCGATCAGGACTTGTCACCACTTTGAGATCTGTTATTCAGAGATTCTGTAAGGCTGGGCTTAAACTGAAGCGCTCAAAATGTAGGTTAGGGGTGCCCTCTGTACAGTTTCTGGGGTATTTGATTGACCACCAACAAAGCCCCCCTCGTTCATGACCTTGTGTCAGAGGGGGAGCCGGACCTGGTAGGAATTGCGGAAACCTGGTTGGGCCACGAGGGAGGACTTCCCCTCGTTGAAATGTGCCCGCCAGGCTACCTCGCTTTTCATCAGCCCTGGGTCCAAGGTAGGGGCGGTGGGGTAGCGGTCATTATCAAGGAAGGTCTTGAGCCAAGAGAGACCATTGTGCCACAGACTACCGGTTGCGAGTCCCTCTGCGTGAAGTGGGGCCTAGGGAGGCAGTTGGGCTTGCTGGTTATATACCTGGCTCCTCGCTATGTAGCAGCAGCCCTGCCCGAGCTCCTGGAGGTGATCGCTACGGTGGCAGTGGAGACCCCCAGACTTATAGTCATGGGGGACTTTAATCTGCCATCGTTGGGCGAATCATCCGAGGTAGCTCGGGAGTTCATGGCTTCCATGACGGCCATGGACCTGACCTAACTAATTCAAGGCCCCACCCACGAGGGTGGACACACACCGGATCTCATTTTTGTCTCAGGCCAATGGAAGAGTGATCTGGGTATAGGGGACATAGTCATCACACCCTTGTCATGGTCGGATCACTCACTTCTCCGGCTCGACTTTCCGACCGCTACTCCCCTCCGCGAGGAGGCGGTGCCAGAACCACCTATCTGGTTCCGCCCCAGGCGCCTGATGGACCCGGATGGGTTCCAGATGGCGCTTGGGCCACTTCCTGTACCCCTGACCCGCACCCCGATGGAGGACCTCGTGGCCGCATGGAATATTGCGACCACGGGAGCCTTGGATCGGGTCGCGCCCTTGCGGCCTCTCTTGCGGCGCCGAGCCGCCCCGGCTCCTTGGTTTACCGAGGAGCTGAGGGCGATGAAACGCCGCAAGAGATGCCTAGAGGGAAGATGGAGGGCTACTCGCTCTGAATCTGACTGAACACAGGTAAGAGCCCATTTACGGACTTACATTGTGGCGCTGAGAGTGGCCAAACGCCATCATTGTGCTACTCTCATAGCATCCGCAGAAAACCGCCCTGCCGCCCTGTTTAGGGTGACCCGTTCCCTCCTTCAACAGAGGGTGCGGGAAGCCCCGCTACAGGGTAGAGCAGAGGAATTTGTGACTTTTCTGCAGGACAAAACCGCTCAGATACAGAACGAGTTAGCCCCCATTCTTGGTCCAGTGGGGTGCTACGAGGCGGATCTTGTTTGGGAGGAATTTGACTCCGTTGCTTCCGAGGATATGGACAGGCTACGTGGGCGACTGCGAGCCACCACATGTTTATTGGACCCGTGCCCCTCCTGGCTTGTACTGGCATCCTGGGAGGTGACACGAGGCTGGCTCCAAGAGGTTGTCAACGCTTCTTTGAGTGAGGGTTCCTTGCCTGCTTCCCTAAAAGAGGCTATGGTGAGGCCCCTCCTTAAGAAGCCCTCTTTGGATCCAGCTCTTTTAACCAACTATCGTCCCGTCTCCAACCTTCCCTTCTTGGCGAAGGTTGTTGAGAGTGTGGTGGCACAACAGTTTCCCCGTCACCTGGAGGAAGTTGATTATCTAGACCCGCGCCAGTCCGGCTTTCGGCCCAGGCATAGCACCGAGACGGCATTGGTCGCGTTGGTAGATGATCTTTGGAGGGCCAGAGATGGGGGTTGTTCCTCCATCCTGGTCCTATTAGACCTCTCGGCGGCTTTCGATACCATCGACCATGGTATCCTATTGCATCGGCTGGGGGGGTTGGGGGTGGGAGGCACCGTTTTACGGTGGTTCTCCTCCTACCTCTCTGGCCGATCGCAATTTGTGTTGGCAGGGGAGCAGAGGTCGACCCCGAGACCCCTCACATGTGGGGTGCCTCAGGGGGTCGGTCCTCTCGCCTCTCCTGTTTAATGCATACATGAAGCCGCTGGGTGAGATCATCCGTGGTTTTGGGGTAAAGTACCATCTATACGCTGATGATACTCAGCTGTATATATCTACCCCAAACCACCCCAACGATGCCGTAGCGGTGATGTGCCAGTGCCTGGAAGCCGTGCGGATCTGGATGGGAAGCAACGGACTCAGGCTCAACCCGACCAAGACCGAGTGGCTGTGGTTTCCGGCTGCCCGATTCAACCAGCTCTCTCCAACGCTGGCCATAGGGGGCGAACATCTTGCCCCTGTGGATGGGGCGCACAATTTGGGTGTCCTCCTGGATACCCGGCTGTCTATGGAAGAGCAAGTGACAGCCGTGGCCAGGAGGGCGTTTTACCAGGTTCGCCTGGTCCGCCAATTGCGCCCCCTATTGGATCGGGACGCCCTTCGCACAGTCACTCATGCCCTCGTGACATCCCGACTGGACTATTGTAACTCTCTCTACATGGGGCTCCCCTTGAAGTGCACCCGGAGGCTTCAGTTAGTTCAGAATGCAGCCGCGCGAGCAATCATGGGAACCACTAGGTTTACCCACATTACACCGCTCTTGCGCGAGCTGCACTGGCTGCCTGTCGTCTTCCGGGTGCGCTTCAAGGTGTTAACTATCATCTTTAAAGCGCTCCATGGCTCGGGACCTAGCTACCTGCAGGATCGGATCCTGCCTCACACATCCTCACGGCCGATTCGCTCCCACAGAGAGGGACTTCTCCGGGTGCCGTCCACTAGACTTTGTCAGCGGGCGACGCCCAGGGGAAGGGCTCTCTCTGTGGCCGGCCCGGCCCTCTGGAACGACCTTCCCCCCGATATTAGAACGACCACGGACCTCCGCTCCTTCCGCTTGAAATTGAAGACTCATCTTTTCCGCCTGGCCGGCCTAGGGTAGTCTCTCTCTCTATGGGTTTTTTAAATGTATGGGGATTTTTAGTTAATGGGATTTTAGCACAGGAACTAATTTAATCTGTTTTAATTTTGCTATGTATGTTGTATATTTATTGTTTTTATTTCCCTTGTGCACCGCCCCGAGTCCCTGTGGGGAGAGGGAGCGGTCAATAAATTTGGCTATTAATTAAAAGGGGTGATCCCATATTTTGATGATGTCCTCATTTCTGCTTCCACCCGATCAGGACTTGTCACCACTTTGAGATCTGTTATTCAGAGATTCTGTAAGGCTGGGCTTAAACTGAAGCGCTCAAAATGTAGGTTAGGGGTGCCCTCTGTACAGTTTCTGGGGTATTTGATTGACCACCAAGGCATCCATCCCACTCCTTCGAAAGTGGAAGCAATTACCTCTGCACCCACACCAACCAATAGAGGGGAGCTTCAGGCATTTTTGGGCCTTCTACATTTCTATTCTTGTTTCATTCCTCATAAGCCGACCGTGGCAGAGCCTTTGCACCGTCTGTTGGACGGTTCCGTCCATTGGAAATGGACCAGCTGCGAAGCACAAGCATTCGCGGCTGTTAAAAAACTCCTGACTTCCGCTGCCGTTTTGGTTCAGTATGATGAGCGTAACCCTAAAATGACTTTTATTTATTTATTTATTTTTTTAAAAATTATTTTTATTTTTGAACAAACACAAACAAATATAACAAAAAACAAAAAACATAAACTCCATCCTCCATTACAGATTGTAGAAAATGTGTCAGTTGGTTACAAACTGTGCATCTCTTCCATAGTCATATTCATATCAAATCACATATTTTAGTTCAAATATATTTAAATATATTACAATTATTATACCTCAACCTTCATTTGACTATCTTGTTTCCAGCCATTGATAAAATTTATTCCAAATTTCATAGAATTGTTCACTGTCTTGCTCTCTAATTTCAAATGTTAATTTACTCATCTCTGCACATTCCATAATTTTATAAATAATTTCTTGCTGTGATGGTAATTTGTCATTTCTCCAATTTTTTGCAAAGACGATTCTGGCGGCTGTCAAAATATTCACAATTAGGTATTTCAAATTTTTGTCGAATGTTTCTAAAGTAAGTCCAAGCAGGAAGAGTTCGGGTTTGAAATCTATATGTTTTCCTGTTATTTTGTCCAACCATGTGTGGATCATATTCCAATAATTTTTGGCCTCCGAGCAAGTCCACCACATATGGTAGTAAGTACCAGGCGTCTGATGACATTTCCAACATTTTTGAGATTTGTTCTTACTCATTTTTGAGATTCTTGAGGGTGATAAGTGCCACCTGTAGAACATCTTGTATAAGTTCTCTTTGTAGGCTGTTGACATCGTCATTTTGTAATTTTGTGTCCACAATTTTTGCCACTTATCTAAGTCGATCCCATGCCCGAAGTTTTTCCCCTATATTATCATTGTTTCTTTCACTTGCTCTTCCTGGAGTTTAAACTCTAGTAAGTAGGCATAGAGTTTTTAAATTATTTTTTCATCGACGCCTGTTAATATTTTGTCTAATTCCGTCATTTTGTCATAAACCCCTCCTTTTTTTTGATCTTCCTTATATCTTGAATGTATTTGTGTGTATGTATACCAATTAATATCCATTCCTTCTTGTTTTAGTTCCTGAATAGTTTTAAGATCACCCCTTGAGTTTAATAGATCCGAATATCTGATTGTTCGTTCCTTTTTGTGTATTATTGCGTACGTAAATGCTTCAGTAATTGATACCCAGACTGGTATTTTGAAATAATGCAATTTCTTGATCTTCTCCCAGTTTACAATCAGAAATTCCCTTACATAGTGCCTTCTGAAAATGCCATGTTTCCTGGTGGTTCGGTACCATAGAGCTGCGTGCCATCCTGATGGCAAATCATGTCCCTCTAAATCTAATAATCTAGTATTTCTTAGTGTAATCCAATCTTTAATCCACATCAGATTCGCAGCTTGATGATATAGTTCCCAACCCTAAAATGATTTTTAGATAGTTTTAAATTTCGGGAATTTTAATCTGGTTTTAGTGCAGGGTTTTTATCGAATAAGTTTTTTAAATTTTTAATGTATTTTAGTGTTCCTGTGCGCCGCCTTGGGTCCGTTTGGAGAAGGGCGGGGTATAAATTTAATAAAATAAAAATAAATAAAAAATAAAAAATGAGAGAATACCTCTCATTCTGGCGTGTGATGCATCTCCTTTTGGCATTGGGGCGGTTCTTAGCCACGTCTACCCAAACGGAACGGAAGCGCCAATTGCGTTTTACTCCCGCGCCTTATCTAAAATGGAACGGAATTACAGTCAATTGGATAAGGAGGCCTTAGCTGCCGTTGTGGGGGTAAAAAGATTTCATCATTACATATATGGCCGTTCGTTCCATTTGGTGACAGATCATAAGCCTTTATTGGGAATTATTGCTGGGGATCGTCCTACACAGGACATTTTGTCCCCACGGATGTCTCGCTGGGTTGAGTTCCTAGCAGCTTACTCGTATTCCCTGATCTATCGCCCTGGAAAACAAATTGGGCATGCAGATGCCTTAAGCCGTTGCCCATTGCCTGAGCTAGTCCAGGATCTTGTGCCTTCTACCCCAGTGATCCTCATCGAGGATTTGCAATTGCCAGTGTCCGCAACGGACATTGCTCACTACTCTTTGAAAGATGCCATTCTTGCCCGGGTCCTGGATTGGGTCCGTAGAGGTTGGCCACCAAGGAGTTTGCCGCCAGATGTCATGCCGTAGTTTAGATGAAGGGACGAGTTGTCCATGCTGCAAGGTTGTCTATTGTGGGGATGCAGAGTTGTCATTCCTACAGCACTCAGGCGCCCGGTGCTTGTCCGTCTCCATGAGGGCCATCCAGCCATAGTGCGGATGAAAGCTTTGGGCCGCAGCTATGTCTGGTGGCCAGACATGGATAAGGACATCACCACATGGGTGCAACACTGTCAGCTTTGCCAGCAAACCAGGCCTGTGGCTCCCACTGCACCTGTTCAGGAATGGGAGACCCCTAACGCTCCTTGGAGCCGTATTCATATTGATTTCCTGGGACCAATTGCTGGTCAGACCCTTTTCCTGGTAGTAGATGCCCTGTCAAAGTGGGTGGAGCTTTTCCTGGTGCAGAACATGACGACAGACAACACTATTAGGTTTCTCACATGTTTGTTTGCAACCCAGGGCCTACCTGACACGGTGGTATCCGACAATGGGCCACAATTCACATCCCTGGGGTTTCAGACGTTCCTTGCACAGTTAGGTATAAGACATGCTCAAGTGGCACCATATCATCCTGCTGGAAATGGACTGGCTGAACGAGCTGTTCGTTCCGCCAAGGAGGCTTTAAGCTGCATGGGAGACTTGCCTTGGCATTCCAGGCTAAACACTTATCTATTTACACAGCATACTACCCCGTGCCCTGTTCACGGGTAAGTCCCCTGCAGAATTCTTAATGGGTCACCGTCTCCGTACGACGCTAGACAGGTTGCATCCTTCCTACAATGCTACTGCCCCACTGCAGCCAGATGCCCCGAGGGTTTTTGTCAGGGGGGAGGAGGTTTACGCACAAAACTTTTCAGGTAACCCCAAGTGGCTTCCGGGCTGGATAACCGATGTAACAGGGCCCTGTTCCTACAGGGTCCAATTCAGTGATGGGCGTCAGTGGCGGCGGCATGTGAATCAACTCCGCTGCCAGGTGGTGGATGAAAATCAGTCGCCAATTCATCCCAGCAGCTGTGGACTCTCCTGATGCCGCCTACTGGCAAGAATTCCACCTTCGATCAATTCCTGACAAAGACGTATCCGGCCCGATGTTGGACGCACACTCACCTGTAGCACCCAGCCTACTGGCGGGGGCGGAGACGTCCGAGGACATCCAATCACCGGCAGAGAACCTGACCGAAGACACCGCTCCTCCTTCTGTGGCGAGCTCTCCTCAACTACGACGCTTGCAGTGCACGCGCCATCGGCCTGCATATCTATTACGCATGCGCAATCCGGGAGGGAAGGAGTGCAGAGTTCTTGTATTCAATGCCAGCCGGCATTCAGACATGTAGGAAGTGGGTTGATTGGCTGTGTATAAATGGGCTGTGTATAAATAGCTGTCAGCCAGGTATCTGTGCTGTTCTGTTGCTACTTCTCAACTGTTAATAAATCATTGCCTGTTAGCACAGCCAGTGTCCTGTCATCCTTCTGAGGGACATAAAAGTGTGTGTGTGTGTGTGTGTATGTTCCAGCATAAGAGATTGCGCCTGCGCGAGGAAGATGGCGGTCTAGCTCAGAGCTCTGCTGGGCCATGGAGCTCGTTAGCCGCTTTTGGTAGTGCCCCAGCCCTCTAGTTACTATTTTGAGGGAAGGGATCGGAGAGGGACCCACCTGGACACAGGGTGAGGTCTTCGCTGAGGCGGCTGGGTGGACGGCGGTGGCGGCGGTGGCGGCGACGACGGCGGCGGCGGTGTGAGCGTCGGGCCGGAAGTCGGCTTCCCCGGCGTCCCGGCGTCCTGGGATGGCGTTTCCTGACGCTCCCCTGGCGTCCTTGGGATGGTGTTTCCCTGGTGCTCCCTTGGTGTTCCCCTGACGTCCCTGGCATTCCCCGGCGTCCCTGGGATGGCGCTGGAAGTCGGCTGTGCGCCTGGAGGTTGGTGAGCCCGGAGGGACGGAAGAACAAACCCAGGTGCGGGGGCGGCGGTGAGAGAGCCGCCGTGAAGATCAGCGGCTTGAGGGCGGAGATGGCTGTGAGAGAGCCTGGAAAAAGCCCTGATGTCGGAGAGCCAGAGGGCCTGGAGGGCCTGGAGGGCCAGGAGGATGGGCTTAGGTGCGGAGGCGGCGGTGAGAGGGCCGCCATGAAGACCAGCGGAGACCAGTGGCACGTCAGAGGTGGAGATGGCTGTGAGAGAGCCAAAACGGAGGTTGGTGCCCTGGGGATGGTTGCTCAATTGAAAGCAACCACTAAGATCTTCCGACCATGGACATCTTTCTAAGATCTTTTTAACCCTCCCAAGGGAAAGAAGACTCTGAACGCTTTAGCTGAACTGAACTCCTACCGATGCACTTTAACCTATTAATGGAACTGATATTTTAACATCTATTTATCATTTTTAACATCATTTATCATCATCTAAATGCGGCTAACGATGCACTTTTAAAACCTTCATGACCCATGCTTTTATGCTTTTATGCTTTTATGTATTTGAACTGCTCTTTATGTCATGTATGATAGGCTAGACTTGTTACGACTGCGGGAGTCCCCGCTCTCGCAGGTTTGGCCCTCCGTTCTAACGAGGGCCCACCTTGATGAAGGATTCATTAATCTGGAGAGGTGGAAAAAGCGTAGGCTTAGGGGTTTTTTAATTTTTAAATTAATGACTATTTTAGGGGGTACCAGGGAGGAGGGAGGGTGTAGTCAGGTTGAGGCGGGTGAGGGAAGAGAGGGCCAGGCCAGCGGGCGACGGAGGGTAGCGGAAGGTTCCGTTAGGAGGGGGGAGATTCAAGTCGTTCCGACAGAGGGCATTTCCATCCAGAAGGTCGTGGGGAGAGGCAGGTCCGAGGGGAGACAAGTGTCATCCTCCCGGTTGGGGACACGAGGCCGTTGGCTACAGACGGTCAAGTGCCTCAACCCCTGCAGGCTAGGTGGCCAGGGTGTACAGAGCCAGGGCCTGCGGCTGATGTTCTGCAACGCCAGGTCTGTTGCCAACAAAGCCCCCCTCATTCACGACCTCGTGTCGGAGGGGGAGCCGGACCTGGTGGGAATTGCAGAGACCTGGTTGGGCCACGAGGGTGGACTCCCCCTCGTTGAAATGTGCCCGCCAGGTTACCACGCTTTTCATCAGCCTCGGGCCCTGGGTAGGGGTGGTGGGGTAGCGGTCATTGTAAAGGAAGGTCTTGAGCCGAGAGAGACCATTGTGCCACAGACTACCGGTTGTGAGTCCCTTTGTGTGAAGTGGGGCCTAGGGAGGCAGTTGGGCTTGCTGGTTGTATACCTGGCTCCCCGCTATGTAGCAGCAGCCCTGCCCGAGCTCCTCGAGGTGATCGCTACGGTGGCAGTGGAGACCCCCAGACTTTTAGTCATGGGGGACTTTAATCTGCCATCGTTGGGCGAATCATCCGAGGTAGCTCGGGAGTTCATGGCTTCCATGACGGCCATGGACCTGACCCAACTAATTCAAGGCCCCACTCACGAGGGTGGACATACACCGGATCTCATCTTTGTCTCAGGCCAATGGACGAGTGATCTGGGTATAGGGGACATAGTCATCACACCCTTGTCATGGACAGACCACTCACTTCTCCGGCTCGACTTTCCGACCGCTGCTCCCCTCCGCGGGGAGGCGGGCCCTGAATTACCAATCTGGTTCCGCCCCAGGCGCCTGATGGACCCGGATGGGTTCCAAACGGCGCTTGGGCCAGTTCCTGTACCCCTGACCCGCGCCCCGATGGAGGACCTCGTGGCCGCATGGAATAGTGCGACCACGGGAGCCTTGGATCGGGTCGCGCCCTTGCGGCCTCTCTTGCGGCGGCGGAACACCCTGGCTCCTTGGTTTACCGAGGAGCTGGGGGTGATGAAACGCCGCAAGAGATGCCTAGAGAGTAGATGGAGGTCTTCTCGTTCTGAATCTGACCGGACACAGGTAAGAGCCCATTTACGGACTTACATTGTGGCGCTGAGAGTAGCCAAACGTCATCATTGCGCTACTCTCATAGCATCCGCAGAAAACCGCCCTGCCGCCCTGTTTAGGGTGACCCGCTCCCTCCTTCAACAGAGGGTGCGGGAAGCCCCGCTACAGGGTAGAGCAGAGGAATTTGTGACTTTTCTGCAGGAGAAAATCGCTCAGATACAGAACGAGTTAGCCCCCATTCATGGCCCAGTGGGATGCCACGAGAGAGATCTTGTTTGGGAGGAGTTTGACTCCGTTACTTCCGAGGATATGGACAGGTTACGTGGGCGACTGCGAGCCACCACATGTTTATTGGACCCGTGTCCCTCCTGGCTTATACTGGCATCCTGGGAGGTGACACGAGGCTGGCTCCAGGAGGTGGTCAACGCTTCCTTGAGTGAGGGTGTCTTGCCTGCTTCCCTTAAAGTAGCGATGGTGAGGCCCCTCCTTAAGAAGCCCTCCTTGGATCCAGCTTCTTTGAACAACTACCGTCCCGTCTCCAACCTTCCCTTTTTGGCGAAGGTTGTCGAGAGTGTGGTGGCACAACAGTTTCCCCGTCACCTGGAGGAAGTAGACTATCTAGATCCGCGCCAGTCCGGCTTCCGGCCCGGGCATAGCACCGAGACGGCATTGGTCGCGTTGGTTGATGATCTCTGGAGGGCCAGAGATGGGGTTTGTTCCTCCATCCTGGTCCTATTAGACCTCTCGGCGGCTTTCGATACCATCGACCATGGTATCCTATTGCATCGGCTGGGGGGGTTGGGGGTGGGAGGCACCGTTTTACGGTGGTTCTCCTCCTACCTCTCTGGCCGATCGCAATTTGTGTTGACAGGGGGGCAGAGGTCGACCGCGAGACCCCTCACATGTGGGGTGCCTCAGGGGTCGGTCCTCTCGCCCCTCCTGTTCAACACATACATGAAGCCGCTGGGTGAGATCATCCGTGGTTTTGGGGTAGAATACCATCTGTACGCTGATGACACCCAGCTGTACATTTCTACCCCAAACCACCCCAACGATGCCGTAGCGGTGATGTGCCAGTGCCTGGAAGCTGTACGGATCTGGATGGGAAGTAACGGACTCAAGCTCAACCCGACCAAGACCGAGTGGCTGTGGTTTCCGGCTGCCCGATTCAACCAGCTTATTCCATCGCTGGCCATAGGGGGCGAACATCTTGCCCCTGTGGATGGGGCGCGCAATTTGGGTGTCCTCCTGGATGCCCGGCTGTCCATGGAAGATCAGGTGACAGCCGTGGCCAGGAGGGCGTTTTACCAGGTTCGCCTGGTTCGCCAATTGCGCCCCCTATTGGATCGGGACGCCCTTCGCACAGTCACTCATGCTCTCGTGACATCCCGACTGGACTATTGCAACTCTCTCTACATGGGGCTGCCCCTGAGGTGCACCCGGAGGCTTCAGCTAGTCCAGAATGCAGCCGCGCGGGCAATTATGGGGACCGCAAGGTCTACCCATGTAACACCGCTCCTGCGCGAGCTGCACTGGCTGCCTGTCGTCTTCCGGGTGCGCTTCAAGGTGCTAGTCATCATCTTCAAAGCGCTCCATGGCTCGGGACCTAGCTATCTGCAGGATCGGATCCTGCCTCATACGTCCTCACGGCCAATTCGCTCCCACAGAGAGGGGCTTCTCCGGGTGCCGTCCACTAGACTGTGTCAGCGGGCGACACCCAGGGGAAGGGCGCTCTCTGTGGCGGGCCCGGCCCTCTGGAACGACCTTCCCCCCGACATTAGGACAACTACGGACCTCCGCTCCTTCCGTCTTAAATTGAAAACTTACTTTTTCCGTCTGGCCGGCCTGGGATAGCCTCCTTGCCTTGGGATTTTATAGAATAGGTTTTAGTTTAATCGGGATTTTAGCACAGGGTTTATTTAATTGGTTTTTAAATTTTGTTGTTTATTTATTGTTGTTGTTATTTATTGTTTTTATGCTACCTGTGCACCGCCCCGAGTCCCCGTGGGGAGAGGGGGCGGTATAGAAATAATAAATTATTATTATTATTATTATTATTATAATTCTGGAATGTCTTGAGCAATTTCAACCAAACTTGGTACACAGATGATTTCTAAATTTCTAAAATGGCTTCTACTGTACTATGCAGTGGAGTTGCCATAGTAACGGCTTCACAGTACTCCCCAAGGGGGCTGGTAAAGGGGAAATCTAACATTAGAAGTTACATTTGGTTGGGACATTTCGCCCCCAATAAATACCCAGGCAACACCGGGTTATCGGCTAGTACACAATAATTGATTAAAGCAATGTTTCCTATTAGCAAAGATTGCTGGCTGTTGTAAGAGAAAAAGCAAAACTGAATTAAAGTGTATAGACAAATATAGCAATATATACATAGAAAAATGAAAGTATTTTTAATGTTTTTTAAATTTGAGAAATAGCTGACTGAGGTAAAAAAAAAGTGGGGGAACTAATCTCACTGTGATCTTCTTAATTTGCAGAAAGGCGATGATAATTTCAGATCTCTTGCTGGACAGAGAAAAGCTCAACCGTGAAAACAAGGAGCTTGTGAGAAGATGTGGAGAAAAACAGCGACTCTGTGAACATTTTGTGGAAGAACTGAGCATGTGAGAAATTTGTAGATAGCAACCCTGACTTTCTCTTCCAGAGTTTCATATTAAATTCTCTTCAGCTCCCTCTTCTGCTCATACCTCATGCATAGTTCTGGGCAGAACTCCACGGCTGGGAACAACGCTTGAGGGGAAATGGGGGATTTAAATTTTTTTAAAAACAAGTTTGATTATTCAAGAAAAAGAAAAAGGGGGAGGGTGCTAATTTTAGTCAGGTCTTGATATTTTGCAGCCAGAAGAGGATAATTTGTGACCTGTTGTCATGTGAGAACGAGGAGCTTGTAGGAGTCGGTCTCCAAATGCGAGGAGAGAAAGAGCAACTTTGCGAATATTTTGATGAAAAATTAAGCAGGTGAGACATTTTTAGGTAATGATCCTGACTCAACACACCTAGCCAACCACCCCTGCTGCCACCACTGCCCCCTCGCCACTGCCACTGCTGACCTGCTGCTGCCACCCCCCCCCCCGCTGCTCCCCCCCCCACTGCTCCCCCTGCTGCTGCCCCCGCCACTGCTGCTGCTGCCCCGCTGCCGCTGCCCCCCACTGCCCCCCCACTGCTGCCCCCGCCGCTGCTTACCCGCCGCTGCTGACCCGCCACTGCTGACCCGCCACTGCTGACCCGCCACTGCCGCGCCCCCCCGCCGCCGCTGGGGAGAAATACGTGAGGCAGGTAAGTAGGTAGGTAAGTAGGTAGAGGGATATATAGAGAGAGGGAGAAATATGGTAGGTAGGTAGGTAGAGGGATAGGGAGTAAGAGGGAGAAATACAGGAGGTAGGTAGGTAGGTAGAGGGATAGAGAGAGAGAAATACAGGAGGTAGGTAGGTAGGTAGAGGGATAGAGAGAGAGAAATACAGGAGGTAGGTAGGTAGGTAGGTAGGTAGAGGGGTAGAGAGAGAGGGGGAGACATACATTAGGTCAGTAGAGTAAGAGAGGGAGGGGAGGGAGGGGAAACCGAGGCACAGAAGGAAGGGGGTTGTTGAGTGGGTCTATGAGGGGAAACTTTTTCATTTAACCAAACCTGGCCACAGCAACGCGTGGCGGGTACAGCTAGTAATAATAATAATTTTGGATTGAGAGTTTCCTAACAACAAGCACTTCTCATTAGTTAGGTAAAGGTAAAGGTTCCCCTTGCACATATGTACTAGTCGTTCCCGACTCTAGGGGGAGGTGCTCATCTCCATTTCAAACCAAAGGGCCAGCGCTGTCAGAAGACGTCTGCATGGTCATGTGGCTGGCGTGACTCAATCCCCAAAGGAACACAGAACGCTGTTACCTTCCCACCAAAGGTGGCTCCTGTTTTTCTACTTGCATTTTTACATGCTTTTGAACTGCTAAGTTGGCAGAAGCTGGGACAAAGAACAGGAGCTCACTCCATTACATGGCACTAGGGATTCAAACCACCTAACTGCCAACCTTTCTGATCAACAAGCTCTGCGTCTTAGCCTTTGAGCCCTGACAGCCCATTCGAGATGTGTCCCATTAATTCCATTAGAGTTAGCTAAGACTATTTTGTTATTGGTCCAGATGCATATGTAACATTCTTATTTTTCTAGAGAGAGAAAACGGAGGAGGGATTCCTCTAGGTCACAATTGTGCAGAGACCAATTAACATCACTTCTGAATAGAGAGCACAAAAGGTGCTTTGTGAGTATCTGGCAAACATGTGGACAGGATACAAAGCCAGAAGATAAAGAAGATCTGGAAAAGATGAAATCTCAATCCCTGGAAAACACACTCAAAGCTTCTATAGAGAACCTGAAAACCAAAAAGTCCAAAGAATCTAGGCAAAATGTCCAGGAATGGCTTCAGGAATCTTTGAAAAACCTAAAAGAGGTTTCTAGCGAAGCATCGAGACCCAGCCTGAAAGAATGGCTTAAAGAATCTCTGATAAATCTTCAGAAGGAATCTCCTGAAGCATCCAGGAAAGATTTGAACGATTGGCTGGATATGTCCTTAAATCAACTCCAGAAGGAAAGTCCAGAAACGTCCCATCTGACTGTGCAGGAATGGCTTGAGGCCTCTATCCAAAGCATTCAAGACCTTCAAAAGTCCGAGGCGGAGTCTCGAAGCAGCCTAAAGAAAGAATGGCTTGAAGAATCAATAGAGAGCATCAAGAAAGAATATTCTGAGGAAACTGTGGACAATATATTGCCATGGCTTCAAAGATCCTTAGAAAAACTCTCGTCTACTGAACCGAAACCGGTTCTAGAGCAATGGCTTCAAGATTCCTTGAAAAGCCTGGAAGCGGAAAGTTCTGAAGCAGACAATCAAGATGCCAAAGAATGGCTTCAAACAAGTATAAGCAGCCTTGAAGAGGAAGGACCGGAAGCACCCCATCTAGATGTTCAGGAATGGCTTGAGGCTTCCATCAAAGGCCTTCAGGATCTACAAAAGTCCAAGTCAGAGTCTCGAAGCAGCCTACAGAAAGAATGGCTTGAAAAATCAATAGAGAACCTCAGGAAGCAATATTCGGAAGGACCTGTGGACAGCATATTGCAGTGGCTTCAAAGATCCTTAGAAAAACTCTCGTCTACTGAACCGAAACCAGTTCTAGAGAAATGGCTTCAAGAGTCCTTGAAAAGCCTGGAAGCGGAAAGTTCTGAAGCAGACAATCAAGATACCAAAGAATGGCTTCAAACAAGTATAAGCAGCCTTGAAATGGAAGGATCTGAGGCATCCCATCTAGATAGTCAAGCATGGCTGGAAGCCTCTATCAAGGGCATCCAGGATTTGAACGAACAATACTCCAAAGCAAAGAGATCAAGCAAGGAAGAGAGTAGTGAGAGAGTGCTTCAGGTAGTATCACCCTCCTCTGAAAAAAGCTTAAGCAGTGGATGGCTCCAAGTTGCTTTAGCAAATTCCAGAGAGCATGGGTCTACTTCATCCAGAACAGGATTGCAAGGGTGGCTACAAGCATCTCTGAGAAAACTCAAACAAGAATCCTCGGACGGATGTAGGAGCAACTTGGAGGAATGGCTCCAAGAATCCATACAAAATGTTCAGGAGAGATGTCCGGAGGAATCCAGACAAGATGTGAAGGAGTGGCTTGAGATATCCCAAAACCACCTCCAACCACCTGAAACGCCCCCTCTGAGCGTGGAGGAGTGGCTGGAAATATCTATCCAAAGTCTGCGGGAGGAAATACTTAAAGAGATGACAGGAAGGGAAGATCCTGAAATGCGGAGCAGAGAATTGCTTTCCAAAGGAATTCCTTCCCAAGGAAAACAGGTATATGAAGAGCATAAACGCTTAATAGATAATAGTCACTTAATGTAATGTAAATATTTATATTAGAGGATGAACTAATTAATGCTCAAAGCGAGGAGCAGGAATGCCTGCTATACAGGCAGTCCTCGACGTACCACCATAATTGAACCCAACGTTTCTAAGTGAAACATTTGTTGTGAATTTGCCCCGTTTTACAACCTTCCCTGCAACCGTTGTTAACTGAATCACTACAGTTGTTAAATTTGTAAAACAGTTGTTTAGTGAATCCGGTTTCCTCATTGTCTTTTTAAAGAAAAAGGGGATCAGGTTATCCCAGGGCACCCCCACCGTCATAAATATGAGTCAGTTGCCAAGCGTTTGAATTTAGATCACATGACCGTGTAATGGTTAACATCGTGGAAAAACAGTCATGTCATTTTTTTCAGGGCTGTTGTAACTTTAAATGGTCGCTAAATGAACTCTTGTAAGTCAAGGACTATCAATATTCCTCACCAGAAGTCTCAGGGATAAATGCTGCATCTTTGTCTTTCGAACCCTGAGCTCAAGAGCTTGATCAGGGTAACAATCCTTTTGTTTAAGAAGAGCATTTACTGTATTTTTCAGAGTATAAGATGCGCTCCTCCCCCCCAAAAGAGGGTGAAACTTTGGGTGTGTTTTATACACCGAATGTAGCCAAAAACAAACGTGAGGTACGGAGGAGGCAATGGTCTGTGGCAATCCCTGCAGCCTGGAACAGCTGATTGTGGGTATTCTGGGAGGCTGATCCACCCACCAATCAGCTGTTCATGCTGAATCAGGCTGCAATAATGTGCTGAAGCTCACCTGACTGTTCCCTATTTGCTGTCAAAGCTTGCAGCAGCAATTGCATGCAGAAAGCACACCAGGCAGCTGATTCAGCAGGATTCAATAACTTCTCTTTATATATAATAAAACACATTAAGTAAATATACAATACCAAAAGCCGGATTTTCCAATGCGGTAGTTCAGTAGAGGAGAGAAGTTTCACTTTCAGTTTTAGTTTCAGATATCAGCACAGCATGCCGCTTTAGTACAGAACAAGCCATATTCTTTTTTTTTTTTATAATTTTTTTTATTGATTTAAGTTTTAAAGACAACATAAAAATTCTCCTTCTTACACACTTTGGAAAGTGTATTAGTTGGTTACAAAGTATTTTCGTGCAACTCTTCCACAGTCATCTAATATTCATATTATTTCATGTATTTTAGTTCAAATATGTTTTTTACATATTACCTTCAACATACCTCTATTCTTATTTGACTATAATTATTTACACGTCCTTTGTCATAAAACCAAAAGTAAAGCTTAAAAATAAACCACATACTGGCATTTCATTTACCAATTCTAATGTCCTCCAATACCACTGTTCCTTATAGCCTATTCTAACCAAGCATCAATAATATTTAGTAACAAAGAATTTCTAATCTTTCTTTTCAAATCACAATTTAAAATTTACATCCAGTTTTCCCATATTATTGCCCCTACCTATACATACATTGTTATCATTATTTCTCCTTTATTTAACTCTATCTATTATCATTTTTTAAATTAATCTCTATATAACCAAACAATTACCCATTATCCTTTCATATGTGTCATTCAATATTCATATCCAATTACTACTTATTATACTAATACATGTGTATACATTATTACCATTTTCAGTTGTTTAACCATGTCCATTGTCACTAAATTTCCCTAAGCTCAACTAATTCTAACATAAACATTTCCATCTGTCAACCTGTATCTTTCCAATAGTAAAACCGTCTCATATCCTCTGCCATTTGTGGCATAGGTTCTCTAGACCAGGGGTCCCCAACCTTTTTTGCACCAGGGACCGGTTTCATTTTAAAGAAAATTCTGTGGACCGGCTGGCCTAGAGGAGGAGGGGGGAGGGGGAACAGGCGGCGCATGCACATGCGGGGGGGGGGCAATGCCCTCTAGGGCAGTGGTGGGCAAACTTATTAGGCAATAGAGCCAAATATCAACAGTACCACGACTGAAATTTCTTTTGAGAGCCAAAAGGTGTGGCCTGTTTTATGGGAGTGACTCAGTTGTCATGTGACCCGGTGGGCGTGGCCAACTTGGAAAATATGGTGAAACTCACTTAACGGTCTTGCTTAGCAATCAAAACTTTGGGCTCAATTGTGGTCATAAGTTCTTTCTTTCTTTCTTTCTTTCTTTCTTTCTTTCTTTCTTTCTTTCTTTCTTTCTTTCTTTCTTTCTTTCGTTCTTCCATTTCTGGCTGGTCTTTGGTCTTCTTAAGATGGTAAAAATGGATTTATAAAGGCAGCCCATGACTCTTTGGGATGCTGGTTTGAATCCAGGAAATGACTCAGAGGATGTGATTCCTTTGAAATGACCACTGGGAGAAAAATAGATCTTTAACTTGGTTAACCAAACAGGTAGCTTGAGGTGGAAGGAAATAGGAAAATAGATTTCTTCCTTTCCTTTCCTTCCTTCCATTGCCTCCCTCCCCCTTCCTCCCTTCTTTCCTTCCCTCCCTCCTACCCTCCTACCCTCCATCCCTCTTTCTTTTTCTTTCTTTCTTTCCTTCCTTTCCTTCCTTCCTTCTTTCACCCCTCCCTTCCTCCTCCCTCCCCCTTCTTTCCTTCACTCCCTCCCTCCCACCCTCCATTCATCTTTCTTTTTCTATTTTTCTTTCTTTCTCTTTCTCTGTTTCTCTCTCTCTCTCTCTCTCTCTCTGTATCTGTCTCTCTCTCCTCCCTCCACCCATCTCTGTCACTCTGTGTGTGTGTGTGTGTGTGTGTGTGATTCCCTCTCTCCCTCTCTCTATTTCTGTCTCTCTAAGTCTGTCTCTCTGTGTGTCTGTCATTCTCTCCCTCCCTCCCCCCCAGGAAGCAGCAGAGGGGCTGGCATGTCGGCTGGGGAGATTATCCCGCAGCGAGCGGGTGGGCGGGCGGGCGGAGGACCTGAGCTACGGCTACCTTAAGCGTCACGGGGGCCATCCGGGCACCACACGGGGCTGGAAGGGAGGTGGGCGTGTGGCGCCCGGATGGCGCTTAAGGTAGCCGCAGCTCGGGTCCTCTGCCCGCCCCCCCGCTCGCTCGCTGCGGGATAACCTCCCCAGCCGACATGCCTGCCCCTCCATGTAGCCCCGGAAAGTGCACCGCGGTGGCCGTCAGAAGGAGCTTGTGGAGGCCATCCTCTGCCCAGGGGGCTGCTCCCTCCTCCTCCTCTCCGGCCCTGCGGCCCGGTTCCTATGAAGCCGCGGACCGGCACCGGTCCACGGACCGGGGGTTGGGGACCCCTGCTCTAGACATCTCTTTAATCAAATTTGTATGGACTTCTCCTTGCAACTCATTCTTTTTTGGATCTTTTCTGTAATTTCGATGCCTTTTTACTTCTTCTTCCTTAATCCGCTAGAACAAGTCATATTCTGTCTCCTTGCTGTCCTTCCTTGTTGCTCACACAGCAAACATAGTTTGATTCCAACTCTCTCACACACTGAGAGGATGCTAGCCAGATGAATACCATGGATGCTGGTAGGCAGAGGCAGAATTTTTTTTTCTTATTTTCCTCTCCAAAAACTAAGGTGTGTCTTATACTCTGGTGCACCTTATAGTCCGAAAAATATGGTACTCTTTTCCCCAGAAGTTACAAGAGGGATGGAAACACCACCTTCAGGTAGGACTCAATCTGGGTACCGTGGAGCTTCATCTCTCAGGAAAGAGACCTTGTAAAGGACATACTGAATCCCTCACTGTGCAGGAGAATCAGTAGCCCCACAGCCCATCATTTATATCGGCCTTTCTCAAATGGGATTCTTTTACAAGAGGTCGCTAAGGGTCTCATCCAGAGGTAGGTTCCTACCAGTTTGGACCAGTTCGGCCGAGTAGGTAGTAACTTAGGCTGCCACACCCCTGCATCTATCTGTGGCGCTATAGGTGCTGCCATCTTGTTTTTTCCAATAATGCACATGTGTGCATAGCGGTGCATCCCTCAGTAAACTGGCAGTGACCACAGCTGGAACCCACCCCTGCTTTCATCAGAGCCCATAAAAATATATATAATTTCTAAGACATGCCAACTGTACACATAATATTTTTATAGAAATTGTGCCTTCCAGGTAAAAATGTTGAGAAATTCAATTATTATCAGTTGATCGTAAAATAAAAACAGTTTGAATATAGAGATTCTACGATACAGAAGCCGTATCTGAGGACTTAGAAGTAAAACTGATCTGATCTCAGGTCCTCTTGCAAATAAATGAAATCTAGCATTTTTTTTCTTTTTTCTTTTAAGTCTTGCACTTCAGAAAATAGTGCTATATGTATATAATTTGCATATTACATTTAGTTGGGAAGATTCACAAGAGTTGCAAAAAAAGTATTGGACTTTACAGCAGGTGATGTGGGTTAAGAGTCTGGAATCAGCTTTGCTGAAAAACAGATTTTTTTAAAAATTAGCCTTTAATAACATTTGCCTTTTTTGCCTTTTGGCTCATCAGCAGATACCATCTAGACAGAAAGCCATGAGTTCCGTTGTGTAATTTTTTTAGATGTGCGTTACGTTTTTGAGCTGATCAATAAATAAGTCAGGGAGACTAGTATAGATCTATTTCCAGCATTTTAGCCCTCCTCAGCTAGCCATACCCTTACTGGGATTCGAACCGGGGCTATATTACATGCTAGGCAAATGGGGCCTAACAGGGTGTTGTGGAACAAAGTATATACTTATCCTCCTATCTCAGCTGAGCAGGAAGAGAACCTGGTGGCTCAAGTGGTAAGGTATTTGCCTAGCATGTAATACAGCCCCGGTTCGAATCCCAGTAAGGGTATGGCTAGCTGATGAGAGCTAAAAAGCTCGAAATAGATCTTTACTAGTCTCCCTGACTTATTTATTGATCAGCTCAAAAACGTAACACACACACACACACACACATATACACACACACATACATACATACAATGCCTGTAGATATAATACTTTGATAGAGATTTGAAAATTGCTTCAAATGTTCTTCCAGGTAAAAAGGTTGAAAAAGGCTGATTTAGAGAGTGAGAGGAAAAAAGTGGAAAGAAATTCAATTCCAATAGTTCATTGTAAGATAAAAACAGTTGGAATGTAGAGACTTAATAAGACAAAAAAGTATCTGAGGAATTAGAAATAAAACAGACCACCTTGCAAATCGGTGAAATCTAGCATTTCTTATTTTAAGTCTTGCATTTCAGAGAATAATGCTAAAGGTAAAGGTTCCCCTCGCCCATGTGAACTAGTCGTTCCCGACTCTAGGGGGTGGTGCTCATCTCCATTTCAAAGCCGAAGAGCTAGCACTCTCCAAAAACGTCTCCATCGACGCCCAAGGCACACGGAACGCTGTTCCCTTCCTATTTTCTACTTACATTTTTAATGTGCTTTCGAACTGCTAGGTTGGAAAAGCTGGGACAAGTCACAGGGGTTCACTCCGTTACACGGCACTTGGGATTCAAACCACCTAACTGCCAATCTTTCTGATCGACAAGCTCTGCGTCTTAGCCACTGAGCCACCCTAGAATAGTGCTACGTGTGTATAATTTGCATATTGCTTTTTACTTGGGAAAGATGTGCAAAAAATTATTGGACATTGTAGAAGAAAAGCCATGTCAGGAGTCTGGAACAAGTTTTTTTCTGAATACAGTAATCCCTCGTTTTTTGCGGTTAATGGGGACCAGATCCTTCCGCGAAAAACGAAAATCTGCGACGTAGGATTCTATAGGAAACTTGCATTGGTGGACATGTTTAAAGCAACCACTAGGTGGCGCTTGCCTCCTACCAATGCAATTTCATTTTTTATTTTTATTTTTTCCAAATCAGCGAAGGAGTGAAGACGCGGAAAACGAAGCCGCGAATAACGAGGGATGACTGTAACACATTTTTTTTAAAAAAATTAGCATTTTCATTACATGTACTAGTTGGAAAAGTGGTACCACAAAATATATCTGGAAAAGGAAGCACCCATGCGATTTGGAGGGGGTTTGCTAACCAAAATCTGATGCATTCCAATTATTTGCTACAATTGTGCAGTTTAGGCAATGACTCCATAATCAATATAGCTATGAATGTAAGCGATGTGCCTGGAAATCTATTCACGCATTGTTTTGTTATTTGCTCCAGATGGTAAGGAAGAAGCTGCGAAGGGATAGCTCTTGGTGCAGGTATGTCTTATTTTAATCACTATAGGCCAGTGATGGCTAACCTTTTTTTGGCTCACGTGCCAAAAGCGGGGGGAGCGCAGGGGGGATGTGCGCAGGCTTGCCACATTGATAATGCTATGTGCATGACCCCCTACTTTTGGCACGCTTTTTTTGCCCTCCCCAGGTTCCAGAGGCTTTCTAGGAGCTTGGGGAGGGTGAAAACAGCCTTCCCCCACCTCCAGAGGGTGAAAAACGGCCTCAAAAGAAGGCCTAAATCAGCTGGCCAGTGCATACATACGCCCTGGAGGTGACAGGGGAACGCCTCGCGTGCCCTAAGAAATGGTCCCGCGTGCCACCTGTGGCACCACCCGTGCCATAAGTTCCCCATCACGGCTATAGGTGGTTATTGTACTCTGTTTCCTCGAAAATAAGACCTCCCAAGGTAATAAGCCCAATCGGACTTTTGAGTGCATGTGCTAAAATAAGCCCTCCCCCAAAATATTGCAACACAGCAGCAGCCAAGAGGTGACCACGCTCGCTGCCTCTTGCACCTCAAAAATAATAAGACCTCCCTGAAAATAAGGCCATGTGTTTATTTTGGGGGTCAGAGAGTCACGGCAGATAGATTTAATTCACCCAATTTGAATATTCTTCCATTCCCTTCATTTTCCTCCCTTTCCCTCTAAGTATTTGGAAATGTTCCTATCCCTTAAAAGGCCTGGATCGGGAAGCAGAGTGTTGCTGCCCCTTAACTCACTTTTGCCCATGAGTGGTGCCACTCCATGCCTGATGCTAAGTGCCCTTTTTTCACCTTTCCCAGTCTCCAGAGGCCTTCTAGGAGCCTGGGGAGGGCAAAAACAGCCCCTCCACCCCCTTGCAGAGAGTTCAGGAGCTTCCCTGAAGACTCTGGAATGTGAAAAACCGGCCCCATGGGCAAACCAAAAGTTCTGGAAAAGACTTCCAGTTTGCTCATAGGTAAGGTGACCAGATTTGAACACTGGTAAAGCGGGACACCATTGACGGGGGTGGGGGGTGGGGGTTCTTGATTAAAAATTTGGTCTATGAAATAAATAAATAAATAAATAAATTGCTTCGTTAGGAGCTGTCTTTGTCCTGGAGCGTCTCCAACCATCTTGCCATGCCGGGGAAGACCGCTGGAGCATTCTGAGCGGCGCGGCTGACTCTACAGCTCTTGGAAGCTCCTGCCGCTTGTCTCAGATGCCCGGGGCCTGCCAAGAAGGGCGCACGTGCAGTGCGAAGGCATCGAATGCTGCGTGAAAATTTTTGAGCGCCCGTCCCATCTGGCTCATCAGAGCCTCAGAGGCATCGGGGTGCGCCTTCCCTCAAAGGCAGTTTTCCCTGAGGCAGTGATTGGGCCATTTAGCGGCCAGCAGTGGAGATCACTTCAGGGCCTGCTTAGGGCGCCATTTTGAGGGTTCGGCCAAAAATTGGGACTTTTTAAAAATGACGCGGGACAAATTGTTCAAAATCGGGACTGTCCCACCAAAAGTGGGACGTCTGGTCACCTTACTCAAAGGGCTGTTTTTCGCCCTCCAGAGCCTTCAGGGAAACCTCCTGAAGGCTCCGGAGGGTGAAAAATGGCCTTATGGCCAAACTGGAAGTCCCAAACTTCTAGTTTCCCCTTAGCGCCGGTTTTTTGAGCTTCCGGAAGGCGAAAAACGGCTTCAAAAGAAGTCCGAAGCCAGCTGGCCAGCACACGCATGTATGCTGGAGCTGACAGGGCAATGCTTCGCATACCCTAACAAATGGCTCCGCGTGCCACCTGTGTCATGCATGCCATAGGTTCGCCATCAGGGTGCTAGGGAGCATCGTGAATTAGCCAAGGTTCTCCTAGCAAACTGCTCTCTTTGCTCTGCCCTTTTCAGAAAAAAGCGGGAAGAAATATTGAAGACCGTTGGAGCCATCATCCTTCTGGCGGTGCTCCTCTTTGCTCTCTATGTACATTTTAGGCTGTACTGCGTGGTGATTGAGCAGGGCCTCAGACCTTACTAGCTTTTTGCAGGACGAGGAAGAAAAAGCTCCTTGTTACGTATCTCACCGTTGATGCTGCTACTACCCCGTCAAATAATGAAATATCCGCAAACAAGAACCAGGTTCAGAGAATACCAAAGGACTCCACCGTTCAATTCTGAGTCATAGAGATTACGTTTTATTCCATATTTATTCCACATAGAAAATTTTTGTGGGGGGGAGGGGGAAAGGATTTTGTACATTGTTTCCTACTTGCCAAGTTAATGGTGCTATTTCATTTTTTTCAACAATTGTAACGCTTATTGATTTAATCTGAATTCTTGGTCTAACGCTAGAAGTGAATACTGCCATGGTATAGCTGTGTTCCTTCTATCTGCCGCTTCCAGTATTACTGGTGTCACCAAATAAATAAACTGGAAACATATCAGCAAGTATTTTCTGTTGTGGTTTTTCTACCATTTTGGAAGGAGCGATATATTGGAATAATGGAATATGCTACTGGAACAGGTAATTTATAACCTATGAACATTTGCCATCAGCACGAGTGATTATTTAGACGTAGCCTTAGCTTTATAGGAATAGGAAGGATGCAAAGACAGGGAGGGAGGAATGAAGGAAATGCCAAAATATTTGTGAACTAGGAATTAGGCCAATGATAGCTGGGATGGCTGAGTTAAAGAGGATCACATTTAAAGTTAAATAGTCATCATTGTTAGCTTATCAAGTAATCTCAAGCCAAGTGAGAGGTCAGAAAAGCTGCCAAGTATTGTGGAAAGTTATCACCCATCTCTCTCCCAGAAAAATGAAATGCCCTAGGAAATATTGAAAAGGCAGAATATTATATTTCCCCAGATGTGAAAAGGAAGAAACATGTTTTGTCTCCTGCAGCCTCCGGCCCCCAACCCCTTTGTCAATGGGCCATTAAGCGGCCTGAGCTAGTCCACTTTACATAATAAAGAGTTCTCCTCTTCAGCTCCAGACTCATGGGATTAAGGTAAGACTTGCCTTACCAAACCTGGACTCAGCCCATGGGAGCCTGGCAACCAATCGGAGTACACTTCTTACACAGGAACAAGAAACAGATAGGTGGGGCCAAACAGTTGATAAAAAGCCCTGCAAGCCCCTTGCTCAGCCCTTCTCTTCCTGTCCACTAACATTGAAGCATGTGAGCACCTTTTCTGTTCAGGACTCCAGCCATGAGGTCCTGTCCACCATTAAACCATCTTTCCAAGCAGCCTCCATGTCTCCAGTGTCTTCTTCCCCACTTGGAGCCAAACCCAGAAGGACATTCCTTATAACAGTATATTAGTATCTTAGTACTTGTCATTAATTGGCTCCAAGAGGCACGATAACAGTGGCGGGTTTCAAAATTGTTTAGCATCTCTTCTGTAGGTGTGGCCTGCCTTGTGGGAGTGGCTTGCTGGCCATGTGATCACGTGGGAGTGGCTTGGCAGTCATGTGACTGGGGGTGGCCAACTTGTAAAATGTGAAACTCACTTAACCACACTCTTGCTTAGCAACCAAAATGTTGGCTCAGGAACTCTGGCATTTGAAGCACGCAAGTCTTAAAGCTGTCACGTTACCAAACCCTTGCAGCCCTAACCCTTTAGGGGAAAAAAACCCCAGGGGTGTTCAAACTTGACAGCTTTAAGACTTGTGGACTTCAACTCCCAGAATTCTCCCTCTCGCTCTTCCTCTTGATGATGTGGGGATGGGCAGGGGGAGGGAGATGGAACCGGTTCTAAACGGCACTGTAAATTTGTGGAACCTCGTCAGTGGTGGGTTTCTGCAGGCTCGCACCTACTCGCGAGAGCCGGTTGGTGAAATTTAGAGAACCGGTGAGAGGGGGTTCCACCGTGTTGCATACGACACCCGCTTGAATTCCCCGGCAACAGCCAGTCGCGTCTGATTGGTTAAGACGCGACTGGCTGCAGCCGAAGCGGGAGATGCGCCGATTGGCCGGCGTTCTGACAGCTCGTATATAAAGAGCTGTCAGAGCGAAGGCGCGCGCTTTTGTACAGATATACTTACAGTTGCTGTTCGTTGTTGTTCATGCAAATAAAGAGCCGTTGGATCTGCCGGGTCTGGACCCTTCTTGACCACTTAACACTGGCGACGAGGACTGGGGCCCGGCGTCAATCCTCCTATCCGTGACTCTTCTCCCTGCGGGAACGAAGAGACGTTCACCCTCCGTACCGGAGAAAAGATTCTCCTCACGCTCTGGGCTCGCATCTTCGCTCGCCCTCATGGCTACCCTTCCGCCATTCGCTACCTATGACCCGTCGGTGGAGTCCTGGGAAGCTTTCCTGTCTAGGTTCGACTGCTTCCTCCTCACCGACGTCAACGGGGAAATCACCCCCGCCCGCCGCCTCGGCCTGTTCCTCGGTTGCGGCGGCCGCACCCTCTTCGCCGTGGCAAGGAACATTGCCGCCCCTGCCGCTGTACAGGACTTGGACTGGGGGGTCCTGCAGGCTCGCCTCAAGGCCCACTTCGCTCCAGCGCCCTCCAAAATTTCTCGCCGCTGCGCGTTCCGTCAGTGTCGCCAGCAGCCTAACCAATCGGTTGCGGACTTTCTACAGTCGCTACGAGCCGCCGCCTTGCTCTGTGATTTTCCGGCCCCGTTCCTGGATGAGTCGCTGCTCGAGCAGCTCATCACAGGCCTCAAGGACGTCAAGCTCCGGCGCAGGCTCCTGGCCCGCTTGGACGTCACCCTGGAGCAGGCCATTGAAGACGCCAGGGCCGCGGAGCTGGCAGACGCCACTTCTGATCTATACCTGGGCCAGCATGCCACCCCGCTGCCATCCCCATGCGCCTGTCTCGTAGACGAGCTGGCCCCTCTTGAGCCTTACGACGACGACCCGCCCTATGACAGGGTGGCGCGCCTTCAGGCCTCCGGCCGTGGCGCCCCCAGACCGGCTCTCCCTCGCCAAGGGTCGGCTGCCTGCGCGGGGTGTGGGGGCGCTCATGCTCGGAGCGTGTGCCCCTTCAAGGACACCATCTGTCGTCGGTGCAACAGACGGAGCCACATCGCCCGCACTTGCCGCGCTGACCTCTCCCGCCAGGCGCCCCAAGCGGCCCCTCGCCCTGCGACGTCCGCTCCAGCTGCAGCCCCGGCCTACACCCGATGTTTCCAGGGCCGCCGCCAGGCCTCCGAAGCGGCCTGCTACGCCACGATGGAAGCCCGGGACACCATTCCCATCGCTGCGGACCACCGTAGGCGCATTTCCACCTCCCTGACCCTAGAAGGCCACTCCCTGTCCATGGAGGTTGACTCTGGGTCATCCCGGTCCCTCATCTCCTGGCGGCAGTTAAAGACCCTCTGCCCCGGTCTTAAATCCGAGGACCTGTCTCGCCCGGACGTCTTACTCCGGGACTACCAGGGCAGCCCCATTGCTGTGCTGGGCCAGCACCTGGTCCGCGTTAACTATGGCCGTTTCGCTGGCCCCCTTCCCATTCTAGTGGTCGAGCGCCCCCTTTCCGCGTTCATCGGCCTCGACTGGTTCCCCGCCCTGGGGCTGTCCATCCAGCGGGTACACCAGGTGCCCGCCGTTCCGCCCGTTGAGGCGGTCCTGGCCGACTTCAAGGACGTTTTCGATGGATCTCTGGGCACCTACCGGGGCACCCCAGTCTCCCTCAACCTTGACCCTCAGGTTGCCCCGATTCGGCTCAAGGCCCGCAGGCTGCCGTTCGCACTGAAGCCAAAGGTTGACGCGGAGCTTGATCGTCTTGTGGCGCAGGGCGTACTGGAGCCCGTCGACCAGGCGAGATGGGAGACCCCCATTGTGGTCCCCATCAAGCCCGACAGGTCCATTCGCATCTGCGCCGACTATAAGTCGACGATCAACCGCAGGCTTCAGGCGAACCCATATCCGGTTCCCGTTGTGCAGCACCTGCTCCATTCCCTGGGGCAGGGTTGCATCTTCGCGAAGCTGGATATGGCTCAGGCCTACCAGCAGTTGCCGGTGGATGACGATGCGGCTGACGCACAGACCATCGTCACTCACCGAGGAGCTTTTCGTTGTCGCCGCCTTCAATTCGGCGTTTCCGTGGCCCCGGGGATCTTCCAGAGCCTCATGGAGCGTTTGCTCCACGGGCTCCCGGGCGTCTTTCCGTACTTCGACGATGTCCTGATAGCTGCGGCCAGCCTGTCAGACCTCGCCGAAGTACTCCGGAAGGTCCTCCGTATTTTCAGGAGCGCGGGCCTCAAATTAAAGCTCAGCAAGTGTAAATTTGCTGTGCCGCGGGTGGAGTTCCTGGGTTTCGTCGTCGATGCCCAGGGCATCCATCCCGCACCGGCCAAGGTCGAGGCCATCCACAAGGCCCCCATGCCTAGCTCCAAAACGGAGCTGCAGGCTTTCCTCGGCCTGCTCAATTTCTATGCTCCATTCATTCCCCACAAGGCGTCACTTGCCGAGCCGCTGCATCGATTACTCGATCGCTCGGCAGTTTGGTGATGGGGCAGCCGCGAGGCGCATGCGTTCGCGGCTGTCAAAGAGCTGCTGACGTCAGAGGCCGTGCTGGTGCAGTATTCTGCCAACCTGCCCCTGACGTTAGCGGCGGACGCCTCCCCTTTCGGCCTGGGGGCGGTCCTGAGCCATGTCCTGCCCGATGGCTCGGAGGCCCCCATAGCCTTTTACTCCCGGACGCTGACTCCAGCGGAGCGGAACTACAGCCAGATCGATAAGGAGGCTCTGGCTGTGGTTTCCGGGATCAAGAGGTTCCACGAGTACCTGTACGGCCGCTCGTTTACCGTTTTCACTGGCCACAAGCCGCTCCTTGGGCTTCTGGCCGGTGACCGCCCCCCCCCCCATCCTCTCACCCAGGATGACACGTTGGACGGAGTTCCTGGTGGCGTACGAGTACTCGCTGCTATACCGTCCGGGGAAGCACTTAGGGCACGCTGACGCCCTCAGCCGCTGCCCCCTCCCTCAGGCGGACCGAGAGCCGGTTCTGGCCCTCTCTGTCCTGTCCGTGGCCGACGCCAGACTTCCCATCACGTCCTCGGACGTGGCTGCCCGCACCAGAACCGACCCCATCCTCTCTCGGGTCGCCGCCTGGGTCTTGCGGGGGTGGCCCCCGGCCACCCTTCCTGCCGAGTTCCGGCCGTTCAAGGCCCGCCAGCTGGAGTGCTTCAAGGCCCGCCAGCTGGGTGCTTGCTGTGGGGGGACCGTGTCATCCTTCCCCCGCCCCTGCGCCGTCAGGTAATCGATGCCCTCCATGCCACCCACCCAGGCATAGCTCGCATGAAGGCGCTTGCCAGGAGCTATGTCTGGTGGCCACGCATGGACGAGGAGGTGGCTGCTTTCGTTGGCGCTTGCCAAGCATGCCAGGCCTCCCGCCCCGCCCCCCCTGCTGCCCCCTCCCGTCCCTGGGACGCCCCCAAGTCACCGTGGGCCCGCATACATATCGACTTCGCGGGCACTTTTCACGGTCGGTCCTTCCTGGTGGTGGTGGACGCTTACTCCCGCTGGGTGGAGGTCATTCTCATGGCCTCTACCACTGCGAAGAGCACCGTGCGTGCGCTTCGGCACCTCTTTGCCACGCACGGGTTGCCGGACACCCTCGTCTCCGACAACGGCCCTCAATTTCACTCCTCCACCTTCCAGGAATTCCTGGCCTCCCTGGGGATCCGCCACGCGCCTACCGCCCCCTACCACCCCGCCGCCAATGGCCGGGCGGAACGGGCTGTTCGCTCGGCCAAGGAGGCCCTTGGCAGGATGGAAGGGGGGACTGGCAGGCAAGGGTGGACGCTTACCTCCTCGGTCAGCATTCCACGCCTTGCCCGGCGTCAGGGAAAAGCCCCGCGGAACTGCTGATGGGCCGCCGCCTGAGAACCGAATTGGACAGGCTGCACCCACTCTACAACAAGGTGCAGCCGTGCAACCTGGGGGTCCCCCTTCCCCGTCTTTTCCCCGTGGGCGAGGCCGTCTACGCCCGGAACTTCGCCGGTGACCCCCGATGGGTCCCCGCTACCATTGCCGAACTAACCGGGCCGTGCTCTTATAGGGTTCGACGACCTGACGGATCCGAGTGGCGGCGCCATGTGGATCAACTAAGGCGCCGCCACCCAGCACCGGACGAACCACTTTGGCAACCGATCGAGAGGGAAGGGGCAACCAACATCCCGCTCAGCGACCTTGTGACACCGGCCGAACCTCGGCCCACAGCGGGCACCACCCCCATCGCCGGGCTCGCCCCGGGGCTGACGGCGTATGAACAGCCCTGCCTGGGGGAGCCCCGGCCCGCCGAACACACTCCGAAACACTCTCCAACTTCTCCGGCTACCACCGCCCACAGCCTATCAGGCCCGGCCTACCCGTCCCCTGCACGCCAGGGGCTTGACTCCACCTCAAACCCGTCCGGCACGCCCCTTCGCCCCCTCCTACGTGAATCGGAGGCTTCCGGGACTTTGCCAGGCCGCGATGACGCAGTCCGGAGCTACACCCCCGGCTGGGAGGAGCTCACACGGACACGTCCTCCTCCATCGACTCCTGCAGGCGCTCTGAGACGCTCGGGGCGGAGCCGGCGCAGCCCCTCCTACCTCGGCGAGTACGTATGCTAATGGGCCCGCATGCGTACTCGCTGGGGGGGAAGGAGTCTTGCATACGACACCCGCTTGAATTCCCCGGCAACAGCCAGTCGCGTCTGATTGGTTAAGACGCGACTGGCTGCAGCCGAAGCGGGAGACGCGCCGATTGGCCGGCGTTCTGACAGCTCGTATATAAAGAGCTGTCAGAGCGAAGGCGCGCGCTTTTGTACAGATATACTTACAGTTGCTGTTCGTTGTTGTTCATGCAAATAAAGAGCCGTTGGATCTGCCGGGTCTGGACCCTTCTTGACCACTTAACACACTGGCGTACCTGGAAGTAAATCTGGCCCGCCGCTGCCCGGGACCCAATAGGAAGGAAAGGAAAGGAAAGGAAAGGAAGGAAGGAAGGAAGGAAGGAAGGAAGGAAGGAAGGAAGGACGGACGGACGGACGGACGGACGGACGGACGGACGGACGGACGGACAGACAGACAGACAGACAGACAGACAGACAGACAGACAGACAGACAGACAGACAGACAGACAGAAAGAAAGAAAGAAAGAATTTATCATCACAATTGAGTCCAAAATTTTGGTTGCTAAGCAAGAGCGTTGTTAAATGAGTTTCACCACATTTTAAAAGGTGGCCACTCCCACCCTGTCACATGACTGCCAAGCCATGCCCACAAAATAGGCTACACCTACAGAGTAGGTTCTAAAAAATTTGAAACCCACCACTAAACCTTGTCTATACAAGAGGTTAGAACTTGCAGGAACCCACCCTTGCATGATAAGTACTAAAAATAATAAATCATATAACACATTACCCTTTTGGGTAATGAATCACGAGTTAGCTGAGACTGAGAAGTTCTAGCTTGTGTGTCACATACTAAACAAAGAAGTACCAGAACAAAATGTTCACATTAAAATGTGCTGAGTATCAAATTCTATGAGTTATGAAGCAGTCAAGCAGCAAGGTATGAATGTATTTGGTGGAAGGAATTGGTGTATTAATTGTTCTCACTGTCTGGAAATTTCTCCTTAGTTCTACGTTGCTTCTCTCCTTGATTAGTATCCACCCATTGCTTCTTGTTCTGCTCTCAGGTGTTTTGGAGAATAGCTTGACTCCTTCTTCTTTGGGGCACCCTTTGAGATATTGGAAGACTGTTATCATATCACCCTAGTCCTTATTTTCTTTAAATTAGACAAACCCAATTCCTGCAACCATTCTTCGTATGTTTTGGAAATGAGTCTCCTTAAGTTTCAAGAAAGCTTTGCACTGGTGAAAATGCTACAACCTGCCAATCACTGGAAAACTCCCCAAAGGCTTTTGATTGTATTTGACACATTGTATGATTTGCTGTTTTATAATGCCATTCAAAAAATAGCAATAGCACCAGCAATAGTACTTAACCCACAGCTTCACAGGGCTCTAAGCGGTTTACAGAGTCCGCCTATTTCCCTCAACCATCTGGATCCTCATTTTACTGACCTCGGAAGGATGGAAGACTGAGTCAACCTTGAGCCGGTCAGGATCGAACTGCCAAATTGCTGGCAGTGGGCAGTCAGAATTAGCCTGCAATACTGCAGTCTAACTACTGCGCCACTTGAGATGAAAATGAAGTGAAATCAAAAATGCCCAGTTTCATCCGTTTATTGAGTTATAAAAAAATACTATAAGGTAGAAAATAGTAAATAGAAAAGCAGTGAGGAGGAAGAGAAGTGAGGAAGGATTAAAAAAAAGCATTGACTTCCACTTTGATTTCTACTATGGACAAATAGTAGGAGGGCATACCAATTCAGAGGGTCGTGGGGAGGGGCAGGACCGAGGGGAGACAATCTTCATCCTCCCGGTTGGTGGCACGTAGCCGTTGGTTGCAAACGGTCGGGTGCCACAACCCCCGCAGGCTAGGTGGCCAGGGAATACAGAGCCAGGGTCTGCGGCTGATGTTTTGCAACGCCAGGTCCGTTGTCAACAAAGCCCCCCTCATTAGTGACCTTGTGTCAGAGGGGGAGCCGGACCTGGTAGGAATTGCGGAAATCTGGTTGGGCCACGAGGGAGGGCTTCCCCTCGTTGAAATGTGCCCACCAGGCTACCGCGCAGTTCATCAGCCACGGGCCCTAGGCAGGGGAGGTGGGGTAGCGGTCATTATCAAGGAAGGCCTTGAGCCGAGAGAGACCATTGTGCCTCAGACTACCGGCTGTGAGTCCCTCTGCGTGAAGTGGGGCCTAGGGAGGCAGTTGGGCTTGCTGGTTGTATACCTGGCTCCCCGCTATGTAGCAGCAGCCCTGCCCGAGCTCCTGGAGGTGATCGCTACGGTGGCAGTTGAGACCCCCAGACTTTTAGTCATGGGGGACTTTAATCTGCCATCGTTGGGCGAATCATCCGAGGCAGCTCGGGAGTTCATGGCTTCCATGACGGCCATGGACCTGACCCAAGTAATTCAGGGCCCCACCCACGAGGGTGGACATACGCCGGATCTCATCTTTGTCTCAGGCCAATGGAAGAGTGATCTGGGTATAGGGGACATAGTCATCACACCCTTGTCATGGTCAGACCACTCACTTCTCCGGCTCGACTTTCCGACCGCTGCTCCCCTCCGCGGGGAGGCGGAACCAGAGTTACCAATCTGGTACCGCCCCAGGCGCTTGATGGACCCGGATGGGTTCCAGACAGCGCTTGGGCCATTTCCTGTATCCCTGACCCGCGCCCCGATGGAGGACCTCACGGCCGCATGGAACATTGCGGCCGTGGGAGCCTTGGATCGGGTTGCGCCCTTGCGGCCTCTCTTGCGGCGGCGAACCACCCTGGCTCCTTGGTTTACTGAGGAGCTGCGGGTGATGAAACGCCGCAAGAGATGCCTAGAGGGAAGATGGAGGTCTAGCCGTTCTGAATCTGACCGGACACAGGTAAGAGCCCATTTACGGACTTACATTGTGGCGCTGAGAGTGGCCAAACGTCACCATTGTGCCACTCTCATAGCATCCGCAGAAAACCGCCCTGCCGCCCTGTTTAGGGTGACCCGCTCCCTCCTCCAACAGAGGGAGCAGGAAGCCCCGCTACAGGGTAGAGCAGAGGAATTTGTGACTTTTCTGCAGGAGAAAACCGCTCAGATACAGAGTGAGCTAGCCCCCATTCATGGCCCAGTGGGATGCCACGAGAGAGATCTTGTTTGGGAGGAGTTTGACCCCGTTACTTCCGAGGATATGGACAGGCTACGTGGGCGACTGCGAGCCACCACATGTTTATTGGACCCGTGCCCCTCCTGGCTTGTACTGGCATCCTGGGAGGTGACACGAGGCTGGCTCCAAGAGGTTGTCAACGCATCCTTAAGTGAGGGTTCCTTGCCTGCTTCCCTAAAAGAGGCCATGGTGAGGCCCCTCCTTAAGAAGCCCTCTTTGGACCCAGCTCTTTTAAACAACTATCGTCCAGTCTCCAACCTTCCCTTTTTGGCGAAGGTTGTCGAGAGTGTGGTGGCACAACAGTTTCCCCGTCACCTGGAGGAAATTGAGTATCTAGATCCGCGCCAGTCCGGCTTTCGGCCCGGGCATAGCACCGAGACGGCATTGGTCGCGTTGGTAGATGATCTCTGGAGGGCCAGAGATGGGGGATGTTCCTCCATCCTGGTCCTATTAGACCTCTCGGCGGCTTTCGATACCATCGACCATGGTATCCTATTGCATCGGCTGGGGGGGGTTGGGGGTGGGAGGCACCGTTTTACGGTGGTTCTCCTCCTACCTCTCTGGCCGATTGCAATTTGTGCGGGCAGGAGAGCAGAGGTCGACCCCGAGACCCCTCACATGCGGGGTGCCTCAGGGGTCGGTCCTCTCGCCTCTCCTGTTTAATGCATATATGAAGCCGCTGGGTGAGATCATCCGTGGTTTGGGGGTAGAGTACCACCTGTACGCTGATGACACCCAGCTGTACATATCTACCCCAAACCACCCCAACGATGCCGTAGCGGTGATGTGCCAGTGCCTGGAAGCCGTGCGGATCTGGATGGGAAGTAACGGACTCAGGCTCAACCCGACCAAGACCGAGTGGCTGTGGTTTCCGGCTGCCCGATTCAACCAGCTCTCTCCAACGCTGGCCATAGGGGGCGAACATCTTGCCCCTGTGGATGGGGCGCGCAATTTGGGTGTCCTCCTGGATACCCGGCTGTCTATGGAAGAGCAAGTGACAGCCGTGGCCAGGAGGGCGTTTTACCAGGTTCGCCTGGTTCGCCAATTGCGCCCCCTATTGGATCGGGACGCCCTTCGCACAGTCACTCATGCCCTCGTGACATCCCGACTGGACTATTGTAACTCTCTCTACATGGGGCTTCCCTTGAGGTGCACCCGGAGGCTTCAGTTAGTTCAGAATGCAGCCGCGCGAGCAATTATGGGGACCACTAGGTTCACCCACGTTACACCGCTCTTGCGCGAGCTGCACTGGCTGCCTGTCGTCTTCCGGGTGCGCTTCAAGGTGCTAATTATCATCTTCAAGGCGCTCCATGGCTCGGGACCTAGCTATCTGCGGGATCGGATTCTGCCCCATACATCCTCACGGCCGATTCGCTCCCACAGAGAGGGACTTCTCCGGGTGCCGTCCACTAGACTTTGTCAGCGGGCGACGCCCAGGGGAAGGGCTCTCTCTGTGGTGGGCCCGGCCCTCTGGAACGACCTTCCCCCCGATATCAGAACGACCACTGACCTCCGCTCCTTCCGTACGAAATTGAAGACCCATTTCTTTCGACTGGCCGGCCTTGGATAGTCTCTCTGTCTATAGATTTCAAATGTATTTTAATGGGTTTTTAATTATTTTTAGCACGGGATAATATTGTTTAATTGTGTTTTAAAGTATGTATGTTTGTATTTATTGTTTATATTGTTTTTAGTTTCTCCTGTGCACCGCCCCGGGTCCCTGTGGGGAGAGGGAGCGGTCAATAAATTCGAATTTATTATTATTATTATTATTATTATTATTATTATTATTATTATTATTATTATTATTATTATTATTATAAATAATTGCAGAAGTAGATGGCTCAAATGGCAAAATTGGCTCTTTTGATTCAAAGAAAAGAATATAAGGGTAAGTAATTTTATTTACACTTCCGAAATGCTTCTGAACTCAGTGCTTGAAGTGGAAAAGAATGAAACTTTGATTTGGAGTTTTACTGAGTAAATCGATGGGTCTTTATAGAAATGGCTTGTACATATTGTTATGAAAAAGCAGAAATGTGTGGTTTGATGCAAATGCCTTATTTTACTGCAACAAAAATGCTCAGTTTCATGAGGTACATAATACAATAGCAGAGTTGGAAGGGACCTTGGAGGTCATCCAGTCCAACCCCTTTGCCTAGGCAGGAAGCCCTATACCGCTTCAGACAAATGGCTATCCAACATCTTAAAGACTTGCAGTGTTGGGGAATTCACAACTTCTGGAGGCAACTTCTGTTCCACTGATTAATTGTTCTCACTGTCAGGAAATTTCTCCTCATTTCTAGGTTGCTTCTCTCCATGATTAGTTTCCACCCATTGCTTCTTGTTCTACCCTCAGGTGCTTTGGAGAATAGCTTGACTCCCTCTTCTTGTTTAGTTAGTAACCCGATTGTTAAGTGAATCTGGCTTCTCTATTGACTTTGCTTGCCAGAAGGTCGTAAAAGAAGAATCATGTGACCTCGGAACACTGCAACCGTCATAAGTGTGAACCAGTTGCCAAGAATCCAAATTCTGATCACGTGACTGTGGGGATGCTGCAACAGTCATTTAAGTGTGAAACATGGTCATAAGTCACTTTTTTCAGCACCATTGTAATCTCGGTCACGAAATGAACTGTTGTAAATCGAGGACTAGGTCTACTATTCCCAATCACAAAAGCAAACCTGGGACAAAGGAATGAAAAGCATTTAGAAATATGAAGTAAAATATTCCAGACTAAAACATATGAAGAACGGTTGCAGGAACTGGGTAGGTCTAGTTGAATGAAGAGAAGGACCAAGGGAGACATGATAACAGTCTTCCAATATCCTTTTCCCCATCCTTCCCTTCATTTCTTCCCTCTTCATCTTGATGCATCTTCCTTCCTTCTCGTCCCTCTTCCTCTCATCTTCTTCCTCTCTTCCTTCCTATTCTTCCTCTTCACCCCCACCTCCGTCTTTTTTCCTTTCTCTCATCTTCCTTGCTTTTTGCTTTCCTTTGTTCCTCTTCTCCTCTCCACTATTCTTCCTCTTTCTCTCCCATTCCTTCCTTCCTCCTCTTTCCTCTCCCTCTATTTGTTCTCTGCCTTTCCTTCTCTTTCTTTCCTCCTGCTCCCTCTATTCTTCCTTTCTCTCCTATTCCTTCCTTCCTCCTCTTTCCTCTCTATTCTTCCTCTTTCTCTGCCTTTCCTTTTTTCTTTCCTTACTTTCTTCTTCCTCTCCTTCTCCACTCTGCATCCTTTCTCTTTCTCTGCCTTCCCTTGTTTCCTTCCCTTCCTTTCCTCCTCTATTCCTCCTCTCTCATCTCCCTTCCTTCCCTCCTCCCTCCCTTCTTTTTCAAAAATAACGTTAAAAAAAAAAGAAAACAAAATATTTAGTACAAAAAACTCCCATCAAATCGCCTGCAACTCCGATATAAAAAGTCATTTGCAAGGACTCTTTCTTGCCGCAAGTCCGCCAACCACCTTCCTACTGGGCAATAACCAAGTTTAAACACCCCCCCCCCCCGCATTCTTGTCCAAGAAGCGTGGACTTCAACTCCCAGAATTCCCCCGGCCCTCCCCCCCCCCGTTCTAAGCCCACCCACCCCCACCCCAGTGATAGGTCTGCGTCCTCATCTGGGATCACCCGGGAGGCGGGGAAAGAATTCCCGGCGCGTGACGTCATCGCCATGACAACCTGCCAACTGTAATGCAACCGCCTTGCCCGCCAGCTGCAATTTGAGCAAAGTCCCCTCGTCGGGTTGGAGGGCAGGAGAGGCCAAGCAGAAAATAAATAAATAAATAAAAAATTTATTTTGCATTTTGTTTTATTTGCTAATCAGAGCTCGTTGCATGCTGCAGGACCACCCATGGAAGCGTCTTTCGTGGAAGAGGTGGCTGCATCTTTAGTGCGAGAGTTCCTGAGCAAAAAGGTGAGTGGGGAGGGGAGGAAAAGGATGGGGGAGGGGGGGGAAGAAAAAGGCTCGGGGCGCCCCTCCCTCTGTTGCCTAAGCTGGGGAAGAGCCCCGGATTCCCTCCGGGGACTACATTTCCCACAATCCATTGGAAAGGATGGCGAGGCAGAGAAATATTTTCCTCGTTTCCACAGGCAAACTGTGTTTGCAATTAATTTTTAGTTAAAAATATTTTTTTTCAGAGCAAAAACTATGCAAAATTAAAGAAAAAAGGAAGCTTAGACGTAAAAGAAAAGGGATAAGAAGAAACGGAAAGAAAGAAAGAGAGAGATAGAGAAAGGGTGGAAATCAAGGAAGGAAGGAAGAGGAAATCAGGGAAGGAAAGAAAGAAAGAAAATAGCTTAGAGAAGTAAAAGAAAAGGGATAAGTAAAGACAGAAAGATAGAAAGAAAGAGAGAGATAGACAGGATAGAAATCAGGGAAGGAAGGAAGGAAGGAAAGAAAATCAGGGAAGGAAAGAAAGAAAAAAGAAAGGAAACAGCTTAGAGAAGTAAAAGAAAAGGAATAAATAAGGACAAAGAAAGAAAAAGAAAGGGAGGGAGGATATCAGGGAAGTAAAAGAAAAGAAAAAAGAAAGAAAAAAGGAAAGAAAGATGGAGAGAAGGAGGGAGGAAATCTGAATAAAGAGAGAGATGGAAGGAGAAAATCAGGGAAGGAAAGGAAGAAAGAAAGAAGAAAAATGAATGAAAGAAAGAAAAAGAAGAATTTGAATCTTTTTACAGCACATAACCTTTATTGTCATTTTTTACTGTGAGCACAAAGTCACACATAAAATATGAAATTCGGTTGCCTTTACAGCAGTGATAATAGTATTAATATCTTACCCTTTCTCTCTAAAGGGTACATTGTGCCATCTTCTTTCCTTATTCTATCCTTTCTAAGCATCCTATCCATAAATCACAAGTTCATTTTTTTCCTGTTTTCAGTGAAAGTCCATATAGAGGTCCCAATTTTTAACAAATATCGTAGCCAGTATTTCTCAGTCTCAGCAAGTAGGACATGTACAGGGGCTCCAATTCCCAGAATTCTCAGTAATGACCCTGCAAGAGAATTCTGGGAATTGAACGGTGCATTTTCAAGCATGCTGGCTGGGGAATTCTGGGAGTTGATGTCCACCTATGTTAAAGCGTGCTGGCTGGGGAATTCTGGGAGTGAAGTCCACCTATGTTAAAGCGTGCTGGCTGGGGAATTCTGGGAGTTGAAGTCCAACTATGTTAAATCGTGCTGATTGGGAATTCTGGGAGTTGATGTCCACCTATGTTAAAGCGTGCTGGCTGGGGAATTCTGGGAGTTGATGTCCACCTATGTTAAAGCGTGCTGGCTGGGGAATTCTGGGAGTGAAGTCCACCTATGTTAAAGCGTGCTGGCTGGGGAATTCTGGGAGTTGAAGTCCAACTATGTTAAATCGTGCTGATTGGGAATTCTGAGAGTTGAAGTCCACCTATGTTAAAGCGTGCTGGCTGGAGAATTCTGGGAGTTGAAGTCCACCTATGTTAAAGCGTGCTGGCTGGGGAATTCTGGGAGTTGAAGTCCACCTATGTTAAAGCGTGCTGGCTGGGGAATTCTGGGAGTTGAAGTCCAACTATGTTAAGTCGTGCTGATTGGGAATTCTGAGAGTTGAAGTCCACCTATGTTAAAGCGTGCTGGCTGGAGAATTCTGGGAGTTGAAGTCCACCTATGTTAAAGCGTGCTGACTGGGGAATTCTGGGAGTTGAAGTCCACCTATGTTAAAGCGTGCTGGCTGGGGAATTCTGGGAGTTGAAGTCCACCCATCTTAAATCTGTTTAAGAGTTATGAAGCTTGAGAAACACAGTGCGAACAGTTGCTCTGACTATTATCATTATTACACTGACTTCTAAGTTCACCAGTGGTATGACGACTGAGATTATTTTTTAATGCTGATGTATAGCATTATCTTTTTCTTGCCCAGGGTTTAAAGAAGACAAGTACCATGCTGGATGAAGAATTTCCCCGTACTGCACTAAGCATCAATAACAGGAACGAGCTCAGAAATGTTTTGCACCTCCAGTCTTTATACAAATTAAACAAGGTAAGAACAGGACAGCATTCCTGCATTTTTGGTTTCTAGGACACTTTGGAAGTTATAGGCAAGACTCTTGATGGGGTGAACCGTTCGAGTTAGAGTCATAGAATTATACAATTGGAAGGGACCACAAAGGCCATCTAGTCTAACCCCCTGCAGGATGCACAAGCAACTACTTACACCATCCATAATTGGTGGTTTTCAGTTTTTTCCTTAACCGCCGCCCCAAAAAAACCGAGCATTTTAATGATCTCAGGGACTAAGGAGAAATTTCCTTACAGTAAGGACAATTAATCAGTGGGTGCTTTAAAAGTTGTAGCTGTTCCATCACTGGAGGCTCTTAAGAAAAGGCTTGAAATGGTGTGAGGCAGGGTTGGGAAACCTTTTTGCGCCCACGTGCTGGAAACTGGAAAAGCAGCCGTCCGGTGTGCATGCAAGCGCCGGGAAAACAATCTTCCGGTTTCCAGAGCACGCACGCACACTGGAAACAGGAAGAGTCAATGAAATGTCCCCCCAGCCCGCCACCGAGAACAAGCCACCCCAGAACCCCTCTTCCTGCCACTTCTGCCAAGGGAACGTGACAGCTTCTCGGCACCATTTACTCTGATGCCGGAGAGATATTCCTCTGGCGGACTTAGCTTCTACGCAGCCCCGCCACTGGTATTGTGGCGCACCCAAGTAGGGCAGGCACTCCAGACCGCAGATGCGTGCTAGGCCACATGATAGGGGGCTAAGGCTGGGTAAGAAGCCCGCTGAGGCAGAGAGGGAGGGAGGCCCCGTCCTGGCCAACAGCTCTGCTCCCCTAGGAAGCGACCGCCAGCATCCTCTCTCCGCGTCTTTGGGCCCACGAGCCATGGGTTCTGGCCATGCTCTTCTGGGTTCTGGTGTGCCAGCCAGGTGCGATGGGAAGATAATGTTCCGGTTTCTGGTGTGCGCATGCACACTGGCCAGCTGATCTTTGTGCATGCATGTGTGCCAGAATCCAGAAGACCAGGGGGGCAGTGCGCATGCGTGCGCCCGAAACCGGAAGATCACCTTCCCGCCGTGTGCATGCGCACTGTGCGGCTGCTCTTCCGGTTTCCGTTAGTCCCGTGCATGTGAAGACCAGCTGGCCGCCACACCGTAACCTGGAAGAGCGATGGGCGATGTCTTGTGTGCCCGGAGAGATGGCTCCGCGTATCACTTCCAGCATGCGTGCCATAGGTTCACCACCACTGGTATAAGGTCTCCTGCCTGAGGTGGGGGCTTGACTAGAAGAATTCCAAGATCTGACTCTGTTATTTGGTACAGATAGTCCTCAACTTACAAAAGTTCACTTAGTGACCATTCAAAGTTACAACGGCACTGAAAAAAAATATGACTCAGGGCCATTTTTCACAGTTACAACCTTTAGACCATCCCCATGATCAAAATCCAGACACTTGTCAACTGGTTCATATTTATGACGGTAGTGGTGTCCCAGGGTCATGTGATCCTCTTTTGTGAGCACCTCACAAGCAAAGTCAATGGGGAAACCAGATTCACTTAGCAACCATGTTACTAATTTGTTAACTGCAGTGATTCTCTTGACAACTTTGACAAGAAAGGTTGTAAGATGGGGCAAAATTCACTTAACAAGCATCTCGCCTAGCAGCAGAAATTTTGGGCTCAATAGTGGTCGTAAGTCAAGGACTACCTGTAAAACAACCAGAAGGAAGGGAGAAAGAAAGAGGGAAGGAGGAGACAAAGCGGGAAAGAAAGAAGAAGAAGAAGAAAAAAAACAGAAAGAAAAATAAAGGAAAGGAAAAAGTAGAGAAAAGAAATATTTTACAAATGATTCAGTCAATAGTTCCTAGTTTGCTCATAAGTGCATTGCTCTAATTTAATAGTACATACATAAGGCACCTGGAACGCTGTTACCTTCCCACCAAAGGTGGTCCCTATTTTTCTACTTGCATTTTTTACCTGCTTTCGTACTTCTAGATTGGCAGAAGCTGGGACAAGTAACAGGAGTTCACTCAGTTATGAGTGCTAGGGATTCGAGCTGCCGAACTGCCAATCTTTCTGATTGACAAGCTCAGCGTCTTAGCCACTGAGCCACCACGTCCCATTAGAGATGCCTCCCATTAACGCCATCAGAGTTAGTTATTTTGTTATTGCTCCAGATGTTACACTATGCTAGGGATTCGAACCACCGAACTGTCGACCTTCCGGATCGACAAGCTCAGCGTCTTAGCCACTGAGCTACATGACCACAGAGACTTTTCCGGACAGCGCTGGCTCTTTGGCTTTGAAACGGAGATGAGCATCGCCCCCTAGAGTCAGGGATGACTCACATGTATGTGCGAGGGGACCCTTTAACTTAAATATTGTTTTAAAATATCACAAAGCAGGAGACTTGAACCTAGAACGTGTAGGATAGAAATCAATTCTTTTTGTCTTTTGCAAACAGAGCCAGACTAATTCTAATGGCCCCTTTATCTTACTTTTTCTACTGCAGGCCAAAGAGACGCCTTTAAAAACCATTCTGGAAATTATGGCGAGCTACTTCCTGGAGCTCCAGGATAACCAAACTTTCCTGGGAAATTCCTCATATCTGGACAATAAAACCTGTCACACAAGAAGTTTTCCTCCCAAGAATTTCCTCTCTGGGGAAGCCATTCGAGGGCAAGGAGCAGGTGAAAAATCTAAAAAAGGGACTTCCAGGTATATATGACTTTCAGAATTTGAGCCTAAATCTTAACCAGTCATTAGCTGCCTACAGGAAGTGCATACAGTGGTCATTAAGCAAACACTGCTGTCACAAAGCGCATCCCCTGCCTGCAAACGCTGGTTTGTTTTGTTTTTTGCTGGATACTGGAAGTACAGGGAATCCTCGACTTACAAACGCAATTAAACCCCCAAATTTATTTTGGCTAAGTCAGATGGTTGTTCAGTGTGGTTTTGGCCCTGTTTCTTTTGTTCTTCCTTTCACAGTTGTTAAGTGAAGCGCTGCCATGGTTACATTAGTTCTCATGGTTGTTAAATGACTTTGACTTCGCTTGCCAGAAAGTCGCCAAAGGGATCGCGTGACCCCTGAGAACCGCTGCAACCGTCATAAGTACATGCCAGTTGCCAAACATCTGCAAGTAAAAAATGCAAGTAGAAAAACAGGGACCACTTTGGTGGGAAGGGAACAGTGTTAGGTGCGCCTTTGGTGTTGAGTCATGCCGGTCACATGACCACGGAGATGTCTTCGGACAGCACTGGCTCTTCGGCTTTGAAACGGAGATGATTAAGAGATAAACATAGCTGTTGCTTCCTCTCCTAAAACGCCAAAGGAATACAGCTTTCAAACTTCAAAAGACCAGTGCTTTGTTGCAGTTATTCAGACAGAGAGAGGACTGTCCAGGATAGAGAAAATTAATCGAAACTAGACGACCCAGAAATGGTTCATTTCGTCTTTGTCAGCTATAAAAATACCTTCTTGTACCCAGACAGTTCACCTGAGGGAAGGCATACAAATAGTCCTCGGGTTACGACCCCTCTCCGGGGGACTGGAGACTAAAACATATGAGGAACAGTTGCAGGAACTGGGTATGTCTAGTTTAATGAGAAGAAGGACCAGGGGAGACATGATAGCACTCTTCCAATATCTCAGGGGTTGCCACCAAGAAGAGGGAGTCAAGCTATTCCCCAAGGCACCTGAGGATAGGACAAGAGGCAATGGATGGAAACTAATCAAGGAGAGAAGCAACTTAGAACGGAGAAGAAATTTCCTAACTGTTAGAACAATTAAATTAGTGGAACGACTTGCCTTCAGAAGTTGTGAATGCCCCAACACTACAAGTTTTCAAGATGTTGGATAGCCATTTGTCTGAAGTGGTATAGGGTTTCCTGCCTAGGCAGGGGGTTGGACTAGATGACCTCCAAGGTCCCGTTCAGCTCTGCTATTGTATAAATGTACAATTGAGCCCAAAATTGATGTTGCTAAGTGAGAAATTTGTTAAGCAAGTTTTGCCCCATCTTTACGGCTTTTCTTGCCATGGTTGTTAAGTGAATCATTGCAGTTGTTCAGTTAGTAACGGTTGTTAAGGGAATCTGCCCCCCCCTTTGACTTTGCTTGTCAGGAGGCTGCAAAAGGGAATCATGTGACCCCAGGACACTGCAACCATCATAAGTACCTGCCAGTTGTCAAAGGCCTGAATTTTAATCATATGACCATGGGGATGGTGCCATAGTCATAAGTGTGAAAGATAAGTCACTTTTTTCAGTCCCGTTGTAACTTTGGTCACTAAATGAACTGTTGTAAGTCGAGGACTGCCTGTATTCAGACACGTATTAAACCTCTTTTTTTTGCAGCCCCTGAAAAGCTAGAGCAGGGGTCTGCAAAGTCTGCTCTTTTAAGACTGGTGGACTTCAACTCCCAGAATTCCCCAGCCAGTCTTAAAAGAGCCAACTTTGCAGACCCCTGAGCTAGAGGCATGTTTCCAGAACCTTCCGGAAACCTGCGTTTTAATAAAACGTCAGAAGATGCGCTATGGAACTTTTTCCATTATTTCCATGAGGCTAGTAATAATCATATACATCAGGGGTCCCCAACCTTTTTTGCACCAGGGACCGGCTTCATTTTAAAGAAAATTCTGCGGACCGGCTGGCCTAGAGGACGAGGGGAGAGGGGGAACAGGCGGCGCATGCGCACGCAGGGGGGGGAGTCGGCTCACTTGGCCCTCTAGGGCAGTGGTGGGCAAACTTATTAGTCAATAGAGCCAAATATCAACAGTACCACTACTGAAATTTCTTTTGAGCCAAAAGGTGTGGCCTGTTTTATGGGAGTGGCTCAGTTGTCATGTGGTGAATGTGGTGAAATGTGGTGAAACTCACTTAATGCTTAGCAACCAAAATTTTGGGCTCAATTGTGGTCATAAGTTCTTTCTTTCTTTCTTTCTTTCTTTCTTTCTTTCTTTCTTTCTTTCTTTCTTTCTTTCTTTCATTCTTTCTTTCTTCCATTTCTGGCTGGTCTTTGGTCTTCTGAAGATGGTAAAAATGGATTTATGGGCACTCGTTATATATAAAGGCAGCCCATGACTCTTTGGGATGCTGGTTTGAATCCAGGAAATGACTCAGAGGATGTGATTCCTTTGAAATGACAACTGGGAGAAAAATAGATCTTTAACCTTGTTAACCAAACAGGTAGCTTGAGGTGGATGGAAATAGGAAAATAGATTATTTCCTTTCCTTCCTTCCTTCCTTCCTTCCTTCCTTCCTTCCTTCCTTCCTTCCTTCCTTCCTTCCTTCCTTCCTTCCATTGCCTCCCTCCCCCTTCCTCCCTTCCTTCCCTCCCTCCTACCCTCCATCCCTTTCCTTCCTTCCTTCTCCCCTTCCCTCCCTCCTACCCTCCATCCCTTTCCTGCCTTCCTTCCCTCCTACCCTCCATCCCTTTCCTTCCCCCCTTCCCTCCCTCCTACCCTCCATCTCTTTCCTTCCCTCCTTCCCTCCCTCCCTTTCCTTCCTTCCCTCCTACCCTCTCTCCCTTTCCTTCCTTCCTTCCCTCCTACCCTCCATCCCTTTCCTTCCCCCCTTCCCTCCCTCCTACCCTCCATCTCTTTCCTTCCCTCCTTCCCTCCCTCCCTTTCCTTCCTTCCTTCCCTCCTACCCTCCCTCCCTTTCCTTCCTTCCTTCCCTCCCTCCTACCCTCCATCCCTTTCCTTCCCTCCCTCTCTTTCCTTCCTTCCTTCCTTCCCTCCCTCTCCTTCCTTCCCTCCCTCTCCTTCCTTCCTTCCTTCTTTCTTTCTTCCTTCTTTCACCCCTCCCTTCCTCCTCCCTCCCCCTTCTTTCCTTCACTCCCTCCCTCCCACCATTCATCTTTTTCTATTTTTCTTTCTTTCTCTTTCTCTGTTTCTCTTTCTCTCTCTCTGTCGCTCTCCTCCCTCCACCCACCTCTGTCACTCTGTGTGTGTGTGTGTGTGATTACCTCTCTCCCCCTCTCTCTCTATTTCTGCCTCTCTAAGTCTGTCGCTCTGTGTGTCTGTTATTCTCTCCCCCCCCCCCCCCCCGAAGCAGCAGAGGGGAGGTTATCCCGCAACGGGCGAGCAAGCAAGCGGATGGGCGGGCGGTGGACCCGAGCTGCTGCTACCTTAAGTGTCGCCGAGGCCATCCGGGAGCCACAAGCGGCTGGAAGGGGAGGTGGGCGTGCGCGCCCGGATGGTGCTTAAGGTAGCCGCAGCTCGGGTGTAACCTCCTCACTGACATGCTGGCCCCTCCGGGAAGCCCCGGAAAGTGCGCCGCGGTGGCGCTCTCGGCCATCCTCTGGCCAGGGGGCTGCTCCCTCCTCCTCCTCTCTGGCCCTGCGGCCCGGTTCTTATGACGCCGCGGACCGGCACCGGGCCGCGGACCGGGGGTTGGGGACCCCTGATATACATGAAATGGTATTCCCGAAGCTTAAAATGCGCGATGGCCACATTAAAAGATTATAAGATGCTGTAATTATAGGAAAGGGAGGATTAAGTCTGAACAAGGGCCAGAGGGTGATGTACACACTCATTACTGAGATCCATAGCCTGATCCTTAATGGGAATGTCGTTTCTCAACTTCTGCAGGTTTAAAATATGTGGACTTCCACTCCAGGAATTCTCCAATCAGTAGCATGGCCTTCAGCTCCCAGAATTCCCTAGCCAACATGATTGGCTGTGGAATTCTGGGAATTGAAGTCCACCTATCTTAAGTTAGATGAGTTTGAGAAACACTAGAATAAGTCCTGCAATAGATCACGGAATCAGGCCACACTTGTAATACTGCATTCAGTTTTGGTCACCACGATGTAGAAAATATGTGGAGACTCTGGAAAGAGTGCAGAGAAGAGCAACAAGGAGGATTAGGGGACTGGAGACTAAAACATATGAGGAACGGTTGCAGGAACTGAGGATGTCTATTTTAATGAAAAGAAGGATTAGGGGAGATATGATAGCAGTGTTCCAATATCTCAGAGGCTGCCACAAAGAAGAGGGAGTCAAGCTCTTCTCCAAAGCACCTGAGGGCAGGAAAAAGAAGCAATGGTTGGAAACTAATCAAGGAGAGAAGCAACTTAGAACTGAGGACAAATTTCCTGACAGTTAGAACAATTCATCAGTGGAACAGAAGTTGCCTCCAGAAGTTGTGAATTCCCCAACACTGCAAGTCTTCAAGAAGAGGTTGGATAGCCATTTGTCTGAAATAGCATAGGGCTTCCTGCCTAGGCAGGGAGTTGGACTAGATGACCTCCAATGTCCCTTCCAACTCTGCTATTGTATTGTATTGTATCATAGGACTGAAAGGGACATTGAGAGATCCAGTCGTATGGGCGGAACCTGAGATTCCTATATGGTTCCGCTCCAGGCTCCTGATGGACCCAGAAAGGTTCCAAAGGGAGCTTGGGCCAATACCTGTGGCCTTGCCCTGCGACTCGACTGAGGACCTAGTGGCCACATGGCTGAGTGTGGCCACGGGGGCCTTGGACCGGGTCGCGCCCTTGCGGCCTCTCTTGCGGCACCAAATCACCCAGGCTCCTTGGTTTACCGAGGAGCTGAGGGAGATGAAACGCCGCAAGAGACGCCTAGAGAGCAGATGGAGATCCTCTCGCTCCGAAGCCGACCGAACACTAGTGAGAGCCCATATTAGGACTTACTTAGTGGCGATAAGGGTGGCCAAACGTGAGTATTGTGCCACCCTCATTGCATCCGCAGATAACCGCCCTGCCGCCCTGTTTGGGGTGACCCGCTCCCTCCTTCACCAGAGGCCGTGGGAAGCCCCTTTGCAGGGACGTGCAGAGTAATTTGGGATATATCTGTAGGATAAAATCACGCGAATTCGGAATGAGTTGCCCTCCACCGAGAGTGGTCTGGTCGGATTGTCCGAGGCTGTTCTTGAGACACCATCTTGGGAGGAGTTTGACTTTGTTACTACCGAGGATATGGACAGGTTGTCAAAGAGACTACCACATGTTTATTGGACCCGTGTCCCTCCTGGCTTGTACTGGCATCCTGGGAGACGACACGAGGCTGGCTCCAGGATATTGTGAATGCTTCTTTGAGTGAGGGATCCTTGCCTGCCGTCTTGAAAGAGGCGGTAGTGAGGCCCCTCCTCAAGAAGCCTTCCCTGGACCTAGCATTACTAGAGAATTACCGTCCGGTCTCCAACCTTCACTTTTTAGCGAAGGTTGTAGAGAGTGTGGTGGCCCAACAGTTTCCGCGACACCTGGAGGAAATTGATTATCTAGACCCGTGCCAGTCCGGCTTCCGACCCGGTCACAGCACCGAGACGGCATTGGTCGCGTTGGTGGATGATCTCTGGAAGGCGCGGGATAGGGGATATTCCTCTATCCTAGTCCTATTAGACCTCTCAGCGGCTTTTGATACCATCGACCATAGTATCCTATTGCACCGACTGGGGTGGTTGGGGCTGGGAGGCACCGTTTTGCGGTGGTTCTCGTCCTACCTCTCTGGTCGGTCGCAATATGCGTTGGCAGGGGGGCAGAGGTCGGCCTCGAGGCCCCTCTTATGCAGGGTTCCTCGGGTCGGTCCTCTCGCCCCTCCTGTTCAACACCTACATGAAGCCACTGGGCGAGATCATCCGTGGTTTTGGGGTGGGATATCATCTGTATGCTGATGATACTCAGCTGTACATATTCACCCCAGACCACCCCAACGATGCCGCCGAGGTGTTGTCCCGGTGTTTGGAGGCCGTACGGATCTGGATGGGTAGTAACAAACTCAAGCTCAACTCGTCCAAGACTGAGTGGCTGTGGTTTCCGGTGGCCTGGTTCAGCCAGGTAACTCCAACTCTGGCCATTGGGGGCAAAATACTGGCCCCCGTGGAGAGGGCGCGCAACTTGGGCGTCCTCCTGGATTCCCGGCTGTCCATGGAGGACCATGTGGCGGCCGTGGCCAGGGGGGCGTTCCATCAGGTACGCCTGATGCGCCAATTGTGCCCCTTACTGGACTGGGCTGCCCTTCGCACAGTCACTCAAGCACTCGTGACATCCCGACTTGACTACTGTAATGCTCTCTACATCGGGCTTCCCTTGAGGTGCACTCGAAAGCTACAGCTAGTCCAGAATGCAGCCACGCGGGTGATTACGGGAGCCCCCAGATACTCCTGCATAACACCGCTCCTGCACGAGCTGCACTGGCTTCCTGTGGCCTTTCGGGTGCGCTTCAAGGTCTTGACGACCATCTTTAAAGCGCTCCATGGCTCGGGACCTAGGTATATGCGAGACCGTCTTCTGCCCCATACATCCCTTCATCCGATCCACTCCCACAGAGAGGGCCTTCTCAGGGTGCTGTCGGCCGGGCAATGCCGGTTGGTGACACCCAGGGGAAGGGCCTTCTCTGTGGCGGGCCCTGCGCTTTGGAACGACCTACCCCCTGAATTACGCACCATCTCTGACCTCCGCCTCTTCGGCCAGTGTCTAAAGACACACCTTTTCCATCAAGCCGGCCTAGCGTAACCTTCCGCTGTGACTGCTTTTAGACAGTTTTAAATTGGGGATTTTAATTGATTTTAGCACAGGTTGGGAGTTTAATATCTTTTTAAATTTTATATTGTTATATTTGTATGTTTTTAATTCCTGTGTGCCGCCCTGGGTCCTTCTGGAGAAGGGCGGGATATAAATTTAATATAAATAAATAAAATAAAATTTAGCCCAACCCTTCCCCAGTACTGTATAGAAAACCCCACATTACTCCTCTCTAGGCTCTTTAGACTACGGAGACACCTGGGTTCGAGATCCCCTCAGCAGCAGAGGTTTAAGTCTTTTGTTTCTATCTAGCCTACCTGACAGGGTTGTTTTTGGGATAACGACATCATCATCTTTTTTTTGGTAAAGTTTTTATTTTATCTTAATACAGTCCATTAAGCAGTGTTGTCGCCTGGGTACAAATATTTTGTGCAATAAAATAATGAATATGATTGTAAAATTTAATTGTAATTTTACAATCATATTCATTATTTTATCTATTCCTACTATAACAATCCTCTTAATTTATTTAGCTCTTTTAGTTATGCTAACTCTAATTAATTCATTTTAACACAGCTAATTTAACTAATTTAATTTTTATATTTATCCTCTAACCTTTGATAAAATGCTTCCCATATAGTATAGTAATCAGTTTCTTCTTTCTCTTTAATTGCCAGTGTTAATCTGTTCATTTCTGCACTTTCTAATATTTTCCTAATTCCCCTCTGTAGGAATCTCTTAGCTTTTTCAATTTTATGCAAATACAATCCTAGCTGCATGGATAATCAAATATACATTTTCTTTACGATATGTTTCCAGTTTTAAGTCTATGTAATGCCATTTTCTGAATGCTACTACCTTGAGAACAAAAAAGACAGCCCTAGATTGCAAGTTTGTCTGTCCCAGTTTAGATTTAGGTTTATTGGATTTATATGCCGCCCAAAGGATTCACCATAAAAACACATATTACAAAAGTTAAAAAAGATTAAATAGAATATCCCAAAACACAAATGACAATTTATAATTAAAATTTAAAATTAAATTAACAATTAAAAATCATTTATTTTATTCAGGCCAGGCCGGCTTGCTGGAAAAGCCAACATTTTAGGGTGCGCTGGAAGGACAGGAGGTCGGGAATTATGCAGCGCTCTGGGGCAGCTCATTCCAAAGGGAAGGCGCTCCCACAGAGAAGGCTCTCCCCCTGGGGGTCGCCAGCCGACATTGCCTGGCCGATGGCACCCTGAGGAGGCCAACCCAGTGGGATCGCACTGGATGGTGGGACGCTATCGGTGGGAGTAGGAGGTCTTGCAAGTTTATGAATGGTAGTTTATGAATGGCCTTACATGGTTTTAATTTTTAATTTATTTATTTTGTCAAGCATGTATAAGATAACAGATATAAGTATAAACATGACTATGAATACAGGAAACGGATACGAATAAGTGGGGACAGTAGGACAGGGACGATAGGCAAATTGGTGCACTTATGCACACATTTATTATTATTTATTATTATTCTGTGATTAATCTTTGGGGCTGGTTGGTAGCTCAACAGCTCGAGTCCTAACCAAGGACCTAGGAACTGTTAAGGTAACATCAGAGGATATAAGCTCTTCCAAGTAGGGTAGCTTTTTGTAGAGTCTTATTATTATTATTTACATTCAAAAATGCATCACATATACCAGGGGTCTGCAAAGTTGGCTCTTTTAAGACTGGTGGACTTCAATTCCCAGAATTCCCCAGCCAGCTTGGCTGGCTGGGGAATTCTGGGAGTTGAAGTCCACCAGTCTTAAAAGAGCCAACTTTGCAGACCCCTGACATATACCATTGACTGGTGCTAATGGTTGGTACGAATTGCTGCCAGTATCCTAAGTATCAACCAAGCATCTTCTTAAAGTGTACGATGTTTTGCAGCTGGTGTTATTGCAAGAAGCTGCAATTTGTTGATGTATTTATTCTTGGACATGGTACCATGTGCCCCGATGACAATGGGAATCACTGTTGTATGTTTCATCCGTAATCACGTAGTTTCGATGGACAGGTCGTGATATTTCAGCATTATTTTTTTTCCAGTTCTTTTTCTTCGACTGGCATCTCCTGGTACTTTGTTGTCAATAAATTGTACGTTTCAGTTTTCGACAACTGTAATATCCGATGTGTTGTTCCAAATGATGATGATGATGATGATAATTATTCTGTGGTTAATCTTTGGTGAGATTCACAGCCTTTGGGGCTGGTTGGTAGATCTACAGCTCAAGTCCTAACCAAGGACCCAGGAACTGTTAAGGTAACGTCGGAGGATAGAAGCTGTTCCAAGCAGGGTGGCCCTTTGTAGAGTCAGAATGTTCAACTCCGATAAATTTAGAATTCCCAAATAGCGAGTAGCCCTTTAGGTATTGCTCCAAGGGCTCCAATTACAATCGGGACAACACACGATTTCTTTTCCCAGTCGCTCAAGTTCAATTTGCAAGTCCCGGTACTTTGTGATTTTTTTCTTGCTGTTTATCTTCAATTTGTGCATCACCAGGTATTGCAATGTCAATGAACCATACTTTTTTGTTTTCAACTATTGTTATGTCAGGTGTGTTGTAGGCCAAGTGCCTTTCAGTCTGAATTCTGAAGTACCACTTATTGTTATTGTTGTTATTTTTTTATTCATTAAGCATGAAATTCAGTCAAGTGAACACTTAAAAAGATGTGTCACAAATACCATTGACTGGTGATAATGGTTGATACTGGTTGCTGCCAGCATCCTAGGTATCAACCAAGTATCTTCTTAAAATATAAGATGTTCCATGTGACATTCCCCTGGTGTTATGGCAGGAAGTTGCAATTTCTTTGTGTTTTGTAAAATCCTTGGGACATGGTCCCAAGTGCCTCCCGTGACAATGGGCATCACTGTTACATGATGATTATGATTATTCACACATTTATTATTATGTAGCATTTAAGGGCTGGGGGCTTTTGTGTGGAGTGCAAATGCACTCTTTTTTCTTTCTTTTGCCTCTGCAAGCAAAGGGCCTCTCCCTTGGAGAGAAGGAAGCCTTTTAAAGCGACCTCGCCGTTGCAAATTAACAAAACAAACAAACAGGAAAGCCCTTTCGAGTTTCAGCCACCCACTGAGGCTTGTAAAAAAAAAAGGCGAAATAGCTTCATAAACACAGGCAGCCCCACCCCTTTCTGACGCAGCCTCGCTCGCCCCTCCCCCCCACCCCCCTCCCGCGACCGGGCCGCGGCACGGAATGAAGCGTCCATCTTCCGGCGCTTCTTATTTATAGTCCCCGGCCGAGCATGCGCATTCCCCTCCGAATTCTGGCTGCCTCCCCAGAAGAACGCGAGGGTAAGTACAGTAGATTACCTCTCCTGCCCCGCCCCTCCTCAGTGCAGCCAATAGGAAGCGCCGAAGGTGGGACGCTCTGGTATATTTATGGTGAGAGCTTTCAGAAGGTGGGGCGTGTGTGGAGTGAAGAGATTCTTCTCTGCGCAAACGCAGATTATGATTCCTTGACCTCCTTACTGCCACCTTGAGGCCTTGTTTAGCATTGCAGCCCTGTTCCAAGTGGACTCCTTTTTCACCGTGACGTTTAAAAGCAGGTAGAGAAGCTACAGGTGAAGTTTGCTGCAACTCAAAATATCATAGAGGAGGTTCTCCCTGTTGAACTTCTGCTTGGCAGGCAGAATGTAGGCAACTAGATTTTTGATAAATAGTTTCATAATACAATTGGACATCAATTAACATGGTTGGTTGGGTGCTTGTTAACTTCTGGCCACAATTGAGCCCAACATTTCTGTTGCTAAGTGAGACAGTTGTTAAAGGAGATTTGCTCTGCTTTGTTGGCACAGTTGTTAAGCAAATCAATTGTTAAAAGTAGCGATAGCACTTGGACACAGCCTCTAAGTGGTTGAGAGAGTCAGCATGTTTTCCCCAACAATCCTCATTTTACCCACCTCGGAAGGACGGAAGGCTGAGGCAACCTTGAGCTGGTCAGGATCGAACTGCTGGCAATGGGCAGAATTAGCCTGCAATACTGCATTCTAACCACTGCACCACAGACAGAAGGAGGGAGGGAGGGAAGGAAGGAATAGCCCTTAGCACTTATATACCACTTCACAGTGCCTTTACAGCCCTCTCTAAGCGATTTACAGAATCAGCCTCTTGCCCCCAACAATCTGAGTCCTCATTTTACCAACCTCAGAAAGATGGAAGGATGAGTCAACCTTGAGCTGGTCAGGATCGAACCCCTTGCAGTCGGCAGAGTTAAACTACAGTACTGCATTCTAACCACTGTGCCACCACGGCTCAAAAGTAACACATTTCTTAAGCGAATCTGGCTTCCCCCATTGACGTTGCTTGTCAGAAGATCGCAAAAGGCGATCACATGACCCCAGGGTACTGCAACCGTCATAAGTGCATGCCAGTTGCCAAGCATCATGATGATGCCGCCGCAGAGATGCTGCAGTGCTTGTAAGTGTGAAAAATGGTCACAGGTCACCTTTTTTCAGTACCGCTGTCACTTTGAATGGTTGCTAAGTGAGCAGTTATAAGAACTACCTGCACACCAGCAGCTACTTGTGGATTTCAACTCGCAGAATTCCTGAGCCAGCATGGATGCCTTATAGATGCTTTACTGTAATTTTAGATGTCATATTGAATATAATTTAATGTTTACATTATAATTCAATACAGTTTATATCCTGAATTCCACTTGTTAGGTGTTAGGTTATTTTCCCACAGTCGCTCAACTTCAATTTGCAAATCCAAGTACTTTGTGATTTTTTCTTGCTGTTTATCTTCAATTTATCTATCACCAGGTATTGCAATGTCAATGAACCATACTTTTTTTTCTTTTCAACTATTATTATGCCAGGTGTGTTGTAGGCCAAGTGCCTGTCAGTCTGAATTCTTATTGTTGTTTTTATTATTTCTTTTATTCATTCATATATGAGCCAGCAGTGTGCAGCAGCTGCCAAAAAAGCCAACACAGTTCTAGGCTGCATAAACAAAGGGATAGAATCTAGATCATGTGAAGTGTTAATGCCACTGTATAGTGCCTTGGTAAGGCCACACCTGGAATACTGCATACAGTTTTGGTCGCCACGATGTAGAAAAGACGTGGAGACTCTGGAAAGAGTGCAGAGAAGAGCAACCAAGATGATTAGGGGACTGGAGGCTAAAACATATGAAGAATGGTTGCAGGAATTGGGTATGTCTAGTTTAATAAAAAGAAGGATTAGGGGGGACATGATAGCAGTGTTCCGATATCTCAGAGGGTGCCACAAAGAAGAGGGAGTCAAACTATTCTCCAAGGCACCTGGGGGCAGAACAAGAAGCAATGGGTGGAAACTAATCAAGGAGAGAAGCAACTTAGAACTGAGGAGAAATTTCCTGACAGTTAGAACAATTAACCTCTGGAACAGAAGTTACCTCCAGAAGTTGTGAATGCCCCAACCCTGGAAGTCTTTAAGAAGATGTTAGATAGCCATTTGTCTGAAATGGTATAAGGTTCCTGCAGGGGGTTGAACTAGAAGACCTACAAGGTCCCTTCCAACTCTGCTATTGTATTGTATTATATTGTATTGTATTGTAAGCATGAAATTCAGTCAAGTGAAGACTTAAAAGATGTGTTACAAATACCATTGACTGGTGCTAATGGTTGATACTGGTTACTGCCAGCATCCTAGGTATCAACTAGGTATCTTCTTAAAATATAAGATGTTACATGTGGCGCAGCTTTTTGCAGTTCCCCTGGTGTTATGGCAGGAAGTTGCAACTTTTTTCAGTACCGTTGTCACTTTGAATGGTTGCTAAGTGAGCAGTTGTAAGAACTACCTGCACACCAGCAGCTACGGCAAGTTCACAACTTGTGGATTTCAACTCGCAGAATTCCTGAGCCAGCATGGATGCCTTATAGATGCTTTACTGTAATTTTAGATGTCATATTGAATATAATTTAATGTTTACATTATAATTCAATACAGTTTATATCCTGAATTCCACATGTTAGGTGTTAGGTTATTTTACAAGTGCATTTTAATTATAATTTTAATGTAATTATAATATTAATTATAGGGACATGGTGGCTTAGTGGCTTAAGACGCTGAGCATGTTGATCAGAAAGTTGGCGGTTCAAATCCCTAGCGCCGCGTAATGGCGTGAGCTCCCGTGACTCATCCCAGCTCCTGCCAACCCAGCAGTTCAAAAGCACATAAAAAATGCAAGTAGAAAAATAGGAGCCGCCTGGGTGGGAAGGTAACAGTGTTCCGTGCGCCTTTGGTATTTAGTCATGCCGCCCACATGACCATGGAGATGTCTTCAGACAGCGCTGGCTCTTCGGTTTTGAAATGGAGATGAGCACCGCCCCCTAGAGTCGGGAACGACTGGCACAGATGTTTGAGGGGAACCTTTTTCCTTTACAATTTCGAATTCGTTTCTTTATCTAAAGCAAATCTTTCTTGAATCTTCACAGCCTTGAGCTTTTGTGGAGATGCTGGGTTATTGTTTTTTTTCCACTGATCCTTCCAACTTTGTCGTTGTCGGTTTTTTAAGCTACGAGATCAGCGAGGGAGTAATCTGCCTGTCCAGAAGGCATTGTCACAAGCCAGGTGAGAAGGGCAAGGCGAGGACCATGTTGGACGCTCAGGTTGAAGGAGAGAAGAAGCTGTGCGACCTCCTGGATGGGGTACAGATTCCGGGAGAATTGTCTACGGAGACCAGGATGACTTCGAGGGAGAAGCCGCGAGGCCAGCCTAATCTTCTCCCATCTCATGGAAGGATGGCGGGGGCATCTCAAGAGGTTTTGGACTTTTCTCCTAAACTGGTTTCTCTTCCTTTCTTTTTCCTCTTCTCCCCGTTCCCTCCTCTTAAATCTATTTTTTTTTAAAAAAAAATCTTTATTTTTAATGGATAGTGCTTCTCCATGGCTCGGGGCCTAGTTATATGCGAGACCGTCTCCTGCCCCATACATCCCTTCGGCCGATCCGCTCCCACAGAGTTGGCCTTCTCAGGGTGCTGTCAGCCGGGCAATGCCGTCTGGTGACACCCAGGGGAAGAGCCTTCTCTGTGGCGGGCCCTGCCCTTTGGAACGACCTACCCCCTGAATTGCGTACCATCACAGACCTCCGCCTCTTCCGCCAGTGTCTAAAGACACACATTTTTCAGCAAGCCGGCCTAGCCTAACCCTCCCGTCGAGACTATTTAGATAGTTTTAAATTGGGGATTTTAATTTGATTTTAGCATAGGATTATAATTTAATTTAATATATTTTTAAATTCTGTATTTATTGTATTGTTTTGTATGTTTTTAAATTCCTGTGCGCCGCCCTGGGTCCTTTGTGGAGAAGGGCGGGATATAAATGTGATTAAAATGAATAAAATAAATAAATACAACGTTGCAAGTGAGGTTGTAAGTGTGAAAAACGGCCATTTTCACTGCCGTTGTAACTCTTCTCCCCTTTTAAATCCATTTGTTTAAAAACTTTATTAAGTCCTCGACAACAGAAGTGCAACAGAAGCGCACGATGAGTATTTTATTTCGCATAACAATCATTGTGGCATTCCAAGTTTCACCCGATCGAAATTCGGACCCTTGGGAACTGATTCGTATTCACAATAGAGGCCTTTAAGAAGATGGATAGCCATCTGTCAGAAATCTCATAGGTCTTCTGCGAGGACAAGGGGTTGGACTAGATGACTCCCAGAGTCTCTTCCAACTGTATTACTGTTATTGTTACTGTATTGCAGGGGTCCCCAACCCCCGGTCCGCGGACCGGTGCCGGTCCGCGGCCTGATAGGAACCGGGCCGCAGGGCTGGAGAGGAGAAGGAGGGAGCAGCCCCCTGGGCAGAGGATGGGCGAGCGCACTTCCACCAGCTCCTTCCGATGGCCACTGTGGCGCATTTTCCGGGGCTTCCCGGAGGGGCCAGCATGTCAGCTGAGGAGGTAACGGCTGCCTCATCTCACAGCGAGCGAGCGGGCAGAAGACCCGAGCCTGCGGCTACCTTAAGCACTGCCGAGGCCATCTGGGCGCCACATGCCCACCTCCCTTCCAGCCCCGTGTGGCGCCCGGATGGTTTTGGCAGTGCTTAAGGTAGCTGCAGGCTCGAGTCCTCCACCCCCCCCCCACTCGCTCGCTGTGGGATGAGGCAGCCGTTACCTCCTCAGCTGACATGCCGGCCCGTCTGGGAAGCCCCGGAAAGTGCGCCGCGGTGGCTGTCGGAAGGAGCTGGTGGAGGCACGCTCGGCCATCCTCTGCCCAGGGGGCTGCCCTCTCCTCCTCCTCTCCAGCCAACATGCCGGCCCCTCTGCTGCTTCCCAGGGGGGGAGGGAGATAATGACAGACACACAGAGAGACAGACTTAGAGAGACAGAAATAGAGAGAGGGAGGGAGAGAGGGAATCAGACACACACACACACACACACACAAAGTGACAGAGATGGGTGGAGGGAGGAGAGAGAGACAGATACAGAGAGAGAGAGAGAGAGAGATACAGAGAAAGAGAAAGAAAGAAAAATAGAAAAAGAAAGATGAATGGAGGGTGGGAGGGAGGGAGTGAAGGAAAGAAGGGGGAGGGAGGAGGAAGGGAGGGGTGAAAGAAGAAAGGAAGGAAAGGAAGGAAAGAAAGAAAAGAAAGAGAGGTGGAGTGTAGAAGGGAGGGAAGAAAAGAAGGGAGGAAGGGGGAGGGAGGCAATGGAGGAAGGGAAGGAAAGGAAAGGAAAGGAAAGGAAAGGAAAGGAAAGGAAAGGAAAGGAAGAAATCTATTTTCCTATTTCCTTCCACCTCAAGCTACCTGTTTGGTTAACCAGGTTAAAGATCTATTTTTCTCCCAGTGGTCATTTCAAAGGAATCACATCCTCTGAGTCATTTCCTGGATTCAAACCAGCATCCCAAAGAGTCATGGGCTGCCTTTATATATAATGAGTGCCCATAAATCCATTTTTACCATCTTCAGAAGACCAAAGACCAGCCAGAAATGGAAGAGAGAAAGAAAGAAGAAAGAAAAAAAGAAAGAAAGAAAGAAAGAAAGAAAGAAAGAAAGAAAGAAAGAAAGAAAGAAAGAAAGAAAGAAAGAAGGAAAGAACTTATGACCACAATTGGCCATGCCCACCGGGTCACATGACCACTGAGCCACTCCCACAAAACAGGCCACACCTTTTGGCTCTCAAAAGAAATTTCAATAGTGATACTGTTGATATTTGGCTCTATTGACTAATAAGTTTGCCCACCTTAGAGGGCTAAGTGAGCCAACTCCCCCCCCCCCGCGTGTGCATGCGCCGCCTGTTCCCCCTCCCCCCCTCCTCCTCTAGGCCAGTCGGTCCGCAGAATTTTCTTTAAAATGAAACCGGTCCCTGGTGCAAAAAAGGTTGGGGACCCCTGCTGTATTGGATAGATTCAGTTCACCATATTTTTTTATGTCCATTTTTTTTTGTTTTTAATCCGCCTTTGTTTGTTTTAGATTTTTATTTATTTATTTTACAAAAGGACCCAGGGCGGCGCAAAGGAAGATTAAAAATCAATACATACATAAATACACCATTACTAACACCCTATTAAACTAAGTTACCCCGTGCTAAAAACATTTTAAAATCCTCTAATTAAAATTTACAGCTAATAAAAAGTCCATATCGGGTGGTTATGCTAGGCCAGCTTGTTGGAATAAATGCGTTTTAAGACACCGGCGGAAAAGGCGGAGGTCCATGGTAGTGCGGAGTTCAGGGGGTAGGTCGTTCCAGAGGGTAGGGCCCGCCACAGAGAAGGCCCTTCCCCTGGGTGTCGCCTACCAGCATTGCCCGGCCGACGGCACCCAGAGAAGGCCCTCTCTATGGGAGCGGATCGGTCGGAGGGATGTATGGGGCAGGAAACGGTCTCGCATGTAACTAGACCCCGAGCCATGGAGCGCTTTAAAGATGGTAATTAACACCTTGAAGCGCACCCGAAAGGCCACAGGTAGCCAGTGCAGCTCGCGCAGGAGAGGTGTTACGTGGGACTGCCACATAACTCTTTTAGGGTTTTATCCTAAAATAATAATAATAATTATTATTATTATTATTGTTGTTGTTGTTGTTGTTGTTGTTGTTGTTGTTGTTATTATTATTATTATTATTATTATTATTATTATTATTATTATTATTATTATTTATTATCCAATGTAATACTTGTATTTTTTTATATTTAATTTTTTTCTTTATGCCACTATCCCTAGGATGGTCTTTGACTATAATAAAGATTGATTAGATCTAAAACAAGGCACAAGGAGATTCTAAATTCTAGCCCTGCCAGAGGCAGAAAAGTTAGCTGGGTAACTTTGGACTAGTCACCGGGTGTCTATGAGTTCTAGTCCTGCCTTAGGTATGAAAGCTGGATGGGTGATTTTGGGCCAATCACCAGGAATCGGCTTTCCGCCCTAATGCGAGATTAGAACTCACTATCTCCCAGTGATTGGCCCTAAGTCACCCAGCCAGCTTTCGTGCTTAATGCATGACTAGAACTCTCCAACTCCTGGTTTCTAGGCCAGCACCACAATACAACAGATTGGTTCTCTTCGATCCATTGGATGAAAGGGGCCATACATGTACGTTAAACTCTGCCCTCGTTAAATTTCTAACCCAGTCCTTAAGTGAATCTGGGCTTCCCCATTGACTTTGCTTGTCAGAAGGTTGCAAAAGATGATCACGTGACTCCAGGACACTGCCACCGCCATAAACATGAACCAGTTGTCAAGCATCAAAATGTAAATCACGTGACCCTGGGGATGCTGCTACGGTCGTAAGTGCGAGAAATAGTCCTAAGTCACTTTTTTACAGTGCCGTTGTAACTTCAACTTTAGCGAACAGTTCATTAAATGAACTGTTTGTAATTTGAGGACCACCTGTACCCTAGTAACTTCGGTCTCTAAAGGAACCGTTATAAGTGGAGGACTACCTTGTCAGAGTTTGCTGCAGCAATCCCATCCAGAAAGCCCACAAAGGTAACTGATTCAGCAGGGTTCAATAACTCCTCTTTATATATAAAATGAATATATATTATACAACACAGAATGCAGTTTCCCCCCCCCCCCAACGTGGTAGTAAGTACAAGCAAACACAGGCAGAGGAGAGAACAGTTTTCAATTTCACTTCAGAGCAGCAGACCAGTTCAGAGGTCAGCACAGATTCAGAGCTCCAGAGCTAAGCCACGCCCAGGCTCCTTGCCGTCTCCTTGTCCCTCACACAGCAAATACTGTTTCAGTTTCCAAACAGCCCTCATTGGCTGACCCAGTTGCCATGTCTCTTCCAAGTCATGCGCTCTCTTGCGCTGACATTCCTTTTAAAAGCATATGTTTTAAAGAGGCACCACTCTTATTACACCTCCAACCAATTGCTGTCAGTCTTTTTCTATGCGGACGTAATGCTTTCAGCTGGTACCTTCCGTGAGATTTTGTTATTCCCTACAGGATTCCTTAAAAAGAAGGCACCAGAAGCGGATGTCTGGAATTTGCAGCCCGGCTGAATCTGGCCAGGAAGCCACCTTTAAGAGTGCTACAGTCCTTCCAGCTCACTCCTTCGAGAAAACCACACCTCCCAGACCTCTGGACGAACTCCTGTCTGCCCTCGCGGATCGTCCGCTCGACGTTCGTCAGAATGGTTCTCCCAACTCCCCCTCCAGTCGGTGTGCCAAGAAGGATGATTCAACAGTCCGAAATGTGGCCAGTTCTGGAGATGACCCCTTGACCAAGATGGTCCTGGAAAGGACAGTTGAAGGAAAGAAAAATTTGTCCGGCAATGAAAAAAGGCGCCCTGTGGACGTTTTCTGGAAGGAAACGGCGACGGGAAACCGGAGTGGTGTGAAGTCCTCGCAGAAAAACGATTCTTCGTTTACAGACATCAGGTCAGCTCCCAGTGAAATTTCTGTTAAGTGAAGCGTTTTAAAATATATATATATATATATAGGTATGCATGTAACACACCTGGCCAAGAATTCACACGCGGTTTTGCGCATGGAACGTTTGTGTACAAAATGCTTGAAGTTGTAAATTTGCCATAGGTGGCTGCCACCAGCCTTTCTGCAAGCAAGCAGAGGTAGTCTTTTGACTTACGATCACAACGGAGCCCAAAATTTCCGCTGCTGAGCAAGATGGCTGTTAAGTGAGTCCTGCCCCATTCCTTGCCACAATAAGCGAATCATTGCAGTGAAGCTAGTCACCTGGTTGTGAAGTGAACCTGGCTCCCACATTGACTGCTTGTAAGAAGGCCGCAAAAGGGGGATTGTAACCATCATAAGTACCGTATTTTTGGATTATAAGACACACTGGAGTATAAGATGCGCCAAGTTTTGCAGAGGCACATTTAAAAAAAAAAGTTTTTGCACTCGGCAAACCTCTCAAAAACAGCCCGTTTTTTGTGAGAAGGGGCCTGCTTTTTTGGTCAAAAAATGGGCAGGGATAGCCTTTAGGAGGCTTATAGAGTGCTCCTGGGGGGAGGAAATTGAGCAAAGAAACAGCCCATCTTTTGCTCATTTCTGCCCTCCCCAGCCCCCAGGAGCACTCTGGAAATTTCCTAAAGGCTACACACGGCCATTTTTGCAAAGGGGGCAGGGTTTTTGGAGGCCAAAAATGCTGTATTCAGTGTATAAGACGCACACAGATTTTCACCCTCTTTTTTGAGGGAAAAAGGTGCGTCTTATACTCCAAAAGATATGGTACATGCCAGTTGCCAAGCATCCACATTTTGATCACATGACCAGAAGGATGCTGCGACGGTCAGAAGTGTGAATAATGGTCATTAGTCATTTTTTCAGTGCTGTTGTAAGTTTGAATGGTCACTAAATGAATGGGTGAAAGTCGAGGTAGTGCTTCCAGCGAACCTATTATTTAAGGAGGATCCACAAACTGAGCAATGAGTATCAAAAATATTGAATATCAAACAGATTTTTCCCATAAGGAATACAGGTACTTAACAACTTTTCATTTAGTGACTGTTTGAAGTTACAATGTCACTGTTGTGACTCGCCAACGGACAGTGGAGCTGGCAGCAGATTCCGACAGTGAGGAGGTTGGGGAGGAAGATGGATCGGTCCTGGAGTCTGGGGAAAGCCCTGAGGAGGGCTCTGTGTCGGAGGCAGAGACGGGGCCAGAGCCGTCTGACAGTTATCAGCTGCCTTCGGAGTCAGACATCAGTGAGGCAGAAGAACTGCTGGAGCCTGTTCCCAGGGTGCGCATGCACAGAACGGCCAGACGAAGGGAACAGCTAAAGAACAGGGGTCGACTTGGTAGTAAGGCCACAAGTGGATGGCCCCTCCCATAGGGAAAAAAGAGGAGCGAAAGGGGAGTGGAGTTTGCAGGAGACAATTAGTTCCATTCATTCGGGTGAAGATCTGGTCCTGACTTCTTGCCAAGGAATTGCTGCTACAGCTTGGAGTTTAGAAGATATCGGCCTGGCAACTCTCCAAGCCTGATCAAGGTCTGTAGTTGTAAAATCCCTTGAAAGACTGTTGGCCGGGACTTTGCTAGAGAGGAATTCCCTTTAACCTAAATCAGGGGTGTCCAAACTTGGGAACTTTTAAGATTTATGGACTTCAACTCCCAGAATTCTCCAGCAAACATGGTTGGCTAGGGAATTCTGGGAGTTGAAGTCCATAAGTCTTAAAAGTTCTCAAGTTTGGAGACCCATGCCTGACCTAAATAAAAGAGGTTTCATCCGGACGAGGAGTCGGCTTCGTGCTTTTGGGAAGCCTGAGACACTGAAAAAAGTGACTGATGACCATTTTTCACACTTACGACCATTGCAGCATCTCCACGGTCACAAGATCAAAATTCAGACACTTGGCAACTGATTCATATTTATGACTGTTCCATTGTTCCTTTGCATTCTTCTGACAAGCAAAGTCCACAGGGAAGCCAGATTCACTTAACGACCGGGTTACTAATTTATGAGCTGCAGTGATTCACTTAACAACTGTAGCAAGAATGAGTGTAAATTGCGGCAAAATTCGCTTAACAAGTGTCTCACTTAACAACAGAAATTTTGGGTTCAATCGTAAGTCAAGGACTAGCTGGGGGCTGGGGAGGGTAGAAATGAGCAAAAAGTGGCTTATTTTTTGCTCATTTGGGGGGGGGGCACCCTCCAGGAGAAACTCTGCAAGCTCCCTAAAGGCTATTCATGCCTTATTTGGGTGGGGGGAAATGGGCCCATTTTCACGAAAAACGGGCTGTTTTTAGGAGGTTTGCAGAGTGCAAAAACTTTTTTAAATTTGCCTCTCCAAAACCTTGGTACAGTCTTATACTCCGGTGCGTCTTATACTCCGAAAAATATGGTAGTTCAAAGCCACAGTCTATGGAGAAAACTCTGTCCACAAAGCCAGTCATTGGTGCCCAAAAGGTTGAGAGCCATTGCTCTACAACAGGGGTGTCAAACTCTATTTCAAGGGTCTGCAAAGTCGGCTCTTTTAAGACTGGTGGACTTCAACTCCCAGAATTCCCCAGCCAGCATGCCCCTGCTCTATTTCATTGAGGGCCACACCAGGGTTATATTTGACCTCAGGGGCGGAGTGGTGGGCGGGAAGGCATTGCTGAGATGGGCGTGGCCTGCTTGATATCACTCGTGTCTGGAATGCCTATGGTGCCCGGCCGTGACCGGGGAAATCCATTGTCCTCTCCCTCCCTCCCCTCCCTCCCATCTTCTGCCAACTTAGCACTTCCAAAGCATGTAAAAATGCAAGTAGAAAAATAGGAGCTACCTTCCGTGCACCTTCGGCATTGAGTCATGCCGGCTACATGACCACAGAGACGTCTTCGGAGAGTGCTGGCTCTTCGGCTTTGAAATGGAGATGAGCACCGCTCCCTAGAGTCAGGAATGGCTAGCACATGTGTGAGAGGAGGAACCAACCCTTCCCTTCCCTTCTTTCTTCCCTTCCTTGCTCTCTTCCCATTTTTCCTTCTTTCCGTTCTCCTTTCCTATCCCGTCTTGGATGCTCACATACAAAAGGGGAAACATTTCTCCTTTTTTTTTTTGCTTCTAGTTTGTTTTGCCAGCGAAAACGGAGCTCACGCGTGGCTGCCCTGGGCCCCGTTTTCCTGTGTGATGGTCTCCGGCAGTCCTCTGCCATTGAAATGGAGCTGGGGGGGCACACGTTCTCTCCCCTCCCCCCTCGAGCTCTCTTTTCATCGCCAGAGGCAACATGGCAATGGTGAAATTCAATTTTTTTTACTACCGGTTCTCTGGGCGTGGCTTGGTGGGCGTGGCAGGAAAAGGATCCTGCAAAATCCCTATTCCCTCCCAATCAGCTGGGACTCGGGAGGCAGAGAATAGATGGGGGCGTGGCCAGCCAGAGGTGGCATTTGCCGGTTCTCTGAACTACTCAAAATTTCTGCTAATGGTTCTCCAGAACTAGTCAGAACCTGCTGAATTTCACCCCTGCAAAACGGGCCAGCCCTTTGCTGTTCCTAGGATGGCCCCATGGGCCAGACCTAAGCAATTTATGGATGAGATCCGGCTGGCAGGCCTTGAGTTTGTTTGTTTGTTTGTTTGTTTGTTTGTTTGTTTATTTATTTATTTAGATTTATTGACCGCCCCCTCTCTCCGAAGAGACTCTGGGCAGTGTACAGGAATTTAAGAACATGTACATAAACAAATTATAAATAATTAAAACTAAATTAAATGTTTTACCCAGTGTTAAAAAGTACCTCGTTTAAATTTATATCGTAAAAACCCGATTGGAAATATTTACTAAAAATAGGCTGGTATGGTAGGTTAGGCCAGGCCGGCCTGCTGGAAAAGATGGGTCTTTAATTGTTGACGGAAGGAGCGGAGGTCCGAGATAGATCTAAGTTCAGGGGGTAGGTCATTCCAGAGGGTTGGGCCCACCACAGAGAAGGCCCTTCCCCTGGATGCCGCCTGTTGGCATTGCCAGGTGGACGGCACCCGGAGAAGTCCCTCTCTGTGTGAGCGAATCGGTTGAAGGGATGTGTGGGGTAGCATACGATCACGCAGATAGCTAGGACCCATGCCATGGAGTGCTTTAAAGATGGTAATCAACACCTTGAAGCACACCCGAAAAGCCACAGGTAGCCAGTGCAGCTCGTGCAGGAGCGGTGTTACGTGGGAGTACCTGGTGGTACCCATAATTGCCTGCGCGGCCGCATTCTGGGCTAGCTGTAGTCTTCGGGTGCATCTCAAGGGGAGCCCCATGTAGAGAGCGTTCTGTAGTCCAGTCGGGATGTCACGAGCACATGAGTGACTGTGCGAAGGGTGTCCCGGTCCAATAGGGGCCGCAACTGGCGTACCAGGCGAACCTGGCAGAATGCCCCCCTGGCCACGGCCATCACATGATCTTCCATAGCCCCCGAGTATCCAGGAGGATGCCCAAGTTGCGAGCCCGATCCACGGGGGCTAGATGTTCACCCCCTATGGCCAGTGATGGGATCAACTGGTTGTACCGGGGCGCCGGAAACCACAGCCACTCGGTCTTGGATGGGTTGAGTCTGAGTCTGTTCCTTCCCATCCAGCTCCGCACGGCTTCCAAACATCGGGACATCACTTCGACGGCATCGTTGGGGTGGTCATGGGTAGATATGTACAGCTGAGTATCATCAGCGTACAGATGGTACTCTATCCCAAAACTACAGATGATCTCACCCAGCCATTTCATATATGTGTTGAACAAGAGCGGAGAGAGGACCGACCCCTGAGGTACCCCACATGTGAGGGGTTTCGAGGTCGACCTCTGCCCCCCTGCCAACACAAATTGTGATCGCTCAGAGAGGTAGGAGGAGAACCACTGTAACACGGTGCCCCTCACCCCCAACCCCTCCAGTCGATGCAATAGGATACTATGGTCAATGGTATCGAAAGTCGCTGAGAGGTCTAATAGGACCAGGATGGAGGAACAACCCCCATCTTTGGCCCTCCAGAGATCATCTACCAACGCGACCAATGCCATCTCAGTGCTGTGACCGGGCCGGAAGCCGGACTGGCGCAGGTCTAGATAATCAATTTCCTCCAGGTGACAGGGAAACTGTTGTGCCACCACACTCTCTACAACCTTCGCCAGAAAGCGAAGGTTGGAGACGGGACGATAATTGACTAATAATGCTGGGTCCAGGGAAGGCTTCTTGAGGAGGGGCCTCACCACCGCCTCTTTCAAGACGGTAGGCAAGAACCTCTCACTCAAAGAAGCATTCACTATCTCCTGGAGCCAGCCTCGTGAGACCTCCCAGGATGCCAGTACAAGCCAGGAGGGACCCGGGTCCAATAAACATGTGGTGGCTCTCAGTCGCCTACGTAACCTGTCCATATCGTCGGAAGTCACAGAGTCAAACTCCTCCCAAAAAGGTATCTCAAGTTTGACACCCTGCTCTACAAGAAAGCTGACCCTTGCATTGCATGGGCCAAAGCCCTATGCAAAAAAAATGACAGGATCAATTGGGTGCTACTGGACATTGCAGCGGGCCATGTCACAGGCCGAATCCTGCAAGTGCCTGGGAAGGCTGAGAGGGAATACAGGTAGTTTTCCACAATTGGGATATACTGTATTTTCCCCCCGGAGTATAAGATGCACCTTTTATTTGTTAAGCGAATCACTGCAATTGCTAAGTGAAACTCGTGGTCGTTAAGCGAACTCAGGATTTCTTCCATTGACCTTGTTTGGGGAGGCTGCAAAAGGTGACCACATGACCCCCCCTCCCCCCAGATGACTTACAACCGTTGCAGCATCCTCGTGGTCACGTGGTCAAAAATTAAGGCTCTTGACAACTGACCCACATTTATGACGGTTGCAGTGTCTTGGAGTCACGTGACTTTTGTGACTTTCTTCACAGACAAAGTCAATGGGGAAGCCAGATTCACTTAACAACCCTGTGACCAATTTAACAACTGCAGGAATTCACTTAACTGTAGTAAGAAAAGTTTTAAAAAAGGGCAAAACTCACTTAACAACTGTCTCGCTTAGCAACGGAAATTTTGGACCTGATGTCTATGGAGATTCTCAGTCATCCAGATCACGGTTGGTCTGAAGGTGCTTTTTTCAAAAAACAATAGAAATTTTGGGCTTAATAGTAAGTCATAAGTCGAGAACTTAACCTGTATTCCTAGCACAGGATATGTGAGGGACTGCAATGTATCAGGAAGACCACCAGAGGGCGGTCTACTCACAATAATTTTGTTCCCGCCATTCTTTTTCTTGGCAATCTGTCTGACTCAGTAGCAGCTGAGATTTATGGCCCAAATCTTGCATCAAATCTGGGGCAAAAGCGCCTATTAAAATTGTAATAAACTTGGATAAACCTTTTCCTGTAAGACGCAGAAGATCTGGAGGATCAGAGACTTCACCCAGCTTAGAAAACAAGATAACAGCAGGAGGGAGGATTTGCAAAAGTTATAAGGAAAAAAGGGAGGATAATATAGGTAGTTTATGACCGCTGGCTTAGCCACTATTCAGAGTTGTGCTGGACTTTACCAGAGCTACTTTTGACCTGGGTTCAAAGTTCCAATGACCCTTACCAAGATCACAACATTATTTCTTGGATGCTTGGTAACTGGCTAGTGGTGGGATTCAGATTTTTTTACTACCGGTTCCAGTACTTCAGGGGTTGCCCCAAAGAAGAGGGAGTCAAACTATTCTCCAAAGCACCTGAGGGCAGAACAAAAAGCAATGGGTGGAAACTCATCAAGGAGAGAAGCAGCTTAGAACTGAGGAGGAATTTCCTGACAGTTAGGACAATTAATCAGTGGAACAGAAGTTGCCTCCAGAAGTTGTGAATGCCCCTGGAAGTTTTTAAGATCCTGGAGAGTAATTTGTCTGGTGTAGGGTCTCCTGCCTAAGCAGGAGGTTGGACTAGAAGACCTCTAAGGTTCCTTCCAATTCCTCTATTCTATTCTATTCTAGTCTATTCCATTCCATTCCACACCATCTATCCTATCCTATCCCCATTTTCCATTCTCCATTCCATTTCTGTTTTATTCTAATCTGTTCTATTCTGTCCCGTTCCATTTATCCTGCCCTATCCCATCCCATCCCATTCTATCCCATCCCATACCACCCTATCCTATCCTATCCTATCCTATCCTATCCTATCCTATCCTATTGCAGTGATTCACTTGACAACCATGTTACTAACGTAACAAATGCAGCATATCCCTTGCCTCACTTGGCAAGGGAGTTTGTAAAATGGAGGCAAAACTAACTTGAAAAGCGCCTCACTTTGCATCAGAAGCGTTGGGCTCAATTGCGGTCGTAAGTCAAGGACCACCTGTATGAGATAAAAGAGCCCAAATAAAGCTCCCTCCCCCCCCCTTCCCAAAATCTGCTTTGCATTTCCAGAAAGGATCCTGGGGCTTTTGATATTGTCTTCCAAGCCGTTCCCCTTCGCTGGGATTTCTGAATTTCCCTTTTGTAAGCCCCGTTCAAGACTCCTTTATTTTTATTTTCTTCACTCCTATTTTCCCCTTAAAAACAACAACAACAACTGCCATATCCTGTATTTTGATACTGCTCAAAGCCAAAGACTTTGGGCCATCCTTCTTCCTCTGTGTGTGGAACAAATTGGAACGAAAACATGTAAGTGGAGGCCTGAATATATAAAATAATTGGAGGCTGTGGAACTTTCTTTTCTTTTTTAAAGAAAATATGCTGACAAAACAACTCTTGAGTTTAAACATTAGGGCAGAGAATTACCTTGGCACTATACATGTAGTCCTCAACTTATGACTGCAACTGAGCCCAGAATTTAAGTTTCTAAGTGAGGAATTTGTTAAGTGAGTTTTGTCCCATTTTACGACCTTTCCCGCTCCAGTTGTTAAGTGAATCCCCTCAGTTGTTAAGTCAGCCACCCGGTTGTTCATTGAATCCACCTTCCCCATCGACTTTACTTGTCAGAAGGTCGGCAAAAGGGAATCACATGAACCCCACCGGATCCCCACAACAGGCATAAGTACATGCCAGTTGCCAAGCGTTCTGCTTTTGACCATATGACCGCAGAGATCCTGCAGTTTTTTTCCAGGTTCACTTTTTCCAATGCTGTAACTTCGAACGGTCACTAAATGAACTGATGTACGTCGAGAGCTTTCCCATATAACGTAGAGCTGGGAGGAAGATCTTAAGTATCAACTTTAAGGTGGTTGGACTTCAACTCCCAGAGTTCCCCTTCTGGCTATGCCAGTGGTGTCCAAACTTGAGATTTTAAGACTTGTGGACTTCAACTCCCAGAATTCTGGTAGTTGAAGTCCACAAGTCTTAAAGTTCCCAAGTTTGGACACCCCTGGGCTATGCCCTTTGCCTTATTTGCACAAGGAAAACAGGACCCAGTTCAACTCGCTTAACAAACGTCTCACTTAACAACATAACTTTTATGTGCAATTGTGGTCGTTATGTCAAGGACTACCTATATTTACCTTTGTAAAATATTGCCTTCTTAATCTGTTCCATTGAGTGCACTTGTAGCGTTGTTCCGTCTACAAACAAATTCCTTGCAAAAAAAATAATTATATAAATTATATAAATCCTGCTGGATTTTTATTTAGAGAAGGGGGAAATCTCCCAGGGTCTAGAAATAATTCTTCCCCCTCCCTCTCCCCAATTTGCAAAGGTAGGGCTGAGTCAGGAATATTTTTTTTTGTTAAAAGTTTTTTATTTTTCCATTTTCCTAACATATAACCCACATGTATACTATTACATAACCAACATCATATTGTATTATTAAATGTTTACATCAATTCATCTTACCAACAACTCCCAAAAACCAATTATTGGCTCTTCTGCTCTCCATACACCATATTTCCTTATCCATCACTTTCTTCTTCTTCTCTCCTCCCTACCTCCTTTCTTCCCTCTGTCAACCTTCCATTCTCTACTTCCCCTTCCTCTCTCCTTCTCCTCTCTCCCCTTTCCACTCCTCCTTTCTCTCCTCCTCTTCCCCTCCCTCTCTCTCCTATCCCTCTCTTCTTCCCTTACCTCCCTCCTCTCTTCCACACTCTTCCTCTCCTATACTTGGTGTATTTCAGCTTCTGAGCAAGCTACTTTTTGATGGTATTGATGGTATTTATAATTCTTTTTCAATATACATATTTAATCTTTCTCCTCCTTTTTAGTAAAAAAAAAAAGTGATAACAGAAAAGGATACATATATAGTCATTGTGCTTTTAAACCCCTTCCGCACAACCTAATTTATTTTTTCTCCTTTTTAGTTAAAAAAAAAGATAGAATTTAATTTAATTTAAATTAAATTATTCCAATTTATACCCCGCACCTTATTTATTTTTTTATTTTATTTTTTTATTTTATTCATTTTTTATTTTTATTAGATTTATATCCCGCCCTTCTCCACAAAGGACCCAGGGCGGCGCACAGGAATTATTAAAAACATATAAAATAGCAAAAATACAAAATTTAAAAACATATTAAATTACGAATCCTATGCTAAAATCCAAATTAAAACCCCAATTTAAAGTAGCCCCAACGGGAGGTTACGCTAGGCCGGCTTGTTGAAAGAGATGTGTCTTTAGACACTGGCGGAAGAGGCGGGGTTCCGAGATGGTGCAGAATTCAGGGGGTAGGTCGTTCCAAAGGGTAGGGCCCGCCACAGAGAAGGCTCTTCCCCTAGGCATCGCCAGGGTCCTTCTCCTAAAAGGACCCAGGGCGGCGCACAGGAAATTTAAAAAAACAATACAAATATACAAAAATACATAAAAAAAAACCTATTAAACCCATACCCTGTGCTAAAATAGTGTAAAATCTCCCTAATTAAAATCTAGCTATTAACAGTCAGGAACGGGAGCTTATGCTAGGCCAGCTTGTTGGAAAAGGTGCGTTTTAAGACGCTGGATACATATATAGTCATTGTGCTTTTAAACACTCCCTCCCCCCAACCTAATTTTGGTCAAGCTGTAGACCTGGTTACAATTCCCAGCTATTCTCATCCTTATCTTTATGTAGTTATACATCCTCACATGCCCCCAATTTGTGATTCTGTCTTTTTATCACAATAGTTTCCCATTGTAGGTATATTTCATGTTACCTGAGTCAGGAATATTTTTATTGATTGGTCGATTCCTTGCAAAAATCCTAGGGGTGGGGGTGGGGACAAACCCTGGGCCTTCCCAGTTACAAGGGGAAAGCGTTTGAAATCAGGGCCTCAAAACCCACCCCTGTGGCCTAGAGGTGGAGCTCTCGCCTCCCAATCAGGAGGCTGTGAGTTCGATCCTAGGTAGAGGCAGATGTAAGGTCTCCTGCTTGGGCAGGGGGGTTGGACTAGATGACCTGCAAGGTCCCTTCCACCTCGGTTAATCTGTTAAACCCCTTTGCAAAGCAGGTATCCAGAGCACATGTTCCCCAGCCCTCATTTTCTCTTGCTTTGTCTAAATAAGTTTTATTTCTTCCTCTTTGACCGCGAGGTTTCTCGGAGGAAGTCCGGGGGTCTTAAACCCATTGTCCTTGGATTCGTCCAGGATCATGGCCTCGACATGAGATGGGCATCCTATGCATTTCCCTCCTCTTCCTCCTTCAATGCTTCCTATTGTTTCCTGGATCTTCCTGACCCTTAAATAAAACTTGGTTTTAGCGCTGCAGATTTTAAAAAGAAGAATCAAAACTGATTTTGGAAGGCAGTCGAAGCCCACGTGCCTTCAGGTTGTCCTGGCTGAGAAACTCTGGAAAGGCAACCTAATTTCATATTTCATGTGTGACTTCGTGCTGACAGTGAAAAATGACACTAAAGGTTATCTATAAGAAGATTCAAAGCCCTCCTTATTCCTTCCTTCTTTCCTTCCTTCCTTTCCTTTCTTCCTTTCCCTCCTGCTCCCCTCCCCTCCTCTTTTCTTCTTTCATTCTTTTTTCTTTCCCTTTCCTTCCCTTAACCTTCTGCTTTTCTGTTTCTTTCTTTCTTTCTTTCTTTCTTTCTTTCTTTCTTTCTTTCTTTCTTCCTTCCTTCCTTCCTTCCTTCCTTCCTTCCTTCCCCTACCTTTTCCCCCTCCTCTTTTTCCTTTCATTCATTCTTTTTTTCTTTCCCCTCACCTCCTGCTCTCCTTCCTTCCTTCCTTCTTTTCCTTCCCTTCCCTTTCTTCCCTTTCCTTTCTTCCTTCCTTTCCCTCCCGCTCCCCTCCTCCCCCCTTTTCTTCTTTCATTCTTTTTTCTTTCCCTTCCATTAACTTTCTTTCTTTCTTTCTTTCTTTCTTTCTTTCTTTCTTTCTTTCTTTCTTTCTTTCTTTCTTTCCTTCCTTCCTTCCTTCCTTCCTTCCTTCCCTCCCCCCCCTACCTTTTTCCACCTCCTATTTTCCCTTTCATTCATTCTTTTTTCCTTTCCCTTCACCTCCTGTTCTCCTTCCTTCCTTCCTTATTCCCTCCCCGCACTCCAGTAGCTTGCAAGCTTTGTTCTTCTTACAAGATTTCACCCATTTTCGGTTTCTAGCATTACTATCACCACTATTACGCCGTATTTATAAGGCTGCTGTCCGCAATCCTTTTTCTGGAGAACTGCTGAGGTTCCCCTGACTGGATGTAGGTAGTCCTTGACTTACAACTGTTCGTTTCATGGCCATTCAGAATTGCAACGGCACTGGAAAGAACAACTTATTTATTTATTTTATTTATTTATTTTTCATATTTATAACCCGCTCCCATCTCACAACAAGGGACTCGGGGCGGCGAACATAGAATTAAATCAATAAATACAAAATACAAATACATAGATATTAGATGCCTGTGTTGTAACCGTTTTTAAAACCCTCGTTTATAATTGGCGGTGCTGGGGTTACGCAAGGCCGGCTAGTTGGAAGAAGTGAGTCTTAAGACATTTGCGGAAGAGGCGGAGGTCAGGAATGGTGCGGATTTCGGGGCAGGTCGTTCCAAAGGGCCGGCCCTGCCACAGAGAAGGCCCTCCCCCTGGGCGCCGCCAGTCGACATTGCCCGACCAACGGCACCCTGAGGAGGCCCTCTGTGGGAGCGTGTTGGTCCCAGGGATGTATGGGGCAGGAGACGGTCTTGCAGATAGCTAGGTCCCGAGCCATGGAGTGTTTTGAAGATGGTCGTTAGGACCTTGAAGCGCACCCGAAAGACCATAGGAAGCCAGTGGAGCTCGCGTAGGACAGGTGTTATATGGGAGTGTTTAGGCGCTCCCGTAATTATCTGTGCGGCCGCATTCTGGACTAACTGTAGTCTTCGGGTGCACTTCAAGGGAAGCCCCATGTAGAGAGCATTGCAATAGTCAAGTCGAGATGTGACGAGTGCTTGAGTGACTGTGCGTAAGGCTCCCCGATCCAGTAAGGGACGCAATTGGCGCATCAGGCGTACCTGATGGAATGCCCCCCTGGCCACGGCCGCCACCTGGTCTTCCATAGTCAGCCGGGAGTCCAGGAGGACACCTAGATTGCGTGCCTTCTCCACAGGGGCTGGTGTTTCGCCCCCAATGGCCAGAGTTGGAATAATCTGGCTGAAACGGGGTGCCGGAAGCCACAGCCTCTCACTCTTGGACGGGTTGAGCCTGAGTTTGTTACTACCCATCCAGATCCGTACAGCCTCCAAGCACCGGGACATAACCTCGACGGCATCATTGGGGTGGTCCGGGGTGGATATGTACAGCTGGGTATCATCAGGGTACAGATGATATCCCACCCCGAAACCACGGATGATCTCACCCAGCGGCTTCATATATATGTTGAACAGCAGGGGCGAGAGGACCGACCCCTGAGGGACCCCACATAAGAGGGATCTAGAAGTCGACCTCTTCCCCCCCGTCAACACATATTGTGACCGACCAGAGAGGTAGGACGAGAACCACCGTAGAACGGTGCCTCTCAGCCCCAACCCCCCCAGTCGGCGTAATAGGATACCATGGTCGATGGTATCAAAAGCCGCTGAGAGGTCTAATAGGACTAGGATAGAGGAAAATCCTCTATCTCGTGCCCTCCAGAGATCATCGACCAATGCGACCAATGCCGTCTCGGTACTGTGCCCGGGTCGGAAGCCGGACTGGCGCGAATCTAGATAGTCAACTTCATCCAAGTGTCGTGGAAACTTATGACCAGACCTCACATTTGTAGCTGTTGGAGCATTACCCAGGTTGCATGATCCACATTTGAGCAATTGTCAGCCAACATGTGGTTGCCAAGGGCTCAAATCAGTGGTGGGTTTCTGCAGGCTCGCACCTACTCGCGAGAGCCGGTTGGTGAAATTTATAGAACCGGTGAGAGGGGATTCCACCGGCGGACCTGGAAGTAAATCTGGCCCGCTGCTGCCAGTGACCCAACGGGAAAGAAAGGAAAGGAAAGGAAAGGAAAGGGAAGGAAGAAAGGAAGGAAGGAAGGAAAGAAAGAAAGAAAGAAAGAAAGAAAGAAAGAAAGAAAGAAAGAAAGAAAGAAAGAAAGAAAGAAAGAAAGAGAATTTATCATCACAATTGAGTCCAAAGTTTTGGTTGCTAAGCAAGAGCGTTGTTAAATGAGTTTCATCACATCTTACAAGTTGGCCACTCCCACCCTGTCACATGACTGCCAAGCCACGCCCACAAAATAGGCCACACCTACAGAGTAGGTTCTAAAAAATTTGAAACCCACCGCTGGCTCAAATGGTTGTGGGTGTGTACTTTATAGGGCCTTGGTAAGGCCACACTTGGAATACGGCATTCAGTTTTCATCGCCACAATGTAGAAAAGATGCTGAGACTCTAGAAAGAGTGCAGAGAAGAGCAACAAAGAGGATGAGGGGACTGGAGACTAAAACATATGAAGAACGGTTGCAGGAACTGGGGATGTCTAGTTTAATGAAAAGAAGGACCAGGGGAGACATGATAGCAGTGTTCCGATATCTCAGGGGTTGCCCCAAAGAAGAGGCAGTCAAACTATTCTCCAAAGCACCTGAGGGCAGAACAAGAAGCAATGGGTGGAAACTAACCAAGGAGAGAAGCAACTTAGAATTAAGGAGAAATTTCCTGACAGTTAGGACAATGAACCAGTGGAACAGAAGTTGCCTCCAGAAGTTGTAAATGCTCCAACATTGGAGGTTTTAAAGAAGATGTTGGATAGCCATTTGTCTAAAGGGATGTAGGGTTTCCTGCCTAGGCAGGGGGTTGGACTAGAAAACCTCCAAGGTCCCTTCCAACTCTTAGCCTGGTACTCTGTTATGTATTTATGATAGTTGCACCATTCCAGTGTCACACGATTACTATTTGCGACCCCCTCAGCCAGCTTCTGACAAGCAAAGTCATGTTAGGAAGCTCGATTCACTTAGTGACCGTGGGGGGTTTACTTAAGAACTGCAGTGATTTGCTTAGCAACCTGGGCAAAAAGCCAGTGAAATCGGTTGCGCAATATAAACATCTGTGTTCTGGTCCCAGTTGAGGTTGCAAGTCGATTATTACTTGCACGGGTAGTTCTCGAGTTACGACTACCATTGAGCCCAACATTTCTGTTGTTCTCTGTGAGACATTTGGTTTGCCCCATTTTGCGGCTTTCAAAGCCACGGTTGTTAAGTGGCGATCATGGCAGTTAATACATTAACAGCCCGGTTGTTAAATGAGTCGGACACGCCCTCCCTCTGCGGTCCCCCAACCCCTGTGAACCCCTGCCCCCCCTCCCACGCATGCGCACACCTCTCCTGCATGCGCCCCGCCCCCCGCGTGGCAGAGACCTGGAAATCAGCTGACCGGCAGGCACGGTGAAGCAGAGCTGGGGCGACAGAGAATGCGCTACGTGCCACCTGTGGCTCGTGCGCCACAGGTTCGCCATCACAGCCCTACAGACAAATGGTTACCCGACCTCTTCTTAAAAACTCCCCGTGTTGGAGAAAATCCAGCACCGTCTTCGTCCAGTCCTTCTGCCCCTCGAGTGAGAAAGGCCGAGCCATCTCCCTCGCCTTCATCCGAACGTTGGCCGGTCACCGCAGCTTATTTTGGGATGCCCTTTGTGTCCCGATTCGCGCGAGAGGGACTATTGTCCGCAGAGGCTACGGAGGAAATGTCCCTTTGTGAATGAGACGGAGGAGTTTCTCCGCCTGGGCCTGCGGGTTCCAGTAAAGGCAGCCTCCCTGGTAGCTGGAGATCAAAGGCAGGACTGGACAATCGGAGGCAGCGCGGTTGGGGTTTGCTTATACAAAGTGGCCTATTTTTTCCGGTCCCCTTCAGCTAGGATGATGGATTGCTTCCTCCGCACAGCATGGTAGGGTCGGTCGTTGTGTACAGTAATTGGGACCCCCTAGTGAAGGGAGGCCAATAGTCCATTTCCTTGCAGGAAAGCAGGCCTAGGAGGAGGAGGAGGAGGGGAAGGAGGAGTAGGAAGAAGAAGAAGGAAGATGGAGGAGGAAGATGAGGAAGAAGGTGGAAAAAGGGGGAGGAGGAGAAGGAAAAAGGAGGAAGGAGGAGGGAAAAGGGGGAGGAGGAGGAAGGAGGAGTAGGAAGAAGAAGGAAGATGGAGGAGGAAGATGAGGAAGAAGAAGGTGGAAAAAGGGGGAAGGAGGAGGAAGAAGGGGGAGGAAGAAGAAGGTGGAAAAAGGGGGAGGAGGAAGAGGAAAAAGGAGGAAGGAGGAGGAGGAAGAGGAGGAAGAAGAAGGTGGAAAAAGGGGGAAGGAGGAGGAAGAAGGGGGAGGAGAAGGAGGAGGAAGAAGAAGGTGGAAAAAGGGGGAGGAGGAGGAGGAAAAAGGAGGAAGGAGGAGGAGGAAGAGGAGGAAGAAGAAGGTGGAAAAAGGGGGAGGAGGAGGAAGGAGGAGTAGGAAGAAGAAAGGAAGATGGAGGAGGAGGAGGAAAAAGGAGGAAGGAGAAGGAGGAAGAGGAGGAGGAGGTGGAGGAAGAAGAAGAAGAGGAAGAAGAAGAAGAGGAAGAGGAGGTGGAGGAGGTGGAGGAAGAAGAAGAGGAAGAGGAGGTGGAGGAGGTGGAGGAAGAAGAAGAAGAGGAAGAAGAAGAAGAAGAGGAGGTGGAGGAGTTGGAGGAAGAAGAAGAAGAGGAAGAAGAAGAAGAGGAAGAGGTGGTGGAAGAGAACAATAGTTAGCAAAAGGCAGACCAAGAACAGCATCAGTTGTAGGGCTCAAAAGATCGCAGTAGTTACATGTGGGAATGACTTGGGGAAGGGGTTCAGCCCCAGAAATGGTCGAATGAGGGGCAGCTAAGCCCATTGGAGAAATGGGGGCAGGGCAAACATCAATCAATCAGAAGACAGCCGGAAGGGACCTTAGAGGTCTTCTAGTCCAACCCCTTGCTCCAGTATTTACCATTTCAGATAGGCCCAGTCTCTTCTTTAAACCTTCAGCATTGAAGGACCCACAACTTCTGGAGGCCAGCTGTTCCACTGGTTAATTGTCCTCACTGTTAGGACTCACTTTCACCCTCTCAGAGTTAGGACTCTGTCCTCACTCTCTTGCTTGCACTCCCCCCCCCAAATATTACTACTTGTAATACTTGTAGTAGTAGTAGTAGTAGTAGTTCTTCTTCTTCTTCTTCTTCTTCTTCTTCTTCTTCTTCTTCTTCTTCTTCTTCTTCTTCTTCTTCTTCTTCTTCTTCTTCTTCTTCTTCTTCTTCTTCTTCTTCTTCTTCTTCTTCTTCCTCCTCCTCCTCCTCCTCCTCCTCCTCCTCCTCCTTTCTCCTTCTCTTCTTCCTCTTCTCTTTCTCCTTCTCCCCCTCCCTTCATCCTCCTCTTCTTCCTCTTCCTCTTCTTCTCCTTCTCCCTCTCCTCCCCCTCCTCCCTCTCCTCCTCCTCTTTCTCTCCTCCTTCTCCCCCTCCTCCCATTCTCCTCCTCCTCCTCCTTTTCTTTTTTCTCTTCTTCCTCCTCCTTTTCTTCTTTCTCTTCTTCCTCCTCCTCCTCCTCCTCCTCCATCATCTTTCTTTGCGTTTCAGAAGGTTTAGAATGTCTTCTAATGTGGGTTAGTTCAGACAGGAGCATAAAATCTAGAATCCCAGGGCTGGAAGGGACTCCAGAGGTCTTCTAGTCCAGCTCCCTGGGTGAGATACTTTATACCGTTCAGATCAAACAGCTGCTCAATCTTTTCTTGAAAACTCCAGGGATGGCCTGAGCTACCCACAGCTTTCATAGAACAGTCACAGTTCAGACTGGATATAGTCCTTTTTGTCCCCACTATTGAGTCTTTCCCAAGGACCTGGGTTATTATTATTATTTTTTTAATTGGATTTCTAGACCGCCCCCTCTCCCCAAGGGGACTCGGGGCAGTGTACAGGTAAAATTAAAAACTACTAAAAACATAACAATACATACAAAGTTAAAATCAAATTAAATAATCCTGTACAAATTTATAAAAGTTAAAACTAAACCCATAAAACTGAATAAAAAATTTAAATTACAGACTGGGGCGAGAAGCATAACTTAGGCCAAGCCGCTTGAGGGAACAGGTAAGTTTTAAGTTTCTGGCAGAAGGAGCGGAGGTCCGTGGTAGTTCTGATATCCGGGGGAAGGTCGTTCCAAAGGGTCAGGCCCATCACAGAGAAGGCCCTTCCCCTGGGCGTCGCCCGCTGGCATTGCCTGGTGGACGGCACCCAGAGAAGTCCCTCTCTGTGGGAGCGAATTGGCCGAAGGGATGTATGGGGCAGGATATGATCCCGCAAATAACTAGGTCCCGTGCCATGGAGCGCTTTAAAGATGATGACCAACACCTTGAAACGCACCCGAAAGGCCACAGGCAGCCAGTGCAGCCTGCGCAGGAGTGGTGTTACGTGGGAGTATCTGGTAACTCCCAGAACTGCCCGCGCAGCCGCATTTTGGACCAGCTGCAGCCTCCGGGTGCATCTCAAGGGGAGCCCCATGTAGAGAGCGTTACAGTAGTCTAGACGGGACGTCACAAGCGCATGAGTGACTGTGCTAAGGGCATCTGTGCGAAGGGCGTCCCGGTCCAATAAGGGACGCAACTGGCGCACCAGGCGAACCTGGTGGAACGCCCCCCTGGCCACGGCTGTCACACGGTCCTCCATTGACAGCCGGGCATCTAGGAGGACGCCCAAGTTGCCCGATCCACAGGGGCCAGATGTTCGCCCCCTATGGCCAGTGATGGAATCAACTGGTTGAACCAGGGTGCTGGTTAGACAAACGTTATTGTTTGGTGGGTTAAGGATGTAAGCTGTGCTCCAACAGTGGACATTTTTAGGAAGAAGTTGGACAACCATTTGTCTAAAATGGTTTAGGGCAGTGATGGGGAACATTTTTTGCCTTGGGTGCCACGCATGGTGCTGTTGTGCTCGCTCGCGTGTCCACCCATATAATTTAATGCCCTCCCCCCCACCCGCACCATGTGGCTCCCCCCCAGCCTGCTGCCCCACACATGCGCGCACGGCTTTCTTGGAGCCTGGGGAGGGTGAAAAGGGCCTCCTCCGCGCCCTGGAGGTCCTCTGGAAGCTAGAAATGGCCCGTTTCCCGACTTCCGGTGGGCCCAGTCTATTTTTCACCCTCCCCAGGCTCCAGAGTCTTTCTAGGAGTCTCTGGAGGGCGAAAAACGGCCCAACATGCAAACCGGAAGTTCAGGTACGGACTTCCAGGTTGCCCGTTGGGCTGTTTTTCGCCTCCCGGAAGCTTCAGGAGGCTTCTCTGAAGCCTCCGGAGGGCGAAAAGCAGCCCAACGCGCAAACCGGAAGTCCGTTCCTGAACTTCTGGTTTGCATGTTGGGTGGTTTTTCGCCCTCTGGCGGCTTTAGGGAAGCTTCCAGAGGGTGGAAAAACAGGCGAAAAGCAAGCCCCAAAATCAGCTGAGCTGACAGGGTAACGCCTCGTGTGCCCTCAGAAATGGCTCCGCATGCCACCTGTGGTCCACATGCCACAGATTCGCTATCATGGGTACAGGGCGTCCCTCCTGAGCATGGGTTGGACTAGAAGACCTCCAAGGTCCCTTCCAACTCTGTTATCCTGTAATTCTGCCAAAACAAGCTACGTTTTGCAGTGGACGGATGGGAGTTTTGTCAATGCCAATGGCAGTCAAAGTGGTGCTCCAGATATATTTATCTCTGTTTCACAAGGAGTTCTGTCAGGGCAAGAAACAACGGATGGGAACTCATCCAGGAGAGAAGCAACCTGGAATTAAGAAGAAGCTTCCTAACAGTGAGGACAATTATTAACCAGTGGAACAGAAGTTGCCTCCAGAAGTTGTGGGTCCTTCAGTGCTGGCTGGGGAATTGTGGGAGTTGAAGTCCACCAGTCTTAAAAGAGCCAACTTTGCAGACCGATGTTCTAGACCAATGGTCGGCAAACTGGGGCTCGCGAGCCACAAGCGGCTCTTTGGCCCCTCGAGTGCGGCTCTTCCTCTGCCGGGCAGACTCTGTCTGCGACATAGGCGGCTGTTGCTGCTGCTGTCCCAGAGACCTGCGACATGCAGCTTCCACCGCCCGAGGTCGCCTGGCAGGGGCGTTGGGCAGGGCAGCCGGGCGCGTCTCCACCAGCTCCCTCCGACGGCCACCACAGCGCACGTTCCGGAGTTGCCCGCCAGGCGGGGCTGGGAGGGAGGTGGGTGTGTGGCCCCTGGACAGCGTGGGCGGTGCATAAGATGGCCGCAGCCTTGGGTGCTCGCCCCACCCACCCGCTGCGAGAGGAAGCATCTGTAGCCTCCCCAGCCAGCACCTCCGCTGCTTCCCGGGGGGGGGGGGAGGAGGGAGGGAGAGACTGACAGACACACAGTGAGACAGAGGGGGAGGGAGGGAGAGACAGACGGAGAGAGAGACAGACAGACAGAGACAGAGTGAGTGATGAAGTGAATGAGAGACAGACGGACACACACACACACATGCACAGAGTTACAGAGATGGGTGGAGGGAGGAGAGACAGACAGACACAGAAAGAGACAGAAAGAAAGAGAGAAAGAGAAAGAAAGAAAAAAGAAGGAAAAAGAAAGTCGTAGAGAGAGAGAGATAAAGAAAGAACTTATGATCACAATTGAGCCCAAAATTTTGGTTGCTAAGCAAGACTGTCGTTAAGTGAGTTTCACCACCGTTTCCAAGTTGGCCACACCCACCCGGTCACATGACCACCGAGCCACTCCCACAAAACAGGCCACAGCTTCTTTTGGCTCTCAAAAGAAATTTCAATCATTATATTGTTGATATTTGGCTCTATTGACTAATGAGTTTGCCCAGCACTGGCCTAGATGACCTCCAAGGTCCCTTCCAGCCCTATTCTGATGGTCTGAATCTTTCTTTTTTTGTACGCCATTCTTATTTTTATCCCTTTGGTGAAGAAGCAAACACCAAAAAGAGAACTGTGGAAATGACCAGCTGCCTAAGAAACAGACATCCTCAAGGAAAGTCTGAATTTCTAAATTACGGCCCACAGCGCCAGGATTAGAAATGGGTGGCATCTCACAGCGAAACTTATTTTTATTGGGTGTCAATCATTTTTTCCCTCAGCTCATCCTGATGGGGCTTTTCCACACCATGTTGGGCTTCTCCTTCAGCCCTGAGTCATCCCATAATAGCAGTGAGTCAGTCTCCATCCTGGGTTGTTTTCAATCTGAGTCATCTTTTCTTGACTCTATTCCTTATATTTTCCTGGTCGTCAGCAAAGAAGGTTGAGGATTCCTTTTTCACCTTGATGAGATCTTAGAAATGGCACATTTTCTTTTAGACTTTTTCCTTCCTCCCTCCCACCCTGCTTTTCCCCTGTTCTTCTCTTCATCATCTACTACTCCCCTTCCTCTTTCTCTCTTTCTTATTTTCCTTCCCTCCTTCCATCCATCCATCCTTCTTCCTTTTTCTCTCTTATCTTCCTTCCTTCCTTCCTTCCTGTCTCTCCCTCTCCCTTCCTTTCTCTCTCTTTCTCTCTCTTCCTTCCCTCCTCTCTCTCCTTCCTTCCTTCCTTCCTTCCTTCCTTCCTCTTCCTCTCTCCCCCTTCCTTCCTTCCTTCCTCTCTCTCACCCTCACTCCCTTCCTTTCTCTTTCTCTCTTATCTTCCTTCCTTCTTTCTTTCCTTCCTCCCATAGCTTCCTTCCTTTGTTTGTTCCTTTGCTCTTTCTTTCTTTCTTTCTTTCTTTCTTTCTTTCTTTCTTTCTTTCTTTCTTTCTTTCTTTCTTTCTTTCTTTCTTTCTTTCTTTCTTTCCTTCCTTCCTTCCTTCCTTCCTTCTTTCTTTCCCTTTCTTCCTTCCTTCCTTCCTTCCTCTCTTTTTCTTATCTTCTTTTCTCTCTCTCTCTCCCTTTCTTCCCTTCCCTCTCTCATCTTCCTTCCTTCCTTCCTTCCTTCCTTCCTTCCTTTCTCCCCCCTCCCCTCCCTGATGGAGTAGAACGATTATTATTTTGGTAAAGAATGTCCAAATTTGATACGGATGCCCAGGATACAAGTAGTCCCTGACTTACAATCACTTGCTTAGTGACCAAAGTGACAGCGACACTGAAAAAAAGTGGCTGACATCTTCAGGTAGTCCTTGACCTACAACCATTTCTTTAGTGACCATCTGAAGTTGTAGCATCACTGAAAATAAAGTGGCTTATGACTGTTTCCCTCCTTACCGTTGTGGCAGCTCACGTGATCAAAATTTGAGCGCTTGGAGATCCCCCAGGTCACGTGATCCCCATTTGCGACCTTCTCTGCTGGCTTCCGGCAAGCAAACTCAATGGGAGAAGCTGGATTTGATTAACAACCACCTGATTCACTTAACAACTGCAGTAACAACCCTGCTAAAACAAAAAAAAAGTCATAACTGGGCGCAATTCACTTAGCAACCACCTTGTTTAGCAATGAAAATTTGGGCCCTTATTGTGGTTGTTAGTTGAGGACAGGTATTCATTGACCTTTGACCCCACTGAGCCCAAAATTTATGTTGCTAAGCGAGCCATTTGTTAGGTGAATTTTGCCTCATTTTATGGCCTTTCTTTGCCACATTTATTGAGTGAATCACTGCGGTTTGTTAAGTGAGTCACGCAGTTATTAAGAGAATCTGGGCTCCCCCTTTGGCTTTGCTTGCTAGAAGGTTGCAAAAGGGGACACTGCAACCGTCATAAGTATGAGTGAGTTGCCGAACAACTGAATCTCGGTCATATAACTTGCAAGGATGCTGTGATGGTTGTAAGTGTGAAAAATGGTCACAAACCAATTTATGTTTAGTGCTGTTGCAACTTTGAACAGTCACTAAACGAACTGGGGTGGAGCTGAGGAGTTGCTGTAACTCCCATTCCAGGATATGCTTTGGACCAGTGAGGAAAACAGTCCAGCATTTGAGGACGGTAGGGCTAGCATGAAGAATATAGCTCTATGTTCTCCATGATAATGAAGAAACATATTTTACGGGTGTTGTACTTTGGGGAAAAACACACATTGTGTGTTGGCTGTTGTTGTTAGTTGCAAAGTTGTGTCCACCCCATTGCAACCCCATGGGCAACGCTCCTCCAGGCCTTCGTGCCCTCTACCATCCTCTGGAGTCCATTGAAGCTCACGCCGGCTGCTTCGGTGACTCCATCCAGCCCCCTCCTTCTCTGCCGTCCCCTTCTTCTTCTTTTGCCCTCCATCGTTCCCAGCATGAGGCTCTTCTCCAGGGAGTCCTTCTTCCTTCTCCTTAGGTGGCCAAAGCCTTTGAGTTTCCTCTTCAAGATCTGGCCTTCTAAAGAGCAGTCAGGGTGGATCTCCTCTAGGACTGACTGGTGGGATGGCCTTGCAGTCCAAGGAACTCACGATAGATAGATAGATAGATAGATAGATAGATAGATAGATAGATAGATAGATAGATAGATAGATAGATAGATAGATAGATGTCCCCTTCTTCTTCTTTTGCCCTCCATCGTTCCCAGCATGAGGCTCTTCTCCAGGCTGTCCTTCTTCCTTCTCCTTAGGTGGCCAAAGTATTTGAGTTTCCTCTTCAGGATCTGGCCTTCTAAAAAGCAGCCAGGGTGGATCTCCTCTAGGACTGGCCGGTTGGATGGCCTTGCAGTCCAAGGGACTCAATGCAGGAGTCTTCTCCAGCACCAGTTCAAAGGCCTCCATTCTTTGGCGCTCAGCCTTCCTTATGGTCCAACCTTCACAGCCATCCATTCCCACTGGGAAAACCATCGCCTTGACTAGACGCACTTTGGTTGGCAGGGTGATGATGCCTCTGCTTTTGGAGTTGGTTTTTGGAGTTGGTATGATCCAGCAACTCTCTAGCTAACCAACCTGTTCTGGCCGAGGAAGCTGCTTGGATGGGCACCGAACCCCCCCCCCCCCCCCCCCAGTCCACAAGGAAATAAGTTCATTTGCCATGACTCAACTTCCGAGCCTTGATGCATAGAGAGACTTAAGGAAGATAATTTTGACTTTGAGGCACTCAAAATTAGTTGCTAAGGAGAGCCGAAATCCACCAGATAATATTTGGAAGTGGCTCAGACAGCCTAAGCATAAAAATAGTCAACAAGGACCTGCAACTTTTGCACAAAGGTTAAAATACGAATTGCAAATGTACAGCCAGAATAATTGATTTGGAAAGTTTTGGAAAGTGGAACACTTTAACATCCCCCCCCACACACAAAAAAACCCCATCCGCCTTGTTCTAAAGGGGCTTTCTAGGAGTACCTACTACATTAGTAGTTACACCTGGGTTAAGGTCCACCTGGTGACATTTCATTATACGGTGAGTACCAAGTTCTGAGGATTAAGTTTTCTCCCGCCTGCCTTTCAGAGTCCCAGTCTCTGAAATTGGTTCACCAGCTGTTTTATGGCTGATTTTAGTTGGGTTTTTATTATGTTTTTAGCACGGGTCCAAATTTTATTTAATTCAGTTTTAACTACTTGATTGTTTATATATTTTTATATTTTTATTGTTCCTGTGCACCGCCCTGAGTCCCGTCTGGGAGAGAGGGCAGTATAGAAATACAATAAAGATTAAGATTAAAGATCTTTTGAGCTTTGGTTTTTGATCCTCCATTTTTTGGGGGGTTAAATCCACCTAAATCTAGCCACGCCTGCGATCAGATTTGACCATGTGGTTGTTCCATCTTGTTTCATTTCAGAAGATCTCCCACCATCGGCTCCAGGAGGGAACACTCGGCCAGGGACATTTTGGAAGTAGGTCAGTTCTGCTTTGGTGAAATATCTGCTCCATTTTCCTGGCTGTTTTCAGGCCATTTTCTGGGCTGTTTTCAGGAACTATGGTGCCCACAAAGATGCAATTGTGAAAAAAGTAAGGTTCTACATTTAGGCAAGAAAAACAAAATGCACAGGTACAGTATAGGTGGTACCTTGCTCAATAGGAACAACTGTGAGAGGGATCTTGGAATCCTAGTGGACAACCATTTAAATAGGAGCCAGCAGTGTGCAGCAGCTGCCAAAAAAGCCAACCCAGTTCTAGGCTGCATAAACAGAGGGATAGAATCTAGATCACGTGAAGTATTAATGCCACTGTATAGTGCCTTGGTAAGGCCACACTTGGAATACTGCATACAGTTTTGGTCGCCACGATGTAGAAAAGACGTGGAGACTCTGGAAAGAGTGCAGAGAAGAGCAACCAAGATGATTAGGGAACTCGAGACTAAAACATATGAAGAACGGCTGCAGGAGCTGGGTATGTCTAGTTTGATGAAGAGAAGGACCAGGGGAGACATGATAGCAGTCTTCCGATATCTCAGAGGGTGCCACAAAGAAGAGGGAGTCAAACTATTCTCCAAGGCACCTGGGGGCAGGACAAGAAGCAATGGGTGGAAACTAATCAAGGAGAGAAGCAACTTAGAACTAAAGAGAAATTTCCTGACAGTCAGAACAATTAATCTCTGGAACAGCTTGCCTCCAGAAGTTGTGAATGCCCCAACCCTGGAAGTCTTTAAGAAGATGTTAGATAGACATTTGTCTGAAATGGTATAAGGTTCCTGCCCACGCAGGGGGTTGGACTAGAAGACCTACAAGGTCCCTTCCAACTCTGCTATTGTATTGTATTGTATGGCTCTGCACGCCATCTCTGGCATGCGTGCCATAGCTTTGCCATCAGGGGCCTAGTCCGTTGTGCAAATGATATCACCATGACATATAAGGGATAGTTTATGGCCGTCCGTGTTGTCCGAACTCTGCTGGTGATTATATTAACTAAGGTGGTGTGGAAAGTTATCACTCATCTCTCTCCCAGAAAAATGAAATGCCCTAGGAAATATTGAAAAGACAGAATATTATATTTCCCCAGATGTGAAAAGGAAGAAACATGTTTTGTCTCCTGCAGCCTCCGGCCCCCATCCCCTTTGTCAATGGGCCATTAAGCGGCCTGAGCTAGTCCACTTTACATAATAAAGAGTTTTCCTCTTCAGCTCCAGAGTCATGGGATTAAGGTAAGACTTGCCTTACCAAACCTGGACTCAGCCCATGGGAGCCTGGCAACCAATCAGAGTACAGTACTTTACACAGGAACAGGAAACAGATAGGTGGGGCCAAACAGTTGATAAAAAGCCCTGCAAGCCGCTTGCTCAGCCCTTCTCTTCCTGTCCACCAACATTGAAGCATGTGAGCACCTTTTCTGTTCAGGACTCCAGCCATGAGGTCCTGTCCACCATTAAACCATCTTTCCAAGCAGCCTCCATGTCTCCAGTGTCTTCTTCCCCACTTGGAGGCAAACCCAGAAGGACTTTTCCTTACTACAGTGGCTAAGGATGGCCTAACGTGTTTCATTTTACCTAATTTCCCCCAATGTGTTTCATCTCAAGGAGATAAAGAAAATCAAGTTTTAGTTTAAAAAAAAAAAAGAAGAAGAAGAGAAAAGTCTATTTTTAACTTTGAATGTTAAAATGCAAACCCTTGGATATTGAAGGAGTTCCAATTACGGTTTGAAAATAGAAAATGCAAATAGAATTCCATGCTCTTAATAGGCCATAAGAGGCTGCTAGATGACTGCGGTGTCTGTTCCCCTATTCAAAATGTTGACCTCTTATTTTCACCTCCTAGTTGATGTCGAGGATGAAGAAAGCTGGGAGGACGTTGGGGAGGGCCCAGAACCCTTGGCTCTATATACGTGTCAAGTGACTACCAAGCCCATTGATTTCAATCTTGCAAAGGTGAGCTGTGCATAAAAGTTTAGCAAAGCACAGGACGGAATTTAAAATGTGGGGGGAGTGGAGTAGGGGATTTTTGGAAGTTTGGCATTTAGACCCATCAACCATCAACAGGCTCATAGAGATAAACAGTATTTACACTCTATTCAAAAGAAAGAATAAAAAGCTAAGTAGGAAACGAAAAGACAAAACGAACAACAACAACAATAATAATAATAAATTTAATTTGTAGACCGCTCCCTCTCCCCGAAGGGACTCTGAGCGGTGCACAGGGGAATTAAAAACATACAAACATAAATACATCATAAATATATATTTATGGGGGATCCTGCCCCATACATCCCTGCGGCCGATCCGCTCCCACAGAGAGGGACTTCTCCGGGTGCCGTCCACTAGACTCTGTCAGCGGGCGACGCCCAGGGGAAGGGCCTTCTCTGTGGCGGGCCCAGCCCTCTGGAACGACCTTCCCCCCGACATCAGAACAACCACGGACCTCCGCTCCTTCCGCCTAAAATTAAAAACACATCTTTTTCGCTTAGCCGGCCTAGGGTAGTCTCTTTTATGGTTAGGGTGAATTTTTAGTAATTAATTGGGGGATTTTAGCGCAGGGTTAACTGTTTAATTTGTTTTTATCTTATATTTATTGTTCTTATTTTTGTATTTTGTTGTTTTTATTGTTTTAATTTCCCTGTGCCCCGCCTCGAGTCCCTTCGGGGAGAGAGAGCGGGTTATAAATAAAATTATTATTATTATTATTATTATTATTATTATTATTATTATTATTATTATTATTATTATTATTATTATTATAATATAAAATCAGATTAAACAATTTATCCCTGCGCTAAAAACCCAAAATACTAAAAACTAAACCCCTTAAAAACCCAATTAAAACAATTTAAATGTTCAGACTGAGAGGCTGGAAGGTAGGTTAGGCCAGGCCGGCCAGTTGGAATAGATAAGTCTTGAGCTTTTGTCGGAAGGCGCAGAGTTCCGTGGTTGTCCTGAGATCGGGGGGAAGGTCGTTCCATAGAGCTGGGCCCGCCACAGAGAAGGCCCTTCCCTTGGGCGTCGCCTGCTGGCATTGCCTAGTGGATGGCACCCGGAGAAGTCCCTCTCTGTGGGAGCGAATCGGTCGGAGGGATGTATGGGGCAGGATGCGATCTCACAGATACAAGTAACCCACTACCCCCTCCAGCAACTAACAGTGAATCACTGAAGTTGATAACTGAGTAACACGGTCGTTAAGTGAATCTGGCTTCTCTGTTGACTATGTTTGTCAGAAGGTCGCCAAGAGGCGATCACTTGACACACACATACACCCGGGGCGCTGCAGCCGTCATAAATGCGAGTCGACTGGCATTAATGACAGGTTTCTGAGCAGCAAATCTCCCAAGTTTTGTTTTAACAAAAATTAGGCCTGAAAAACTGAGAGAAGTTGAGGAGGGCGAAGGGATCTGCAGCCAAACCTCATTTTGCTTTGCCGTGACTCATTTTTGCCAGAAACAACACGAGGAAAAAAAAGGAAGGGCGAGAATTTGCCAGGTTCCCTTGAACCGTTTCTGGCATCGGGGTTGACGATTGCATACGTCGACTTAACTTGGTGTACGACCACAACTGAGCCCAAAATTTCTGTGGCTGAGAGTTGTTAAGTGAGTCTTGACCCCTTTTACGACCTTCCTTGCCGCTGTTGTTAAGTGAATCGCCGCCATGGTTGAATTAGTAACCCAGTTGTTAGGTGGGTCTGTCTTCTTCCCCGTTGGCTTTGCTTGTCGGGAGGCCGCAAAAGGGGGGAAATCACGTGACATTCGAGGACATTGCAGCCGTCGTAAGTACGAGTCAGTTGCCAAGCGTTTGAATTTTGATCACGTGGGGACACTGCAGCGGTCGTTAACTGTGAAAAATGGACAGTCACTTTTTTCAGTGCCGTGGTAACTTCGAATGAATTAGTGTAAGTCGAGCTGTATGTTGTCCAGCTTTATTTTCAACTCCCAACATTGTCACAATGAGAAGGGAGGGGGGAGCGCATTCACACATACTGTCGGCTGAAGTCGGATCTCAGATTACTGCAGCAGGCTTGGGAAGGGTGCACCCAGGGGTGGGTTCCTGCCAGTTCTAACCTCCTTCTCTAGAAGAGGTTCCCCAAATCTCCAGGGCCGTTTAGAACCGGTTCCAGCTCGCTCCCCCCACCCGTCTGCCCATCATCCAGAGGAAGAGCGAGAGGAGGGATTCTGGGAGTTGAAGTCCACAAGTCTTCAAGCTCTCAAGTCTGAACACCCCTGCTTGGGTTTTTTTTCTTTAAAGGGTGATGAGTGCAAGGGTCTTGGAACTTCGCAGCTTTAATAATAATAATAATTTTAATTTATGGACCGCTCTCTCTCCCTGAAGGGACTCGAGGCGGTGCACAGGGAATTTAAAAATACATATATAAAAACACAAGCATAAATACAATTTAAAATGAATTAAATTTAACCCTGCGCTAAAAACCCAGACCAACTAAAATTAGACCCCTAAAAAACCCTAATAGAGCAATTCAGTTACCCCAAGCCGGCCAGGCAGAAAAAGTGCGTTTTTAGTTTTTGACGGAAGGAGCGGAGGTCCGTAGTTGTTCTAATTTCGGGGGGAAGGTCGTTCCAGAGAGTCGGGCCCGCCACAGAGAAGGCCCTTTCCCTGGGCGTCGCCCGCTGGCATAGCCTAGTGGACGGCACCCGAAGAAGTCCCTCTCTGTGGGAGCGAATCGGCCGCAGGGATGTATGGGGCAGGATGCGATCCCGCAGATAGCTAGGTCCCGTTAAGACTTGCATGCTTCAAATGCCAGAGTTCCTGAGCCAACATTTTGGTTGCTAAGCAAGAGCGTTGTTAAGTGGGTTTCACCACATTTTACAAGTTGACCACGCCCACCCAGTCCCATGACTGCCAAGCCACTCCCACTCAGTCACATGGCCGGCAAGCCACTCCCACAAAGCAGGCCATACCCACAGAAGAGGTTCTAAAAATTTTGAAACCCACCACTGGGTGCACCTCATAAGGATGAAAATCAAACAAAGCTTAGATCTGACTGCGAAAAGATCTTGCCTATGATGCTCCTAATAAATGACCTAGCTTTGTATTGAAACTTGGCTCGATACTCATGAATCAATTAGGGCATTTTTAGGAAACCTTACAGACAGTGCGATCTGAGCTTGCTTTGATTTATGGCTGAACTTTACCTCAGTTCCTTCCCTCCCCTCAGTCTGTGTCATACATCACATTCCCCACTAGGTGCACCTCTCCCAAGGCTGCTGCAGTAATCTGAGATCTGACTTCAGCAGACAGTTTGCGTGGAATGTACTCCCTTTCTATCACTATGACAATGTTGGGAGTTGACACCCTGATTTGAAATGGCTCCTCTCAGTCTCTGTCCTGTCATTTTGTGTATTTCCCAAATGAAAATAGCAGTTTCTTCCTCCATCTTTGCTCTTCCTCTTATTGTCTCGCCTACTTTTTTTTTTTTTTTTGTCTGTTAATACAGGACCTAAAAACTCTGCTTTTCGGCTCCAGTCTCGGATGCTTCAACGAAGAGTGGAAAATCCAGAGTTTTACGTTCAGCGAAAACCCAGAGCTGAAATACGGGATCGTGCAGAAAAAGGTAACCAGTTCCTATCAGTTCCTCCCCGAATTGCTGAGCGGATCTGATAAAAAGCCACCAGCAAGAAAGTCTCCATTGTACAAAGGTCCTTTCCCCCCCACCCCCAAAAGGCAACTGGACTTTCTTGTTTTTTCTTTTGAAAACGTTTTGCTTCTCACCCAAGAAGCTTCTTCAGTTCTGACTGTATGATGAGGAGATGGAAGGATTTACACCCCTTGCAGGCAGCCTGGTCATTTGCATCCTTTTAGAGAGTCATTGAGGCCACCTGGAGGCTTATCTGTGTCCTCAGGCCCACATAGTGGAGGATGGAAGGATTTATATTCCTTGCAGTCATCTGGTCATTAGTGCTCTCTCTGGGAGTCCTTGAGGCCACTTTCATCCCCTACTATTCCGTCAGAACTGAAGAAGCTCCTTGGGTGAGAAGCAAAACATCTTCAAGGAAAAACAAAGGAAGTCCAGTTGCCTCTTAGTGAAAAACACCTTTGGGTCAACCACGACCCGGACGACTAGGAATCTAACCATGGACACTTTCCATTCTACAGGTGATCCTTGACTTACAACCTTTAGTTTAGTGGCCGTTTAAAGTCACAAGGCTCTGGAAAAAGTGATTTATGTCTGCTCCACACAGTTATGACCATTTGGACCCTTGGTTGTGTGGTCCAAATTCAGACGCTTGGCAACCAACTGATGTCTGCAGAGTGCTCCTGGGTGCTGGGGGAAAGCAACAATTCCTCAGTTTTTGCAAAAAAATGGCCCGTTTTCTACTCATTTTTTACAAAAACCCCATTTTTCCCTTCTCTCAGCCCTGCTGAATCCCGCAGTGTTTCTGGCGGGTGGAGGATGGTAAAAATGCCTCTTTTTGCGAAAAATGGTCTGTATTTCACCCATTTTTAGCAAAAATGGGGTCCGGGGGGGCAGGGTTTCGGGTGGCTCAAAATGGCTGTATTCAATGTATAAGATGCCCCAACATTTCAACGTTCTTTTAGGGGGGAGGGGGAATGGTGCGTCTTATACTCCAAAAAATACGGTAAATAAAACGGCGGGATGGGGGGAAACCATCAGAAAACGCAAATGCTTTCGGTTTTGGGCGCAGGACAAAGCCATCGCGTACCTAACCTGGCTTGGCCTCCTCAGGAAAAGGTCCAAGGGACCTGAAGTTTTAATTAAGAACCTGGCAGGGTCAGAACCTATTGTATCTACGAGGGTCACCGGACAAGCGTCCAAGGACAGCCGTGGCCGGAGGAGGCGGTCAGCCAGGTGAAAAGAGGTTCCAGGCTGCAGAGAAATGTTTTCACACGTATTGTTTCCCCCGCCCCCCCCCCCTCCCGTTCTTTCCTGGCCTCTTCCAGGGTGGGCCGTGCGGGGTCTTGGCAGCCGTTCAAGCCCACGTCCTCCAACATCTTATCTTTGGTGACAGTAGCCGGAACAGCACGGTTGGGTAAGTCTCCCACGTTCCCGAGGGCCATGGGGGCGGTTTTCCATTCTCCTCCAAGGGAAATTCCGCCCCCCCCTCTCTATTGTTGTGGGGGGGAAATGGGGGTGACCCCACTTTTGACCTCCTCGGTGGGATTGAAAAGGGCAAGCCGTGGAAGCCAGGCGGGCTTCAATTCAGCCCAGAATAGAGCTGGAAGGGGCCTTGGAGGTCTTCTAGTCCACCCTCAGAGCAAGAGGCCTTCTACCAGTGAGAAGGAACCTTTGTCTCTCGCCGTGCCAAAATTGTGTGCGCTATTGCACATGCCTGCATGCCCACTTAACCCTCCCCACCCACATGACCCTTCCCCAGACTCCGGAGGCTCTCCGAAGCCCGGGGAGGGGGAAAATGGCCTCCCCGGGGCCCCCCCCAGAGGCCTTCCCAAAGCCGGATATGGATCCTTTCCAAACTTCCGGTTGGGCTGTTGGCGCCATTTTTTACCCTCTCCAGCCTCCGGGGGGGGTGGGGGGTGGTGGTTCCTGAAGCCTGGGGAGGGTGAAAATGGCGTCCTCTGCCCCTCCAGAAGGGCAAGAAAATCAGCTGGCTGGCGCATGCACGCGCGCCAGGGCTGACAGCTGCCGTCCCACCTGTGGCATGTGTGCCAACACAGCCCTACACAATCTGAGCCTACAAGTGGCTGCCCAGTCTCTTCTTAAAAATCTCCAGGGATGGAGCACCAGAGGTGGGTTCCTCCTAGTTTGGCCGAACCAGTGGTTGCAGCGGGAGACCCCACCCATCCGCCTGGACGCTTCTGTGAACGCCCAAAGGCTTTTCTGCATGCGCAGAAGTGTCGTGCAGCAAACTGGTAGTAAAACTGGTAGTAAAACCGGTACAAACCCACCACTGTGGAGCATTCACAACTTCTGGAGGCAGGCAGTTCCACTGATTCATTGTTCTCACTGTCAGGAAGTTTCTCCTCAGTTCTAAGTTGCTTCTCTCCTGGATTAGTTTCCACCCATTGCTTCTTCTCCTTCCCTCAGGTGCCTTGGAGAATAGCTTGACTCCCTCTTCTTTGGGGCAGCCCCTGAGATACTGGAAGGCTGCACTCATGTCTCCCCTAATCCTTCTTTTCATTCAACTAGACATACCCAGTTCCTGCAACCGTTCTTTTTACATTTTAGTCTCCGGGCCTTTAATCATCTTAGCTTCTCTTCCCGGTTCCCGGTCACCAAAACTGGATGCCGTATTTCCAGGTGTGGCCTTACTCAGGATTTTTAAAGCGGTGCTTATACCCCACGTGATTCTGGTCCTGCGACTCTGTCTAATGCAGCTAAGGGTGGCAGAGGGGCGGTGGGGATAGAGGTGAATTATCCGGGCGAGGCCTTGTCCTCTGCTTGCGTTTTGCAAAAGGCGGGTGGCCCCAATGCCGGGATGAGTTTAAGGGATAATTTCCAAGGGAAAGGAATCTTGGAGGGGAGGGAGAGAGCACCTCAGCATCTGAAGCAACATCTCTTTTGGTGAGTCTCTACTGATACACCTTAACCCAGGGCTCTGCAAAGTTGGCTCTTTTAAGACGGGTGGACTTCAACTCCCAGAATTCCCCAGCCAGCATAGCTGGCTGGGGGATTCTGGGGGTTGAAGTCCACCCGTCTTAAAAGAGCCAACTTTGCAGAGCCCTGCCTTAACCAAAACGCTTTTAACCGTGTAAATCTCATGACCAATTTGGTTCTATTTTAAGTACAACGGCAATAAAAGATGATACTTATACTATAACCCTAACAGCTAACCCACTAGCCCAGGGATGGGCAAACTTTGCAACTTTAAGTCTGAAGGACTTCAGGACTTCAGCAAAGCTGGCTGGAGAATTCTGGGAGCTGGAGTCCTTCAGACTTAAAGTTGCAAAGTTTGCACACCCCTGCACTAGCCCCTAACTCTAATCCTTAAACTTAACCACTTAACCCTCAAAACCCTAACCCCCTAACAGCAGTGCTAATGCCCTGCCCCTCTAATGCCAACCCCTAAATATTAACCGTAACTTAACCACAACCCTAACTGTAATCCCTAACTCTAACCCAGTGGTAGTCAACCTGGTCCTTACCGCCCACTGGTGGGCGTTCCAGCTTTCATGGTGGGCGGTAGGGGTTTTGTCCGATACTGAAGCACTTTCCTTTTTAAAAAAGAAAATTAATTGACTTCCCTACTTTATAAATCCCCATTCCTGTGGAACCGGTGGGCGGTTAGAAAATTTTGCTACTAACAGAGATACAAAAGTGGGCGGTAGGTATAAAAAGGTTGACTACCCCTGATTTAACCCCTAAAATTAATCTCCTAATCCTCCTAACCCCACCCTCTAACCCCAACACCTAAGCATTAACCATAACCTAACTTTAACCATAAATCTAATCCCTAACTTTAACCTAATCCCAATTCTAACTCCTAACATCTCACACTCAGCACCGTAACTGTAACCTCTAATTCTAACATTCTAACACCCTAACCTTTAACCTTAACCCCCCTGATCCTCCTAACCCCTAACCTTTAACCCCATCTCTAACGCCCCACCCCCTAATTCTAACCTAACCTTAAACACAACCCTAACCCCCTGACTCAACTATGTAGCATCCTCAGTGTTAGAAGGGAGTGGGATTTGCAAAGTGGAGGACAAGGAGGAGGAGGAGGAGGAGGACTTGATTGCTCTCTTACAGACATTTCATGACCCAACTAGGTAACATTATCAATGCTGGAAAGGAGGGAGGTTTGCAGAGAGGAGGAGGACTGTGGGGTCCTTGGTGCTCTCTGACCTTGTTTATTTTCCTGTAGACATTCCATGACCCAACTAGATAACATCATCAGTGCTAGAAGGGAGCGGCATTTGCTCTATGTTTATAATACCAGTGAGTTGCCTCTCAAGGTTGGTGCTCTCTGAGTTTGGTTGCTCTCTTACAGACGTTTCATGACCCCGTTAGGTAACATTATCAGTGTAAGAAGGGATTGGGTTTGAAGAGAGGAGGAGGAAGAGGGGGAGGAGGAAGAAGGAGGAGGAGGAGGAAGAGGAGGAAGAAGAACATGGAAAAAGGAGGAGGAGGAAGAGGAGGAGGAAGAAGAAAGGAAGGAGGAAGAAGGAGGAAGAAGGAGGAGGAAGAGGAGGAGGAAGAAGAAAGGAAGGAGGAGGAGGAGGAAGGAGGAGGAAGAAGAAGAAGAAAGAGGAGGAGGAGGAGGAGCACGACGACTGTGGGGTCCTGGGTGCTCTCTGAGCTTGCAGACGTTTCAGGACCCAACTAGGGAATATCATCAGTGCTAGAGAAGGAGGAGGAGGAGGAGGAGGAAGACTGTGGGGTCCTGGGTGCTCTCTGAGCTTGCAGACGTTTCAGGACCCAACTAGGGAACATCATCAGTGCTACAGGAGAAGGAAGAGGAGGGGGGGGGGAGGAAGACTGTGGGGTCCTGGGTGCCCTCTGAACTTGGTTGTTTCCTTGCACACATTTCACGACCCAACTAGGGAACGTCATCAATGCCAGAAGCGGGTTTGTCCTCTGTTTGCATTACTGTGTTGTTTTCTTCTTGGTCGTCCCTTGATTAGCATCTCTCTCTTTTCCTTCTACAATCTGCAGGTGCCTTCGGCCGTCTGACCCCGAAAGGATCCAGTGCCTCGTTCTGGCCCTTGCCGGTATTTTATGGCGTGCAGGGGGCAGTGAGAAAGTGGTGTTGACTTTGTAAGTGAGAGGTACATCTTTAGAAAATAAAATAATAAATCTTATCATAATGTCCATGGAACAGGCTCTTCCTGCCCTCTCTCCCATCTAATCTTCTCTTCCCCTTCTCCGATGGGAGACCTTGGAACTGCAGAAGACGGGACCCTGAAATTGCAGGCTCCACCCTCACTCCGCCAGTCCTCAGTTTACGACCACAGTGGAGCCCAAAATGTATGTTGCTAAGTGAGAAATTTGCTAAGTGGGGTTTGCTCCGTTTTACGACTTTTCCTGCCACTGCGGTTGCCTAAGTTAGTCACACGGTTGTTAAGTGAATCTGGCTTACTCCATTGACTTTGCTTGTCAGAAGGTCGCAAAAGGAGGGGGTGGGTCACGGAAACCGTCGTAAGTACATGCCAGTTGCCAGTTTTGACCACGTGACCATGGGGATGCTGCAACAGTCATAAGTGTGAATACAGTCATAAGTCACTTTTTTCCAGCTCGATTGTAACCTCAAACAGTCATTAAACTGGGGGTCCGTGGACCGCTGGTGGTCTACAAGAAAATTTTGGTGGTCCGGAGAAAAATTATCAGCATGTTTTATATTGCACTAAATCCGGGGTCCTCAAACTATCTGCCCCTGGGACGGATACGTGCAATGAACGCTTGTGTTGCTGCAGAGAGTCTCCCCCTTCGGGGTCTTTTTGTGGGGGTCGGAGGGGGGCAGAAATCCCGACTTGGGGTCTGCTTCAGCCTCCTGGTGGGGGGCTTTGGGCGGAGGCTGGAGGGAAGGACCGCTGGTGGCAAAGAGCCAGAGGGCCTCGTTCCAGTGGGGCTGCATCAAGGCCTGGAACTGGCTGACCATCTCAGCCTGCTGATGAAAATCTCAGCCCATTAAGTCTCCAGGCATCAGCACCTGACCTTGCCCTCCCGCAGGTCTTCCCTCTGCTTGGAAAGCCCATGCTCCTAGTCCTCAGTGAGATGCTTCTGCTGAGCCTCCTTCTCGGCCAGATCCAATGTGAACTGAGCTGTTTTGCCAACTTTTTCTCCTGGGGGCTGCTTAGCTCCAGCAACGGCTTCCTGTTGGGGCCCTGAGGAGCCCGGGTGGGCAGGCTTGGAGGGGAGGGGCAAGGAGAGGCCGGCAAGGCACCCCTCGACATGAGTGACATCAAGTTGGCCAAGCCCACCCAGTCACATGACCACCTAGCCACACCCAGCCAGCCAGTCATTAGGCAGATCCTATTAGTGGTCCACAGGATTTAAAATCATGAATTTATTGGTCTGAAAGGTTGTTGACCCCCTGCACTATTACCAACTGGTTATAGGTTGAGAGTGAGCTGTGTGCTCCAGTCTGCCCATTCAGAGTTTAATTTGGGCAGTTTGACCCTGGTTTCCCTTTGCTACTAATGTTGTAACCCCACTTACACACACACACACACACACACAAGTGCCCCATAGCTAAACAGTACTAACTTCATACTGTGTTCATCGAGGTCATCTGGAGGCTTTGGAGGGGCAAGGGTAGAGTGCGGAGCTCATATTAAACTGCAACGCCTATCAGCCAGCCCTCAGGAAATAATGAAAATAGTGAAAACTTCAAAATAGCAAGAGTACACTAACTGGGTCTGCTGAATCACCCACAAGTTATTGCTTTTTTGCCCCTGCATTCAAGAAAATCAGAATGTTTTGTTTTCCTGACCTTTTCAGGACTACGGGAACACAACAGTTCACGCCTGCGGGAAAATATAAGCCAGATGGGATCTTAGAAATGGTACATTTTCATTTAGACTTCTTCCTCCCTCCCTCCCTCCCGCCTTTCCCCTGTGTTTCTCTTCATCATCAACTCTGCTTCCCTTCCTTTCCCTTCCCTCCCCCCTCTGTCTTTCTTATCTTCTCCTTCCTCCCTCCCTCCCTCCCTCCCTCCCTCCATTCCATTCCATTCTTTCCCTTCCCTCCTTAGTAGTGGTATAATTACTATATTTTTATACTCTATCCAAATTTGAACAAATGTTTCCCAATCTATGAGATATCCCTGACTGCTTCAAATCTTAATTAAGATTTGAAGATTTTTCAAAGGAAGACATTATTCTGCCCCCCCCCATTGAGAAAACGATAGAAAGAGAATGAGGGGGAGAGAGAGAGAAAGAGAGAGGAGGGGGGGAGGGAGAAGGAAGGGAAGGGGGGAGAGAAAGAGAGGGAGGGGGAGAAGGAGGGAGAAAGATAGAGGAAGGGAAAGAGGAGAGAGAGGAAGGGAAGGGAGAGAGAAAGAGAGGGAGGAAGAGAGGGAGAAGGAGAAAGAGAGAGAGGAGGGGAGAGAGATAGAAGGAAGGGGAGGGGAGAGAGAAAGAAAGGAAGAGAGGGAGGAAGAGAGGGAGAAGGAGAAAGAGAGAGGAGGGGGAGAGAGATAGAAGGAAGGGGAGGGGAGAGAGAAAGAAAGAAAGAGAGAAAGAGAGGGAAAGGGGGAGGAGAGAGAAAGAGAGGGAGAAACTAAATGAAAAAGGTATGTTCAAAATCTGGAAGTCAGTGAGAAGCCAGATAAGCATAAATAAATCTTTAGGCTTATCCTCTTAGTAACTTAAACCCTTTGGGACTGGCAGTTTGGAGTTGCTACGTGTGTGAGAAACGCTCCTTGTTTCCCTTCATCCCAGTTTTCCAGAGGGGGGAAAAAACCACCTCTTTCAGATACTCTGAATTTTTCCTTCTCTTTACTCCTGGAGGTTAAGTCCAGATGGCCCTGGGAGACAGGTAGCCTAAATAAGCAGACACAGCCAGTGCGAAGCGGCTGTTTCATTTATTTTAAAAAGAACATATATATATTTGTTCCACAACACCCTGTTAGGGCCCCAATTAAGGGAGGAGACATAGTGTTTCCTTTATATATATGTTATATGTTATATGTTATATATATATATATATATATATATATATATATATATATATATATATATATGTTACTTTTATGAGCTGATCAATAAATAAATCAGGGAGACGAGTATAGATCTATTTCGAGCTTTTTAGCTCTCATCAGCTAGCCATACCCTTACTGGGATTCGAACCGGGGCTGTATTGCATGTGAGGCAAGAGCCTTAGCCATTCAGCCAGCCAGGTTCTTCTTATTGCATCAGCTGAGACAGGAGGATGTATCTATAATTGTTCCACAACACCCTGTTATAAAGCTAACACATATATAAAAAAAATCACATGGCTCATGGCTTTCTGTCTAGATGGTCTCTGGTGATGAGCCGAAAGGCAGAAGAGGAGAGCAGTATGCTTCCTCCCTTAATTGGGGCCCTAACAGCGTGTTGTGGAAACAATTATATATATAGCTCGAAATAGATCTATCTTGGTCTCTCAAATTTAAATTTATTGATCAGCTCATAAAAAAAACTAACACATATATCTAAAAAATATTACACAACGTAACTAAAAAATGGTCCTCTGTCTAGATGGTCTCTGGTGATGAGCCGACAGGCAGAGAGGGAAACATCATGTCTCCTCCCTTAATGGGGCCCTTACAGGAAGTTGTGAAAATAATTATATATATATATATAGATAGATAGATAGATAGATAGATAGATAGATAGATAGATAGATAGATAGATAGATAGATAGATAGATAGATAGATAGATAGATATAGATATAGATATAGATATAGATATAGATATAGATATAGATATAGATATAGATATATAGATATATAGATATATAGATATATAGATATAGATATAGCTATAGATAGATAGATATAGATATATCTCTGAACACTAATGAGAAAGGAAAAAAGCCATTGCCTTCCTGGATTCAGTACGTGCCACTGTAATCCAGTGTATATGCCAGTTTTGCCCACTTTAAGATAGATCCGTGATGGCGAACCTATGGCACGCGTGGTGGAAGTGGCACGCAGAGCCATATCTCTGGACACGCCAGCCGTCGCCTGTTGCTCTTCCTGGTTCCAGAGCTCACATGCGTGCTGCCTAGATGGCCTTGGCGTGTGCATGCGCACGAGAAACCGGAAGACGAGGTGATCAGCGCGCATGCGCACGCTAGAAACCGGAAGCTCAGCTTCCCAGCGCGTGCATGCATTCCAAGGAGTTGCCCTCCCAGTTTCTGGGGTTCCCCCGTTTGTGTGAGCTCCCGTTTCGCCAAGACTGAGATAGGTGGACTTCAACTCCCAGAATTCCCAAGCCAGCCCCCATATTTCTCTTCCAAACCAGTAGAATAGGGGACTCGGCTGGTTCAAAAGTCTGTCATTTGGTGATTTGTCGCCTAGATATCAGCATTTTGTATCTGATCTCATTTTTCCTCTTTTTCTCGCTTTGTTGCAGCTGCTGTTGCACTCTATCACAACCTACGAAAGCCTGCTGATCTTCCTCCAACAGAATATCCATCAGGTAAGGAGGATGGGAAGGGAGCGGTCACTTCTGTCCAGGGCCCTCCAATTATACTTCACTTCTTATTGCTGCTTTTTGCTTGTGCGTTTAAAAGCACCCCTGCCATGTTGTGTAGTAAAGACACAGCAGGGAGGGGATGTGTGGCTTAGATGTGGCTCTTAACTGCCATTCGCCTTGCTTTATTTTATTTAGATTTCTTTTTTTTAATCCTGCCTTTGTTACAGTTAAGATTTAACATTAAGTAATACAATGGAAAGGTAGCTCAGGGGCTAAGACATTGAGCTTGTCGATCAGAAAGGTCAGAGGTTGGAATCCCTAATGCCGCGTAACGGAGTGAGCTCCCGTTTCTTTGTCCCAGCTTCTGCCAACCTAGCAGTTCGAAAGCAGGTAAAAATGCAAGTAGAAAAATAGGAACCACCTTTGGTGGGAAGGGAACAGCGTTCTGTGCTCCTTCGGTTTTGAGTCATGCTGGCCACATGACCACGGAGACGTCTTCAGACAGCGCTAGCTCTTTGGCTTTGAAACAGAGATGAGCACCGCCCCCTAGAGAAGGAACGACTAGAGCATATGTGCGAGGGAGAACATTTACAATAAATATTATAAAATAGTAAAGAAAAACTAAGGCAAGTGAAGAAGTCAGAAAGTGAAGAAGACATGAAGTCATTCTTCATATGAACACTTCGCGTCTCATTTTTTTCATTTCCCCCAGAATTTGTGTATGTGTGTGTGTTAAATTCCCAAATCCATAAATCACCAACCCAATCTTTTTCTTCGTCAAAAAAAAAAAAAAGTCCATCTAAGATTTCTATAGCCTTTTTTTTGGGGGGGGGGGGGGTAAGTCTCTCCTCCCCCCCCCCCCCACTAACCGAGAAATTGTTTGGAGTGGCACTTAAAGAATGATGTTTGTGGAACAGGATGAATGAGTTTTTAATGGCTTTTCCTGATCTGAACGGCATTCGCCGACCTTATTTTGATTTGAAAATTAAGGAAGGGCAGGCTAATTAGGACTGGGGGTGGGTGGGAAGGGGGAAGATTTCCCGGTTGGCTCCCGATGTAGGTCAGAAAGTTTGTGCTGTTGTTGCTGCCATCTCTTGTGAAGCCAACCTGCTTATTTGCTTTTAAAAAGTGGAGAGCAAAGTTGGACAGACTCCGTCTTCGGCACAAAAACACACACAAGTTGCAATGGCAAAAGAACAAGCTGTCCTCAAAGAAATGCGGTCACAACGGAGCCCAAAATTTAAATGTATAAACTGGGTAAATGTGATAGAGATTATTAACCATGTTTGGGTAAACTGGATCAATATGAATGAAACTTAGTTAAATTTGTTTATATATAATAGAGAAATGTTTAGGTAGAAGAAGGAAGATATTGATGAAAGTAGAGATAAAGATGGGGAGATAGGAATTTTTTGAATATATATACTTGAACAATATGAACTTATTTATATTTGAGAAATGTGATAGGGATTACTTATATTGTTATTGTGAATTGGATTAATATGAATGACACCCAGAGCCAACTCTGTTCACACACAATATACATGTATAACTTAAAAAATAGTAACAATAATAAAAATATTTTACATAAGATATATATAAAAATACAATCACAACACAGCCCAAAATTTAAATGTATAAACTGGGTAAATGTGCTAGAGATTATTAAATTTGTTTATATATAATAGAGAAATGTTTAGGTAGAATAAGAAAGATATTGATCAAGGTAGAGATAAAGATGAGAGGCATTTTTTGAATATATGTATTTCAACAATATAATAAGGATAACTTAAATTTGAGAAATGTGATAGAGATTACTAATATTGTGAATTGGATTAATATGAATGATACCCAGAACCAACTCTGCCCACACACAATATAAATGTATAACAACAACACTAAAATAAATAATAATGCATAATAAAATAATAATTAAAAAACCACTGAGAACATCAGGTTGAAAAAGTTTTAGAGAACGAGAAAGTCAAGAAAAAATCACAAAATACCGGGACTTGCAAATTGAAGTTGAGCGACTGTGGAAAAAGAAATTGTGTGTTGTCCTAATTGTAATTGGAGCCCTTGGAGCAATGCCTGAAGGGCTACCTCGCTATGTAGAAATTCTAAATTTACCGGACTTGAGCATTTTGACTCTACAAAAAAAAACCCTGCTTGGAACAGCTTCTATCCTCCGATGTTACCTTGACAGTTCCTAGGTCCTTGGTTAGGACTCGAGCTGTTGAGCTCCAACCAGCCCCAAAGGCTGTGAATCTCACCAAAGATTAACCACAGAATAATAATAATAAAAAAACCACCCTACTTGGAACAGCTTCTATCCTCCGACGTTACCTTGACAGTTCCTAGGTCTTTGGTTAGGACTCGAGCTGTTGAGCTCCAACCAGCCCCAAAGGCTGTGAATCTCACCAAAGATTAACCACATAATAATAATAATAAAAAAACCACCCTACTTGGAACAGCTTCTATCCTCCGACGTTACCTTGACAGTTCCTAGGTCTTTGGTTAGGACTCGAGCTGTTGAGCTCCAACCAGCCCCAAAGGCTGTGAATCTCACCAAAGATTAACCACAGAATAATAATAATAAAAAAACCACCCTACTTGGAACAGCTTCTATCCTCCGACGTTACCTTGACAGTTCCTAGGTCTTTGGTTAGGACTCGAGCTGTTGAGCTCCAACCAGCCCCAAAGGCTGTGAATCTCACCAAAGATTAACCACATAATAATAATAATAATAAAAAAACCACCCTACTTGGAACAGCTTCTATCCTCCGACGTTACCTTGACAGTTCCTAGGTCTTTGGTTAGGATTCGAGCTGTTGAGCTACCAACCAGCCCCAAAGGCTGAGAAACTCACCAAAGATTAACCACATCATCATCATCATCATCATCATAATTTTTAAAAATACGATCACAATGGAGCCCCAAATTTCTTGTCTGTCTAAGTAAAGACAGTTGTTAAGTGAGTTTTGCCAAGTGAACCCCTCCAGTTGTTAAATTAGTAACATGGTTATTAAGTGAATCCGGCTGGACGTTGCTAGACAGAAGTCACAAAAAGGGACATAGCAACCATCATAAACATGAACTAGTTGCAAAGCGTCTGAATTTTGATCACATGATCGCGGGAAGGCTGCAACAGTCGTAAGTGTGAAAAATAGTCATGTCACTTTTTTCCAGGAATGTTGTAACTAAATGAACTGCTGTAAGTCAAGAGTTACCTATAAATGAACAGCAATCATCTATTAATTTCTGAACAGTGTCTAAAAATTAAGAATAAAACCATAGAATTCTCTTTAAATACATTTAACAGGTAATTCTTGACTTAGGACCGGTTGCTTAGCAACTGTTCAAAGTTGCGACAGACTTTCTTAGAGGCACTTAGGACCTGGATTCAAAGTTCTGATCACCACACAGACACCACTGCAGTTGTGTGATCACAACTTGGGAACTCAACAGCCAGGCGACACTTGTGGCTGTTGGAAGCACTCTGCAGTCAACATGACCTCATTTTACCACAATTTTGCCTGAAAACCAGCAACCGTACCTATAATGAACTATTGATTGGCGTAACAACCGTGGCCTTCTATTAACGGGTGATGCAAAAAGATTGTAAAACCAGGCTGGTCCCAAGGAGGACCCAATTTAGTCATAAGTGTCTAAACTGTCATAAATTAGAACCATGCCTAAAGTGGGATTAGAATTCAGTGCCTCCTGGTGATTGGTCCAAAGTCTCCCAGTCAGCTTTCATGCTTAAGGCAGTACTAGAACTCCCCATCTCCTAGTGATTGCCTCAAAGTCCCCCAGCCAGCTTTCATGCCTAAGGCAGTACTAGAACTCACCGTCTCCTGGTGATTGGTCCAAAGTCACCCAGATGGCTTTCATGCCTAGGGCAGGACTAGAACTCACTATCTCCTGGTGATTGGTCCAAAGTCACCCAGATGGCTTTCATGCCTAAGGCTGGACTAGAACTCACTATCTCCTGGTGATTGGTCCAAAGTCACCCAGCCAGCTTTCATGCCTAAGGCAGTACTAGAACTCACCGTCTCCTGGTGATTGGTCCAAAGTCTCCCAGCCAGCTTTCATGCCTAGGGCACGACTAGAACTCACTATCTCCTGGTGATTGGCCCAAAGTCACCCAGATGGCTTTCATGCCTAGGGCACGACTAGAACTCTCTGTCTCCTGGTGATTGGTCCAAAGTCTCCCAGCCAGCTTTCATGCCTAGGGCAGGACTAGAACTCACTATCTCCTGGTGATTGGCCCAAAGTCTCCCAGCCAGCTTTCATGCCTAGGGCAGGACTAGAACTCACCGTCTCCTGGTGATTGGTCCAAAGTCACCCAGCCAGCTTTCATGCCTAGGGCAGGACTAGAACTCACCGTCTCCTGGTGATTGGCCCAAAGTCACCCAGATGGCTTTCATGCCTAGGGCACGACTAGAACTCTCTGTCTCCTGGTGATTGGCCCAAAGTCTCCCAGCCAGCTTTCATGCCTAGGGCAGGACTAGAACTCACTATCTCCTGGTGATTGGCCCAAAGTCACCCAGATGGCTTTCATGCCTAGGGCAGGACTAGAACTCACTATCTCCTGGTGATTGGCCCAAAGTCTCCCAGCCAGCTTTCATGCCTAAGGCAGGACTAGAACTCACCGTCTCCTGGTGATTGGTCCAAAGTCACCCAGCCAGCTTTCATGCCTAGGGCAGGACTAGAACTCACCGTCTCCTGGTGATTGGCCCAAAGTCACCCAGATGGCTTTCATGCCTAGGGCACGACTAGAACTCTCTGTCTCCTGGTGATTGGCCCAAAGTCTCCCAGCCAGCTTTCATGCCTAGGGCAGGACTAGAACTCACTATCTCCTGGTGATTGGCCCAAAGTCACCCAGATGGCTTTCATGCCTAGGGCAGGACTAGAACTCACTATCTCCTGGTGATTGGCCCAAAGTCTCCCAGCCAGCTTTCATGCCTAGGGCAGGACTAGAACTCACCGTCTCCTGGTGTTTGGTCCAAAGTCTCCCAGCCAGCTTTCATGCCTAGGGCACGACTAGAACTCACCGTCTCCTGGTGATTGACCAAAAGTCATCCCTTTGGCTTTTGTACCTAAAGCAGGACTAGAACTCACTGCTTATTGATTTCTAGCCCAATGCCTTACCATTACAGCAAACTGCCTCAAAGTCTTCCACCTGGCTTTCATGCCTAAATTGGGACTAGAACTCACCGTCTCCTGGTTTCCACCCTGGTGCCTTAACCACTAGACCAAAGTGCTTCCCTAAATATCTGAAACATCTAAAATATTCCAGAAACGATGAGCAACTAATGCACATATTTTTTTTTGGTTCAACCACAAACCTTTGGGGGAGACTTTGGGACGTCCCTATTTTAGCCATGACTCCATATTTCCTTTTTCGTCCTCTCCCTTCTCTTGCCTTTCAGTTTGAGGCTGGTCCCCACGGCTGCATTCTTCTGACTCTGTCGGTGATCTTGTCAAGATCCATCCAGCGGTGAGTATGTTTGCATTTTTCTCTCAGAGCGTGGTAAATTAGCGCTTAAGCCCCTGGTATACATTTGAAAGGCAGGCCTATGGGGCCTAAGGCTTCAAAGAATGTTTCTGCTTACGAGAGACGGAATTCTTTGGGTTTCTCAGGAAAATATCCAGGCTGATCCTTCGCTCCCTAAACACGTACGCATTCACGTCCAGAGGAATGGATCTACAGCAAAATTCCCATGCTGTGGAGCATAGGATCATGCTCTGTAAACCAGCGGTCACCAACTGGTGGTCGTGAGAAAATTTTGGTGGTCCACAGAAAAATTATTTGCATTTTTTATATTGCAGTAAATCCGGGGTCCTCAAACTATCTGCCCCTGGGACAGATATGTGCAATGAACACTTGCGTTACTGCAGAGAGCCTCCCCCTTAGGGGTCTTTTTGTTGGGGTCAGAAATTCCGACTTGGGGTCTGCTTCAGCCTCCTGGTGGGGGGCTTCAGGCGGAGGCTGGAGGAAAAGACCACTGGTGGCAAAGAGCCAGAGGGCCTCGTTCCAGTGGGGCTGCATCAAGGCCTGGAACTGACTGGCCATCTCAGGCCCCTGAGCTTCCAGGCGCCGGTCCCTGGCCTTGCACTCCTGCAGGTCTTCCCTCTGCTTGGAAAGCCCATGCTCCTAGTCCTCAGTGATGTGCTTCTGCTGAGCCTCCTTCTCGGTCAGATCCAATTTGAACTGTTTTGCCAACTCTTTCTCCTGGGGGCTGCTTAGCTCCAGCAACGGCTTCCTGTTGGGGCCCTAAGGACCCCGGGCGGGCGGGCAGGCAAAGAGGGGCTGGGAGTGGAGGGGCGAGTAGAGGCCAGCGAGGCACCCCTCAATGTGAGTGACATCGAGTTGGCCATGCCCACCCAGTCACATGACCACCTAGCCACGCCCATCCAGCCGGTCATTAGGCTGATCCTATTAGTGGTCTGCGGGATTTAAAATTATGAATTTAGTGGTCCCTGAGGTCCAAAAGGTTGGGGACCCCTGCCCTGGAAGCTGGATGATAAGAGGTTTTAGCATATTTTATAACGTAGGCATGAGACCATTTCCGTTTCTTCTGGTACCTGATTCTGGAGCATGTAAACTCCGAGACATCAAAGCAAAAATCCATGGAGCTAAATCTTGAAGCCCATTTCATGCACTGTTTTAAGGGTAGTCTGTCCCCAGGTCTGCGTCCCACATTTTACGCCCTTCCTTGTCACAGTTGTTAAGTGAACCACTGCAGTGGCTAGTGACACGGCGGCAAAAGTGAATTTGCTGGTCAGAAGGTCACAAAAGGGGATCATGTGACCCTCCCAGGACATTGCAACTGTCATAAATACGAGTCAGCTGCCTAGGGCCTGAATTGTAATCACATGACCATGGGGAATGCAATCGTCGTAAGTGTGAAAAAGGGTAATAAATCACTTTTTTAAAGTGCCATTGTAACTTTTAGGTAAAGGTAAAGGTTCCCCTCGGACATGCGTCCTAATCGTTCCCGACTCTAGGGGGCGGTGCTCATCTCCGTTTCAAAGCCCAAGAGCCAGCACTGCCCGAAGACGTCTCCGTAGTCATGTTGCAGGCATGACTAGACACCAGAGGCACATGGAACACTGTTCCCTTCCCACCAAAGGTGGTCCCTGTTTTTCTACTTGCATTTTTTACCTGCTTTCGAACTGCAAGGTTGGCAGAAGCTGGGACAAGTCACGGGAGCTCCCTCCGTTACGCGGCGCTTGGGATTCGAACCGCCGAACTGCCGACCTTTCCGATCGACAAGCTCAGCGTCTTAGCCCCTGAGCCACGGTTGTCCCTCTGTTGTAAATTTAAATTTTTGCTAAACGAACTGCTCTAAGTCAAGATTTGCCTTCCCCCCTGCTTTACTGAAATGACGACCAAAGGGACTAAGGAACCATATGCCAAATGGATTATTATTATTATTATTTGGAGTAGCAGATTTTTTTTTAAAAACTGAACCTGTTAGCTCCATAAGAGGGAACAAACACAGGAACTAATTTGGCCCCGTTCTTATCTTCTCTTTGTGTTGAGCAGAAGCTTTGAATGTATGCCTTATCGCTCAGGAGAAGGAAAACGTCAGCAGAGGGAAGGCAGAATACGCCCCTTAAAGCCTCCAAGTTCCAAATGTCAGGCTAACCTAACCTTTCCTGTCAGTCAAAAAAGGCCAGAAAGGGATGGATGGATTCCGTCATCTGCTCTGGGTGGGAAAATATTCCTGAAAGGCAGGTCGGAAACAGCTCGTCCCTGGAGAAGGACTCCTGGTGCGAATTGCTAAAAAAATAAAAAACAAAGTCCAGTTGCCTCTTGAAAAAACACCTGCAAGAAAGTTTTTATTGTACAAAGCAGTGGTGGGTTTCTGCAGGCTCGCACCTACTCGCGAGAGACGGTTGGTGAAATTTAGAGAACCGGTGAGATGAGGTTCCACCGGCGTACCTGGAAGTAAATCTGGCCCGCCGCTGCCAGTGACCCAACGGAAAGGGAAGGAAGGAAGGAAGGAAGGAAGGAAGGAAAGAAAGAAAGAAAGAAAGAAAGAAAGAAAGAAAGAAAGAAAGAAAGAAAGAAAGAAAGAAAGAAAGAAAGAAAGAAAGAATTTATCATCACAATTGAGTCCAAAATTTTGGTTGCTAAGCAAGAGCTTTGTTAAATGAGTTTCACCACATTTTAAAAGGTGGCCACTCCCACCCTGTCACATGACTGCCAAGCCACGCCCACAAAATAGGCCACACCTACAGAGTAGGTTCTAAAAAATTTGAAACCCACCACTGGTACAAAGGTGTTTTTTTTCCCTTCCCCACCCCAAAAGGGAACTGGATTTTGTTTTTCTTTCGAAGGCATTTCGCTTCTCGCCCAAGGAGCTTCTTCAGTTCTGACTGGATGATGAGGAGATGGAAGGATTTACACCCCTTGCAGGCAGCCTAGTCATTTGCATCCTTTTAGAGCAGGGGTAGGGAACTATGGCTCTTTTATGACTCATGGACTGCAATACCCAGAGTGCAATACCCATGCTGGCTCAGGAATTCTGGGTATTGCAGTCCATGAGTCATAAAAGAGCCATAGTTCCCTACCCCTGTTTTAGAGAGTCATTGAGGCCACCTGGAGGCTTATCTGTGTCCTCAGGCCCACATGGTGGAGGATGGAAGGATTTATATTCCTTGCAGTCATCTGGTCATTAGTGCTCTCTCTGAGAGTCCTTGAGGCCACTTTCATCCTCTACTATTCCGTCAGAACTGAAGAAGCTCCTTGGGTGAGAAGCAAAACATCTTCAAGGAAAAACAAAGGAAGTCCAGTTGCCTCTTAGTGAAAAACACCTTTGGGTCAACCACGACCCGGACGACTAGGAATCTAACCATGGACACTTTCCATTCTACAGGTGATCCTTGACTTACAACCTTTAGTTTAGTGGCCGTTCAAAGTACCAACAGCTGTGAAAAAAAGTGACTTATGACCGTTTCCCGCAGTTCAAAGTAGCAACAACTGTGAAAAAAGTGACTTATGACCGTTTCCCGCAGTTACAACCTTTGCAGCATCCCTATGGTTATAGGATCAAAATTCAGATGCTTAGCCACTGGTTTATGCTTACGACGGTTGCTGTATCTCAGGGGGGTCACGTGATCCCCTTGTGTGACCTTCAGACAAGCGAAGTCAATGGGGAAGCCAGTTTCACAGAACAACTGGATTGGTAGCTTACCAGCTGCAGTGATTCACTTAACAACTGTGGCAAAAAAAGGTCGTAAGGCGGGTCAAAGCCCGCTTAACAAATGTCTCTCTTAACAACAGAAAATTTGGCTCAGTTGTGGTCTTCGGTCCATTCCTCCCACAAGGTTTGCTTTTAACTCTCTCCTGAGTAGCAATGGTGGGTTGCTCCCAGTTCAGCCCAGTTTGGCCAGACCAGTAGTAGTGGCGGCGGGAGGCCCCGCCCAGACGCTTCTGCACATGCGCAGGTGTGTGAGAATGTGCCCGAACGCTCCCAAACCAGTAGTAAAAACATTTGCAACCCACCACTGCTGAGTAGGCGTTTTGAAATGACCTTGGAATGGGAAGAGCTGTAGGTAGCCCTTGAGTAGTGGCCATTCACGCGCCTGAACATGCTTTTTTTCCAAAAAGGCAGCTGGACTTCCTTGGTTTTTTTTTTCTTTTCTTTTCCTTCGAAAACGTTTCGCTTCTCATCCAAGCAGCTTCTTCAGTTCTAACTGAAGAAGCCAAGAAAGCCCAGTTGCCTTTTGGAAAAATTATCTTTCAGGAAACTGTGACCTGGATGTCTGAGTACCTCCACAGACATTCCGACATGCGTACTGTGACCATGGAGCTGAATGAGAGGATAGTCGACAAGAGACATCTTGGCTAAGGAATTCTGGGAGTTGAAGTCCACAATTCTGAAAGCTGTCCAGTTGGGATAGAGTCTGCAAAGTTGGCTCTTTCAAGACTGGTGGACTTCAACTCCCAGAATTCTGGGAATTGAAGTCCACCAGTCTTGAAAGAGCCAACTTTGCAGACCCCTGGTATAGGTTAACTCACGCAAACACCTAATAACCATCCCCCATGGTGAGGCCGCCACTTTCTAAAACATTCTCTTCACTGTCCAACAGGTAGCCCCACTAGCTAGTTGCACCTAGGTGTAGGATCCTAAACTCTAACCACCCTGGAGCAACCCAAAAGCATTTCTGGAGCAAAAGATGCTCAGTATATAACAGGGAAGGAGACAATAATTTCCAGCTAGCAACTTTGGCGAATGTTGGTTCCCACGTGAAACGACCTAGAGATCTCCGTTCAGTGTCTCAGAGACTCTCGAAGTCTTTAAACTTGGGCTTTGGTTTTTTTTTTTTAAATAGTTGTAGGAAACAATGTGGGTTTTCTTAAAAAAAAAAAATCTCATTCCCCCTCCCTTTTTGGGGGGAAAAGGGAAAAAACAATAGTGCTGAAAAAATAGCCTAGAGTAGGGAACACCGAAGGTCAAAGAAGAGGCTGTTTGTGCCATTAAAATCAATCTATTCTAATCTATGGAAAAAGCGATTCAGCCTAATCAACCTCGTTACCCTGAGATTACAAGCTCTAGATGCCACGTCTCTCAAGAACCCCGTTACCGTTAAGTCAAGCGGTCTGTTCTTCAGCTCTCTCCCTCTTGCAAACATAACTGGAGGCTAAAACATACGAAGAACGGATGCAGGAACTGGGTAGGTGCAGTTTAATGAAAAGGAGGACTAAGGGAGACATGATAGCACTCTTCCAATATCTCAGGTGTTGCCCCAAAGAAGGGGCAGTCCAGCTATTCTCCAAAGCACCTGAGGGCAGAACAAGAAGCAATGGGTGGAAACTAATCAAGGAGAGAAGCAACTTAGAACTAAGGAGAACTTTCCTAATAATTAGAACAATGAATTAGTGGAACAGAAGTTGCCTCCAGAAGTTGTGAATGCCCCAACATTGGAAGTTTTTAAGAAGATGTTGGACAACCATTTGTCTGAAGTGATGTAGGGCTTCCTGCCTAAGCAGAGAGTTGGACTAGAAGACCTCCAAGGTGCCTTCCAATTCTGTTATTCTATTCTATTCTATTCTAACAAGGCCATCTTGGAATACCAGAATGCCAACATAATACAAAAAAAAAATGTTGATATTCTAGAAAGAGTTCAGAGAAGAGCAATAATGATGATTAGGGGACTGGAGGGTAAAACATACGATGAACGGTTGAGGAAACTAGATATGTCTAATCTAACTAAGAGGAGGACTAGGAGGGACTTGATAGTGGTCTTCCAATATTTGAAGGCTTGTCACAAAAAAGAAAGTCTTCAAAGCACCTAAAGGCAGGACAAGAAGCAATGGGTGGAAACTAATCAAGGAGAGAAGCAACTTAGAACTAAGGAGAAATTTCCTAACAGTTAGAACAATGAATCAGTGGAACAGAAGTTGCCTCCAGAAGTTGTGAATGCTCTGTCACTGGAGGCTTTAAAGATTCAACAGCCATTTGTCTGAAATGTTGTAGGTCTTCTGCTTGAGCAGGGGGTTGGACTAGAAGACCTCGAAGGTCCCTTCCAACCTTGTTATTCTGTGCCATCTCCTTGTCACTAACACCATCCTTCTCTGACCATTTTGATAATATTTCAAAAACGTTAGATCTCTTTGCTACCTTTTTCTGAGAACTTTCCTGCAAAGAGTGAGGTTTTTATTGATTTATTCAAGTTTATTATACAAATAGAAACAAAGGTGATAAGGGAATAGGGAGAAGTAAAGAAAAGAGATTTCCAATTGGTTTCCGGTGCAGTAGAATACAAAACATAGTTGCAACCTCAAACTTTTTGCTTTTAGACATTTCATTTCTAGAACAACAAAGTTGACTTAATCGCCTTAACCTAAAATCAAAGTTCCATTATTTTTTTTTGTGCTTCAATTTTAAAGTCCCGAAACAGGATGAATTATTTTCTTGAATTAAATCAGGTCATTCGTCACTTTTTCCATCTAATCTTCAAATTTGTCTTTCCCAAAGTTGCTTTTTTCAAGAGGCAACTGGACTTTCTGTATTTTTCCTTGAAGACATTTCACTCATCATCCAAGAAACGTCTTCAGTCCTGACTGAATGGTGAAGGATGGAATTGGCCTCAACGAATCTCAGAGAGAGTACTAATGACCAGATGACTGCAAGAAATACAAATCCTTCAACAAATCTCAGAGAGAGTACTAATGACCAGATGACTGCAAGAAATACAAATCCTTCCATCCTCCACCATTCAATCAGAACTGAAGAAGCTTCTTGGATGAGAAGTGAAATGTCTTCAAGGAAAAAGAATGACAGTCCTTTTGAAAAAGGACCTTTGGGAAAAACGTGACCTGGATGGCTGAGAATCTCCATAGATGATTTGTCTTTCCATTTTTGTGCATATATGAGTCTCACTGCATTCACCCTAGGTAATGTTCAGATTTAGTTTTTTCTAGTTCTTTGTCCAATAGTCCTAAAAGAAAAGCGTTCCTGTTTCAGTTTTATTTTTGTTTTAAGGAATATTTGAACTTAAAACAAAAACCTGGCCTCAATATTTCTTCGCTTTATCAGAAGCCCACCAATATCTGAGGTTGCATCTTGCAAATTTTGCAGAAAAAAAATGCAGATATCATGCAGTAGAAATTTGGTGATAAAATAAACAGTGCCAGGTCTAATTAAGGCTTGATTAAGTTCTTTAATCAATACCTTAATGCAAATAGAAAACCAGCACAGGAAAGCATTATGCATTGGAATACAATTCCAACTCTCCTGAATAACTTGGTGATTTAAATAAAACTTTTAGAAGACTATTTTAACGGAGTTGTTTTAAAAAAATCTTTTTTTCTCTCCCTTGAAATCTGTTCAACTTCGTCAAAGTCCTTCCCAGATAAACCTCATGTGTTTATCAACATTTTGGGGGGGGGGGGTAAAACTTCATTATAGAACCTTTATATAACTCAGGAGTTATATAAAATCACACAATAACAAGGAAAAAATTGAACTTTTAAAAAAACTAAGCTGCCTAATAAAATAGAGGAGGAAATAGAAAGCCAGCCAGATGGACATTTGATTGCAGCCCTCCAAATAATCACACAGTAAAATTTAGAAAATTAAACTAACCCAGCAATGAAAGAGAATTATTGAGGATATTAGGACAGAAGTTTGAAAGGTTAAGGATCCGGAGATGGATTTTGAAAAGCTGCTCGGACTCTTTTATAAGAAGAAGGTGGGTGAAAATATATGACTAATAAGTTTTAGAATATATATATATATATATATATATATATATATATATATATATATATATATATATATATATATATATATATATATATATATGCCCAAATGCGAAGGCAGGATCCCTCCCCCCACCATCCCCTCATATCCACAGTGGCTTTCTATTCAAAAAAAAATCTTTTCTAATCAATTGAGATATTTCTTTCTTTCATTCCCAAGTTAGGTTTAACTTCCGTTTCTGACTCACACTGCATTCTGCTAACATTCAGGGGAAAGTTCTTTAGATTTTTCTTTTTTGCACATACTTTAAAAAAAACAAAAACTTTCCCTCCCCAAATCTTTGAGTCAGTTTGGATAAAAGGGCCTTGCCGTTTTCTCGGCAATATTTTTGGAAGTGGTTTGCTCTAGCTTTCTTCTCCCTAGGGGCTAAGAGAGAAGGACTGGCCCAAAGTCCATTTTGTGTGCAAGGCAGGACTAGAACTCATCACCTCCTGCTGATTGGCATAAAATTAGTCAGACAGTTTTCATGCCTAAGCTAGGACTAGAACTCATTGTCTTCTGGTGATTGGCCAAAAGTTGCAGTCAGCTTTCATGCCCAAGGTGAGACTAGAACTCACCATCTCCTGGTGATTAGCCCAAAGTCATCCAGTCAACTTTCATGCCTAAGTCAGGGCTAGAACTCACCATCTTCTGGTGACTGGCCCAAAGTCATCCAGTCAACTTTCATGCCTAAGGCAGGACTAGAATTCACTGTCTCCTGGTGATTGATCCAAAGACATCCAGCTGGCTTTTATGCCTGAGTCAAGACTAGGACTCACCGTCTTCTGGTGACTGGCCCAAAGTCACCCAGTCAACTGTCATGCCTAAGGCAGGACTAGAATTCACTGTCTCCTGGTGATTGATCCAAAGTCATTCAGTTGGTTTTTTATGCTTAAGGTGGGACTAGAAGTCATTCCTCACTGGAAGTTTTCAAGAATAGAGTATATTAGAACCATTTGATTAGGTTGATATAAGGCTACTGCCTTGAGCAGGGGGCTGGACTAGAAGATCTCTGAGTTCTCTTCCTGCTTATGAATCTATGTTCTAACGTCTCCTGGTAATTGGCCCAAAGTCATCCAACAAGCTTTCGTGCCAAGGCAGGACTACAACTCACCAGGCTTCTCCTGGCGCCTTAAGCACTGCACCCAAGCTACCTCTTGTGCTGCGGAGGAGGGGCTGACCCTAAGTCCTTCCCAGGGAGCTATCATTGTTGAGGAGGGAATAAAATCTAGATCTCCCAATTCCTGGTCCAACTCTTGAACCAGCACATCATCATCTCTGGAACATCTGTGCCTAAAGATGAACTAGAACTCATGCTCTCCTGGCTTCTAACTCACCATCTTTAACCACTACGTTGCCTAGTTAAAGGCTCAGAAGAGGGACAGGTCCAAAGTTATCCAGCTGACATCCATGCTTAAGGTAGTACTAGAATTCAAAGGTCTCTATGTCAGGGTTACGACGGAAGCCCTAATTAAATCATGAGCGAGCTGCACTGGCTGCCTGTGGCCTTCCGGGTGCACTTCAAGGTGCTTGTTACCATCTTTAAATCGCTCCATGGCACGGGGCCTAGTTACTTGCGGGACTGTCTCCTGCCACACACCTCCCAACGACCGATCCGCTCCCACGGGGAGGGCCTCCTCAGGGTGCCAACCGCCGGTCAATGCCGATTGGCGGTGCCCAGGGGAAGGGCCTTCTCTGTAGCAGGTCCAGCCCTCTGGAACGACCTACCCCCCGAACTCCGCACTATCACGGACCTTCCCCTCTTTCGCTGCTCACTTAAGACATACTTCTTCCACCAAACCGGTCTAGCTTAGAGCTTAGGGTTCAGATGCAACATAATTTTAGCAATTAGTAATTGGATTTATAATTTTATTAATGGGAAATATTTTTAGCACAGGTTACCTAATTTAATTCATTTTAATATTATCATTGTATTTATTGTTATTTGTTGGTGTGATTTTTAATTTCCTGTACACCGCCCTGAGTCCATCTTGATGGAGATAGGAGTGGTATATAAATCGAATAATAAATAAATAAATAAATGAGCCTCTAGCCAAGCTTCAAAAAGAAATCCAGTTATTTATTCGGAACAACATGCCAGCAGATACCCAAGTGAAGCCAGCTCTGCCCCTACATAATTTACGGCCCAACTATGACCCTGTTTCCCAGGGTGTGTCATAAAATCACATTCACCAATGAAGCACTTTCCTGGTCTGTAGAGATTACGCCCCTCCGACTGTTGCAGGTATCCTAGGATACCGCTTTGAGAAAAGTAAGAGTGGAATGTGCTTTTTGGTTGTGGCTCCTGTGCTGCTCTGTCAGTTTTCCTCCCTCCTGCCTATGGCAACTCAAGAGCAGTCCAGGGATGATGCTTTGTGCGTTGACACTGAACCGTGATACCAGATTGGCTCTTCCTTTATAAATTGATTAATTAATTAGATTTGCCCATTGCCCCTCTCGCTGCAAGGCAGTTCTGGGCGGCTTGCAACACCAACATCGTTGATGTCATAGCTTTCGATATTTATGGCTTCACCACAAATCAAAGAGCCACATTCTCTACTACATTCCCCTCCTGCCCTTTTAAATCAGGGCTGGACAGATTTGGGTTGTTGAACTCCAGGTGATGATAAGAGAAGGAGCTTCCCTGCCCCCAGTGGTCACCCAGATTTTAAGAGGCCTCTTTGGTGAAGAGCCTTTCTCCTGGGAAGGTGGTGGCCAGCGCTTCAAGCAAGTCAAGAGACAGACGTAGCTGGGAAGTTCTCCAAAATTTGTTTCTTTGGGAGAGTAAATGTCTGGTTAAATCTCCCCATAGTTGGTGGCTTGAAAGTAGAACCATCTTGAATGGAAGACAAAACCTGGCAATACGGCATCCAGTTTTGGTCACCACGTTACAAAAGAAAGAGAAAAAAAGGCGTTGAGACTTTGGAAAAAGGGCAGAGAAGAGCAACTAAGATGATCAAAGGCCTGGAGACGAAAACATAGGAAGAGCAGTTGCAGGAACTGGCCATGGCTAGTCTAGAGAAAAGAAGGACTAAGTGGGACATGGTAGCAGTATTTCAGTATTTGAGGGGCTGCCCCAAAGAAGAGGGGGTCAACCTGTTCTCCAAAGCAACACCAGGCAGAACAAAAAACAATGGGTGGAAATTAATCAAGGAGAGTAGCAACCTGAAATTAAGGAGAAATTTACAATACAATACAATAGCAGAGTTGGAAGGGACCTTGTAGGTCTTCTAGTCCAACCCCCTGGTGGGCAGGAACCATATACCATTTCAGACAAATGGCTATCTAACATATTTTTAAAGACTTCCAGGGTTGGGGCATTCACAACTTCTGGAGGCAAGCTGTTCCAGAGGTTAATTGTTCTCACTGTTGGGAAATTTCTTCTTAGTTCTAAGTTGCTTCTCTCCTTGATTAATTTCCACCCATTGCTTCTTGTCCTGCCCCCAGGTGCCTTGGAGAATGTTACTAACTTAACAATTGCAGTGATTCACTTAACAATGGTGGCAAGAATAGTTTGACTCCCTCTTCTTTGTGGCACCCTCTGAGATATCGGAACACTGCTATCATGTCTCCCCTGGTCCTTCTCTTCATCAAACTAGACATACCCAGCTCCTGCAATCGTTCTTCATACGTTTTAGTCTCTAGTCCCCTAATAATCTTGGTTGCTCTTCTCTGCACTCTTTCCAGAGTCTCCACGTCTTTTCTACATTTCTTAACAGTGTGGACAATTAACCAGTGGAACAGCTTGCCTCCAGAAATTGTGGGTACTCCATTTATGGAGGTTTTTAATAGAATAGGAATAAGAATAGAATAGAATAGAATTCTTTATTGGCCAAGTGTGATTGGACCCACAAGGAATTTGTCTTTGGTGCAGATGCTCTCAGTGTACATAAAAAGACAAGATACATTTGTCAAGAATCATAAGGTGCAACACTTAATGATAGTCATAGGATACAAATAAACAATCAGGAAACCATCAACATAAATATAAATTGTAAGGATACAAGCAAGAGAGTTACAGTCCTGCAGTCATCAGTGGGAGGAGATGGGTGATGGGAACGATGAGTTTTTAAGTAGAGGCAGGACAGCCCCTTGTCTGAAATGGTATAGGGCCTGCTACTTGAGCGGGGGGGGGGGGGGTGTTGGACTAGAAGACCTCCAGTGTCCCTTCCAGCTCTATTCCGATCGATCACACCGAGCTTCTGCGAGTGTCTGTAGCTTGATGGTTCCTCCATTTTCTCTCCATTTTCTTCTAACAACAGTTCCCATTGGCCCTAGCTCTGGTCAAAAACGGTTGAGGTCCTTCTCATTTCAAATGCCCTGAGATGTTGGTTGACCTGCTTTGGAAAGAGGCTTCCTAAACCTCTGGAAATGCAGGTTATTCCCTCTCTAGGAAAAATGATGGGAAAGCCAGATGTTGCTTCTCCTCCAGGGTCTTAGCCTCAACTCGGCGTTCCCAGAATCTTTGCCACCATGGATGGAATTAGAACTTCCTTCTATTGTCCACACTGGATGTCCCTCAGCTCCTGTCTGACGTCTATTTCATCCGCGATTTGGCTTCCAGCAAAGCCATGGGAATTCCACAGTGCCGGTCATTCGGTGAAAAAAAATGGCCAGTGGCTGACCCATACTCAATATTATCTCAACAACTTTCCATTTTCTTCTTCTTCCGGTCATGTTCTCGGGACTTGACATTCTTTGAAAGAGTCCCTAATATAAATCAGCTCTTGGAATTGTTCTTTGATGATGGCGGTTTATTAATATAAAAAACCCTTTTTAGTGAGATCAACTCGCTGTTCACGGACGCCGTTAAAAAGCTTTTTTTAGTCCAAATACTTCCTTGATATGCCAAGTTAGGCGTTCCAGGGAACAATCACAATTATTCCTTGCTTTTATTTTTAGAATAAGGGGCTGTTGTTTTTTTAAAACAAGCAAAAAAATAATAATAATTAGTATTATATAATTAATATTACTGCTTGGCGTTAATGTTATTTTTTTCTCTTTCTTTTAGTTCCAATACTAGTTTAAACTCCTCCGATTTTAGTGGGAAACCGATAACGGCCACTGAAAATGTATCCTGTGGTCTGGATTCATTTTTTTCTTTTTCAGTGAAAAGGTTTCAATATTTAATTTCTTTTATTAAAAAAGAATAACAAAAGGGCTTGCAGTGCGCAGAGGATCAAAATGTACTGGAAGATTTCTGTAACGTTATTACAGGTAGTACTTAGAACAGCTTGTCCGGAGTTGCAATGGAAATTGAAAAAAGTGACATGCCGTTTTTTTACATTTTCAATGTAATTGCAGCATCAACAAACCCCCCCCCCTCCTCCCAGTGTGGTCACGTGATCAAAAATTCAGACATTTGTTCACTGACTCATATTTACGACGGTGCAGTGTGCCGGGGTTATGCGATCCCCTTTTCTGACGAGCAAAGTCAATGGGGAAGCCCAATGCGCTTAATAGCTGTGTTACTAACTTAACAATTGCAGTGATTCACTTAACAACGGTGGCAAGGCAGGCCGTAAAATGGGGCAAAACAGCAAATGTCTCCCTTAGCAACAGAAATCTTGGGCTCAATCGTGGTCATAAGTCGAGGGCTGCCTCTGTTTCATTTTGTGAACAAGAACTGCAGAGGGCCGAAGTCAAAAGAATCGGATAACATTTCACTGCATTGCAAGAATTATTCAGAAATGTGATGGGATTTGATGCGGGACGTGCGTATCAGGGGTGGGTTGCTTCCAGCATCACTTTGGTGCGTGCACATTTGCAATTAAAGAGGTCTGCGCATGCGCAAAACTGCTCAGGGTGAGATCTTCCAAGTTTTTTCCTCTCACAGTTTAGTGACTGCAGGCTCCTTATCTGATTGTTTTCTCTGCAGTATCTCCTTCCCACACCCCTCAAGGTCAACCAGGTAATCCTCGACCTACAACCATTTGTTTACTGACTATTCGAAGTTACAGTGGCACTGAAAATGAAGGAACGTAGGACCATGATTCACACTTACGACTGTTGCAGCATTCCCCCTGGTCATGTGATCAAAATACAGTGGCTTAGTCATGAAACGGGGCAAAACTCACTTAACAGCGGTCTCGATTATCAGCAGAAACATTGGCCTCAACTGCGGTCGTAAGTCGAGGACTCCCTGTATAGATAAAGCGTCCTTCTCCTTCTATCCTTCCCCTGGCATTTTGTTGTTTCGGTTTCATTGTTCTGTGCTCTGTTTCACCTTCTGAGGGAGATGACCAGATTTCAATTTAATTTTGACGATAATCTTGTTTTTCTCCCCAACAGAGTCCGTGGAGATGTGGATGTCAACACAAACACGCTGATTGGTGCGCACGGATACTGCACTCAGGTAAACAGCCGAGCAGGGACCACGAGTTGGAAGGTGCCTGTCCCTCCGGAGATGTTTATTTATTTATTTATTTATTTAATTTGATTTGTATACCGCCCTTTCTCCCATAGGGACTCAGGGCGGTGCACAGGAAAAATAAAAGGTACATTTAAATACAGCCAATAGATAAATTTAAAGTTAAATTAAATAAATTTAACCTGAGTTAGAATAAACTTAAGAAACCCTATTAAAATGATAGTAAAAACAAACTATGCCAGGCCGGCCGCGTGAAAAAAGTAAGTCTTCAATGCTTTACGGAAGAGGTGAAGGTCCGTGGTAGTGCGAAGGTCGGGGGGCTGGTTGTTCCAGAGGGCTGGACCCGCCACAGAGAAGGCCCTGTTACCCTGTTTTCCCTGAAAATAAGACCTCCCCGGATAATAAGCCCAATCGGGTTTTTGAGCGCATGCGCTAAAATAACCCCTCCTCCCTGAAAATATTGCAACACAGCAGCAGCCATGAGGTGGCCACGCTTGCCGCCTCCTGCTCCTCAAAAATAATAAGACCTCCCTGAAAATAAGGCCAAGCGCTTATTTCGGGGGTCAAAAGAAAACAAGACCTTTTCTTATTTTTGGGGAAACATGGTAGTTACCAAGGGGTCAAGTCAAGTTCCCAGGTCCCACACGAGGTTAAATTACCTGATCAGTGTCACTCTGGAAAGGTCATCAACTTCCTGAGCTCCTGTCCTATTTATTTGTTTGTTTGTTTGTTTGTTTGTTTGTTTTTGTTTGTTTGTTTATTTATTTATTTGTTCGGATTTTTATACCGCCCTATCTCCCAAAAGGGACTCAGGGCGGTGCACAGAAAGGATAAAAAGTAGTAAACACAATAATAATATAAAAGTTAAAAATACATTAAATACAATGGGTATGTGCTAAAACTTATACTTAAAAACAGTTAAAATTATTATAATTGGGACTATCATAAAAGCTATGCTAGTCCTAGAGGCGATTGAGCCGACAGGGGCCCATAACAAGGCCTTCTCGGTGGTGGCCCCTTCTGTGGAACATCTCAGTCAGCCATCTTCTTACTCTTGCAGGAAGTTTCAAATATTTCTTGTTTGTGGCAGATTTTTAGGAAGTTAAGGTCTGATCTGACTTTAATTTAATTTAATTTTTTGTATTAATTTTATTATTTACATTTTATTTTAATATTTAATGTTTCATTTTATTATTTCATTTATTATTTTATATTTTATTTATTTTCCATTTTACTCTGTGTTCTTATTTTACCTTCTTATTTTAGTTTTTATTTTATTCTTTATTTTTTAATCTTACTTAATATTTTATTTCATTTTATTATTTCATTTATTATTTTATTTTATATTTTATTTATTTTCCATTTTACTCTACGCTCTTATTTTATCTTATTTTAGTTTTTATTTTTATTTTTTAAAACATTATCTTAATATTTTATTTCATTTTATTATTTCATTTATTATTTTATTTTATATTTTATATTATTTATTTTCCATTTTATTTGATTATTTTTCACATTAAAACATTTTATATTCCACTTTAGCATTTTAGAAATAGTTGAAGATGACAAACATATCCATAAGAACCTAAGGACAGCCTTGCTGGAAGAGGCCACAGCCCATCCAGTCCAGCCTTCTGTCTCCCACAGTGGCTCCCCATTTGCTTCAGGGTCTTCCCAAGCAGATGTCTTCACCTGCTTGTGATTCCCTGCAAATGTCATTGAGAGACATCCTGCCTATCTCTCCATCCTGGAGGGTGTCCTTAGGCATCCATAATGATAGCCATGGATACCCTTGTTCTCCATGAACTCCTCTAATCCTTTCTTAAAGGTGTCGAGGCTGACAGCTGTCCCCACTTCTTCTGGCAGGGAGTTCCATAGACCAGTGATCCTCTGGGTGGAAAAGTACTTCCTCTTATTTGTTTGAGGTCTAGTTATCAAAAGTTTCATGGAGTGCCCCCTAGTTCTAGTGTTGTGCGATAGGGAGAACAGTTTTTCCTTTTCTACTTTGTCCACACCGTGCATGATTTTATAGACTTCAATCAGGTCACCTCTCAGGCGCCGTCGTTCTAGAGTGAAGAGGCCCAGCCGTTGCAGCCTCAGATGGTAAGGAAGGTGTTGCAGCCCCCTAATCCTTCTGGTTGCCCTCCTCTGCACCTTTTCCATTTCCATAATATCCTTCTGAAGGTATGGTGACCAGTACACAATACTCCAGATGGGGCCTCACCATAGATTTATAAAGAAGCAAAATGACACTTGCTGACTTATTTTCTATACCCTTCCTGATGATCCCTAGCAATGAGTTTGCTTTTTTCACTGCTGCGGCACACTGAGTTGACACCTTCATTGAGCCGTCTACCAGGACACCAAGGTCCCTTTCCACGTGCTTGTTGACACTCTCAAAAAATTCCAGCAGATTAGTGAGGCGTGATTTGCCCTTGCAAAAGCCATGTTGGCTCTCCTTCAGCAGCGCCTTCTCTTCTACATGCCTATTAATTTTATCCTTTAAGATGCTTTCCATCACTTTACCTGGGACACTTGTCAAGCTGACCGGTCGGTAATTTCCTGGATCACCTCTGGATCCTTTTTTGAAGATAGGTGTTATATTCGCTACCTTCCAGTCATCCGGCACAAGGCCTGATTTGAGGGAAAGATTGTATATTTTGGCAAGGACATCAGCAATTTCATCTTTAAGTTCCTTGAAAACTCGTGGATGGATGCCATCTGGTCCTAGTGATTTGTTAGTGTTTGGTTTAACAAGACATGCAACAACCTCCTCCCTGGTTATTTCTACCTGGGTTAATTCCTCAGTTTCCCTCCCTACAAAGATAGGCTCTATTTTGGGCATGTGATCTCGGTCTTCTTCAGTAAATACTGAAGCAAAGAATTCATTGAGTCTCTCTGCAATCTCTGTTTCCTCCTTAATAATGCCTTCCATTGTCATCTAATGGTCCAATGGCCTTCCCAGTTGGGTTCTTACTTCTAATGTACTTAAAGAAGTCCTTGTTATTTCTTTGAGTGTTTTTAGCTAAACGCTCCTCAAAGTCTTGCTGCGCTTTCCTGATTGTTGCCTTGCATTTGTTCTGCCAGAATTTATGTTTCTGCCTGTTGTCCTCGTTTGGAGAAGCCTTCCATCTTTTAAATGAGCTTTTCTTGCTTTTGATCACTTCCCGAACAGCTCCTGTAAGCCACATCGGAGTCCTCTTGAACCTGGCGGTGCCCTTTTTCCTTTTAGGTATACATTCCAATTGGGCCTCTGTTGTTGTTTTTGTGAGCAGCCTCCATGCCTCATGGAGTGTTTGCACTTTCTCAATTCTCCCTTTCAGCTTCTTTTTTACTAGTTTCCTCATCTTCGGGAAATTTCCTTTATGAAAATTTAAGGTCTCTGTGTTAGATTTTATCAGTGATTTGCAGTATTCATTTCATTTCATTTATTCGACTTATTAAGTCTATGATTGTTAAAAATAATTGTGTTGTGGTCACTGTTCCCTATTAGATCAGTCACATTAATATTTTGCACCAGATCCTGTATATTGCTCAAAACCAAGTCAAGGATTCTTATACCTCTAGTTGGGTCTTCAACCATCTGTTCCAGGGAACAATCATTTAGCATATCTAGGAACTTTATCTCTTTGTCATGCACCCAGTCTATGTGAGGGTAATTGAAATCCCACATTATAACCAGGCTTCCCTTTTTTGATGCCTCCTTTACAACATTCTCCAACTGCCAGTCTCTCTCGGGGGCTTGGGTTGGAGGCTGATAACATATGCCTGCTGTTAGACCATTCTTTTGGCCTGATAGTCTTACCCACAGAGTTTCTAGTGGTGACTCTAAATCACCTCGATATGCCAATTCGTATGACTTTATCTCTTCTTTGACATACAAGGCTACACCGCCTCCCGTTTGCCCCTTCCTGTCCTCCTGAGCTAGCCACAAATAGCCTCTGAATGCATATATCTTGTCGACCTAAGCAAACTGTGTCAACTGGTAGGTTTTCATGTCCCCCACCTCCATATTTGGGCAGATGTAGGAGAACGGGAATGTCTACGTCACTGAGGGTATAAGAGACAATCCTTGTCAACATGTGGGGTTTCAGACATTTTGTATGGGCTACATGCCCATCTCTGAAACTGTGCACAATAAAATATTTGCTGCTTTGAAGAGCTTGTCTGTGTGTCTTGGCCTTTTCCTACAACACTCCCTGTACAGTTTGTAGCCTGGGATGACTGTATCCCATTGGTTATCATCCGTCCACCAGGTTTCAGTGATACCAATAATATCAATATTTTTGTCTATTGCTAAGTATTCCAGCTCCCCTATTTTGTTCCGGAGGCTTCTGGCATTTGCATACAGGCATTTATATATACTTTTCTGATGCAGTCTTTTGAGTCCAGTTGCATCCTTAGACTGCTTCTTGCATCCTTCTGCTAGAGTGCTGGTGACTGGCTCCTCGCTCTGCTTAGTAATTATTGCATCCTCCTCACTACTCAAGTAGATACTTTCCCGAACCGGATGCTGCCCAGCTCCTGTCGGCTTTCCCCCAGTTATCAGTTTAAAAGTTATTCTGCAGCCTTTTTGACGTTGAGTGCCAGCAATCTTGTCCCATCATGGTTCAAGTGCAATTATCTAGATCCGCGCCAGTCCGGCTTTCGGCCCGGGCATAGCACCGAGACGGCATTGGTCGCGTTGGTGGATGATCTCTGGAGGGCCAGGGATGGGGGTTGTTCCTCCATCCTGGTCCTATTAGACCTCTCGGCGGCTTTCGATACCATCGACCATGGTATCCTATTGCATCGGCTGGGGGGGTTGGGGGTGGGAGGCACCGTTTTACGGTGGTTCTCCTCCTACCTCTCTGGCCGATCGCAATTTGTGTTGGCAGGAGAGCAGAGGTCGACCCCGAGACCCCTCACATGTGGGGTGCCTCAGGGGTCGGTCCTCTCGCCTCTCTTGTTTAATGCATACATGAAGCCGCTGGGTGAGATCATCCGTGGTTTTGGGGTAGAGTACCATCTCTACGCTGATGACACTCAGCTGTATATATCTACCCCAAACCACCCCAACGATGCCGTAGCGGTGATGTGCCAGTGCCTGGAAGCCGTGCGGATCTGGATGGGAAGTAACGGACTCAGGCTCAACCCGACCAAGACCGAGTGGCTGTGGTTTCCGGCTGCCCGATTCAACCAGCTTTCTCCAACGCTGGCCATAGGGGGCGAACATCTTGCCCCTGTGGATGGGGCGCGCAATTTGGGAGTCCTCCTGGATACCCGGCTGTCTATGGAAGAGCAAGTGACAGCCGTGGCCAGGAGGGCGTTTTACCAGGTTCGCCTGGTTCGCCAATTGCGCCCCCTATTGGATCGGGACGCCCTTCGCACAGTCACTCATGCCCTCGTGACATCCCGACTGGACTACTGCAACTCCCTCTACATGGGGCTCCCCTTGAGGTGCACCCGGAGGCTTCAGTTAGTTCAGAATGCAGCCGCGCGAGCAATTATGGGAACCACTAGGTTTACCCATGTAACACCGCTCTTGCGCGAGCTGCACTGGCTGCCTGTCGTCTTCCGGGTGCGCTTCAAGGTGCTGGTTATCATCTTTAAAGCGCTCCATGGCTCGGGACCTAGCTACCTGCGGGATCGGATCCTGCCTCACACATCCTCACGGCCGATTCGCTCCCACAGAGAGGGACTTCTCCGGGTGCCGTCCACTAGACTTTGTCAGCGGGCGACGCCCAGGGGAAGGGCTCTCTCTGTGGCGGGCCCGGCCCTCTGGAACGACCTTCCCCCCGATATTAGAACGACCACGGACCTCCGCTCCTTCCGCCTGAAACTAAAGACACATCTTTTCCGCCTGGCCGGCCTAGGGTAGTCTCTCTCTCTATGGGTTTTTTAATTGTTTATTTATATTGAGTGGGGATTTTTAGTTAATGGGATTTTAGCACAGGTGTTTGTTTAATCTGTTTTAAATTGTATGTATTTTTGTATATTTATGGTTTTTATTCTCCCTGTGCACCGCCCCGAGTCCCTGTGGGGAGAGGGAGCGGTTAATAAATTCAGTTTTATTATTATTATTATTATTATTAACCCATCCCCCCTGAACAGGTTTGGCTTGTCCCAAAATGTTCTCCAGTTCCTGACAAATCTGAAGCCCTCCTCCCTCCAACACATTTTCCTCCTCTTGCTTTTCCCCACAACAACCGACCTTTAAGGCGGGTTAGGCTAAGGGAGAGCGATTGGCTTAAAGCCAGCGTCCATAGGCTAAACATCTCCTACTGTCTCCCAGCCTCTAGCCTGGCGCCTTAATCGCTGGACCAACCTGGTTCTCTTTTATGCCTGCTTTCCGTCCTGCCTTCTTTATTTATTATTATTATTATTATTTGTTGGATTTATATAACCGCACCCTCTCCCCGAAGGGACCCGGGGCGGTGCACAGGAAATTAAAACAGACAATATCACAATATAAATAATTAAAACCAAATTAAATAAATTATCCCTGTGCTAAAATTTAAAAATATTAAAACATAATCCCATCTAAAACCCAATTAAAACAATTTATGGTGCAGACTGTAGGCTAGGTAAATAACTTAGGCCAAGCCGGCCTGATGAAACAGGGGTGTCTTTAATTTCTGGCGGAAGAGGCGGAAGTCCGTGGTTGTTCTGAGGTCGGGGGGTAGGTCGTTCCAGAGGGTTGGGCCCACCACAGAGAAGGCTCTTCCCCTGGGCGTCGCCCGCTGGCATTGCCTGGTGGACGGCACCCGGAGAAGTCCCTCTCTGTGGGAGCGGAGCCGCAGGGATGTATGGGGTAGGATGCGGTCTCGCAGGTGAATCTGCGAGACCGCATGATCTTTGATGAATCTTTGATGAATCTGCCTTCTTTGGTTACCTGGGACTTGTATTTTTCCCGTCCTGCAGTACAGGTTGTTTTGTGACTTACAACAGTTCATTGAGTGACCTGGTGGGTTCCGGATCCCGGTGCAACTGGTACAGTGCTGGGCGTCCACCACATGAGCGCGCACAGTATGCGCGCACATGCACGCAGCACATGCATGCGTACTTACCACCTGCGACGCTCCGCGACGCCTCCGGGACACTTCAGCTGCTCGGCGGAGCGTCACACAGACGCAGTACGCTTCGTACCGGTTGTAACCCACCACTGGTTCAGAGTGACAATGGCAGTGAAAAAAAGTGACTTGTGACTGTTACGTCCATTGCAGCATCCCCACATGGTCAAAATTCAGGTGCTTGGCAGCTGACTCACTTTTATGACTGTTGCAGTGTCCTGAAATCATGTGATCCCCTTTTGCGACCTTCTGACAAATGGGGAAGCCAGATTCACTTTGCAACCGGGTTGCTAACTGCAGGGATTCACTTAGCAGCTGTGGCAAGAAACGTCGTAAAACGGGGCAAAATTCACTTAATAAATGTTTCACTTAGTAACAGAAAATTTGGGGGTCAATTGGGATCGTAAGTCAAGGACTACCTGTAATTCCACTTTCGTTTTAATTTCTTCTATGCTTTTCTTCCTTGTTCATCACCCAAGATCTGGTTTTGATGCTCCCACCCCCTGCAATCAGCCAATCAATCAATCAATCAATCAATCAATCAATCAATCAGTCCGTCACAGATTTGTAACTTCTCAGCACTCTTTTGTCTTTCGCTAATACCTTCTGCCTTTCACTCATCAACAATTACATCAATCATGCCTTTAGATGTATTTTGATTTACTTGCCACATGAATAGAAACAGAAATTGGACAGAACTTTTTTTTCCTTTCCAAAGAATAATTCCATTGAATTAAAAACATTTAAAAAATACAACATGAAGTTAATTAAGAAGGAAAAGGGAGGGAGGGAGGGAGGGAGGAGAAGGGAAGAAGAAAGAAAGAAAGAAAAGGAGAAGAGAAAAGTAAAATAATGAGAAAGAGAAAAAGAAGAAATATCTGGATTTTGATGTGGGGTGGATATTGGGGAAAAGGTGCTTGTAACTTTTAGGAATATAGGACCACTAAGGGGTTTTTTTTGTAACTGATGTGATGAAATGGGTGTCACTATTTTTAATATTTCTTTTCTCAAGCAGAACCAGATTTCAGCAACTCTTTCAGTTCTCTGCCTTGTGTTCAGGGTTCCAAATAGCACCCAAAAATAAATCAAGTCAAAATATTGCTCAAAGTTCCAACTTATTAATAGAGCCATGTTGGCACATCTGGGAAAACCCTAATCTGAAGGCTTCCCGGTTTTCCCCACCCAGTTCAAAGTTCAAGATCTTTCCCCCCCCCTCCCCCACACCCACTAGCCCATCACATGGTCCAATCTCCCACTGTCATGCTGGCAGTTCCTCCCATCCAGATGCGATCAGGTGCAGAGGTGCAGAGACAAAGGATGACCTTGGTTTTCTAGAAAGGATTTTGTTATGGCTACATGGTATCCAACTCTTTACAATCCCTCCTCCCATTTTCCCATCATAGAAAATGCATAGCAGTGTGGCATGCCAAAGACCCCCCCAAAAAAGATGCCTGCAGGCCTGACACTTGGTTGCTGGGTGGGCGTGGCCATGTTGGGCCTCTGGGGGGGTGAAACCAGCCTCCCCAGGGCTCCGGAGGCTGAAAACAGGCCCACTTCAGGCCTTTCAAAACTTCTAGGCGGTCTTCTTTCCCCCCCTCTCTGAGCAGGCCCTGCACTTACTAGGCATCTAAAACGGGCCGCGTCTCCTGGGAGGGGCAGGGTGGGGTGGGCGGGGCCAGCCATGAGTGGGATTTGGAGGTTCTCGGAAACGGCCATAACATTAGAAATTCTCAACTTCAGACATATTCACCGAACATTCCTTGTTCATCCACCACGGGGCAAAACAAAATTCCACTGTCTCACTTAGCAAAGAGAAATTTGGGGCCTAAATGTGATCCTACATCACAAGGGCTACGTATGTTGTCATCTATACAGATAGTCCTCGTCTTACAGGCGCAATTGAGCCCAACGTTTCCGTTGCTAAACGAGAGAAATGCGAGTTTTGCCCAATTTTACGCACCCCCCCCCCTTGCCCCAGTGATTAAGTGGATCACGGCATGTAGCATAGTCGCTAAGTGAATCCGGCTTCCCCATTGACTTGGCCTTGTCAGAAGGTCGCAAAAGGGGACCACATGGCCCCGGGAACACTGCCACGGTCATAAACGTGAGTCAGTTACCAAGCGTCTGGATTTTGATCCCTTCCCACGGGGTTGTAAGTGTGGAAAAACAGTCCTAAGTCACATTTTTCACTGCCATTGTAACTTTGAACGGTCATGAAATGAACTGTCATAACTCGAGGACTGCCTGTAATTAAGCTTCCGTATACCAAAAACTAGAAGAATGGTCCTCCTTTTCCTTAAAGTCATTTTCATGGAAGGGCTGACTTAGAGTTAAGTGCGTCTATCTCAGTCCGTCGAATGCAGAGTTTCTCAACCTTGGCCCACCTGAAAATGCGTGGACTTTAACTCCCAGAATCCCCCAGCCAGCTGCTGGCTGGGGGATTCTGGGAGTTGAAGTCCACGCATCTTCAGGTGAGCCAAGGTTGAGAAACACTGGCCTAGACCATAATCCCGTGATGCCGAACCTGTAGCACGCATGCCACAGCCTTATATTGGGTTGACAATATATATGAGCCTATGTTCTTAAGGAGTATATGTAGCTTTAAGAACCGTGTTGAATTCTAATTGGCTGGGCTTCTCAGTTCTACCATAAAGGAAGCTCAGGAACACAGTCCGTTCCCTTTTCGATTCCCTTTGATTCCTGTTCTTACTGTTTGCCGAGGAGCTGAAGACTGAAGAAGTATTTGTTTTGCATCACTGTAAGATAACTCTGTGTATGGTGAAGGACTGTTATTGTTTTGAGAAGTTAGTCTCACTGGTCGGAAGAAGTATTTTAGTTGCTACAAAGTAAAGACTATTTATTTTCTTACTATCAGAGTTTGTAGAATTTGTGTGTGGTTAAAGCAACGTATCTCTTTACTGTCCGGTGTATTACACTATTCCGCATTTATTTCCTAACACTGGTTACGGGACCAGAGTTGTAACACTGGTTCTGAACCCAGAGTTGCTAACATACGCAAGCCGTCGCCCAGCTCAGCTCCACCGTGCATGATTTTCTGGTCACTGCCATGCATGCAGGAGATGTGTGCGCATGCGGGGGGGGGGGGAGAAGGACATACGCACCCCGTGTCCCATTTTGGGTTTCTGGAGGCTTCAGGGAGGCCTGCTTGGCCCAAAACGAAGCACGGTATGTGTGTGGATCACACACATTTTCAGGGAGCGTGGAGGTGGCCATGCACATGCACAGGGCGTGGGGAGTAGTGGGCGCGTGCGCAGGGGGCGGGGCACATTGCCTTATGGGTGTGGGCACGTACGTGCTGTGGCATGCACGCACACGATTTCCGCCCATGAGGTCGAAAAACGTTCTCCCATCACTGGCCTAACCCATCGCACCCTTTTGTTCTCCTGAAACTAGGAACTGGTCAACTTGCTACTGACAGGCAAGGCCGCCTCCAACGTCTTCAACGACGTGATGGAGCTGGACTCAGGAAAGGGCGACATCACCATCCTGAAAGGCATCGCTGGCCGTAGCGACGTGGGCTTGCTGTCACTCTTTGAGCATTACGACGTCTGCCAGGTATGGAGAAGGCCTGCCTGCAATCTTGCAAAGGGATGGTACAGCTCTCTAAGGCCTTGGTCAGACCAAAGGTGGAATACTGCAACCAGTTTTGGTCGCCACACCATAAAAAATACTCTGGGGCAGTGTTTCTCAACCTTGGCGACTTGAAGTCCTGTGGACTTTAACTCCCAGAATCCCCCAGCCGGCACAGCTGCACAGTAGAATCCATTTTACGGCAGTACAGTAGAAGCCATTTTAAGGCACAACAGGCTGTATCGTAACAGAACACACACCCTTTACCAGAGGGAGCCCCCTTGTGGAATATACACTTTAATTCAGTTTTGCTTTTTCTCTTACAACAGCCAGCAACCTTTGCTAATACGTAACATTGCTTTAATCAATTATTGTATACTACCTGATAACCCGGTGTTGCCTGGTTATTTATTTGGGGCAAAATGTCCTGAACAAATGTAATTTCTAATGTTAGATTTTCCCCTTTACCAGAGGGAGCCCCCTTGTGGAGTACTCTGAAGCCGTTACCATGGCAACTCCACTTCGCTGTACAGTAGAAGTCATTTTGTGGCAGTACGGTAGAAGGCATTTTAAGGCACAACAGGCTGTATCGTAACAGAACAAACACCCTAGGAGATGCTAGAGTTGTCTTACCCCCACAATATTTTTCTCCAGAGAGTAAGTCATCTGTCTACCAAGTTTGGTTGAAATTGCTCGGTGTTCCAGAGTTATGCTGGAACAGACAGACAGACAGACACACACATACGTACGTACATATGTATATAATATAATATATATATATATACGTACGTATGTACGTACGTACGTACGTATGTATGTATGTATGTATTTTGATGGGTTTTGAAGTGAGGGAGGGCAACTTTATTTGCTAGAGGAGCATGAAAAAAAAAATCTCAGAAAAACCCTTTTTGAGCTGTTTTGTGTTGATGTTGGCACGGCCAGAAGCCAAGTTGGAATCCAATCCCTTGCAATTACCCAACCAGAAAAGCAGACATTCCTCTTGTCCAAAGCTAAAAGAGATTAAATCCCCAGACAACTATTGCAGGTTCTAGAAAGTGGAAACTCCTGGGGTGGAAGAGGTGAATCATTTCTTCCCTACTTTGTGTGTTTCTTACTTTGTGCAACACTAGGCGGCCTCCATAATTCTCCTCCTTTAGTTTACTTTTTACTTTTTTCTTTACTCTTTATTTTACTCTACTCTATTTTACTCTTTATTTTATTCTTTACTTTGTATTTTACTTTCTTCTTCTTACTTCACTTTGCTTTTTTACTTTATTCTTTACTTTTACTTTATACTATGCTTTTTTCTTTACTCTTTATTTTACTCTACTCTATTTTACTCTTTACTCTTTATTTTACTCTTTACTCTTTATTTTACTCTTTTCTTACTTTACTTTGCTTTTTTACTTTATTCTTTACTTTTACTTTATACTATGCTTTTTTCTTTACTCTTTATTTTACTCTACTCTATTTTACTCTTTACTCTTACTTCACTTTCCTTTTTTACTTTATTCTTTACTTTTAATTTATACTATGCTTTTTTCTTTACTCTTTATTTTACTCTTTACTCTATTTTACTCTACTCTTTATTTTACTCTTTACTCTTTATTTTACTCTCTTCTTACTTTACTTTGCTTTTTTACTTTATTCTTTACTTTTACTTTATACTATGCTTTTTTCTTTACTCTTTATCTTACTCTGTTTTACTCTTTACTCTATTTTACTCTTTACTCTTTATTTTACTCTTTACTCTATTTTATTCTTTATTCTTTATTTTACTCTTTACTCTATTTTATTCTTTATTCTTTATTTTACTCTTTACTATTTATTTTACTCTCTTCTTACTTTACTTTGCTTTTTTATTTTATTTTTTACTCTTACTTTATACTATGCTTTTTTCTTTACTCTTTGTTTTACTCTACTCTATTTTACTCTTTACTATTTTACTCCTTACTCTTTATTTTATTCTCTTCTTACTTCACTTTCCTTTTTTACTTTATTCTTTACTTTTACTTTATACTATGCTTTTTTCTTTACTCTTTATCTTACTCTATTTTACTCTTTACTCTTTATTTTACTCTCTTCTTCTTACTTTACTTTGCTTTTTTACTTTATTCTTTACTTTTTCTTTATACTATGCTTTTTTCTTTACTCTTTATTTTACTCTTTACTCTATTTTACTCTTTACTCTTGTTTTTACTCTTTACTCTTTATTTTACTCTCTTCTTACTTCACTTTGCTTTTTTACTTTATTCTTTACTTTTACTTTATACTATGCTTTTTTCTTTACTCTTTATCTTACTCTATTTTACTCTTTACTCTATTTTGCTCTTTACTCTATTTTACTCTTTACTCTTTTTTTTACTCTTTACTCTATTTTACTCTTTGCTTTACTCTTTATTTCTTACCTTACTTTGCTTTTTTGCTTTACTTTTACTATGTACTTTCCGTTTTACTTTACTGTTTATATTACTCTTTTATTTTACTTTACTTTTTACTCTTTACATTAATTCTTTCCTTTACTGTTTATGTTACTCCTTGCTTTACCCTTTGCTGAATGTTTACTTTTTACTTTAATTTATATTTTACAATTTACTTTACTCCCGTTTATACCTTAGTCTACATTTTGTCCTGCCATGATCCTATTTTCCCCTCTTCTCGGCACCTGACCAGCCCTTCTCTCTTTGGATCTTCTCTCCTGGAATGGTAGCCCTTTGGGGATCAAAATGAATGTTGGTTTTAGGGCCGGTTTCCCTAAAAAACAAACAAACCCAAAACTCAAGGATCCAGCTGGGGAATGCTAAAAGTTGAAGTCCACACGTCTTAAAGTAGCTGAGGTTGAGAAACACGGGTGTAAACGAATATCGCTATGGCAAACACCCATGTTCTTACAATGATTAGTTCCACTGAAAAACATACTTTTGGGCTCCTTTCATCACCTCTTATTAGGGGAGACCGAATAGCAGTCTTCCAATATCTCAGGGGTTGCCACAAAAGAAGAGGGAGTCAAGCTATTCTCCAAGGCACCTGGGGGCAGAACAAGAAGCAATGGGTGGAAACTAATCAAGGAGAGAAACAACTTAGAACTGAGGAGAAGTTTCCTGACAGTGAGAACAATTAATCAGGGGAGCAGAAGTTGCCTCCAGAAGTTGTGAATTCCCCAACCCTGGAAGTTTTTAAGGAGATGTTAGATAGCCATTTGTCTGAAATGGTATAAGGTTCCTGCCCACGCAGGGGGTTGGACTAGAAGACCTACAAGGTCCCTTCCAACTCTGCTATTGTATTGTATTTTAAAGAAATGCACTTTCCCCCCCCCCCCCCTTCTTCTTCTTCTTCTTCTTCTTCTTTTTCCCCGTTTTGCTCAGGTGGGCTGTTATCTCAAGACCCCCCGGTTTCCAATCTGGGTGGTGTGCAGTGAGAGCCACTTCAGTGTCCTCTTCTGTTTGCGGAAGGATTTGCTGGGAGATTGGAGGATAGAGCGGCGGTTTGACCTCTACTATTATGACGGTTTAGCCAATCAGCAAGAGGAGATCCGTCTCACCGTAGGTAGGAGATCAAAAAAAGACTTTCAAGAAACGTGAACCAGGTCCGGGGGGTGTCGAACACGTGACCGATAATAGCCTTCGCTATGTTCTTGGCAGGTCATAATCCATAATTTTCTTCAACCTTATCTTCATCAGTAGCACCACTTTTCAGATTTCATCCGTGCGAGTTAGGAATTCTGGAAGTTGTGGTTTCCACAAATATCACGGATAGGGATAAAAGAAAATATTTGTAGTTTGGGACAGAACTGTGGGTCCCTTGGTCCTTTCTAAGCTTGAGGGTTTCCATGGAGACATTTCATTACCAAGCTAGGTAATATCATCAGTGCTACAGAGGAAGAGGAGGAGGAGAAGAAAGAGAGAAAGAGAGGGAGAAGGAGGCGATGGAAGAGGAGGAAGAGGAGAAGAAAAAGAGGGAGAAGGAGGAGAAGAAAGAGGGAGGAGAAGAAAAAGGAGAAGGAAGGAGGAAGAGGAGGAGAAGAAAGAGGGAGGAGGAGGAAGACAAGAAGGAAGACAAGAAAGAAAGAGGAAGGAGAGATGAGAGGGAGACGGAGGAGAAAGGAGGAGAAGGAATAGGAGAAGAAAGAGAAGAAAAAGGAGAGGGAAGGAGGAAGAGGAGAAGAAAGGGAGGAGGAGGAAGACAAGAAGGAAGACAAGAAAGGAAGGAAGATGAAAGAGGGAGAAGGAGGAGAAAGGAGAAAGAAGAGATGAGAGAGGGAGAAGGAGGAGATGAAAGGAGGAAGAGGAGAAGAAAGAGAAGGAGAAGAAAAAGGAGAGGGAAGAAGGAAGAGGAGAAGAAAGAGGGAGGAGGAGGAAGAAGGAAGACAAGAAGAAAGAAAGGGAGGAGGAAGAGAAGAAAGCGGGAGAAGGAGGAGAAAGGAGGAGGAGGGGAAGAGGAGGAGGCCTGTGACATCCTTGGTGATGATTTTCTTGCAGACAATGATCCAACTAGGGGTAATGGAACAATCTAGAGATTAATGTTGGCCAACAAGCAAAAAGTAAACAATACCCCTCTCAAAGAAACTACCAATTCAGACAAACAAGCTAATGGTGGACAACAGCCTAATCAAGGGTCACCAAGAAAGAAATATTCCCACCAACCTTCAGAGGCAACTCAATGGTATATCAACATAGAGCAAATGCCACTCCCTCGTAGCACTGATGATGTTATTTAGTTGGGTCATGAAATGTCTACAGCAAATTAAACAAGCTCAGAGAGCACCAAGGACACCACCGTCCTCCTCCTCTCTGCAAACCTCCCTTCCTTCCAGCATTGATAATGTTACCTAGTTGGGCCATGAAATGTCTGCAAGGAAACCGCTGAACTCACAAAGCACCAAGCACCTCACACATCTACCAGCAGGCGGCGGAGGGAGGCGGAAGGATCCGACAGGAGGGGGGAAACACGAGTCGTTCCGACGGAGGGCCGACTGATCCAGAGGGTCGTGGGGAGAGGCAGGTCCGAGGGGAGACAAGTTCCATCCTCCCGATTGGAGGCACGTAGCCGTTGGCTTCAAACGGTCAGGTGCCACAACCCCCGCAGGCTAGGTGGTCAGGGAGTACAGAGCCAGGGCCTACGGCTGATGTTTTGCAACGCCAGGTCCGTTATCATTTTTAGTTAATGGGATTTTAGCACAGGAGTTTGTTTAATCTGTTTTAAATTGTATGTATTTTTGTATATTTATGGTTTTTATTCTCCCTGTGCACCGCCCCGAGTCCCTGTGGGGAGAGGGAGCGGTTAATAAATTCAGCTTTATTATTATTATTATTATTATCAACAAAGCCCCCCTCATTAATGACCTTGTGTCAGAGGGGGGGCCGGACCTGGTTGGGATTGCGGAGACCTGGTTGGGCCACGAGGGAGGACTTCCCCTCGTTGAAATCTGCCCACCAGGTTACCGCGCTTTTCATCAGCCCCGGGCCCTGGGTAGGGGCGGTGGGGTAGCGGTCATTGTGAAAGAAGGTCTTGAGCCAAGAGAAACCATTGTGCCACAGACCACCGGTTGTGAGTACCTCTGCGTGAAGTGGGGCCTAGGGAGGCAGTTGGGCTTGCTGGTTGTATACCTGGCTCCTCGCTATGCAGCAGCAGCCCTGCCCGAGCTCCTAGAGGTGATCGCTACGGTGGCAATTGAGACCCCCAGACTTTTAGTCATGGGGGACTTCAACTTGCCAACGGTTGGCGTATCATCCGAGGTAGCTCGGGAGTTCATGGCTTCCATGACGGCCATGGACCTGACCCAAGTAATTCAAGGCCCCACCCACGAGGGTGGACACACACCGGATCTCATCTTTGTCTCTGGCCAATGGACGAGTGATCTGGGTATAGGGGATATAGTCATCACGCCCTTGTCATGGTCAGACCACTCACTTCTCCAGCTCGACTTTCCGACCGCTGCTCCCCTCTGCGGGGAGGCGGAACCTGAGTCACCAATCTGGTTCCGCCCCAGGCGCCTGATGGACCCAGATGGGTTCCAGGCGGCGCTTGGGCCACTTCCTGTACCCCTGACCCGCGCCCCGATGGAGGACCTCGTGGCCGCATGGAATATTGCGACCACGGGAGCCTTGGATCGGGTCGCGCCCTTGCGGCCTCTCGTGTGGCGCCGAGCCACCCTGGCTCCTTGGTTCACCGAGGAGCTAAGGGTGATGAAACGCCACAAGAGATGCCTAGAGAGAAGATGGAGGACTACCCGCTCTGAATCTGACCGGACACAGGTAAGAGCCCATTTACGGACTTACATTGTGGCGCTGAGAGTGGCCAAACGCCATCATTGTGCCACTCTCATAGCATCCGCAGATAACCGCTCTGCCGCCCTGTTTAGGGTGACCCGCTCCCTCCTTCAACAGAGGGTGCGGGAAGCCCCGTTACAGGGTAGAGCAGAGGAATTTGTGTCTTATCTGCAGGAGAAAACCGCTCAGATACAGAATGAGTTAGCCCCCATTGCTGGTCCAGTGGAATGCCACGAGGCGGATCTTGTTTGGGAGGAGTTTGACTCCGTTGCTTCCGATGATATGGACAGGTTACGTGGGCGACTGCGAGCCACCACATGTTTATTGGACCCGTGTCCCTCCTGGCTTGTACTGGCATCCTGGGAGGTGACACGAGGCTGGCTCCAAGTGGTTATCAACGCATCCTTAAGTGAGGGTTCCTTGCCTGCTTCCCTAAAAGAGGCCATGGTGAGGCCCCTCCTTAAGAAGCCCTCTTTGGATCCAGCTCTTTTAAACAACTACCGTCCAGTCTCCAACCTTCCCTTTTTGGCGAAGGTTGTTGAGAGTGTGGTGGCACAACAGTTTCCCCGTCACCTGGAGGAAGTTGATTATCTAGACCCGCGCCAGTCCGGCTTTCGGCCCGGGCATAGCACCGAGACGGCATTGGTCGCGTTGGTTGATGATCTCTGGAGGACCAGAGATGGGGGTTGTTCCTCCATCCTGGTCCTATTAGACCTCTCGGCGGCTTTCGATACCATCGATCATGGTATCCTATTGCATCGGCTGGGGGGGTTGGGGGTGGGAGGCACCGTGTTACGGTGGTTCTCCTCCTACCTCTCTGGCCGATCGCAATTTGTGTTGGCAGGAGGGCAGAGGTCGACCTCGAGACCCCTCACATGTGGGGTGCCTCAGGGGTCGGTCCTCTCGCCCCTCCTGTTCAACACATATATGAAGCCGCTGGGCGAGATCATCCGTGGTTTTGGGGTAGAGTATCATCTCTACGCTGATGATACTCAGCTGTATATATCTACCCCAAACCACCCCAACGATGCCGTAGCGGTGATGTGCCAGTGCCTGGAAGCCGTGCGGATCTGGATGGGAAGTAACGGACTCAGGCTCAACCCGACCAAGACCGAGTGGCTGTGGTTTCCGGCTGCCCGATTCAACCAGATGATTCCATCTGTGGCCATAGGGGGCGAACATCTTGCCCCTGTGGATGGGGCGCGCAACTTGGGTGTCCTCCTGGATACCCGGCTGTCCATGGAAGATCAAGTGACAGCCGTGGCCAGGAGGGCGTTTTACCAGGTTCGCCTGGTACGCCAGTTGCGCCCCCTATTGGATCGGGACGCCCTTCGCACAGTCACTCATGCTCTCGTGACATCCCGACTGGATTATTGCAACTCTCTCTACATGGGGCTCCCCTTGAGGTGCACCCGGAGGCTTCAGTTGGTCCAGAACGCAGCCGCGCGAGCAATTATGGGCACCTCTAGGTTTGCCCACGTAACACCGCTCTTGCGCGAGCTGCACTGGCTACCTGTCGTCTTCCGGGTACGCTTCAAGGTGTTAATTATCATCTTCAAAGCGCTCCATGGCTCGGGACCTAGCTACCTGCGGGATCGGATCCTGCCCCATACATCCTCACGGCCGATTCGCTCCCACAGAGAGGGACTTCTCCGGGTGCCGTCCACTAGACTTTGTCAGCGGGCGACGCCCAGGGGAAGGGCCTTCTCTGTGGCGGGCCCAGCCCTCTGGAACGACCTTCCCCCCGATATCAGGACAACCACGGACCTCCGCTCCTTCCGCTTAAAATTAAAGACACACTTTTTTCGCCTGGCCGGCCTTGGGTAGTCTCTTTTTAGGTTAGGGGTTTTAGGGGTAATTTTTAGTTTAGTTTATGGGTTTTAGCGCAGGATCAATTTAATTCATTTTTTATTTTGTATTTTGTATTTTGTCGGTGGTCTTATTTGTATTTTTAATTGCCTGTGCCCCGCCTCGAGTCCCCTTGGGGAGAGAGAGCGGGATATAAAATTAAATTATTATTATTATTATTACTGATAGGAAGGCATTTAATTAGCTTTTTCCCCCGAGTCTTTAGACAGAGAAACGATTTTACCTACTTTCTCTCTCTTCCCCTTAGCCAGTTTATTTCTGCACTAACTTTTTAAGTGTAAGCCTCTCAGAGTTGTTTAGAGAACCCTCTACGTTTCATTAATAATACATCTTTAACATCTTCATCAATGATTTGGATGAGGGGATAAATGGGGAACTCATCAAATTTGCAGACGACACCAAGCTGGCAGGAATAGCCAACACTCCAGAAGATAGGCTTAAGATACAGAAGGATCTAGACAAACTTGAACATTGGGCACTATCTAATAAAATGAAATTCAATTGTGAAAAAAGTAAGGTCCACATATAGGCAAGAAAAACAAAATGCACAAGTACAGTATAGGTGGTACCTTGCTCAATAGTAGCAACTGTGAGAGGGATCTAGGAATCTTATTGGACAACCATTTAAATAGGAGCCAGCCGTGGGCAGCAGCTGCCAAAAAAGCCAAAACAGTCCTAGGCTGCATAAACAGAGGGATAGAATCTAGATCACGTGAAGTGTTAATGCCACTGTATGGTGCCTTGGTAACGCCACACTTGGAATACTGCATACAGTTTTGGTCGCCACGATGTAGAAAAGACGTGGAGACTCTGGAAAGAGTGCAGAGAAGAGCAACCAAGATGATTAGGGAACTGGAGACTAAAACATATGAAGAACGGTTGCAGGAGCTGGGTATGTCTAGTTTGATGAAGAGAAGGACCAGGGGAGACATGATAGCAGTGTTCCGATATCTCAGAGGGTGCCACAAAGAAGAGGGAGTCAAACTATTCTCCAAGGCACCTGAGGGCAGGACAAGAAGCAATGGGTGGAAACTAATCAAGGAGAGAAGCAACTTAGAACTGAGGAGAAATTTCCTGACAGTCAGAACAATCAACCAATGGAACAGAAGTTGCCTCCAGAAGTTGTGAATGCCCCAACCCTGGAAGTTTTTAAGGAGATGTTAGATAGCCATTTGTCTGAAATGGTATAAGGTTCCTGCCCACGCAGGGGGTTGGACTAGAAGACCTACAAGGTCCCTTCCAACTCTGCTATTGTATTGTAACTCGAAGACTTAACGGCAACACGGGAAAATGGCCCGCTATTAAATTGTCAAAAAGAAATGTCCATTGCCGTAAATTTCGGGCAGTTTTATTTTTATTTCTTTTAACCTGCGTTCTCCCATTAGCTCGCAATTCCAAAGAGGCAATAACACCCTTTGAAAGACCTTTTATCAAAAACCGCCGCATTTACAATGCGGGACGCCATCAGCCTTTCTTGCCCCTTTTCCTCTTGTTTTTCTCCACGGCCTTCCTGTTTTTATTTCTCACCCTCCGCAATGTAATTGCAGAGCTGTGGGGGAGCCTGACATTTTCGTCTTCCTTGCCCCCCTACTCTCTGCCCTCTCCCCTGCCCCACCTCGTTAGCCAGCAGTTATCGTTGGCGGCTTAAAAAAAATGTTTTCCCAGGACACCCACAGATCTAACCATGACATATGTCCCCCCCCCCCCGCTCGCCCCACAACCTCCTGGTAGACAGGCGGGGGTGGGGGGTGGGACATAGCTTGTTTTGAAAGAAATGGTATAAGGTTCCTGCCCACGCAGAGGGTTGGACTAGAAGACCTACAAGGTCCCTTCCAACTCTGCTATTGTATTGTATTGTAAATGGGGTAGAATTTGCTGATTTGCTACTGCAATTGGCTCTTCATTCTTCTTTTGGGGCAACTTTCGGGCCAGAAGTTGCATGATCCATTTTCTCCCAGCATCTCCTGGTCCTCAAAAGATAAGAGATGGCAATAACACTTAGACTTATATACCGCTTCATAGTGATTTTACAGCCCTCTCTAAGTGGTTTACAGAGTCAGCCTCTTGTCGTCGTCGTCGTCGTCGTCCCCCCCCCCCCAAATAATCTGGGTTCACAGTTCAGAAGGACGGAAGGCTGAGTCAACCTTGAGCCTGGTGAGAATCGAACTGCTGGCAGTCAGCCGAATTAGCCTGCTATACTGCTTTCTAACCACTGCACCACCAGGGAAGGAAGGAAGGAAGGAAGGAAGGAAGGAAGGAAGGAAGGAAGGAAGGAAGGAAGGAAGGAAAGGAAGGAAGGAAGGAAGGAAGGAAAATAGTGATAGCATTAGACATATACCGCTTCACAGTGCTTTTACAGCCCTCTCTAAGCGGTTTACAGAGTCCGCCTTTTCTCCCCCCAACAATCTGGGTCCTCATTTTACCCACCTCGGAAGGACGGAAGGCTGAGTCGATCTTGAGCCTGGTGAGAATCAAACTTCTGGCAGTCAGCAGAATTAGCCTGCAATACTGTGTTCTAACCACTGCGCCACCACGGAAGGAAGGAAGGCGGGAGGGAGGGAGGAAGAAAGGAAGGGAAGGAAGGAAGGATTAACACTTAGACTTTATATACCGCTTCACAGTGCTTAACAGCCCTCCCTAAGCAGTTTACAGAGTCAGCCTCTTGCCCCCCCCCCCCCCAACAATCTGGGTCCTCATTTTACCCACCTCGGAAGGACGGAAGACTGAGTCAACCTTGAGCCTGGTGAGATTCGATCTGTCAAACTGCTGGCAGCCAGCAGTCAGCAGAAGTAGCCTGCAGTTCTGCACTCTAACCACTGCGCCACCACAGCTCTTAAAAGATGCTTTCCTGGTCAAACTCAGCCTTCGGTTATGCACAACCCAAGGACTGGACGTAAGGCAGGGGGAGACAGAGCAGCTGAAGTAATGAAGGATACAGGAAGTCCTCACTTAATAACCGCTGAGTGACTGTTAAAAGTTACGACAGACTACAGGTGATCTTCGACTTAACAACAGTTGGTTTGGTGACCATTCAAAGTTGCAAACAGCACTGAAAAAAACGTCGTATGAGAAAGGTGACGTGACCATTTTTTCATGCCATCACATGCCAGTGTCCTCCACTGCCTCTCCCAGACTCTGCCCAAATTTGTGTTCCTTGCGTTGATGACACTATCTAAACCTCTCATCCTCTGCCACCCCCTTCTCCTCTTGCCTTCCATCTTTCCCAACCTCAGGATCTTCTCCAAGGAATCCTCTCTTCTTTCTCATTTGGTGACCAAAATATTTGAAGCTTAAGTTTCAGGCCTGGGTCGATTTCCTCCATCACTGACTGTCTACGGCAGTGTTTCTCAACCTTGGCGATTTCTAAGTCCTGTGGACTTCAACTCCCAGAATCCCCCAGCCAGCTAGGTTGAGAAACACTGGTCTATGGAGATTCTTAGTCAACCAGGTCTCGGTTGTCCCAAAAGTGCTTTTCCCCCCCCCCAAGAGGCCACTGGACTTTATGTTTTTTCTTTTGAAGACGTTTTGCTTCTCATCCAAGACGCTTCTTCAGCTCTGACTGGATGTTGGGAGATAGAAACATTTATGACCAGCTGACTGCAAGGAGTATAAACCCCACCATCCAGTCAGAGCTGAAGAAGCTTCATGGACGAGAAGCAAAACGTCTTCAAAAGAAAAACCAGAAAGTCCAGTTGCCTCTTTGGGGGGAGGGGGGGGGAAGCACCTTTGGGACAACCATGAACTGGATGACTGAGAATCTCCGTAGACAAGTCCACAGATCTGTGTTGTGGCCGGCCAGCGGCCAGTGGAGCCGACAGCAGATTCGGACAGTGAGGAGGTTGGGGAGGAAGATGGGCCAGTCCTGGAGTCTGGGGAAGGCTCTGAGGAGGGATCTGTGTCTGAGGCAGAGAGAGGGCCAAAGCCATCTGGGAGTTATCAGCTGCCTTCAGAGTCGGACAGCAGTGAGGCTGAAGAACAGCTGGAGCCTGTTCCTAGTGTGCTCATGAATAGAGTTGCCAGATGAAGGGAATGGCTAAAGAACAGGGGTCGACTTGGGAGGAAGGCCACAGGTGGAAGATGAATGACCCCTCCAAGAGGAAATAAAAGAGGAGCGACAGGGGAGTGGAGCTTGCAGGAGACCATGAGTTCGCTTCATTGGTTTGTGACTCCGAGGCTCCTGGCCAAGTTTTGCAGAGATCGGCCTGGCAGCTCTCCAAGCCAGATAAGGTCTGTGATTGTAAATCTACCTTTGAAAGACTTTGATGGATGTGAATGATAAATTATATAAAAGGAGTTTTTGTTGGGACAAGGAGTTTGCTTCATGCTCTTGGGAAGCCTCGGTCAGAACATTTTGGGACATTGACTGATTGGGTTTCCTTGAAGTCCAAGAGTCCCCCAAGAGTGGACTGGATTTTCAAAATCCCAAAGCGGGACACCGTCGATGGGGGGGGGAGCGTGCGCGCGCGCGCCTGCGCAGAAGGCGTCGGGGCTGGGGCGCGCTCCCAACAGCCACCGCGGGGGCCACTTTAAAGGCAACGGCGGTGGACCGATCCGGCAGCTCTCAGCACGTGTGGGACGGCCTTTGGGGCGGCTGCTGGGTCTGGCGCGCGGCTGCTGGGTCTGGCGGCGGCCCAGGAGGTGCCCGCCGAGCAGCGCGATGGCTCCGAGCGCGGAAGGCAAGAATGATATGCTGGGATGTGGGGCCCGCAAGGGGCTGCCCGGTGCAAGGAAGGGCACTCAGGTGAGCGGGCCAGGCCCTTGCGAGCCCTGCGTCCCAGCATATCACTCTTGCCTTCCGCACTCGGAGCCATTGCACTGCTCGCCCGACACCTCCTGCGCCACTGCCAGACCCAGCAGCCGTGCGCCAGACCCAGCAGCCGTGCGCCAGACCCAGCAGCCGTGCGCCTGACCGTGCGCCTGTCCCTCACACGCTGAGAGCCGCCGCCGCTGCCTTTAAAGAGTGCCCCGCGGGGGTGGGTGGGAGCGTGCCCCAATGCCCTCTGCAGGCGCGTGATGTGCCGGAGCGCACGCCCCCCCTCCGAGGCCCTCCCCACTCGAGACAGCGCTCAGAAGCACCCAACTCTGAGCGGGTACAGAGCGCCCCAAGCGGGACATTTTGAAGAAAAGGCAGGTGGCGGGATATCTAATGGAGAAGCGGGTCTGTCCCGCCAAATTCGGGACGTCTGGTCACCTTACCCAAGAGCCTTCTCCATCATCACAATTCAAAAGTGTTAATTCTTCAGTGCTCAGCCTCCCTTATGGTCCACCTCTCACAGCCATATAGGACTCCTGGGAAAACCAGTGTATCAAAATGGCTTTGGTCAGGTCAGCTTCAGGGTTAACTATACGGACCTTTGTCATCAAGGGTAACGTCTCTGTTTTTCAATTTGCTGCCTAGGCTTGCCATAGCTTTCCTCCCAAAGAGCAAGGATCGTTTCATTTCATGACTGCAGTGATTTTGGAGGCCAAGAAAATAAAATCAGAGGAATATCAAAGTGTTGAAATCTAGATGGAAGTTTCCAACCCTCATGGTTCTTAACACCAGGTCCATCTCAGAAGCTTATTGAGATAGAACGGAACGGAACGGAACAGAACAAAATAATACAAGAGTAGAGTACAATACTAGAGTAGAGTAGAGTAGAGTAGAGTAGAGTAGAGTAGAATAGAATAGAATAGAATAGAATAGAATAGAATAGAATAGAATAACAAGAGTTGGAAGGGACTCTGGAGGTCTTCTAGTCCAACTTCCTGCTTAGGCAGAAAACCCTACACCAGACAAATGACTATCCAACATCTTCTTAAAGACTTGCAGTGTTGGGGCATTCACAACTTCTGGAGGCAACTTCTGTTCCACTGATTAATTGTTCTCACTGTCAGGAAATTTCTCCTTAGTTCTAAGTTGCTTCTCTCCTGGATTAGTTTCCACCCATTGCTTCTTGTTCTGCCCTCAGGTGCCTTGGAGAATAGCTTGACTCCCTCTTCTTTGTGGCAACCCCTGAGATATCGGAAGACTGCTATCATGTCTCCCCTGGTTCTTCTTTTTATTAAACTAGACCTACCCAGTTCCTGCAACCGTTCTTCATATGTTTTAGCCTCCAGTCCCCTAATCCTCTTGGTTGCTCTTCTCTGCACTCTTTCTAGAGTCTCCACGTCTTTTCTAAATCGTGGTGACCAAAACTGAATGCAAATATTCCAAGTGTGGCCTTACCAAGGCACTATACAGTGATATTAACACTTCACGTGATCTAGATTCTCTCCCTCTGTTTATGCAGCCTAGAACTGTGTTGGCTTTTTTGGCAGCTGCTTCACACCGCTGGTTCCTATTTAAATGGTTGTCCACTAGGACTCCAAGATGCCTCTCACAGTTACTGCTATTGAGCAAGGTCCCACCTATACTGTACCTGTGCATTTCGTTTTTTTTGCCTAAATGTGGAACCTTACTCTTCGCCATTAAAGATGCATGGGGGGGTCCTTGACTTGTGACCACAATTGAGCCCTACATTTAAGTGAGACATTTGTTAAGTGAGTTTTGTCCTCATTTTTAAGACTTTTCTCCACACACCTGTTAATTGAACCCTGCAGTTGTGAAGTTAGTCACACGGTTGTTAAGCAGATCTGTCTTCCCCTTTGACTTTGCATGCCAGAAGGGTTCCAAAAAAGGTATTATATGAAACACACACACACACACACACACACACAGAGGCCCAAACTGAATATGAGTCAATTGCCAAGCGCCTGAATTTCAATCATGCGTCCACAGGGATTCTGCAACGGTCGTAAGTGTGAAAAACGGTCATAAGTGACTTTTTTCAGGGCTGTAACTTTGAACGGTCGCTAGATGAGCTCTTGCTACGTCAAGTATGACCTGTATATCTATCCAGATTCATAACCGCTGATATGCCAATCGTCCACCCAAGCTTCCTTTCAAATGAGCAGAGGTGAATTCCACCGTCCGTCTCTATGTCGTTGTCGGCAGACAAGCCAAAACAGGATCATTGATTGATGGCCAATGAATGTTGACCTTCCTTGTCTCCACAGACACCTCACAGTCCTATGTGGAAAACCCAGAGAACGACCTGGTTTCCCCTTTGGAGCATTGCATCCGGACGAAGTAAGTGCCAGCCCCCCCCCCCCGGGGGTTAGCTTAACAACAGAGTTGGAAGGGACATTAGAGGTCTTCTAGTCCAACCTTCTCAAGCAGGGGGCCCTAGACCTGTGATGGCAAAGTCATGGCATGGGTGTCACCTGTGCAGTGGTGGGTTCCGGATTCCGTTCCAACCAGTACAGTTGGAATGGGCTCAGTGGCATCCACATGGATGTGCACAGCGAGCGCATCAGGGGTGGGTCCCTGCCAGTTCTAACCTCCTTCTCTAGAAGAGGTTCCCCAAAGTTTTGTGCGGAAGCGCTGAAGACGTAAAAGTACGGTAAGAAGTGAGGGCGGGTGGCTGGACCCTTCAAAGCACCGTACTGGAATGGTATCCGGTGCTCCGGGCAGGCTACCGGGACGTACCTCCTGCAACCCACCACTGCGCCTGTGGAGCCTTCTCTCCAGGAATGCCAGCCGTCACTCAGCTCAGCTCCACCACCTATGCGTGCATGCCTCCATCAGCCAGCTGCTCTTTGGCCTCTGCCTCACATGTGGTAGACGTGCATGCATGGGGGGGAGGGTCATTTGCGGGGGGTGGGGGAGCACCGGGGGGTATGGCACACTCCCTCCACCCCATTTTTTTTGTCCCAGGAGGCTGCAGGGAGGCCTGCTAGGCCCAAAATCGGGGGACGGACGGATGGGGTCACAAGTGCAGGCATGGGGGGAGGAGGGGGGAACACGGGGGAATCACATGTGCATTTCATTCCTGAGTCCCGGAAGGGAGAAGGGCGGTATAGAAATTTTAAAATATATATATATAATAATAATAATAACAACAACAACTACTACTACTACTACTACTACTACTACTACTACTACTACTATTATTATTATTATTATTATTATTATGATGATGATGATGATGGGTGTGGTCGCACGCGCACACACTTTTGGCACGCAAGGACAAAATAACTTAGCCATCACTGCCCTGTACCATTTCAGGGCAAATGGCTGTCCAGTCTCCTCTTCAAAGCCTCCAGTGATGAAGCTGCCACAACCTCTGGAGGCAACTTCTGTTCCATGGGTTGATTGTCCTCACTGTCAGGAAATTTGTAGTTCTAGATTGCTTCTCTCCTTGATTAGTTCCCATCCGTTGATTCTTCTCCTGCCTTCAGGGGCTTTGGAGAATAACTTGACCCCTTATTTTTTTGTGACAAGCCTTCAAATATTGGAAGACTGCTATCTTGTCACTCCTAGTCCTTCTCTTAGTTAGAGTAGACGCATCTGGTTCCCTCAACCATTCATCGTATGTTTTTAGCCTCCAGTCCCCTAATCATCTTGGTTGCTCTTCTCTGTCCCTCTTCTTTGCTTGAATAATTTCTCCTTCCCTCTCCCTCTCCCTTCCTCCCTCCCTCTCTCCCTCTCTCTACCTTTCTCCCTCCCTCTCTCTCCCTCCCTCCCCCTCTCCTCCCACCTTCACTCTCCCTCTCCCTCTCTCTTTCCCTCTATCTCCCTCTCTCTTTCCCTCTCCCTCTCTCTCCCTCCCTCTCTCCCTCCCCCCCTCTCCCTCTCCTTCCTGCTCCCTCTCTCTCTCCCTCCCCGCTCTCCCTCCCTCTCCCTCCCCCTCCCCCTCTCCTTCCCTCTCCCTCCCTCTCTCCCTCTCCTCCCCCTTCCCTCCCCCCCTCTCCCTCTCCTTCTGCTCCCTCTCTCTCTCCCTCCCCGCTCTCCCTCCCTCTCCCTCTCTCTCTCCCTCCCCCTCTCCTTCCCTCTCCCTCCCTCCCTCCCTCTCCCTCCCTCCTCCCTCCCCCTCTCCTCCCACCTTCACTCTCCCTCTCCCTCTCTCTTTCCCTCTATCTCCCTCTCTCTTTCCCTCTCCCTCTCTCTCCCTCCCTCTCTCCCTCTCCTCCCCCTTCCCTCCCCCCCTCTCCCTCTCCTTCCTGCTCCCTCCCCGCTCTCCCTCTCTCTCTCCCTCCCCCTCTCCTTCCCTCTCCCTCTCCCTCCCTCCCTCTCTCTGTTTCTCCTTCCCTCTCCCTCTCTCTGTTCGTGTGTGTGTGTGTGTGTGTGTGTGTGTGTGTGTATTCCAGTGTGGATTCCATGCCCTTATGCAGAATTTCTCTTCTGTTCTGTAGTCTACCTCAGGTAGTTCTTACAACAGTTCATTTAGTTAACTCATAAAACGGGGCAAAGTCCATTTAACAAAATCCATTTAGTTATCTCATTTAGCAACAGAAATTTTAGGCTCAGTTGTGGTTGAAAGTCGAGGGCTGTCTGTATTTCGTGTTTTCCTTCCCCCCCCCTCCCCTTTTCAGGCAATTAATAAATGCAATGTGGCTTCCATGCCCTGATGCGGAGTCTCTGTTCCGTTCTGTTCTGCAGTCCGCCGCTATACAATTACTACTCTTGTTGCATCTATTCAGTTAAAGCCCTGTCCCTTTGTACCAGCGTGCAGCAGAGATGTAGGTCACGCAATCACAAGTCCCTTCTTGCTTTCCAGGCTGTTTCCCTCTCACCCACCCCCACCCCTCCCTTGCAAACACGGGTGCAGATAAATAGATTCCCCCCCCCCCATTCTAAATCCCCATATACATTAAAGATATGCACACAGCGGACCCTTTAGCTAACATTAAAAAAAATAAAAATAAATTAGCTTCTATGGCAACTGAGAAGCTGCATGGCTCCAGTCACCCCTATTGCCAATTATTTCCTGACTATTTTTTTATTTATTTATTTAAAACCTTCAAGGGGAAGAAATGGCTGGGGCATTTAGCAGTTGCAACTGGCGGGTGGGGGGGAATATAATGAATCTCATAACGGTCTCCGGAGCTTATAGATTGCAGAATGGATTTTTATTTTTTATTTTTTTAAACAGGGATGTTTTTTTTTTTACCCCTTTCACAACACTACTTGGAATGTCCGCTGCACCTTGCCTGGAGAAACTTTAATTTTTGTTCTCCTTGTGATTGATAACCTTTTAGAAATATTTCCCCTAGGCTCCGTGTCTCACCGTGGCCAGGTCCTTAGCCACTTCCAAATTCTTTGCCGGCTGCTTGGCTTAAGGTTCTTCTTGGCTGCCTCTCTGAACTCAAGTCTCCAAAATATGCTTAAGAAGTTGAATTAAGATCGAAGAGGGAATGGAATGTGGGTTTCCTTGATCTTTTTTTCTTTTTTCCTTTTTTAATCGGGCAAATACATTTTCGTTGCCCGAAGGAAGACTCGTCCTGCCCCTCTTAATCCTTCCTTGTTTTCTGTCTCTGGTGGAGGAAATAACTTGGGTTAACTCTTACCTTATCCAGATAGAGCTACTTATATTTTGTGCAAGTGTGTGTGTGTGTGTGTGTTTGTGTTTCTTTTTCTCAATCTTGGATTGAGGGTGGGTTTGATTGATTGATTTAATCCCCACCCAGCCCATTTTAAAAACTGAAACACAATAACAACAACATATACAACATTTACAAGCAACACCGCCACTGCACGTTCCTTCTTACAGCAGATATCAAGATTGGTGCATCCTTACAAATATTGTCGTCCTCTCCCAATACATTTTAATTTTACACTTACCGTATTTTTCAGAGTATAAGACGCACAAGAATATAAGACACACCCAAGTTTTGAAGAAGCAATTTTTGTAAAAAAGTAGGTAGGTAGATAGAGGGATAGAGAGGAAGAGAAAGAGAAATACAGTAGATAGGTAGGGAGAGAGAGAGAGTAGTTAGGTAGGTAGGTAGGGAGAGGGAGAGAGAAATACAGTAGGTACATATGGAGAGAGAGTGTGTAGTTAGGTAGGTAGGTAGATAAAGGGATAGAGAGAGAGAAATAGAAGAGAGAGAGAAATACAGTAGATGGGGGGGGGGGGGCAAAAACACCCCAGCCCCCAGGAGTTCTCTAGAAGCCTCCATAAGGGTATGCGCGTGGCCATTTTGGTGAAGGGGGCGGGGTTTCAGGAGGCAAAAAAATGCTGTATTCGATGTATAAGACGCACCCAGATTTTCAGCCTCTTTTTAGAGGAAAGAAGGTGCATCTTATACTCCGAAAAATACGGTAATTACATTCCTTTTATTTCTTACTTCTTTACTTAATAGTCTATGTTTGGTCATTTTATCAGACCGTCGTTATTACCCTTAATCTATTGTATATCTTTTTCTACTTTTGTTAAATCCCACTTTTCCTTACTTTTTTATCACTGTTTCTCAATTCTTCTACAATACATTTCCCAAATTCTTATTTCCATCATCTAACCATTCGTACCATTTCCCCCAAACTAGATAGTGTTCTGATTCCTCCTTGCCTTGAATTTCCTTGGTCAATTTATCCATCTCCGCGCATTCTAAGACCTTCCGTATTATCTCATCTTGGTTCGGCGCTGTGTTATTTCTTCCATTTCTGTGCATATGTTATTCAGGCGGCAGAATATGATATGTAGAATTAGCTATAGAGCCTGTTTATTGTATTTTGTCGCGGTTAAACCTAATAGGGTGGATTTGATTTAAATCAAGTCTATTTAAATCACAATTTAAAGCACTAGTAAAAAAAAGCCTTGATTTAAATCAACTCAGTGTAAATTGTAATTTTTAAAGGGCCACCGTCATCTGTCCCACAGTGGCTCCTTCTCTGACCCGCTGTTGACTCTCTGACGGTCCCATTCACTTTGATCAGCATAGCTGACTGGGGGATTCTGGGAGTTGAAGTCCACTGGAGTCACCAAGGTTGGAAGAAACACTGACTTTGATGGAACCGCTGAGGATGTGGTAGTGACACCCCATGGGGAAGGGCGTGGCAGCAGGGGTAGGGTGCTACGGGTTCGCCCAGGTTCGGGAGAACCCGTAGCTGGCCCCACCTACCCCACCCTGCCCCTCCCACCCCGCCGTTCCCAGGGGTCTCCACACAGCCATGCGAGGTAAGTGCTGGGCCTATGCGGAAGCTCAGGGAGGGGGGAAAACGGGCCTCCCGGAAGTGTGCAGAACCCGGCGGAAGCAGTTTTCACCCTCCTGAAAGCTCAGCGAAAGCTTTCAGAACCTTGGGAAGGCGAAACAAACACACACACACACACACACACACACACGGTGCAGGAGGCCAACTAGGACACGCCCACCATGGCCACACCTACCCCCAGCAACCAGGCAGAGAACCCATTGCTGAAATATTTGAAGCTCCCCCCCCCACCCCCCCTGCGTGGCGGGCAGCAGGTGACTGGGATGCCCGCCAACAGGCGCTACCCATGATGGATCTGAAATGACAGGTGCTCTTTAATATTTATATTTATAAGCTGCTTGCCCTTCCTCCTCACGCTTAGAGCCTTTGGTGGTACAGATGCGTTTCTCTTCAAACAATCACGCAGTTTGCAGTGTGCACAGATTTGCAAAGCGATGGGATGAAGGAATATTCCTGAATCTTGTTTTGTGATTGATCTCATGGTTACTGTGAAATTGTGTCAATGCATCAATGCAAGGCATGTTCCCTCTGCTTTGCAGAGCTTGGAGCCATTGAATGGGTTTACCAAAAATGTAAATATTGCAGCATATACAGCCTCATGCTACGTAAATATGCTCCATTTCATGCTGAATAAACTGCATCATTAATGTATCTTAAATAGAAAACCATCTTTAGATAGATTTTTTACTCCAAAAGTATTTTATTAAAATAAATTTGATAAAAATATTAAAAAATCCAATGTAAATTTTAAAAATCTGATTTTTATCTACCCTGCTTGAATTCAAATCTGTGCAATGCAAACATTTGTTTCCAGGGACAATAAATGCTATCTTCCATAAAAAATTCCCACCTAAGTTGACAGACCTAAAGGGAGAAATAAAAATATATTTGACGGCTGATGCTTCCTAGCAACATTTGATGAAACCAGATAAATTATACTTGGTGTATTTTTTCCCCTCCCTTCAAGTAATCTTTGGGGAATTCTGGGAATCGAAGTCCAAACATGCTAGCTAGAGAATTTCAAGAACACTGGGGGATTCTGGGTATTGATTTTCTTGCACAAAATAGAAAAAAAACTGAAATTATATATGGTTTTCATGATTAGGGAAAAAAAGAGATGGTAGAAAAGAGACCGATGTAACCACAGAGTTAGATTTGTATAAATTTACATTTATACTTATGTCTGCTGTAAAAGATCAGATGAAATTAACAGAGTTGAAAGGGACCTTGTAGGTCATCTAGTCCAACCCCTCTGCCCAAGCTGGGGATCCTACATCGTTTCTGACAGATGGCAGTCCAGAGTTTGTTGCAGAAAAATCAAATCCCAAGAAGCACGCACAGATAACTGATTCAGCTGGATCCATTAACTTCTTTATATAAATAAGAATAGATGAATAAATGTACAGTACCAACAGCTGGTTGTTCCAATTAAACAAGACAGGCAGGAGAGGTACAGGCAAATACAAGCAGTTAGCTTCATTTCAGCAGACAGGCTGATTTCTTCTCAGAGCAGCGGATTGCTTAAGTTTCTGTTTCAATTTCTCTGCACAGACTCAGATCTCCTTAAGCTCCCATTGGCTGACTTACAGCAGCTGCTATGCCTATTCATTGGTTGACCTTGTTCCCATGTCTCTCCCAATCATGAATGTTTCAACACAGTCTCTTCTTGAAAGCTTCCAGTGATGAAGCTCCCACAACCTTTGAAGGCAAATTCTCTTCCATTGGTTTCTCCAAAGGAAAATCAGACGTCATTTTTTATGTTCCCCTTCTCTTTGATTTCTGAACCTTTGTTCTTCTTTCCTTTTACTTTTCATCCTCAGCTTTTGTTAGTTTTTACATTTCACTTTAAAATTATAATAAAGTTGTTGTTATTATTATTAACAACAACAACAACAACAACAACAACAACAATAATAATAATAATAATAATAATAGTGTGTGTGTGTGTGTCTTACATTATAACTCTGGAATGCCTCAAACAATGTCAACCAAACTTGGTACACCATATAATACAATACAATAGCAGAGTTGGAAGGGACCTTGGAGGTCATCTAGTCCAACTCCCTGCCTAGGCAGGAAGCCCTATATCATTTCAGACAAATGGCTACCCAACATCTTACAATACAATACAATACAATAGCAGAGTTGGAAGGGACCTTGTAGGTCTTCTAGTCCAACCCCCTGCGTGGGCAGGAGTCTTATACCATTTCAGACAAATGGCTATCTAACATCTTCTTAAATACTTCCAGGGTTGGGGCATTCACAACTTCTGGAGGCAACTTCTGTTCCACTGATTAATTGTTCTCACTGTCAGGAAATTTCCCCTCAGTTCTAAATTGCTTCTCTCCTTGATTAGTTTCCACCCATTGCTTCTTGTCCTGCCCTCAGGTGCCTTGGAGAATAGTTTGACTCCCTCATACACAGATGACTTACTCTCTGGAAATAAATACTGTGGGGATAAAACATCCCTAAAACTTGTTGGGTTAGGTCTTCTGTTAAGATACATCCTGTTGTGCCTTAAAATAGCTTCTACTGTACTGCCGTAAAATGGCTTCCACAGGGCAGGGCAGTGGAGTTGCCATGGTAACAGCTTCACAGCACTCCACAAGGGGGCTCCCTCTGGTAAGGGGAAAAATCCAACATTAAAAATTACGTTTGGTCCAATGCCAGGTTATTGGCTAATTTTTATTTTGTAAAAACCAAGAATAGCATGCTTTATAAGGCCGATACGTTTGGCTTTAGTTAAAAAAGAAAAAAGAAACCATCTCTGCCAGAGAACTGAATTATTTCTGCATTCCTTCTCTTTGCCCGATTTATAAACTCTCCTTTGTCCAGAAGAAATAAATCACCGTCCGTTACAAACACCATCAGATCATCGTGTACAGCGTCTCCTACAACAGACGTGAGGGGTCCAGGCAGAGACATGAACATTTTCGCAGCTTCCTATGACGATCAGAAAAGGCCGGCAGCTCGGCGGTTCGAATCCCTAGTACACGTCTCCTGCGTTGAGCAGGGGGTTAGACTAGATGACCTCCGAGCTCCCTTCCAACTCCGTGACTGCACCTTCAGAGGGGTCCGTAGAGTTCACTTAAGGTGGTGAGCGATATTGTTCCAGAGAATTGAGTTCTCCTGCCCCATTTTTCTGCCTCTTTCTCTGCTTCCCAAGAAAGATTTCAATAGCCTTAGTCAATTTGGCTCTGCTTGAAGCTGGAGCCATAAATAAGCATGAATGGCGGTCTTGTTAAGAGAACAGTCAATCGGGGCTGTTAGGAGCCTCCGTCCTGCAGGCGAAGGGCGCCAATTAGGAGATGCCGACTAAGCCCTATTGTCCCGGCCGAGACACAGAAGCTGGGCTGTTAAATGACAGTCAGTTGCTCCTTCCAGAGGCCTGGTTGCCTTACAGCAGGGTTCTCCAACCTTTGCAACTTTAAGTCTGAAGGACTTCAGCTCCCAGAATTCTCCAGCCAGCTTTGCTGGCTGGAGAAGCCTGGGAGCTGAAGTCCTTCAGACTTAAAGTTGCAAAGGTTGGAGAACCCTGCCTTTACAGGGTCATAAAAACAGGCTTGCTGAGAGTTGCCGACGCCATCATGGACTCCGCGGAGGCCAAGAGTTGAGTTTTCCACTCCCAGCCCACATGGAGGAGAGGAATGGCCAGCCAGGAACACCCTGTGCAAGATTTACATCGCGTGCTTTCGTCCAAAGGACAAACCTCGGGAGGATCTTTCCTTGCTCGGAAGAAAACATCCAGGGTGTGTGTGTGTGTGTGTGTGTGTCAGTGGAGGGTTTCCAGTTTGTTTCTTTTTTTTTCCTATGGGCTCTCGCTCGCGTTCGGGTGGATGGGCGGAGCCTCCTGTCACCGCTACTACCTGTTCGGCCGATCCAGGCCGAACCAGGAGCAACCCACCGTGTTTGTGTGTGTGTGTGTGCTATGAAAATTACAAGTAGTCCTCGATTTATGACTATAACGGAAACTGCCCATCAGGTCATAAGAACAACTAGACACAAGGGCAGTCCCCCCCCCCCCCCGAATGTCAGTCTGTTTAACAACTGATTCCCAGAACACTGTCATATTACGTACTAAGGCTGTATTACTGTTATTCTTCTCATCTTTCCTATAGCCTCTCTCCTCCCGCTTATGACTATAACCCTGTTGCTTGTATCATTACAATTTATATTGTCTTATTTAGTTTCCTAGTATGATTCGATGGCTTATTAGTAACCTATGGCTATCATTAAGTGTTGTATCTCATGATTCTCGAAGAAAGTATTTAATTTTAATTTTATGTAAACTATCATATTTGGTGCATCTGCACCAAAGACAAATTCCTTGTGTGTCCAATCACACTTAATAATAATAATAATAATAATTTATTAGATTTATAAACCGCCCCCTCTCCCTGAAGGGACTCGGGGCGGTGTACAGGAAAAATTAAAAACCATATAAAACATACAATATATCCAAAGTTAAAAACGAATTAAATTAACCTGTACTAAAATTTAAGAACATTAAAATTACAACCCAGCCTATGCTAAAATTCCCCTAAAATCTAATATCCATATACGTATTTGGCAGATGTTATATTATGAGAGTCTAAACGATTACGCAAGACCAGCTTGCTGAAAAAAATATGTTTTAAGTGAGCGGTGAAAGAGGGGAAGGTCTGTGATAGTGCGAAGTTCGGGGGGTAGGTCGTTCCAGAGGGCCGGCCCTGCCACAGAGAAGGCCCTTCCCCTGGGCACCGCTAGCCGGCATTGACCGGCGGTTGGTACCCTCAGTAGGGCCTCTCTGTGGGAGCGTATCCGACGCAGGGAGGTATGTGGCAGGAGACGGTCCCGCAAGTAGCTAGGCCCCGAGCCATGGAGCGATTAGAAGATGGTAACAAGCACCTTGAAGCGCACCCGGAAGGCCACCGGCAGCCAGTGCAGCTCGCCAATAAATTACTTGGCCAATAAAGAATTCCATTCCTACTCTACTCTACCCTACCCTACCCTACCCTACCCTACCCTACTCCACTCTATTCTATTCCATTCCATCCCATTCCTACTCTACTCTACTCTACCCTACCCTACCTTACCCTACCCTACTCCACTCTATTCTATTCCATTCCATCCCATTCCTACTCTACTCTACTCTACCCTACCCTACCCTACCCTACCCTACCCTACTCCACTCTATTCTATTCCATTCCATCCCATTCCTACTCTACTCTACTCTACCCTACCCTACCCTACCCTACCTTACCCTACCCTACTCCATTCTATTCTATTCTATTCTATTCCATTCCATTCTATTTTATTACTACTCTACTCTATTCTATTTTCTATTCTGTTCCGTTCTATTCCATTCTATTCAATGTTGTGGAGGTCAGGAAACAAAGACAGGCTCATCTATATGATGTTTTTTGCAACGGTCTCTAAGTGAATAATGCAGTTGTAAAGCAAATGCCACGGTTGTTAAGCAAACCATTTGTTTACTCATTTTGTTGAAAGCGGGGAATAAATGCTAGTTTTTAGTAAAACTCACGCAAAATGTGACTGAGCTGCTGCGAACATCTCTAAGGGGCGGTCCGAGTGCTGAGCGTGCAGGGTTCGGTCATGTGACTGTAGGGGAGATCCTGATTTGTCAGAGCTTCAAATCAATGTCTGTAGCCTGCATTGGAACAGCCGCTAAGCAATCGCTGTAAGCAGAGGACTACCTGTCTACGAGGGCTCATTTAGAGGGTGCATCTCTTTTGTTGCCCCGCTTGGAGTGACTGTGGGATGACAGAGTGGCAGGGAGTCCCTTAGGCAGCCCAAGAATCACTGCCCACAAGAAACAGCCTGCGATGCACACAACCCTCCCCCACAACTGGGTGATTTTCCTGTGTGGTGGTTTTTTTTTAAATAATCTCAGTATGCAGGTAGTTCTCGACTTACAACAGTTCATTTAGTGACCGTTCTAAGTTACAACAGGTACTGAAAAAGTGACTTATGACCGTTTTTCACACTTACGACCATCGCAGCAGATGCTTGGCAACTGACTCATATTTATCACGGTTGCAGTGTCGGGGTGTGTGTCATATGGTCCCCTTTTGCGACCTTCTGATGAGGGGACAAAGCCACCGTGCTTCTAACTTAACAATTACCAAGATTCACTTAACCCCCGTAGGCAGGAAAGATTGTACAAACAGAGCAAAGCTCACTTAACAACTGCCTCGCTTAACGGCACACATTTTGGGCCCAGTTGTGGTCGAAAATCAAGGGATGACTGTATCTCCCTTCTACTTTCTTGAGTAAAGCCAGCAACCTCTCACAAACGTTTAGGTGGCTGGAGGCTAAAACATATGAGGAACGGTTGCAGGAACTGGGTAGGTCTAGTTTAATGAAAAGAAGGACCAGGGGAGACATGAATGCAGCCTTCCAATATCTCAGGGGTTGCCCCAAAGAAGAGGGAGTCAAGCTATCTTCCAAAGCACCTGAGGGCAGGACAAGAAGCAATGGGTGGAAACTAATCAAGGAGAGAAGCAACTTAGAACTGAGGAGACATTTCCTGACAGTTAGAACAATTAAATTAGTGGAACAGAAGTTGCCTCCAGAAGTTGTGAATGCTCCAACACTGGAAGTCTTTAAGAAAATGTTGGATAGCCATTTGTCTGAAGTGGTGTAGGGTTTCCTGCCCAAGCAGGGGGTTGGACTAGAAGACTTTCCAACTCTGCTATTGTATTGTAACTCCTGCCCGCTTTAAGCATTTCTTGAGTCTAGCTTTGCAGGGATTGTTCAAAGCTTTTTGGGGGAACCACCCAAAATGAAACTCTGTCTCTTTGGCTCTTCCAGGTGGAAAGGAGCCGTGGTCAGCTGGAATGGCACAGAACCCATCTTGTGACCGACGTCTCCCAGCAAAACCAGGCTTCACCCCTAGAGAGGGAGCCCGGGCGTTTCTCGGATGCAAAACCCACCAAAGGGCCTTCACCGTGGACATCCTCGTACCCTTCCTTGCGGCTTCTCCGAAGGTGGCTTGACTTCTCCTTCGAGCCTCCAACGTTTGGAAAGGGGAAGGTCACCTTGAACCAAGAAGGGGGCGAAAAATGAGAGAGAGAGAGAGCAGTAAATCTGTCGACATCCCATCAAATTCCATTGCTGAATCCCTGCCACATCCTGTGATTATATTGGTTGAACAATACCGATGGCAACCCCCTTTCTTGTTCTTTAAAAAAAAAAAACGAGCGATGACAACAATCCCTGGGTCCATTTCAAAGCTAGGAAGCCGAAATTAAAACAAAACAAAACAGCAGAAAAAAAAGAAGAAGAAGAAGAGAGCAATTAAGCTCTTTTTCCCAAGGATATTTCTTTTGGGTAGACCAAAATAGTTTGGAACCAAAAACATCACTGCCGATTTCTTTCCTTTTAAAACATTTTTTGCTTTAAAGTAATTGAATTGTCATCTGGTTTGAATTCAGTCCTTGGAACTCTCAGCTACTAGAGAACTAAACTGTTAGGGCCACCTCTTCTTTTAATTTCTGTAACCAAAGCTAGCCTTTTTAGAATCAAAATCTAGTTTGCCAAGACAGTTCTGGACCTATAGCTCTGTGTTCTAGAAATAAAAGGGCTGCAGTCTATTAATTATTTCATCTCCGTGGAGAAACAGTGGTGTCTATTTGAATATATCTTACCGGAGTCGCGCTCTGTACATGATTTTGCACTATTTAGGCAGTGTTTCTCAACGATGTGTGGACTTCAACTCCCAGAATTCACCAGTTCGAATACTGGCATCCGACTCATGCTGGCTGGGGAATTCTGGGAACTGAAGTCCACTCTTGCTGACTGGGGAATTCTGGGAATTGAAATCTAGTCATGCTGGCTAGGGAAATTCTGGGAGCTGAAGTCCGACCATCTTAAAAGTCCCCAAGGTTGAGAAACACTTATCCAGGATAATCCATGCCCCAGTTGTACTGCAGTGATGAAGTTGATAACGGGAATTATGCCATAAATTACCAATTTCCCTTCGTCGCCACGCAAATGTTGACATATTTCATGTATAAATCAACCAATAGCCTGAAAAAATGCTGGGAATTTTGTGGGGCGTGATTGGAGACCTAATTTGATTTCGAGAAGGGACAAGATAGGAAAAAAACTAAATGTTATGCTCCTTTCTGTGCCTTAAGAACCACAGAAAAGCTGCCTGCGTTTTTTTTCCAGTCACATTTCGTCTTGAACTTCTTATCTCGGTAAGATTAAAATTCTTTTTTTTCCCCCAGCTGTCACGAGCGTTTCAAAAAAAGATTGCAAGACTGTTGTGTATAATGTAATTGGTGCTTCCTGGATCTTCCTTCCCCCCCATTATTGTAGACTGAAAACAAATGTAGGGAATATTATGTGTCATGGTGTAAATTAAAAAAGAAGGCTTAATATGGAAAAAAAAATTCTCTTTTTTTTTTTTCAGGAAACCAGAACACACAAAACAAATCCCAAACCCGATTAGAGGTGGCTGTAGAGAGGAGAGAGGTCAAAAAAGTCAAGATGGCTGCTACATCTGCACAATTGAAGCTCGGGGCCAAAATGGGAGGGGCTCCTTCTCTCTGTAGTCATGGCCGCCATCTTGACTGTTTTGACACGTAAACACACCCTGGGCTCCCGCAACATTCAGAAGGCTGAGATTTTCTGAAAGTAAAATCCATCCAGCCCAGTTTTAGAGTGTCCAGAGAAAACTTTTTCAGGCTATTCCTAGAGTTGATTCATAAAATCCTAACAGAGAACTTTTGCCTGTTTAGGAAAATCCTGTTTGAAAAATGCTATTTGGATTTCTCAAATGCCCACAAAGTTTACAGATAACAGAATTGGAAGGGACCTTGGAGGTCATCTAGTCCAACCCCCTGCCTAGGCAGGAAACCCTATACTGTTTCAGACAAATGGCTATCCAACATCTTCTTAAAGTCTTCCAGTGTTGGGACATTCACAACTTCTGGAGGCAACTTCTGTTCCATTGATGAATTGTTCTGACTGTCAGGAAATTCCTCCTCAGTTCTAAGCTGCTTCTCTCCTTGATTAGTTTCCACCATAAAGTCACATTGCTAACATCGTATTGCATTATTACATGTTTACATCAATTCGTCTTGCCATCAACTCCCAAAAACACAATTATTGGCTCTTCTGCTCTCCATACACCATATCTGTACCTTATCCATCACATTCTTCTCCCTCTCTCCTCCCCCTTTCTACCTCCCTCTTTTCTTCCCTCTGTCATCCTTTCCTTTTCTATTTCCCCTTCCTCTCTCCTTCTTCTCTCTCCCCTTTCCACTCCTCCTTTCTCTTCTCCGCTACCCCCCCCTTTGCCCTCTCTCCTATCTCTCTCTCCTTCCCTTACTCTTCTCCTCTCCTTCCCACTCTTCCTCTCAATTAATTGGGCTTTTTGATCTCCTGTTCAGCTGCATCGTCAGGACAAACCCTTGCAAAAGTTTTCACACCACCAATTGTGTCTCTCCTCTTAGTCTGTTTTCTGAGTTAATAATGCAAATCAGTCTATACTGTAATTGCCTTGTTACATGCATTGTCGAGAACAGGGCCAAGGCCAATTCCTCGTAGGAGAACAATCCTTCCCGTACTGTGAAAACACAATACCAAGTTCCTGTTTGCTATACATACTGGAAGAGGATGTTCCCATTGGCATCTGCTTAAACGGACACCCTATGTAGTAGCAGCTGTTTTTATATACCTTGTGATTTAAAAAAAAAAGATTTACCAGGGAATTGGTAAAAGTAGAAAACAATTTACACTCTGTGCAGGAATTAGAAAGTAAGCCTCAGTTTAATTTCATGGTGTCTGGTGCTCCATCACTGGAGGTTTTCAAGAAGAGATTGGGCAACCACTTGTCCAGAAGGGTGTAGGATTTCCTGCTTGAGCAGGGGGGTTGGACTAGACGACCTCCAGGGTCCCTTCCAAATCAGTCTGCAACAGACCTCATCAATCAGGGAAAAAAACAGGTCCCTTAAGAAGTCTATAACGCTGGGAAAGATGGAAAGAAGAAGAAGAGGAGGAGGAGGAAGAAGAAGAAGAAGAGAGAGAGAGAGAGAAAGAAAGAGAAAGAAAGAAAAGAAAGAAAAAGAAAGAAGAACCAAAATTTGGTCACCACAATGTAGAAAAGATGTGGAGACTCTAGAAAGAGTGCAGAGAAGAGCAACAAAGAGTATGAGGGGACTGGAGACTAAAACATGAAGAACGGTTGCAGGAACTGGATATGTCTAGTTTAATAAAAAGAAGGATTAGGGGAGACATGATAGCAGGGTTCCAATATCTCAGAGGTTGCCACAAAGAAGAGGGAGTCAAACTATTCTCCAAGGCACCTGAGGGCAGAACAAGAAGCAATGGGTAGAAACTAATCCAGGAGAGAAGCAACTTAGAACTGAGAAGAAACTTCCTGACAGTTAGGACAATTAATGGGTGGAACAGAAGTTGCCTCCAGAAGTTGTGAATGCCCCAACACTGGAAGTCTTTAAGAAGATGTTGGAGAGCCATTTGTCTGAAATGGTATAGGGCTTCCTGCCTACGCAGGGAGTTGGACTAGATGACCTCCAAAGTCCCTTCCAACTCTGCTATTGTATTTGTATTTAAGAAGAAGAAGATCAGCAGAAGAGGACAACCAGACTCAATTATGGTGGCAGTGAGTGCTTCATTGGAAATCTTGAAGGACCAAGACAGATTGTCATGTGGAAGTTTAGTCTACGTTGGACTCCTCACACATTGGATGGCAAGTAAGATCTTTCCACGCAAAAACGTAGCACTCTGAGGAGGATCACAATGGTAGCAAAGATGGAAGGACAGAGAAGAAGAGGAACAAGATGGACAAGACTCAGTTTCAGTGGTGATGGATCCATGATTGGAAAGTCTGAAGGACCAGATTGGGGACAGGTCAGCCTGGAGAAGGTCTGTCTGGGCTATCCAAGACCTGACACCAAGATGATGGCCAATAATCAATCAATCAGTCAATCAATTTCCCAGATCTCTTGAAAAGTCCTTAATGGCGGGAAAGACGGAAGGAAAGAGATGAATAGGAGAAGAACAGAAACGAGGTGGATGGGCTCAGCTACAGTGGCGATGGCAACACCGTTGGAAGTGCTGAAAAACCATCTTAAGATACCTCATCCGTTTAAGTACAGATCTTTGATTTTTGACCACCATGGGGCCTGCCTAATACGATCCTAAGTCATGATACTTATGAAGTGAGTCATTATATGACAGACTTGGAGTTATGACTGGGGGGCGGGGTTAGCTTTGGTTATTAAGCAAACAAATATTGGTAAGTATCTGTTGAGAGACCAGAAAGAGCAAGACCAGAGGTCTTCAAACTTGGCAACTTTAAGACTTGTGGACTTCAACTCCCAGAATTCACCAGCCAGCTCTGCTGGAAGTTGAAGTCTACAAGTCTTAAAGTTGCCAAGTTTGGGAACCCCTGGAGTAGATTATCATGCGGGAAAATAAATCTATGGGACTGCCAGGAGTTGAAAACAACTGGATGGCACATAATTAATCTGGTCACCCCCAATTTATATATACAGGTAGTCCCCGGTTTATGACCATAATGCGGCCTGCAGATTGTGCTTATAAGTCACGACAGTCATAAGTCTGCCACCAGATAACTGGACCTGTGTTTATGGCCTTTTTTTTTTTAACAGCAGGATGTTAAGTGAATGCAATTCATTGTTCAATGAATCCATGGTCATTAAGCAAAACACCCCATCCTCCAAAATACCCCATCATTCACTAAGGAGTGTTTTTATTGGGATCCAGAAGTGCTATTTTTAAAGCCAAAATATAAATCACAGATACAGAGGCCAGTTTCTGAGTGCCCCAAAATACAACCAGTATGACCAAGGGGGGCTGAACTTTGGAACTGGGGCATAGCTACCTTTCAGGGTATCTATTGGAAGTTCAAATGGTCACTAAGCAACTGTCGTAAGTTGAGGACTACCTACCCTGTTTTCCCGAAAATAAGACCTCCCCAGACAATCAGCCCAATTGGGCTTTTGAGTGCATGCGCTAAAATAAGCCATCCCCCCAAAATAAGTCCTCCCCGAAAATATTGCAACACAGCAGCAGTCCTGAGGTGACCCCGCTTGCTGCCTCCTGCACCTCAAAAATAATAAGACCCCTCCGAAAATAAGTCCAAGCGCTTATTTCAGAGATCAAAAGAAAGCAAGACCCTGTTTTATTTTCGGGGAAACACGGTGTATATGCTACCTCTAGATGTGCAGGTTTCATTGCTGATATAATTTAGAAATCTCCACAGCAGCAGCCTTGTGGACTAGAACCTTGTCCTGGCTGCCTCCAAATCTCATTTGATCCTTGTTCTTCAACTCTAAATACCGCCAAAAAATAATAATAATCTTCTGTTGTTGTTTTTCCTTTCACTGTCTTCAATCTTTATCAAAACTTTATCAAGAGAAGCTGCACTGGCTTAAACGAAAACCCTCCACGATTTTTTTCTAATCAAGGAAGGATCTCAAGAGTTTGTCCCTTCAGAGGGAGAGATGAAGCACTGGATAATTTATTACCGTCCGAGACCAGGTCATAAAAATTAAAACGGCCCAACACCTGAAAAAGAACAAGCATCTGGCTAAAAACGATAACCCCTTGACAAAAATGCTGCAGACAGAGTCCGGCCTTGATGCCAAAAAAAGCTGCTTCTTGCAATGTTTGAAGGCAAGGGGCTCTTTTTCACCCCCCCCCCAAAGCTTTAAAACACGAGAGCGTGTTCGTCTGCCTTTGTGTGGGTTTAGGCTCCATTCCAAATTTTTGGAGAAACCTTCCTGGCACAGGACCCCTTGATCATTAGCGAGAAAACACGCTGGATTTCGCTGCCCTGCTTTTAAAGAAGCCGCGAGGAATTCATAAAATGCATGGGAGAATGTACAGCACAAGCGTGGCTTGTCCCCACCTAAACTTGCACTCATCCGAGCGCATAAAACATGTATTTGGTCCTGGTTATTTGGGTTTGAATAGCAGCTAAAGATGCCAGAGCTGAGATCTTGACAGGCATAATAAAACCGCATTTCTTTGGAACTTGAAAAAGTCACACTGTCCATCGCGAAAACACGTAAAGAACGCAACGGCTTTCTCCTTAAGATTTCCTTATCCTTTCTACCCACATGTTAAACAATCCTCTTATCTTAACAGCCCAGCCAACGCCCTGTCTGGCCTTATTACTCTGGGTATGTTTAAATAATGTTTTAATTGTTAGTCTTCCTATTCTTTGTCCTGGGCTTAATGCTCTTCCTCTGCTTTCTTTTTTTGCATGCCTGAATTTCTTTCGTTAATATCTCCTGGATGATAGAATCGTAAATTGGTGAAAGTCTGTAGATATTCTGTCATTCCAGTCACAGTTTATTTTATTTATTTATTGCAGTTATTATTTATTTATTTATTTTATTTATTTAATGCCACTGTATGGTGCCTTGGTAAGGCCACACTTGGAATACTGCATACAGTTTTGGTCGCCACGATGTAGAAAAGACGTGGAGACTCTGGAAAGAGTGCAGAGAAGAGCAACCAAGAGGATTAGGGAACTGGAGACTAAGACATATGAAGAACGGTTGCAGGAGCTGGGTATGTCTAGTTTGATGAAGAGAAGGACCAGGGGAGACATGATAGCAGTGTTCCGATATCTCAGAGGGTGCCACAAAGAAGAGGGAGTCAAACTATTCTCCAAGGCACCTGGGGGCAGGACAAGAAGCAATGGGTGGAAACTAACCAAGGAGAGAAGCAACTTAGAACTAAGGAGAAATTTCCTGACAGTTAGAACAATTAACCTCTAGAACAGCTTGCCTCCAGAAGTTGTGAATGCCCCAACCCTGGAAGTCTTTAAAAAGATATTAGATAGCCATTTGTCTGAAATGGTATAAGGTTCCTGCCCACGCAGGGGGTTGGACTAGAAGACCTACAAGGTCCCTTCCAACTCTGCTATTGTATTGTATTAAGTTGTCTGAAAGGTGTTTTTCAGGAGGCAACTGGACTTCCCTGTTTTTTTTTTTCTTTTGAAGACATTTCGCTTCTCATCCAAAGAAGCTTCTTTGGCAGGATGGTGGGGAATGGAAGGAATATAAATTCAGAAAATGCAGACTACAGATTCTGCAAGGAATATAAATCCTTCCATTCCCCACTATCCTGTCAGAGCTGAAGAAGCTTCTTGGGTGAGAAGCAAAATATCTTCCAAAGAAAAAAACAAGAAATGTCCAGTTTCCTCCTGAAAAAAAGAGCACCTATAGGAGATAGGATGGTGAAATAGGAGGGGGTACGCAGAGCTTATCTAGCTTATCCCTTTGCATCCTGCAGCAAAACCAATTATACTGTCTGCAAGATTTTGCTACTATTCATACCTTCATTCCTTCCCTAAAGAGAAAAATTTGTGAGGTTCCTGCTTGATTAAAAAAACTTTGTGGAAAGCTTTGATTCAGCCAGTTCAGGTTCCCCGGATAGTTTGGATAAAGCTTGAAGACAGGGGAAAACTTCAGAATTGGAAAACCTACAAATTTCTGTACAAAGATTCCATTGCTTTATGAATCTCAAAACTACCTCAAAAATGTACCTTTGAGGTTTGATGCCTAATAACACCATTTTGTGTTTGAGTAATGCCATAAAATTATATATCAATGGAAAGATAATTTAATCAATAATGCAATGCAAAAAGGTTTGTTCAATCATCTGTATTCTATGAAAAGATATAGCCAAATATAGCCAGCAATAAAACCCAGTTAATAGAAACAATCTTGGTTTCACTCTATAACAGCTACACTCCATGGAAAAATGCTGTAAGGCTAAAGGCTACCCAACAAAAATAAAAATAAAATTTAATAAAATAAAACTTAAGTATTAACTGACAAGGTGTTGATTTTTGTATATCTCTTTTTTTTAATATTTCACTTTTCTTCTTTATAACCGCTGTTCTAATAGCAAATCTGCCATAAAAGGTATTGCATTACATTACTGAATAAATTATCTTTCCATTGATATACAATTTCATGGTAGTACTCAAAAAAAAAAAGTGGTGTTATTACGCATCAAACCTCAAAAATACTGTACACTTTCCCCAAAAGGTTCCCATAATTTTGGCCTCTACTGCAAGAGGATCACAGTCAAGGTTTTTCCTCCAGCCTAGTTTTCCTTTGCCAAATCAAACCACAGGTGGTTAAACATAATCTTGGTTAGAACTTCCTGTTTCTAGAATTGGCCCAAAAGACCATATGGAAACAGCCATCTTTGGATGATTTCAAATGAAGAAATCCTGGAATCTCCCAAACATGGCCACGACTAATGATGTTTAACTTTAATTTGCATACAGAATAAAATAACAGGAGTTGGAAGAAACCTTGGAGGTCTTCTAGTCCAACCCATTGCTTAGACAGGAAACGCTATATATACCATTTCATATAGTCTTATTAGATGAAATGGCACTGCAATTGGGGAAGGTGTTTTAATAATTTTAATGACATACCAAGAATCAGTGTGGTGTAGTGGTTAGAGCCATTGGCTGGCAAGTTCTAATCTGTGGCCTAGAGGTGGAGCTCTCGCCTCCCAATCAGGAGGTTTTGAGTTTTTGAGTTTTATTTAAACTTATATACCGCTCCCTTTCCCAAAAAGGGACTCAGGGCGGTGCACAGGAAATTAAAAAAGCATAAATAAACATGACAATATACAAAATTTAAAATCAAATTAAATTATTAACCCTGTGCTAAAAATTTACAATAAATTAAAACTATTACCCTTAAAAACCAATTAAAACAATTTGTTGTCAGGCTAAAGGCTAGGTAGAATTAGGCCAGACCGGCCTGTTGAAAAAAGTAAGTCTTGAGTTTCTGGCGGAAAGAACGGAGGTCCGTGGTCGTTCTAATTTCGGGGGGAAGGTCGTTCCAGAGTGTTGGGCCCACCACAGAGAAGGCCCTTCCCCTGGGCGTCGCCCGCTGGCATTGCCTAGTGGACGGCACCCGGAGAAGTCCCTCTCTGTGGGAGCGAATCGGCCACAGGGATGTATGGGGTAGAATGCGATCCCGTAGGTATCGCATCCTACCCCATGGTTGTGAGTTCTATCCTAGGTAGAGGCAGATGTAGGGTCTCCTGCTTGGGCAGTGTGTTCGACTAGATGACCTGCAAGGTCCCTTCCAACTCTGTTCATCTATATTGGGTCTTCTTCTCAAATAACCCAAGAACATTGGTAGCGTTGCAGGATCCAATCTGGGTCAATCACCAGGAGCAGAAAATCTTTGTAGCGAAATGAGACTTTTTTTTTAAAGTGTAATTTTGCTCCATTTTATGACCTTTCTGGGCGCAGTTGTTAAGCGAATCACTGTAGTGGTTAAGTTAGTCACACGGTTGTTAAGTGAATCTGGCTTCCCTGTTGACTTTGCTGGTCACATAACGGGAATCCCATGACCCCGGGGCACTGCAACCATCATAAATGTGAACCAGTGGCCAAGTATCCGAATTTTGATCACATGATCATGGGGATGGAACGGTCATAAGTGTGAAAAACCTTCATAGGTTGTTTTTATACCATTTTGTATGTATGTGTATATATATATATATATATATATATATATATATATATATATGTCTTTGGTTGTTCGGGTTTTCTCCCGCGTAGAATTGGAAGTATCTTCACGACGTTTCGATGAAATCTCATTCATCATCTTCAGGCTGGTGCTTCGGGCTTGGTGCTTCCAGGAGCAAGCCCGAAGCACCAGCCTGAAGATGATGAATGAGATTTCATCGAAACGTCGTGAAGATACTTCCAATTCTACGCGGGAGAAAACCCGAACAACCAAAGACCTACATACAAACACCCGCGAAAACCTCAGAAAACAAATATATATATATATATATATATATATATATATATATATATATATATATATATATATATATATATATATATAAAACAGCTTAGGACCATATGTGATCTGTTTTCACTTCCTTGGATCTGCGCCTGGGTAAATATTGCAGGATTACAATAGGAATTAAATTACATATTTGGCTTTACTGGAGGTCCAGGAAAGTCCCACCTGGCTGATGTGAATTTCAGAGACATTTCAATTTTTTAAATAAGAGAAAAATATTGAAGAAAGCAAAATGGTTGTTTGGGCACAGAGCTCCTTACACGTCATATATGACAAGGATGCCCATGATGGAGACGTGTTTATTATCAGTGGATAATCTGATTTACAAAGGCAGGCCACCGAGTCCCCGAAACAGAAAGGAAACAGATTGTTAAAATGACAAAAAGGTATTTAATGCTTTATAAACAAAGACTAGTTGTGTTTATGGTTTTACAAAAAAAAAAGGACACAACGACAAAAAGACGAAGAAATGCCAGCCAATCCACAATTCAGGGAGATGAAGAGAATCTATTCTAATTTTTATTTTTTATTCAGTGTTCCAGGCTAAACTGCCTAGGGATAGATTTCAGGGGATCTTGGCAAACTTTGGGGAAAGTCCATTAAAAATACATTCGACGCTTTATGATTTCAGTTTCCTGAATCAAGGCTTCCTGGCATGACATGAAGTGAGTAAGGGCGATAAAATTAAGGAAGTACATGATGCCTTTGTGTTATTTTTCTTTTTTTTCATTGTGTCCAACTCCTGCTTGGACAAGCACAGGCGTGGGTCATGTGCCTTGGTAAGGCCACACTTGGAATACTGCATACAGTTTTGGTCGCCACGATGTAGAAAAGACGTGGAGACTTGGTTGCAGAGAAGAGCAACCAAGAGGATTAGGGGACTGGAGGCTAAAACATATGAAGAACGGTTGCAGGAACTGGGGATGTCTAGTTTGATGAAGAGAAGGACCAGGGGAGACACGATAGCAGTGTTCCGATATCTCAGAGGGTGCCACAAAGAAGAGGGAGTCAAGCTATTCTCCAAGGCACCTGAGGGCAGGACAAGAAGCAATGGGTGGAAACTAATCAAGGAGAGAAGCAACTTAGAACTAAGGAGAAATTTCCTGACAGTGAGAACAATTAACCTCTGGAACAGCTTGTCTCCAGAAGTTGTGAATGCCCCAACCCTGGAAGTCTTTAAGAAGATGTTAGATAGCCATTTGTCTGAAATGGTATAAGGTTCCTGCCCACGCAGGGGGTTGGACTAGAAGACCTACAAGGTCCCTTCCAACTCTGCTATTGTATTATTGTATTGTATTATGCATGTAAATGGTCAAGGACTGTTCTTTAATTCCTGGTGTTTGGGGGGGAAAGTGAACCGACCCACTGAAAGAAAAATCTGAAGTGGGACAGTCTTTGATTTCTCTGAAGCTGTAAGCGAAAGGAAGCCCTGCGATCTATACAGATGGTCCTCGACTTACAACACTTCATTTATTGATCATCCAACATTACAGCAGCAGCAGAAAAAAATGGCTTTTGACCGTTTTTCACAGCTATGACCATTTCAGCAACCCTGTACTCACATCCCTATAGTTGCAGTTCGGCGGTTCGAATCCCTAGCGCTGCATAACAGAGTGAGCTCCCGTGACTTGTCCCGGCTTCTGCCAACCTAGCAGTTCGAAAGCAGGTAAAAAATGCAAGTAGAAAAATAGGAGCCACCTTTGGTGGGAAGGGAACAGCATTCCATGCGCCTTTGGTGTTGAGTCATGCCGGCCACGGAGATGTCTTCGGACAGCGCTGGCTCTTCGGCTTTGAAACAGAGATGAGCACTGCCCCCTGGAGTCGGGAATGACTGGCACATATGTGCGAGGGGAACCTTTTACCTTTACCACATAGTCACATGATCAAAATTCAGATGCTTGGGAACTGACTCACAGTCAGAGGCAGTGAAGAGAGCCGAAGCAGAAGCGGGAATGCAGAGCAGTTTGCTAGTTCGAATACGGAAGCAGCCTCACAAACCAGCATTGCCAAGCATTTCCTAACCAACTCTAGATCCTTTGTCCACAAAACCGATGAACTAGAGCTATGGATGGCAGCGAATGGGCTCATTCATGACTGCTGTGATTCGTGACCTGGCTTCATCCACTTGTACCGGATGCGTCTGTGGAGCTAACTAAGCGCACCACACACCACTTTGACAGAAACAACAACTCTGGTAAAAGCAAAGGTGGAGGACTGTGTATTTACACACATAATAACTGGTGTACTAACAGTAGAGTTGCTTACACACACTGTTCTGCAGACGTGGAATTCTCAACTGTCATTTGTCGGCCATTTTATTTACCTAGAGAGATTTCTGTTATAGTTATCACTGCTGTCTATATTCCACCTGATGCCAATGTTAGCACAACGCTCAAACCAATTTCATTGTAATTTTATTTTATTTTATTACAATGACAATAAAGATTATGATGATGATGATGATGGTGACTGTTGTAGTGTCCCGTGTGTGTGTGTGTGTGTGTGTGTGTGTGTGTGTGTGTGAGAGAGAGAGAGAGAGAGAGAGAGAGAGAGAGAGAGAGAGAGAGAGAGAGAGAGAGAGAGAGACGTGATCCCTTTTTTTGACCTTCTGCCAGGTTCACTTAACAATCATGTGACTCGCCTAACAACCACAGTGTGTCACCTAACAAAAGTGGCCGGAAAGGTGGTTAAAATGGAGCAAAAATTCACTTAACAAACGTCTCACTTTGCAACAAAATTTGGTCCTCAATTGTGGGCGTAAGTCGAAGACTACCTGGATTTCCAAAAACAAAACAAAAAGCCCCAAACCTGCCAGGCGTTTTGTTATATTTCTTTTCTTGGTTTTCTTTTTTTTTTTTAATCCCCATTTCCTGATTTGGTAAACTTTGTTCTTGTTATTTCGGTTCATTCCTCTGAGTTGCGAAAGGCAAAGGGGAAAAAATTGCCCTTTTTTGCTGAATAGTGACCGATTGAGCTGAACAGAATTCTTTGGTCATTTTGAGTTTTTTTGTGCTCAGTTGGGAGAAAGAAAGTAAAAGAAAGTTTCTAGTTTCCCGCTGTGTGAAAAGAGGCAGTTTATTTGCCAGAAAAATAACTGATTTTCTGCTTTTTCAGCCAAGTGGCGACTTTGGCCTGTCTCTTTCCTTGCAACCTGGGACGTTCTGTGTTTTTTTTTAATTTAAGAGCGTGGTGAATTTGTGGCATGGATCCACATTCCTAATAAGTGCATGGATGCCGCCATTTATTGCAGTGCTTGTAAGTCTGCAAGGACACAACTGAGAATAAAGAATAAACTCACAAAAGTTCGTTTAGTGACCACACAACGTTACAAGGGCACTGAAAAAAATGACTTATGATCGTTTTTCACACTTACAACGGTCGCAGCATCCCCATGGTCATGTGATCAAAATTCAGGCACCTGGGGATTGACTCACATCTATGACCGTTGCTGTGTCCTGGGGTCCTGTGATTCCCCTTTGCGACCTTCCAACAAGCACAGTCAATGGGGAAGCCCGATTCACTTAACAACTGGGTTACTAACTTAACACTTGCAGTGTTGAGTTGTCACTTAACAACTGTGGCTAGAAAGGCAGTGAAATAGGGCAAACTCACAGGACAAATTGTCTTGCTTTGCAGCAGAAATTTTGGGCTCATGTGTGGTTGTAAGGGGAGAACCACCTATATCATGAACAGCATGGGAGAATTTCAGGTGTCCCTCCACTTGTCACCAGCCGAAGTTGACAGAGCCCACAAAAACTTCAGAGAACGCAGTTCCAAGTTTCCAGCACCGTCCCCATTCTATGGTCATTTCACTTTATTTAGGAGCTTAGCAATAGGACCTCACTTATGGCTGTTTTAGCACCCTGCAAATCGCCCCTATTTCAGATGGTTATGTTTTTCCCAGAAACTGGTATTTATTTGCTAGTTTCCCACAAAAATAGCCTCATTTCATTTAACACCTTTATTGTACACTAAATGATCATGGCAATTGCTTAGTGAATGTGGCGTTCATTTTAATGGTCACATGTTCACGCTATGACATGGTGTTTGCTTAATGACTATAGCAAAAAAAAAAAAGGGTAATAAAATGAGGTCCGGTCACATTTATGACTGCCAAGACTTATGACCATATTTTCCAGGTTCAATTAAGTTCGTAACTCAAGGACTGCCTGTATCACACTGCTTATTTTCTATGTGTGTCTGTATTGGGAGTGGCTCAGTGGCTGAGCTTGTCGATCAGAAAGGTCAGCAGTTCAGCGGTTCGAATTCCTAGCTCCGCGTAATGGAGTGAGCTCCCGTTCCTTGTCCCAGCTTCTGACAACCTAGCAGTTTGAAAGCAGGTAAAAAATGCAAGTAGGAAAATAGGAACCACCTTTGGTGGGAAGGGAACAGCGTTCCGTGCGCCTTTGGCATTGAGTCATGCCGGCCATATGACCACGAAGACGTCTTCAGACAGCACTAACTCTTCAGCGTTGTAATGGAGATGAACACCGCCCCCTAGAGTCAGGAACGACTAACACATATGTACAAGGGGAATCTTTACCTTTATTGGGAGGGAAAAAGGAGGGAAAGCTGATTTAATACAACTGTAGGAAAAGTCACAAATATTTGGGATTTTCAACATTGTCAAAATTACAACTGCCTTAAGGACTGAAAGAAAATATTTGAGGTGATGCACTAATAAGAATTTTTCAGTGCACAACAAATAAGTGCAGAGAAGAGCAAGAAAGAGGATTAGGGGACTGGAGGCTAAAACATATGAAGAACGGTTGCAAGAACTGGGTAGGTCTAGTTTAATGAAAAGAAGGATTAGGGGAGACATGATAGAGTCTTCCAATATCTCAGGGGCTGCCACAAAGAAGAGGGAGTCAAGCTATTCTCCAAAGCACCTGAGGGCAGAAGAAGAAACAATGGGTGGAAACTAATCAAGGAGAGAAGCAACTTAGAACTGAGGAGAAATTTCCTGGCACTTAGAACAATGAATCAGTGGAACAGAAGTTGCCTCCAGAAGTTGTGAATGCCCCAACACTGCAAGACTTTAAGAAGATGTTGGACAGCCATTTGTCTGAAATGGTAAAGGACTTCCTGCCTAGGCAGGGGGTTGGACTAGAAGACCTCCAAGGTCCCTTCAAACTCTGCTATATTGTATATTGTATACAAAGCACAATGAGGACTAGTGAAGTAAGAAGGATGGTAACTTTAAAATACCCACAAAGGAGGAACTGTTGGGGAAGATAACAGAATTAGCAGAGAAGGAAAAAAATGGTTTGTGATTAGAGAAAAGACAATAAGTATATCGGTGAGTGGAAACCTTTAATGAACTTGGGCGGGGGAATGATTTATGGGTTCGATGATTAGAAAGGAGAGAACATGGAAAAAAGAGAGCTACTGTAAAGGGTTAAATACAAAATCATGTGTAACTAAAACATAGCAGATCAGAAGCCACTTCCTGAATATTTTTTTTTACAATTTCTCTTTTATTTCTTTGTTATTTGTTTCTTGGCTTACCACTTTTATTTTTATTCTGTAAAAATGTTCTTCAATTAAAACTAAATTTAAAAAAAGTTCAATGAAGTACAGAGGCTTTTCAAAGGCTCATAGTTAAGGGCTCTTCTTTGCTTGATGAATCGATTTTAAGAACAAAATTTGGTTTTGAGAGGCTTCACTCCATCAGCCATGCTAACACATCGACCAGCAGACAACAGCTGTCTGGTGCTACAATAGCGTTAATCTTCAACTTGAGCCCGATATTTCTGTTGCTAAGTGAAAGAGCTATTAAATATTTTTTTCCCCATTTCAGGATCTTTCCTGCCACAGTTGTTAAGTGAATCACTGCAGTTTGCTAACTTAGTGTGCTTGTCAGAAGGTCACAGAATGTCAGTTTTTTCAGCACAGTTGTAACTCTGAGCAGTCACTAAACGAATGGTTGTAAGTCAAGGACAACCTGTCCGGATTGCTATTTTATTGTGCAAAGAATCTTGATTTTGACCAGAACTCATGTTTAAAAAGTCCCTCAGCAGGTTTGGATTTTATTAAAGGTCAAAGTTCCCCTTGCATGTATGTGCTAGTCGTTCCTGACTCTAGGGGGCGGTGCTCACCTTCGTCTTAAAGCCGAAGAGCCAGTGCTGCCCAAGGACGTCTCCGTGATCATGTGGCCAGCATGACTCAACCCCCGAAGGTGTGTGGAACGCTGTTCCCTTCCCACCAAAGGTGGTTCCTATTTTTCTACTTGCATTTTTTAGGTGCTTTCGAACTTATAGGTTGGCAGAAGCTGGGACAAGTAACAAGAGCTCACCCCGTTAAGCGGCGCTAGGGATTCGAACCACCGAACTGCCGACCTTTCTGATCGACAAGCTCATCGTCATAACCACTGAGCCACTTTGGATTTTATTAGGGTACCCTTAACTTTCTGGGAACTGTCCCTTTGCTAAGCTGTCACTTTGGGTGTGACCAGAGGTGAAATCCAGCCGGTTCTGACAGGTTCTGGAGAACCGGTAGCGGGAAAATTTGAGTAGTTCGGAGAACCGGCAAATGCCACCTCTGGCTGGCCCCAGGAGTGGGGAGGGAATGGGGATTTTGCGGTATCCTTCCCCTGCCACGCTCCCCACCAAGCCACGTCCACAGAACCGGTAGTAAAAAAAAATTGCATTTCACCACTGGGCGTGACCCACATCCACAGCAAGTCTGTAAACCCCAGCCACACTTTACACACACACACACACACACACACACACACACAGAGAGAGAGAGAGAGAGAGAGAGAGAGAGAGAGAGAGAGAGAGAGAGAGAGAGAGAGAGAGAGAGAGAGAGAGAGAGAGAGAGAGAGAGAGAATTTGTTTTTGACAGCACTGAAGTCCTTGGGGGTCAGCTATGGTAAGATTGATCCGCTTTCGAGAAAAAATAATACCTTTTATAACTCCAAAGTTACCAACCCAATGAGAGAGATGAGTTTACGAGACATTTTCCTTGATGCTCCTGCAGCTGTTTATGACCATGGGAACAATTGTTCCCATGCACAACAATTGTGCATGGGAACAATTGAGCACTTTTCAGTTTAACCGGCTGGGAGTTCAAAAGGGGATTGTCACCTTTTTTTATATCGGTCTATCCCAGGGGTCTGCAAAGTTGGCTCTTTTAAGACTGGTGGACTTCAACTCCCAGAGTTCCCCAGCCAGCTATGCTGGCTGGGGAATTCTGGGAGTTGAAGTCCATCAGTCTTAAAAGAGCCAACTTTGCAGACCCCTGGTCTATCCGGTCCTCCTCTGCTGATTTTTTTCTCTCCTCCTTCTGCTGGATGTTTTCCATTCCTTTCTATATTTTTCTGCCACAATTTTCTCCCCCTTTCCGAGGAGTAGGGGACTTTATGAAATGTTTTTCAAACTTGGCAGTTTTAAGGTGGGTAGACTACCAGAATCACCCAATCGGCCTTCCTGGATTCAACTCTTTCTTGGTTGTAACTTCGAAGGTTACATTAAATGAACTGCGGTAAGATGAGCTTGTCAATCAGAAAGGTCGGTTCGGCGGTTCGAATCCCTAGGGCCGCCTAATGGAGTGAGCTCCCGTGACTTGTCCCAGCTTCTGCCAACCTAGCTGTTCGAAAGCAGGTAAAAAATGCAAGTAGAAAAATAGGAGCCACCTTTGGTGGGAAGGGAACAGCGTTCCGTGCGCCTTCGGTGTTGAGTCATGCCACCCACATGACCACAGAGACATCTTCGGACAGCGCTGGCTCTTCGGCTTTGAAATGGAGATGAGCACCGCCCCCCTAGAGTCGGGAACGACCAGCACATACGTGCGAGGGAAACCTTTACCTTTTTAGCTTTAAGTTGAGGACTACCTCTAGTTCCCGTCATAAGGTAATCTTAGACTTACAAAAGTTCATTTAGTGACCAAAGTTAAAGCAGCGCTGGCTTATGATCATTTTTCACACTTACAATCTTTGCAAAGTCCCCATGTTCACATGATCAAAATTCAGATGCTTGGCAACTAACTCATATTTATGACGTTTCCAGTGTCCTGTGGTCATGTGATCCTCCTTTGCAACGTTCTGAAAAGCAGAGGAAATGGGGAATTCAGATTCCCTTTAACAACCGTGTGGCTCTCTTAACCAACACAGTGATTCACTTAAGAACTGTGACATAAAAAGTTAAAATGGGGCAAATTCACTTAACAAATGTTTCAGTTAACAACATTAATTTTGGGCTCAATTGTGATCGTAACTTGAGAACTACCTGTATTAGAATTTATACAGTATCTATACCTATACCTATACCTACCCATTATCTACCTACCTACCTACCTACCTACCTACCTACCTACCTACCAGGGGTGGGTTTCAAATTTTTTAGAACCTACTCTGTAGGTGTGGCCTATTTTGTGGGTGTGGCTTGGCAGTCATGTGACAGGTGGGAGTGGCCACCTTTTAAAATGTGGTGAAACTCATTTAACAACGCTCTTGCTTAGCAACCAAAATTTTGGACTCAATTGTGATGATAAATTCTTTCTTTCTTTCTTCTTTCCTTCCTTCCTTCCTTTTTTCCTTCCTTTCCTTTCCTTCCCGTTGGGTCACTGGCAGCGGTGGGCCAGATTTACTTCCAGGTACGTCGGTAGAACCCCCTCTCACCGGTTCTCTAAATTTCACCAACCGGTTCTCGCGAGTAGGTGCGAACCTGCAGAAACCCACCCCTGCTACCTACCTACCTACCTACCTACCTACCTACCTACCTACCTACCTACCTACCTACCTACCTACCTACCTACCTACCTACCTACCTATCTATCTATCTATCTATCTATCTATCTATCTATCTATCTATCTAAAAAATAATAACAAATAAATAAATAAAGATCTATCTATCTATCTATCTATCTATCTATCTATCTATCTATCTATCTATCTATCTATCTATCTATCTATCTATCTATCTATCTATCTATCTATCTATCTATCTATCTATCTATCTATCTATCTATCTATCTATCTATCTATCTATCTATCTATCTATCTATCTATCTATCTATCTACCTACCTACCTACCTACCTACCTACCTACCTACCTACCTACCTACCTACCTACCTACCTACCTACCTATCTATCTATCTATCTATCTATCTATCTATCTATCTATCTATCTATCTATGGTTTGACTGTGGAATAGGGATGGAATAGGAATAGAAGAAAAATAGAAATAGAATAGAATAGAGTAGAATAGAATAGAATTACAGAATCAAATGGGATAGGATAGGGTAGAATAGGATAGCATACTTTAGTTTAGTTTAGTTTATTAGCTTTTTAAACCGCCCTACTCCTGAAGGACTCAGGGCGGTGTAGCATAGCATAGCATAGCATAGAAATTAGAATGGAATAGAAGAAAAATAGAAATAGAATAGAATAGAGTAGAATAGAATAGAATTACAGAATTGAATGGGATAGGATAGCATAGCATAGTACTCAAGGGCCGCCCTCCTCTCCTTGTGAGAGTCCCCTCTTGCACAGGCTTGGCCCTCAGAACTAACGAGGGCCCACCTCGAGGATGGGCTTATCAGCCAAGAGAGGTGGAAGAAACGCAAGCTGCGGAGATTTTTAGTTAGGTTTTTAAGTCGGGTTTTAAGGGGTTCAAGGGAGACGGGTGGGTCCATTTGTGTTGGCTTAACTAGGCAGTCGACCAGCTGACAATGGCGGAACTAAGGGTAGAGGGTTTGACGTAAGGGGGGGGCAAAGGTCGATCCCACAGAGGGCCTCTCCATACAAGCAATCCAGGGGAGAGGCAGGTATGATGGGAGCCGGGGGTCGTATCAAGTTTCGGGGGGTGGGCGTACCCGCTATTTAAGAGCGGTTGCCCGCCCCGACCCCTGGGCTCCTCCCGCAACCTAGGTGGTGAAAAGTTACGGAGCCCGGGCTCTAAGCTGATACTGTGCAACGCCACGTCCGTGGTGAACAAAGCCCCCCTCATATACGATCTAATTTCAGAGGGGGACCCGGACCTGGTGGGTATTACGGAAACCTGGTTGGGGCACGAGGGAGATGTTCCCCTCGTTGAGATGTGCCTGGCACTTCATCGGTCAAGGGCCCAGGGCAGGGGTGGGAGAGTGGCGGTTATTATTAAAGAAAGCCTTCAGCCAAGGGAGGCCACTGTGCCTTAGGTAGTTGGGTGTGAATCCCTGTATGTAAAGTGGGGACTTGGGAGGCAGTTGGGCCTGCTGGTTCTGTACCTGGCTCCCCGCTACGTGTCAGCAGCCCTGCCCGAGCTCCTCAAGGTGATCGTTGAGGTGGCGGTTGGCACCCCCAGGCTTTTAGTCATGGGGGACTTCAACCTGCCATCGGTAGGCGATTCATCTGAGGTGGCTCGGGAGTTCATGGCCTCCAATGATGGCCATGGACCTGACCTAAGTAATTCAAGGTCCCACACATACAGGGGGAAACACACTAGACCTGATTTTTGCCTCTGGTCAGTGGTTGAGTGATCTAGGAATAGGGGAATTAGTCATCGAACCCCTGTCATGGTCAGATCACTCTCTCCTTCGGCTGGACTTTCCGACCGCTACACTCCACCATGGGGAGGCGGAGCCTGAGATTCCTAGATGGTTCCACCCCAGGCGCCTGATGGACCCTGAGAGGTTCCAGATGGAGCTTGGGCCTAAACCTGTAACCCTCACCCACGACTCGACCGAGGGCTTAGTGGCCGCATGGAATAGTGCAGCCGCGGGGGCCTTGGACCATGTTGTGCCCTTGCGGCCTCTCATGTGGCGCTGATCCACCCTGGCCCCTTGGTTCTCTGAGGAGTTGAGGGTGATGAAGCGCCGCAAGAGATGCCTAGAGAGCAGGTGGAGGTCCACTCGCTCCGAATCCGACCGAACACTGGTGAGGTCATATTTAAGGACCAACCTAATGGCAATAAGATTGGCAAAACGTAGCCATCTTGCCACTCTTATTGCGTCCGCAGATAACCGCCCTGCCGCTCTGTTTAGAGTGACCCGCTCCCTTCTCCAACAGGGGCCGTGGGAAGCTCCCTTGCAGGGCAGAGCAGAGGACTTTGGAAGTTATCTGCAGGATAAAATTGCTCGGATCCGGGACGACCTGGCCTCCAACCCGATAGATCTGGGTGGACCGTCCGAGGCTGGTCTTGAGACCGTTTTATGGGACGAGTTCGACTTTGTTACTTCCGAAGACATGGTTGTCTTCGGCGGCTGAATGCCATTACATGTTTATTGGACCCGTGCCTCTCCTGGTTGGTACTGGCCTCCTGGGAGGTGACATGAGGCTGGCTCCAGGAAATAGTGAATGCTTCCTTGAGTGAGGGGTTCTTGCCGACCACCTTGAAAGAGGCGGTGGTGAGACCCCTCCTCAAGAAGCCTTCCCTGGACCCAGCATTGTTAGTTAATTATCGTCCGGTCTCCAACCTTCACTTTTTGGGGAAGGTTGTTGAGAGTGTGTTGGCACAACAGTTCCCTCGACATCTGGAGGAAACTGCTTATCTAGACCCACGCCAGTCCGGCTTCCGCATCGGACACAGCACCGAGGCGGCATTGGTCGCGTTGGTGGATGATCTCTGGAGGGCCAGAGATAGAAGTTTTTCCTCTATTCTGGTCCTGTTAGATCTCTCAGCAGCTTTCGATACCATCGACCATGGTATCCTATTGCGACGGCTGGAGGGGTTGGGATTGGGAGGCACTGTATTACAGGGGTTCTCTTCCTACCTCTCTGGCCGTTCGCAATTTGTGTTGATGGGAGGGCAGAGGTCGACGGCGAGGCCCCTGACTTGTGGGGTGCCTCAAGGATCGATCCTCTCCCCCCTCCTATTCAACACTTATATGAAGCCGCTGGTGAGATCATCCGTGGTTGTGGGGTAGAGTACCACCTGTATGCTGATGACACTCAGCTGTACATATCTACCCCAAACCACCCCAACGATGCCATCAAAGTGATGTCCCGGTGTTTGGAGGCCGTGCGGCTCTGGATGGGAAGTAACAAACTTTGGCTCAACCTGTCCAAGACCGAGTTGCTGTGATTTCTGGCGCCTCGGCATAGCCAGCTTATTCCATCGCTGGTTATTCGAATCACTGGCCCCCATGGAAAGGGCTCACAACCTTGGCGTCCTGGATTCGCGGCTGTCCCTGGATGACCATGTGGTGGCCGTGACCAGGGGGGCATTTTACCAGGTTTGCCTTGTACGCCAGTTGTGTCCCTTTCTTGACTGAGATGCCCTCTGCATAGTCATTCAAGCACTCGTGACGTCTCACCTGGACTATTGTAACGCTCTCTACATAGGGCTCCCCTTGAGGTGCACCCGGAGGCTCCAGTTGGTGCAGAATGCTGCCGCGTGCGGGATCTTGGGAGCTTCTCATTACTCCCACGTAACACCGCTCCTGCGTGAGCTGCACTGGCTACCGGTAGTCTTCCGGGTGCGCTTCAAGGTGCTAGTTACCATCTTCAAATCGCTCCACGGCTCGGGTCCTAGTTACTTACGGGACCGTCTCCTGCCACATACCTCCCTCCGTCCGATTCGCTCCCACAGAGAGGGCCTACTGAGGGTACCGACCGCCGGTCAATGCCGGCTAGCAGTGCCCAGGGGGAGGGCCTTCTCTGTGGCAGGGCCGTCCCTCTGGAACGACCTCCCCCCTTAACTTCACACTAACACTGACCTTCCCCTCTTTCGCCGTGCACTCAAAACATACTTTTTTCAGCAAGTTGGTCTTGCTTAACACTGAGATCGGACTGTTATATAGCTCCTGCCGCATTCGCAAATGGATGTTGGGTTTTTAGTGGGAATTTTAGCACAGGTCTCTAATTTAATTCTTTTTATCTATATTTATTGTATTATATTTTATTTATTGGCTTTTAGTTTCCTGTGCACCGCCCTGGGTCCGTTCCGACGGAGAAGGCGCGGTATATAAATCAAATTAAATAAATAAATAAATAAATAGCATAGAATATGAATATGAATAAGAAATAGAATAGAATAGAAAAATAGATTATAGTAGGAATAGAATATAATTCTTTATTGGCCAAGTGTGATTGGACACACGAGGAATTTGTCTCCAGTGCAGAAGTTGGCAGTGCACATAAAAGATATAAGTGATAAATCATGATTAAATCATGGTTATCGTAAAAACACATTCATCATAAATCATAACACTTAGTGGTAGTCATAGGATACTAAACGAGCAATCAACATAAATTGTACTAGGAAATTAACGATATAACTCGTAAGACATAAGCAATAAAGTTATAGTCATAAGAAGATCATGACATGGGTAATAGGAATGATGAGAAGAAGAATAGTAATGCAGCCTTACTAGATAGTTCGACTGTTGTGGGAATTGTTGTTCAGCAGAGTGATGGCATTTGGGGAAAAACTGTCCTTGTGTCTAGTTGTCTTGGTGTGCAGTGCCCTATAGCCTCGTTTTGAGGGTAGGAGTTGAAACAATTAATGTCCAGGATGCGAGAGGTCTGTAGATATTTTCACTGTTCTCTTTTTTGACTCGTGCAATATACAGGTCCTCAATGGAAGGCAGTTTGGCAGTAATTGTTTTTTTCTGCGGTTCTATCAGTCCTAGAGGAGATCCACCCTGACTGCTCTTTAGAAGGCCAGATCCTGAAGAGAAAACTCAAAGACTTTGGCCACCTGATGAGAAGGAAGAAGGACTCCCTGGAGAAGAGCCTCATGCTGGGAACAATCGAGGGCAAAAGAAGAAGAAGGGGACATCTATCTATCTATCTATCTATCTATCTATCTATCTATCTATCTATCTATCTATCTATCTATCTATCTATCTATCTATCTATCATCCCTTCGTCCGATCCGCTCCCACAGAGAGGGTCTTCTCCGGGTGCCGTCAGCGGGGCAATGCCGGTTGGCGACACCCAGGGGAAGGGCCTTCTCTGTGGCGGGCCCGGCCCTCTGGAACGACCTACCCCCCGACCTTCGCACTATCTCGGACCTCTGCCTCTTCCGCCAATGTCTTAAGACGTATCTATTCCAACAAGCCGGCCTAGGATAGCCCCCACTTCTGACTTTTTAAAAATAAATTAATTTGGTACGGTTTTAACATGGGTTTTAGCACGGGTTTAATTAATTTAATATATTTTAATTGATATTGTATTTTGTGGTTTTAATAATGCCTGTGCGCCGCCCTGGGTCCTAACAAGGAGAAGGGCGGGGTATAAATTTAATTTAAAAAAAAATCTATCTATCTATCTATCTATCTATCTATCTATCTATCTATCTATCTATCTATCTATCTATCTATCTATCTATCTATCTATCTATCTATCTATCTATCTATCGTGAGTTCCTTGGACTGCAAGGCCATCCAACCGGTCAGTCCTAGAGGAGATCCACCCTGACTGCTCTTTAGAAGGCCAGATCTTGAAGAGGAAACTCAAGGAATTTGGCCACCTAAGGAGAAGGAAGAAGGACTCCCTGGAGAAGAGCCTCATGCTGGGAACGATGGAGGGCAAAAGAAGAAGAAGGCGACGGCAGAGAAGGAGGGGGCTGGATGGAGTCACCGAAGCAGCCAGCGTGAGCTTCAATGGACTCCAGAGGATGGCAGAGGACAGGAAGGCCTGGAGGAACATGGTCCATGGAGTCCCAATGGGTGGGACACAACTTTGCAACTAACAACAACTATCTGTTGAAGTCTGGGTTTGTCTTGTTTGGTTGCAGAGCCAAACCAGACAGACAGATGATGACTGGACATACAGAATACCCCAGTAAAATAAAGAAGCAAAGAAGAAAAACAAATGCTTTTTAGCGGAGCTTTTGTGAGGTTGCAGAGAAATGCTGGGGCCTGAGGTTAAGAAGCCCTGGCAAGGATCCTAAAGGCTCTCTGTTTGCTGAACTCCCTAGGAAAGGTTATCCCCTCATTTGAAATGACCTGGAACAGAAAA